>JAGPOW010001327.1:14598812-14634984 GCA_030014935.1 Caiman crocodilus
GGGGGGCTCTGCACAAGCCCCCCACAGCCCCAAGGCTGCTGCAGGCGCAGTGAGTCCCAGGGCTTTTCTCAGGGTTTTTTTCTTAAAGGGCCAGAGCCACGTTGGGCAGCACCGCCATGGTGGGGTGGGGGTAGGGGAGTGGGCAGGGCATCAGAGGGCTCATGCAGAGCCCCCCATGCAGTGTGGGGCAGTGGGGGACAGCAGGGATTGCCCCTGCCTAGCAATACATAGTGAGCACCGGGGCTTTTCTTTAAAGGGCCGGGACCTGGGGCGGGTGGGGGTCAGGGGGGCTGGCAGGGGTCCCCCCATGTTCCACTCCCTGCTTCCCCAGCCCCACCTCCCTGCCCCCTACTTACCAGCTGCCCCTCCCTGCTGCAGCCCCCAGGGACTGCCCGAATCATCAAAGCTCTCCAAATCTTTTCCAAAGATTCAGGGAGCTTTGAATCGATTCGGGCCTTTTATCTGGTCCCCTGACTCGATTCGGATTCAGAAATTTGGCCATTGAATCGGGCTGAATCTCCTCTGAATCAAATCACCATCTGAAGCTGATACAGGGCACAGCCCTAACATCCAGCACAGTGCAGGGCACTGAACAACCAATAAACACAGCCAAAGCGGGGTTTCCTTCTTTGTCCAGCCGCTGCTTAGGTTTCACAGATCGGATTATCCCTGTTCATATTAGCAGGGTCTCCTTCTGCAACTCCAGACTTCCAAACTGCTTTGTGCACACTACGCTGAACACGAGATCACTTCTTTTCCCGTCCCAGAGCAACTTGAATGTTTGATTAACAGATGCAGCAGCTAACTTTTCAACCCAGCATATTTTTCTCCAAAAAAAAGTATTCTTCCCTTGTTCGTGAGCTATATAAATTCAGTTTATTCATAATGCTTTTATGCAAAGCACCATCGGATTAATGACTTGTGCACTGCATAATGCTTAATTGTATCATACCTCTACACATTCTGGCGCTCCTTTTTCCATCCCTGATATTTACCCTAAAATTCTTCTCTCCACTTGAATAACTCAACAAATTGCAGTGTTGTACATAATACAGGTAATAAAGCACTGGCAAACTTCACATTCACATTAAGGTAGCCAGCTACCTCATAAACATTTGTTTAGCCATGATTGATAGACCATTATTAGCAGGCAAAGTGAAATGCTATAGTGAGTCATTTGGACCAAATCCACTAAGTGCTTACATTCAGTGAGGGGGGTGGAAAGAGCCTTGGAGCACAGGCTGTCCACAAATAAACCTATTTAGGTGAGACAAGAAAGCTCTCATTAATGCAAAAGAGACTATGTATTTCCAGAATAAGTCATCAGCAGAGAAACTTTTGTGTTCCCAGCCTCTCAATAAAGTGCTGGCATCTGTAGTGAAACTCCGTTTTGAACCATTAATTTTCTCAAACACGGAATAACAGTTCACCACTTCCCTGGAACATCTTTTAGAAACTGTCCAGTTTAGGGAAGCATTTGCAACAATGCAAGCTCTGAAAGTCCGAAAAACCTGCCCCTCCAATGCGAGGCTGAACCTGCTCAGCAAGTCTGACTATCTAGGGACAGAACTGGGACATAACGCAGTTTAAACCTATAACAGAACAGAATTGATCAGAAACCAGTTTAAACCTGTAACAGAACAGAAGTTCAGTGCACATAAACCACTTTCAAAATGGCTGAAACTGGTTTAAGATAAACCTGGATGGATATAGTATCAGACGTAACTAACTAACCAGTTGATGGAACGTCTGTCCCAGATCCCCTTCCGATTCAAATTAACTCACAGTCCTCCAGCATCCCAGGATGCTTTGCACCCCTGGGCTGTGCTGTCTGCTCTAGCAAGCAGGGCTGGCTTTGCCCCCCTGTCTTCACAGTAAAGCCTATGCTGTCTAGCCTCTGTCTATCAGCCCAGCATGGAGCTAAGCCCTGCAGGACCATACGGAGGGGTGGGAAGGGGGGATCCCCTCTCAGGGTTCAGGGGACCCTGCCAGGGGTGGGGACCCCCCTCTGAGGCTGGGGGATCCGGCAAGCCCTGGGCTGGAGGGACTGTTCCCCACTGGGAGGGGACAGCAAGGGACATGTGCTGGGCAGCCAGTCAAGGAGGCGCGCTGCCCGGCCGCGCTAGCGGTGGCCAGCAGGCTGGCAGGCATGCTAATCTATGCATTTTACAGAAACCTGCAAAGATTGAATCGATTTAGCCTGGGTGGGGCTTTTTGATTGTCTGTACTTAGCCTAAAAGACAGTTGCTTTATAAGCTATTCATCACCTGCCCCAGATGGGGCACATGGATACTCAACTGCCCCAAGTTTTGTCCCCGTTATGTCTGAGAGCTGGAAGGGACCTTAAAAGGTCATCTAGCCCAATCTGCTGCTCACGGAAGGGGCATTCCTGTGTCACTGTCCTGTGCCAGCCAGTGCACTGCTAACACTAGTTTGCCAGAAGACAAGACCATACACAGCCAGTCTCTCCTCGCTCCTAATCCTCCCTTCCTAGGTGCATCCCCTTCCCGCTATGCATTCACAGCTGCTTAATACAGATGTTCTTCATTGTGGGGTTCCTGTGGGCTTCCCTCCACTTTGACCAATCTAACACATCTCAGCAGGTTTTTTATTCCTTTCATCCTGTGTGCAATTAAACTCCAAGGGGATCATAGACAGCCTCGGAGTGTGACCATCGTATTTATGTAACCGTTACAGCATTACCTTGTTCCCCTGCGATGCTATAACAGCTGAGTGTGATCTATTTGCTCTGCCTCAGGCCCTTAACTTCAGGAAACAGTCAGCCTCATTTGATGTACTAGCTAAACATTGTATTTGTGAAGTCTACATTAAAAAAATTTATGGAAATCCCATTACGGTGGGTAGCTCAGAGCACTGTGATGCATTCAGTGCCAAGTACTTATACACTGAAGAACAAGCAGATTTCAGACTAATTCTTGGCACATTGAACATTCAGATACTTGCCGACATGCTGACAACTTAGGTTTTTTAAGGCAGCAGCTGTAACCAGGTGGGAAAAGTTTAGGTATGTGCCTATGATTTGGAGGTTTCTGGGTAGCAAGAATCAGAGTGAGGGACAATATTTCACTTCCCAGCTCTCTGCATTCCCATATCAACAATAGAGCCCCTGCTTGCTCACCTTTCTACCTAGAAACGCTGCAGGCAGGAAACTCAAAGGCAGAATTTCTCACACTAGACCCTTTGGCCTACCCGACTCAGGCAGATTCACAGAGGCTGTGCTGGTAGGAGTCTCCTGTACAGGGTTTCCTCCTTCCACAATATCCACACCATGCCTCACTCATGGATTCCCCTGGACTGCCCAGAATAATTTCTCTCTCAGGAGTCTAAATGCTCTTCCTCAAAACTACAGATTTCAACTGGGGGGTAGAGGGAGATAGAGGGAAACTTCCACTGAGTTTTGTTCCCATTTTTCAACCCATTCTACTTTCCCACCACTGACAAAAGCATTGGAGCAATGCTGCTTTTCTCCTCTCCCAGGTACGAGCAGGAGCTCTGTCCTTGGGTATATCTTTTACTGTTCACTATATAAGGACAACCAAACCTGCCAGATGCTGTTTGGGACCACATGTAGACAAAACGAGGGGCATGTGCGCGCAACACTTTAAAGCACTTTGCCCTGCTTTAATGGTGTCGGTGTTTGCACACCTCGGAGCCGTATTGCGCATTAATCCCAGCCCCTGTAGGAAATTTGGTGGTGTAACGTGCCTTAGGTGAAACTCCTTTGAGGAGTTTTAGTTTGCTGCCCTACTGCTGCAGAGCGAAGCACCGGGCTCTGTGCAGCTCGGTTGCTCTGCAAGAAGCCCTGCAGGCAGCCTGGCGGCAGCCCAGGAAGGCAGGCTCCACCCAAGAAAAACAGCAAGCCTGATCTTTTTTTTCCCTCCCCGGATACTGCCTGTCTGCCTGAGATGCCAGTGCTTCCCTCAAAGCTGCAGTGCCCCCCAGGACCACCCAAGCTGCCAGTGGCTCACTGTCCCCTCTCCGCTGGAGAGGCAGGTAAGTCAGCAGGGTGTGTGCACAACACGGGGGTTTAACCAGCCCTAAATTGAATTGGTGTTTTTTAAAACCCACCGCTTCAATTTAGGGTCCCCAATTCCTCTACCCATGCCCAGAAGACCAGCTCTGCTTCGTGATGGATGGGTGTATTGCTGCTGCCTGCCAGATCTGCCTGGGGAAGAGGGGCTAAGGGACTGGAACAGAACAGTAGGGCGGTGCAAAGCGTCGGGTGGCGATTCGATTCGGAGGAGATTCGGCCCAATTCGGTGGCCAAATCCCCGAATCCAAATAGAACCAGGAGACCAATTTAAAGGTCCAAATCAATTCAAAGCTCTCCAAATCTTTGCTGAAGCTTCGAAGAGTTTTGATGATTCGGGCATTCCCGGTGTCTGCAGCAGGAAGCTACAGCCACTCCAAGCTGGTAAGTACTAGGGGTTGGGGGATGGGGGGACCCCTGCCAGCCCCTCAACCCCCACCCAGTCCCTAAGCCCCCCATTGCTGCCCCCGCCCCAGTTCCCAGTACTTTAGAGAAAAACCCAGTGTCCGAGGAGCTTGCCAACTCACAAGCCATCTCTTCAGTCTGTAATAGGTTAATCTTCTGCATGAGATCCACAGCTGGTATCAAGGTGTGGTGGCTTCACTGCCCTCATGCTTGTGGACAAACTGAGCACCTGGCCCTCAACGTCTGGAAAACCGGTG
This sequence comes from Caiman crocodilus, assembly GCA_030014935.1. Lineage (NCBI taxonomy): Eukaryota > Metazoa > Chordata > Crocodylia > Alligatoridae > Caiman > Caiman crocodilus. The sequence continues at coordinate 14,603,526 of JAGPOW010001327.1, forward strand.
ACCTCAGCAGAAGGCTGAACGGGCATGAGGAGAGGCAAGCACGACAAGCACCCTTCTTCAGGCAGAGGGAGAGTCTGTTGGTGGTCTGTGTGCTCTCCTGGGTGGAAGGGGAGCCAATACGCAAGGGAAGCCCCAGGAATGCAAAAAGGACCTGCAAAATGAACAAGGAGGTTATCAAATGCAACTGGGAAGAGATTATTCTAGCTAACTCCTAAGGAGCTAATATGCAATTAGCTCAGATACATGCAGATGGCATCCACTCCATCCAGGAGAGCACACAAAACCCCAGCAGACTCCCCAAGGCCTGAAGAAGGGTGTTTGTGCCTGACAGCTTGCAAAGGACAATTTTTCCAACTATTTAGTTGGTGTAATAAAAGAGATCACATCTCCCCAAAGAACCTTGTCTGCCTATGGCCTGCTAGGGACACAAACACTAGCCTCACCGTCCAGTTTAAATAGCTCGAGCATCTCTTCCTGCACTCAGAGAGCAAGGATGGATCATCCCCGGCCCTCCCTTCTTCACCGCATGCTGCTGGGGGGACCAGTCAGAATCTGACCTTACACACGGGACCGTCTCACACAAGCAAACTCCTGATCTGTGCATCACTGTTGAGTCACTGTGGATGGGATGGCTTAAGCCAGTCAGAGGAAAAGCTTTTAAAACAGAAATTCTCCATCAGCACAACGTGTCATCACTGGAAGATGATAACATCACTTGTACCTGAGAGACCGGCCTCCATAGTTCAATCACTCTTGTGACACTCAGGAGTGCCTGCGCGGGGATAACTGGCTTTCACATCCCTCTAGGCAGCTCTCTCAGCGCTGTCAGCTCCTGCCTAAACCGAAGCTTCCTCTTATTGAACGACTCCTGCAGGGTAGCAAGTTCTCTCCGTGATCTGTGGCCTGTATCGACTGATGCTTTCTGTAACTCGGATCCCAACTTTGTTTTCTCAACCTACAATAGCGGAGGATCAATCCTCCTTGGTGGCAGGAAGATGCTTAAAAAAGAACTAATTTTCCCACCCACCGCTCCCTGCATGCACACACCTGGCCTCCGTCTCAGCTGAAATCCTTACTCACGCCTTGAGCTCTTGAGAAGATGCAGATGTGCTTTGCAACGTCACAAACCATTTGAGAACTAGTTCCCCTGCGTCCCTTCTCCTGCCTCCCCAGCCTGCTCACTCCAGTCTTGCTCTCCTCTTTGTCTCCTCTCTCTCACCTTCCCCAGGTCAAGGCTGCCTTTCTACTTGCATTGCTTCTAAGCCGCTGGCCACAGCTGTGCGAGTGGGTAAAATAGAAAGTTTGTAGGAAGTCGCCTTTCTTTCTGAGCAATGTCCTGACTCGGAGCCTTCACGCTGTGGCAGAAGCCGCTGTGGTGACTAGGGCTATTCTAACAGTCCACGGGCTGAGACCATCCCATGATACATAAACCCATCACATTTTTCAAGGGAAAGCATTACGGAGTCCAAGCAATCAAGAACCAACCAAACCAAAGGAAATGAGGAATGGTGCAGGCTACCCTGGGCAGGGCTGGATGCAGCATGTGGTTTTTGTCATGTATGCAAGCAGTGGAGTTGGACTGAGGCAATCTAACTCGATTTAACCGGGTTCAAGGCTAAGTGACTCTGGAACAACTGTGCGGGTTCCCACTTTGCATCGGGGAAAGCCAGCATAGATGGATCAAGGTGTGAAGAGCACTCGACAGGAGGCATAGGGTCGCTAAGCATCAGTTACTGGGAAGCCTGGCAAGGCTGAAGTTAGCAATAGCAAACAACCAGGGAAGAAAACAAAGGGGTAAAATGAATAAAAGATCATGCAAGATGTTCAGACAAATAATAATGAAAAATTCAGGTCCAGAAAACACTTGAGGACTATGAGTGAAGTCATCGGCCTGGCTCCGAGAGAAACAGCAACCACGCTAATTTATCAGCAGAGCAAAATGACATTTCCTACAACAAGCTAAATGAATTGTTTGCCTCACTGCCCCCAGAGAAGAAAGGGAAGCCGACAGAAAACGATGCATCATACGTTTCCCAGCGTGACAACAAGAGGTGCCGATGAAGAGGCTGGCTGTGGGCTCTTTAAACCCTGGCAGTGCTACACGATGGCCGGAGGCAACCTGTTGCCATCAGAGGAATGCCAAAAACGGACTGCAGAGGCAGAGCCCCCTTAGACAGCTCACCTGGAGCTCGAAATGCTCTCCAGGCTTTTCCGTGCATCCACTGCCCTACGTCTTAGCATCATCCTGCGCACCTGTGCAATCTGCATCTAAACCTCTCCCGAGCGATTCAGGACCCTTGGCGACAGCTGAACCCTGCCTGCACACGGGTGCGAGCGTCTAGACAAGCAGGCTGCACAGAGGATCAGGAGCTACTCTTTCCCATCTCTGATCCCAGACAAAAGCACTCAGGCCACGCTTTCAAAATCACCGTGAAATTCCCCCCGAATTGTCACAGCTGGGATACTGATGAGGAGGTGAGATTCACTGACTTCTTCCTGCTGCACGGCCTTCCTGCAGCACTCAGGGACCATTGTTTTTCTGACGCCTGCCAGGAGCTGAAGAGACTCACTCCTCCCCTCTTCACCCACCTCGCAGGCCACGAAGAGGGTCATCCTCTTGTGCAAGCCAGTACCAGTTTCCAGTTTTCAAGAAACAACAGGGCACAAATCTGTGATGTCTGCCAACTTCATTTAACTTGCATATTCTTTTTGTAACATTTCCCGTACAAAACAGCAGCTCTAATGCCTATCGATTATCCATTAAGTGTCGTTAGCATGTGCAGCCCTGACACCACGTTATTATTACTAATTTGTCACGGCCCAGAGGCTCAGTGCCTTCCCTTAGGGACTTCATCCCTCCATTCATCCCCTTTCAATGTGAAGATTCACATCAAGTTCAGCAGGAGCTGGGCTAGGCTCTCTCCCACGCAGGCTGACAACATAAATCAGACACAGGACGCACTGGGGGACCCGCAGGATTGTTCAGTCTTAGAGCATCTTTTTTTTCCCCTTTTTTAATGCATAATGGGTCCATGGCAGTAGCATTAAATAATGTGTACAGAGTTATCAATATTTATTTGCTGACAAATTACCCCAAGTGAAGAACTTGTGTGCGAGGGAGGGAGAGAAAGGGAAGTGTGGCAGATCTGGCAGGGCCTGTGAACCAGCTGAGGTTCTACTTTTAATCTATAGCTCTCTGCAGCCAGAGATACAGCAGTGCCAGAGACTCCTTGTTACGTGAATAAAAAGGCCTTCTGGTGCTAGCAAAGTGCATTAGGGAAGATTTGTCAGCCCTGCATAATGCTGGTTGTTGGCTGCTTCCAAAACATGGCATAACAAGTAATCAAGTAATTAAACCAGCCATTGTTATTTATAGTACAGTAGCACCCAGAGGTCCAGACAAGTCAGATGCCATTGTGCGAGGCACTGTAATGCACGTAGCAAAGGGACGCCGACTGCAAACACAAGAGACCAGACATGAGAGGGAGCGAGTATTGCCGTAACCAGTTTGGAAATAGGGAGCAGACCCAGAGATTTGCCTTTAATTCTACCAGAAGTCTGCGACACAGCCAGGAATCAGACTTAGATGTCCCGAGTTACAGTCCAAGGTCTTAATAGTAATTTCTACAGTTTCCCCAGAGAGCCCCGAGATCACGGCCCTCACTGCAGTCGGTCAAAATCCTTAGTGCACTTAGTGGCGAACGCAGGTGTGAACACGTATCCTTGGTTCTCGATTCCACCACAATCCTAGGGCCAAGCAGTATTGTTCCACGTTTTGAAAGAAATGGTGATCATGTGGACACAGTATTTCCTGAGGTGTCCTCAGAGCACACAAGATAGAAAAATCTCCCATAACTGTAAGGGGCAAACATCCATCCCTCCCAGGCATGACAGCCAAGGAAGGGCACGCGAGGCGTTTTGACATGGTCTGTCACTTCGGAGCCCCATTGATCAGTAAAACAATCGAACGTACAAGATGAAACAACCCAGAGAAGCATAATGAAAGAGATCTCATCCCTTTCGCTCTCCTTTGCTTCAGTTCCCAAGGGACTGGAAAAGCTTGTGGACATGGTAGTACACAGAAACCAGCAGCTCCATGTGACATAACACCATTTGGAGCCACCAAAAGGCACAGCTACTACCAGCCTTCAAGATCCATTTAACTGAATGGGTAAAGCAGCAAGATCTTGGAGACATGCTAATTCCTACTTGTGATGCAGTGTTTGAGAGTTGTAATATGGCACAAGTCAAGGCTGTTTCCTCTCGCCAGGCTGACTGAGCCCCTTGGAAAGAAGACAGCTTCTGCCTATCCATTCTACACATGCAAGTAAATACATGGCACAGTATCAGGATGTTACCCATCCGTGCAAAAGGTGATTTAGCCTGTAAGACCTTGAGTGGGTAAAAAAAATGAATGTGTGAATGCAGTGTAGGATGCGCAGAAATTGGGTGCTTTCTGTTCAGCTAGTAACTCGGAAGGAGAGAATAGCAATAAGTCTTGATAGAAACTTTGGAGGCAGTGGTCAGTAGAAAAAAAAAACAGAGGAAGATGCAGTTCAGTTTAATACAAATAAGGTCGGCGTATTAACTATATCCCTAAACAGAAAGACTGGACCCTTAGCCTTCAGTTCTACACCGCGCCTTTAAAACAGCACATGCGCAAGTCACGGTTACGTTGAGAGTTTGCAATGGTGGACTTGCAAAGCTCCGCTAAAAAGTGGAGGTGAGCCCAGAACCATTTGACAAATGCCCTCGGTCACCTGGCACAAGGGCATGCAACACAGGAATAGATTTTGACTCAAATTTGTACTTAGTCTTGTTTAAGTCTGTATAAATTAATCTGTGTTTATGGGCATATTACTTACCTTGTATGTTCTGTGCGTCCCCAGAATACAGGACTACCTTAAAGTCTCAGTACCAGAAAACTCATCTGAGCGTTGACTCTTCTGAATCAGTGGACTCCTCAAATGAGGTATTTTGGGGTGTTTCTTGCCAGCCTGAAAGAGAAAAAATGGCATTGCTATGTCCCAAATGACTGGGAGCTTCATATGTCGAAGCACTGAGATTTGATACGTGCATAACTATGGACTTGATTGAACTTGTCTGCCCTTTTGACTTAATCCAAATACATTGTCTTCAGTGGAAAACTCCCATTGACTTGAATGGCCTCTGAATCAGCCTTTAACAAGTATCCACGCAACTTCCCAAATCCTGTCCCAGGGTGCCAAACCTAAGATGCATTTCTCAGGTCACAGCTAATCCATGCAGTAAGGTGAAGCTCTGAACAAAAATGTAGAGGGGCTATAATTCTAAAGGAAATCAAAGTGATTGCTCTGGGGATATGAAAAATAAAGAAAACAGAATATACCTTCGCTAGCCACAACTTCCAATCACCTAGGCAGAAATACAAAGAAAAATAAGTATTCAGCCGTGTGCTTAATGCCACTGGAATGCAAAAAGGAACTGCAAAATTAATAAGGAAGTTATCAAATGTAACTAGGAAGAGATTATTCTAGTTCACTCTTAAGGAGCTAATGAGGCCATTTTTAGAGCACAGTGCACAAGGCAAATCACTCGGATACAAAAGGATAGCACAGAGATGGGGAAAGTACAGCAAAGGGCAGGCGGCAAAACACAGGCACTCAGCAAGCTTAGTTATTCCCAAAGGGTGTAAAAACTGGGTCTAAACTTTTTTAGAAAATAGGAAACTCTGGACCTTGTCCTGAGCGGTGCTGAGCCTTCTCAACCCCCAGCATCCTCAGGTACCTTCCCACACTGGTCCCTCGAAGCGCACTCCACGCTGCAGGGAAGACGCTGCAGAACAGTGCTACGCAGGCTATGCGAGCAAACAAGGAGGCTTTTTTTTTCCCAAGCCAACCAGTGTAAAGAAAGGCAGGGGCTGTAAGTCTGAGCAGGGAGAATATTAAATTTGATTCCAAGCTGCTCAATAATTTCAAGCAGGCAACATGCAAGGACACACCAAACTGATGGCAAGGCAACTGGATCAATGCTTTATTATGCCCTAACACCTGATAGTTGAAGTGCAGAACGACGCTCTTCAGCAGCGCACGGGTTTGCCACCACAAACCACTGTCCCTGCACTATGCTATCGCCCTCTCAGCAGCAGTAACAGTGAAGATGGGGGATGCATTAGAAGATCCAGATCAATTCTAACTGAAATGGTCCCTAGCAAAGGAAAGCGCCTTCGCCACCCCAGAGTACCTTCCCCGCACCCTGAAGTATCTCTGCCATTGGGACCCATGCCCTGAGACAGATGGGCCTGGGCATCAGGAACAGACGAGCTCCGATGCCCCCACACCAGACCTACAGGGCTTCTCCAAACAACAGGTGAATCCTAACTCGGGTTCCCTCGGCGCCGGGGTAGCCCCCTCCCTGGAACATCTCCCTGAGAGCATTTGGGGGGTGGGAATCCGTAGGAAAGCCCAGGCAAAGATAAAGATCCTGGGATAGCTGTGTGGATGAACATGGCTTCCCATAGATGGCCCTTGCTTCCCAGGGCTTTCTACAGATGTCTTGGTATGCAAGGTTTCGGAGGACTGAGCCCCATGTTTCAGTGCTAATTCAGTGGAAACCCACCTGTTTCCTGGTCCTCTGTCGGGAATTTTCCAAGGTGAGAACAACTCCAAGGCTACATTTTAGATGTCTGGCTCGGATGTGGAAAGCAGCCCCGCTGGGAAAGTACTGCGGGGCTCTGTCTTTACTGCATCCCAGCTCAAGCCTTCCCAGCTTACAAAGAAAACATCATTTTTCTTCCCGAATATCCCTCTCAAACGTGACACGGTCACGATAGGCTGTCGCCGGCATGCTTATCATCGTGGCTAATGTGTAACAAAGATATTAGAACAAGGATAATGAATAGCGGGTAGGCGATGCGCAGAGCGGAGTAGGACCTGGCTGTCTCTTCCATCGCTGGTAACTCTCCGGTGTAGGCAGATTGTAGGAAGCAAAGGCTGAGGTCTGAATAATCATGGGGAGTCGTTGCAAATTCTGCTGGGGGGAAGGCAGCCACCTTCCCCGCGCATCAGGCTCAGGGGCGTTCCCCGCCAGGTCCCTGTCCTACAGAGTGACTTTTCTAACTATCGCAGCACTTAGTGGAAATTTCCTCCTTCCACTGAGATGCTGTCATTGATGGGCATCTTTGTAGCAAACCCTCCTCATTCATCTCAATACTCAGCATTACATTTTGACTAAGCAATTTGCTTCCTCCGGTCTCCTTAGCCCTCTCTGGTCCTCAGTGCTGTTAAAGGTTAATTCCTATTAGTGCATGAATGTCATCACCTAACCGAACCGCCTGTGTTTTGATTGCCTTGTCAGTGGCCAGAATGAGAAGAGATTTAACGGTTATTTTTGGCACCATCACATCTCAGGCTGACTGTCAACTCCACAAATATTCCCATCTCCTGCCCTGTTGTTCTTATTAGCTCGTTAACTATCCCAAATGAAAAGGGGCCTGGTTGAAATGGCACTTCCTAGCCAAGCCCGTGGGGCAGCAAAATGATGGATGACTGGCACGAGGAGCCGACGTTCCTGAGACAGCAGCAGGCATGCAGATCCCCCGTGAGATCACCGCGAGATTAAGGAGGGACAGAGGATTCAGCGTGGAAACCTCCATGAAGAGTGATGTTATTCCCCCATTCTTACTGCTCAAAATAGCTTCTCTGGCGGTGGGAGGCCAGCGTTACCAGAAGTGACACATTGTCACCGAAACATGGGTGGACGGGCAGCCTGCTTTCAGGTTTTCTTCCCTGTCGTATCCACTTCACCCTCTGGTCTCCGGAGCCATATGAAGACAGTGGCTCTGAGCAAACCCCACATCAACCAGCTGGTGAGCCCAGAGCTCGCTGCTCATGTGGAGCTCTGTCAGGAGCCCATGCTGATCGACTCGGGGCTCCTTGCCCATGCATGGCACTGCCAAAGAGAAAGGTGACTGCGCCCCCCTTCTGCCAAAGGCCCTTCCGCATGCTCCATAACCCACATTTCTGATGGGAGAAGAAAGCCAGCTCAGCAAACTGAGATGGGGCATGACTAACCCAAGGCAGGGTGAGGGTGATGCCAGTCCTCATGGCCCGGGAAGCTTGAAGAAGAGTAAGAAGTTCACTAATTCACATGAATTTAGCAGTGTTTAACATGAAGTGCTGTTAGTGCCGCCTTGTTCTCACATAATACCAGTGCAGGCACAGCAGCTGTCTACATAGATGGGGAGGCTCTGGAGTACAGGGAGCACTTTCCGTATCTTGGCAGCCACCTCTCTCGATGGGCTACCATCGATGAAGAAGTCCAGCACTGGGTCAACTGTGCCAGTGCCGCCTTCTTCAAGCTGTGACAAAGTGTCTTTGAAAATAGAGACCTCCAGAAGATGATGAAGGTCCTGGTTTACAAGGCTGTCATACTGACTACCCTCCTCTACTGCAGTGAAACCTGAACCATCTACTGACACCATATTAAATCCCTTGAGAGCTTTTACCAGCGCTGCTTGCATCGAATCCTGGGGATCAAATGCGAGCGTCCTCCATGAAGGCGCATCCACCAGCATCAAAGCCTTGTTCTTCAGAAATCAACTCCGACGGACGGGCCACTGTGTCTGGATGTCCAAGAACCGCCTCCCTCGCCAGATTCTCTTTTCCCAGCTCTCCGTTGGCCAACACTCGAAGGGCAGCCAAAGGAAAGGTACAAAGACACGCTCAAGGTCACCCTCAAGCATGAAGGCATCGACACCGATGGCTGGGAGCCATTCGTTGAGGAGCAAGTTGCCGACTGTTCAGTGTGGCGTCTCCTGGTCCACCAAGGCACACACCACACCACTTCGAGGCCCGACAACTTGATACTGAGGTGGAATGGCAGCAGTGGAGGAAGAAGGAAACTAACCCGGGGCTGCGAATCCCACTCCCACGCACAGCAACATGCCCCCATTGCTGAAGAATGTGTGTATCCAGAATCGGGGTCCTCAGCCACCTGAGAGCCCACCAAGCCTGATGGACGCCATCCTCGGCTCCAAGGGACTGCCGACAACAACTGTGCAGTAAATTAGGCTACTGCGCAGTTAAGCTAGTACCTGTAAATACAGATACTAGATTAACTGCACAGTCGTTACTGCAAAGTAACACTCGTTACTCGTTACAAATTTGCTCCTGGTCAACCTAGCCAGCAGGGGACCAGAGGGGAGAGGGGGCTCTCTGTCCCCTGCCCTGGTGGCTCCTCAGCTCCCAGCTCCCCCCGGAGCCAATCCGCACGGGGACTGGAGAGGTCTCTGCCCCCTATCCCAGTGCTCAGCGTGGAGCTGGCAGCTCTGGAGGGCAAGTGGAGGTTGGAAACCCAGCCCCTACCTGCCCCTTGAAGCAGCTACTGCACAACAAGGAGTTGGCTGCTTGAGAGTTTGGGCAGGGGAGGGGAACCCAGCGCCTGCCAGCTCCATGGAGCAGCCAGCTCTGCACCAAGCAGGATACTTGCCAGCAAGCCCTGCTTCCCCTGCCCAGCATGGGGCTCACTGACAGCTGCTCCACACCCAGGACAGTTCCTGGGAAGCCCTGCCTGGCAGGATGCTCGCTGGCAGCTGTGTTTTCCACAGGGCATGGGACCAGGAGAGCTCTGCCCGCTACAAGGGCATTTACCTCCCGGCCTGGTGCCCATCAGGTCCTCTCCCAATGTTCAATGGTCCGGGAAACAAGGGCCACTGCAGCCAGCAGAGCTCTCCGGGCCCTGTGCCCATTGGGACCTGTCCTGTGTCCCTTGCTAACCCCCAGGCTAGCACCCAGGGTACCCTGGCTGCTGCAGCGGGGACAGAGCAGGGCAGGAGTATCCCTGCACTGGCATGCCTACTGCGAATTAATAGCTTGGTTAGATGCACCCGTTAAGTATTTTCATGCCGCCCTGAAGCATGCTAGGTACTAACAGAAAGACACGAGGGTGGAATATCCAAAGAACACCGGCGTTCCAGTTTCCGAAGTGACTCAGGAGCCTAAAGACCATTGGCTGTGGCGCGGAAAAGACCTCCATCACTTTTGAAAGTAGGACTGAGGTGCTCTGGAAAGTTTTGCCTGTGGCACCCCCACACAGGACTCACATCACAGTGCCCCCACTTGCCCTTGGGCTGAAATAATCTTAATTAAATGATTTTGTGAGCAAGCTGTTAAAGCTGTAGCTAAGAGGGGTTTTGGAGAAGACAGAGGTTCCAACAGCAGCGAAAGCTAGGAAGGGTTTTTAGTAGGTGTCTGCTTGGCTGAGTTCCTAAAGAAATGATTACTTTAATTATCCTGGGACTGTATTTTAAGTGATAGGTGAAGGCACCTAGAACGCCTAGCATGGGCATCTTTGTATTGTTTGTAAAGTAAATGCAGAGACTAGCTGCAATGGGGCTCCACACAGGGCTGAGGGGTCACGCTAAGAGGAAACCTAAGTGAGGACACTCATGGAAGCAAGCAAGGATGATGTATCATCATATTTGCTTTGTTCACACGTGTGCTTAATACCCGGGATTATTCACAACAACGTACGATAATGTAGCTTGTCAATATAATGACATATCAGTGACAAGAGACCTGGCTACCTCTGCCTTTCCCGAGCGCAGAGGGGACTGTGCGCCAATTTTGGCGAAGATCAAAAAGGTGGGTGTGATGGAAATCTAATCAGCCAGGTTAAATGGCATCTCACAGACACACAGGCGTGGAAGGGACCTCGCGGGTCGCTGAGTCTCAGATCAAGTTCTCGTCACAAATGTGCGGTACGTGCTCGAACGTCCCCGTTGCACGGGACTGGAGCTCTGAGCATTTTGTACCACGTCGCGTTTCAGCGCTTCTCCCCTTTGCCGCAAGCCCCAGCTGAAAGTACAATGCAACACGAGAGGGAGAAGCCATGAAAACCTGGAGCAGAAAGCAGAGCAGCGGGTCCATCACCCGACATGCGCTGCGGTTTCCCATGGGAAACCGTGATCCACCAAAACGTCCTCATGGCAACAACTACCAACATCTCACGCTTGCACCAGGTTTCTCCGGCCTTGTGACTGCCCGCTAGCCACAGGCGGCGGGTGCCAGGTGAAGTACCGTCCCGCTGGAGACGTGCATTCGAACTTCCAGGCGGGGTGACATGTGCGGACAGCTGGCGACATCTTGTGGCCAACCTTAACATCACGGAGGAGAGTCCCCTTTTACGGCCCTCGCTTCCTGGGACAATACTGGTGAGACGACTGCAGCTGTCCCACCGCGTACGGGCACCTGGTTGCATGTTTCCTGCAGCGCACGTGCACTCCTCCTCCCCAGCCCCAGGCAGTTTGGAGAGGCCGCATCGGCTTCCCTGAAACCAGAGTTCACCCTTTGAGTCTCAGCTTCCGTCTTCCACCAGACTGGGCAGCGTCACAGGTAGCGCACTGCTTTCTGCCTCAGCAAAATGAGTGTGTACGTGCGTCTGCGTGTGCACATGTGCCCTCTCTCTCTGCCCTTTCCCCACCAAACAGGCAGAGCTGCTCAGCTGCATGTCATAGACCCTACTTCTTCGAGCCAACAAGGCCTCTCGCTCCGTTCCAGCGCTAATGGCCTGTACTCGCAGAGTACGAGGTCCTCAGTTCTACCCTGGTTGTCCCCATAAGGGTCAGAGTGGTCCTGGTTTACTATGAAATCCTGCTGGTCCCCCAGACCCTCAGGCAGCTGTGGTTCCCCTCCGGTCCCATGGGGCTCTAAGTGGGTGACCCGGTAGAAAATCACCCTCAGATACAAAAGATGTCACGTGGTTTCTACCAGCATCGCTGCCCCAGGCACCAGCCCGCTTCCTGTCTTCTTAGTCCAGAGCCCCCTTCCCTACCCTTTGCCCACTAGCTGGGATTCCTGAGAGCTCTGCTTCAGGCTATAGGAAGAAAAATCTCCCGGGACAAGCCCTGGTATGAAAATTAAACAATTAAGATTTCAAATTGCAGAGCATAGTTAAAAAAAAAAAAAAAATCCCTTTGATTTATTGTGCCTGATTTTCTGCCAGCCCTGGAAATGACCCTATTCATCAAGCTCATGCTTATTCACTGTGACAAGGTTCTTCCAGCAGGATTTTTTTTTAACATACATAGGCTTTGCCACTTAGGAGGGGGCTGGCTGTATTTTATGGCGGTGCGTAAGCCTTGTAGCCGCACACAGGTGAGCAATGCCTGTTAGAAAGGAGAGGTTAAGGTTTTAAAGCCTGACACTTGGCTAGGAACAGCTTGAGCTCTCTCATGCATTCTGCATCGGGTTCATTACACCAACACCCTTTAGTCTAAAGCCGGAAGCCCAGCTTTCTAGGAAGTTACCCTGCCTTTCTTACTGAATGCAAATGATCCCTGAATCATATGTATGTCTGGATTTAATGAAGTACTGCAAACGAATCCAGCCTGTCTCCCTGGCTCATCACGGCTAGGGGTTGCCTACATGATGCCAAGCACACCAGCAGGGCAAATACTGCCATAGCCTATGGGTAAGATGCCACATTAGTGACGCCTTGAGTTGGAGGCTGCGGTGCTTGTTTGGCCCACAAGTGAGATGACGACGATGATGATGATGATGACAACCCTATGCTAGGGCCAGACCGGACCCTGGCTGAAGTAAGTGTTGCACTGGCCTGGAGACAAACGTGAACAAGACCCGCATTTAAGAAAAAAAAGAGGAATGATTGAAAACACATCGTCTCAAAACGCATCACCGTGTCATTCCAAAGCTCCACCTGCCCTTGCCAAGACATCGTGGCAAATCAAGAGACTAAATGTAACGGCTGGACTGTGAAACAGAGGGATCCGAATCTCATTTGAAGGGGAAAAAAATCAAAGCAACCTGAACGGCAGCCTCATCCCTGCCACCCCCACCATGCGAGCAGTGCTTGACTCCGCTCAGAGTGATGGATAACATTGGTTTCTAATGGATCGTTGTCTAGAGATCAAACACCTCAAGTCCTTGGACCCGCAGTAAATTAAATGTTTAATGCTGCTTTTGAACTCTAGCCTGAAGCCATTTGGGCAGTAAATCTGAGAGAGAAAGAGAGAGCTTAAACCTGCTTCTGTTTTTATCATGCAGAAGCTCAGCCAAATTTCCTCCCAGAAGCTTCAGTCAGGATTTCCATCATGCTGTCAGGAGCTACCTCTCAGCGTCACCGCGGCCAGATCCTCGTGGGCTGAGGATTGTGGTTGTGCGCTTCACCCTGCGGCAAGCTCCTGGGCTCACCCAGCAATATGCCGGGATGTGGGCACTGGCGTTTCTGGCTTTGCTTCGTGTCCTTTTGTGGCAACCAAGGGCAAAGAGAAGCCCTCGGTGGGTAAGACTCCACTCAGTTTTCAGAGAGGTTTCTCCTTCTTCCTTAAGGAAAGATTTGTGGCAGGGTCTGTGCGCTCAGCCGCATCCCTAAGGCTGGACATGGACCTTTCAAGGTTGCTAGACCACTGCAAGAGCCACAAGACGTATATTTTTTTGTCATACAGATATTTAGGAGAGACCCAGCTCACTAGGCAGCTCATGGTTTTAGACTGGTGTTTTACTCGTAGTCATAAGATGTCAAGAGTCTCGGGGCTTATCTACACTAGAAAGCAATAGCTTACCTCTATAGGTACCAGAATGCGGTCCATCAGCATAGCAGTACTTTTTAACAGCACGGCTATTCTTGAGAGGACAAGGAGCAATTGTACCAATGTACGTCACCTTTATACCAGTATAACTGTGCCCTTCCCAGGGTACTTACTGGCAAACTGACATAGGTGAAAAATCCCATGCTTCAAGTAGCAGCAAAAATACACGTAGACCGGGGCTAATGGAGCTAGGTGTCCACTGAAGTTCATGGCGATCGAGTGCCTAACACCATCAGGCCCCTGCAAAAATCCCGGCTCAGATGCAAACTGGGCTAACTCCTTTTCCTTGGGGTTGCATTAACACAAGAGCAGCTCTCCCTTTTCCAGCTCACATACTCAGTTATAGCGTAGCCTATTCATCTGGCGTATTTCCCACTTGCTCGGGTTGGATCCTTTGGTCTGATATAGGAAAAAGCAGACTCCAAGACCAAGGTGGGCTCTTACCAAGGATCATGTAGGGTTGTAACTATGGGAGAGGACTGTGCCTAGCTGGCACTGGGAGGGAATCTGGGCCGCTCAGTAATGTTATCTCCCTCCCTAAAATTCAAACAGATGTTTGTTCCCTCCATACAATCTATGTGGCCTCGTCTGCGGCTCCTGTCACCTTATTCCAGCACCACCATGGTGGTTAATTATGCACATCTTGCTCCATGCCCTCCACCACAACCGCAGTCCTTTGTAGCACCAGAAGGCAACACCTCTGACCACCGGGATGGGAGGTGCCCAGCCGACTACTTCCCATTCTCCTGATTATTCCCTGGTTACTTGTGTCACAGAAATCACCCGTGTCACTCAGGTCACATTCTCCACGCTGTTATTTGCACCCTGGGTTTGTGTCTCTCCTCCTGTCATTCCAACCTGAGGATCTGAGTCCAATTTCAACAGAAAGCAGGTTGGAGGTTTCCCCGGAAAATGATGTTCATCTCTTGAATTCCTCCCTGCTTGTTAATCCTGCCTTTCGCCAGGACCAGAAAATAGCTTCCTCAATTTTTGTGCCAATCTTGTAAGTTTTAATCATTGGAGACCCAAATAGCGTTTCAAGATCCTTCGTCATTTTGTCTATTCCCCCTGAACATCTTAAAGTAACTCAAATGACACTGCAGCCTGATGGACCGGGGGCCTCAGGCTGGCAAGGTTATGGATTTATGGTTCCTAAAAGCAGTTAAATGTCATCCAACTGAGAGTTTGGGGCAGCTACATCTTCTAGGGTATAAAGAGAAGCCTTATCACGTTCATAAATTGCTGTAGCAACCGCTTGATGTTACAGACAGCCAATTTCCAAAGGAGACAGTCAGCATGAAAAGCACATCAGAGAGGCAGCAGGTACCACAACAGCCAAGTTTGCTTAAGGATATGATCCAAAGCCCACTGAAGTCTTGTAGAAAGACTCCAATTGACTTCACTGGGCTTGGGATCAGGACTTCATTTAGAAAATGGAAACCTTGTTTTAAAAAAAAACAAACCCAACCAACAGTGTTGACATCGCTGCTCATGTGCATAGAGTTGAGTGGGCAAGCGTGCATGTACTGGATCAAGGCTGCCGTGAATATCTTACCTTTAAGATGTGCATGGAGATGCTCAGGCTATTTTTCTTGGTGGCTGTCTGTGTGCACCCCCCGAAGCTGAGCACCAATTCTGCGTTCGTCGGCAAGCCCAGCTAGGAATGCCTGGAGCACAGTTTCACCGAGTGCTTATCTGCACAACTGCAAAACCAATACCATCAGTTAGGGAAAAACAATTTCCCCCAGCAACTAGAGACAGCCTAATTGCCTAATCTGACAGGTTATTAATGGCTCGAGTCAACAAAAAGTATAATGAATGTTGATAACCACAGGCAGTGTGGACGCTTGGTACAGTCACTATCACTAGAAATCACTCTCACAAAGAGCTGCCACTGACTACAAGACTAAATCGTCTAATCTCTGTGGGTTTCGTTTAACAGGTCTATCAATGTGATAAACAGACAAACCAGCGTGTTAGTCCATTAAATGGAGCAGTGGAAGAGGCTAACAAGATGGAAGATATTTACTGTATTTATGTTCCAGGTCAACATAAGAGCAATCTGCTTCCCCCCATTGCCTTGAACATCCGTTTCCAGTGCTCTCCCTTGAAATACAGCTGTTCTGGGGAAAGCTAGCACTGGTGCCAGCTGCGAGGACAAGGGTAAAAAGGACTCTGCAGCAAAACTAGCAAGAAGAGTCAGCGAGCACAATGTCATCAACCATTTCAGGATTTCATGGCAACTGCTGCCAGGCCTGGGGTTTTTTTCCCTCTAAGCCCTGCTTCCCAGCATCGCTCTATTGCATGGGAATGCTAGATTTCATCTCAATGAAAAAAGGACATTTCTAGCCCTCATGGTGGCAGAAAAATCATAAAAATACAAACGCTAAAATCCTCAAAACCAGATAGCAAATAAAAAGAACCCGCGCGTTTTATCTGTAAAGCTTCACGGTGTTTAAGTTATCTTGTGATCGACTGGTGCCCAGCCCGCAGCGACTGACTAGCTGGAGGCAGCAATCCACGGATCAGCTGAGAATGAGGATAACGCACTGAAATCTTCCTCACGGTGCTGGATGCCCTGAAAATGCAGTTATTTTGCATTCAGGAGGTCTGACGCTCATTCATCCCTGTACCTGAGGACAGGGCCACGTTTGGTGGCTTCATACCATCCTCACCTAATGGAAACGTTGTCACTGAACAGTTGTCTATTTGCCAGAAAAAGAATGGATTTTGAATGCATTTTTGCCTAATATCTCATTTTTGAAAAACACATGTTAAAATACTTTATTTCTTTTTAATCAACATCAAAGAACTAAATTTAAGTTGCAATTCTTAGCGGGGTCCTCTCTTTTTCACTTGCTGAATCTTCTGGGGGAGGGAAGTGAAGGGAGAGGAGTCAGAGACGAACGGCTGAAACCCTGAACTAAAAATAACCAAAGTTTTTTTCTAAAAAGGGAACATTTTGTTTCAACTCCCTCTGAAATTCTTCATAGAAACACTTCCCATTTCTTGCCAGCCCAGACACCTTTATGCCAACCGTATGCTGTGGTCTCACAAGGTTGCATCCAAATTGGAGCAGCTCCAGACCAACGGTGGACTTCTCCATACCGTGCTGCATAGGAAACTTCGACCCCTCATTCCTCTGCCATCCCAGAGAGAGCAGGAATACAGTACCTCCCTGGCCTCCACAGGGCTTCTGGATCTACATGAGACGCTTTACTGCCTGCCGCCGGGGTGGGCTCTGCCACCAGAGCCCAGGCAGGGACTACGTCCTCTTGCTCCCGCAGCAGGGAGCTTCAAGCTCCCCCACTTCGAGAGTGCAATCAGGGCACGAGGGCTTGGGAAATCTTTCTCTCCCAGCACGGGCCCCCCTCTCGTGGTGCTGGCACTGGAAGATCCTCATCTCTCAGTCGTGGAGCTGATGCTGGGAGCTCCCTGCTGCCAGAGCAGGGGGACATTGTCCCTGGCCCAGCAGCAGGCAGCCCTCCAGGGGCAGGGAGCAATGTCCCAGCCCAGGCCAGGAGACAGCTGTGCTCTCTGCCAGCCCCTGAGCTACCATCCAGGGCCCATTATAGGGCCCCAGGAAGCAATTGCAGTTTGCTGCCATTAGCAGCAAATCTGCTCCCGCTTCCCAACACATATGAACACCTTCCTGGGAGCATTTACTAGCAAGTGTAAACTGCTCCCAGAGCCAATGCACGTGTAGACACACCCCCTGAGTCCTGGATTTGATTCTACCTGTTCATGATATGTTCCTTTCCAGTGTCTCGTGGCATACCCCCACACTTGTAGCTAAAACAGGATGCCTCAAAAAGCGGTACTCTGGTAGAGTTAATATACTGAGCTTTGACACATGGTCGATCAATAATCAAGTCTTTGAGTTGCTGAAAGCCTCAATTAAATGCATCTTGAGGCTATCAACTACATCAAAGCACCTCCCCACAAAGGTACAGTGTGTGATTTCTATTGAGCTGGATGCATTTTGGCTAATATATTTGACTGACGTTTCCTAGGAAGAACCTCAGCGAGAAAATCCTCCATTGTAATAAGACCTTAAGCTTCCTGAAACAACAAGCAACGGTAGCCCCTGGTAATGATTTTGCCTGTGCTAATATAATGCACCCTCATGTCACACAAGGCCCTTGTGTCACAGACTTTCTCCTTGCGGTTGTGCATGAAGCTCCCATTTGGGTTCTTGCTCACATCAGGAGTACAAGGGATCAGAAAACTTTTCCACTCGGAAAAGTTTGACATTTCAAACATAAGTTTCTGTCCCAAACTGGGATGAAAAGTCAGACTCTCAAAGTAACACAAAGTAGACTGGGAAACATCTACATGATCCCACCAGAACAAAGCACCTCAATAATGTTGAGATATTTCATTTGGATAATACTCCAATATTATATTCATTAAGCTGGACTGTGCTGTGCTATGCTTTGTCCTACATCTCAAACCAAAGCAAGGCAGCAGAAGCAAAATGCTTCTTTTCAAAGTAAAGCTGCACTGAAATCATCATGTTCCTGCAAAACACCTCCAAAGGTAGGTAGAAAGCAGAATACATTTCCAACTCTAAGCAGGCATCCTCAAAAAACCACAAACATGCCCACTACAACAATACAACAGCTAAAAGCATGTCTCCTGAAGTGCAGGATTAAAGATTTGTAAATCTGATGCAAAAAACAGGCAGGGATGTTATCATTACTTAATGCTGAGACTGCGAGTGCGCCCAGAGATCACCCAAGCCACTCACTCGACGGTGCCAGGTGCTTTACAAACACAGCCGCCATCCCTAAGAACTAGGGCTGGGTTTTGTGTTAGTTTAACCAATTATATCTAAATAAGAAACTCCCTGAAGCGCCCAAAAAGAGCTGGTCGCAATCAGAATAGCCTCACATTGGGATAACTTGTTCTAATCAGAAAATCTGCTCTTGTTGGTGTACCCCAGAATCTCAAAATGATTTATAAACAGCAGTTTAACCTCCTGAGATGCCTCTGCGGCAGGCATTTTGTCATTTTGCAGATGGATACAATGAGGCACAGAAAAGTTCCATGAATGTTGCCCCGAATCACATAATGAACCAGCATCAAGGCAGGGAGAGAAGTCAGACTCTTCCCTCCCAATCCCCTCTTCTAACAACTAGAAGAAAAAGTAAAAACAAGTAAGACTATATGGGTGAGGAAGAAAGAAGCTAGCACGTGTCACAGCTGAGGCTGATGGAGGGCTACACGCACAGACCTTTACTCTGAGATCACAATAACCTAGTAGGGTGCAGACACTCAAATATACGGAAAGTTTGTTTAACCAAATCATTTACTCCATAGAGGTGCGATCCTGCAAGCATGAGCAACACAATGAAAGAAGGTGCTCGTGCTCTGGTGTTTGTAGGCTTAATCACTATATTGCTCTGCTATTGCAGTCAGGTCCAGACTGTACTCATCTCTGAACTCCTTCTCCACACTTCATACATGACATTGCTGTCCCTTCAAGGGCGGGAACACAGATGGACACAAAAGACCCAGAACTACAGCAGAATCCCCAAATCCACTGAAAAAAACTGCCGGAGGTTCGATAATACATGTGGGGGTGAATAGCACTCAGCGGTATTGGCTACACCAGTCCTTTTCCTTGAAATATAAGCCACAGTAAGGGAAGCGTACGCTTGCGTCTGTGCAGTCAGCGCTCAGCCTGCTGCCTGAAGGCTTGTTGTCTGATCTCACGACGGATTTTTTTTACCTTCTTACCAACTGAGTCAAAGAAGGGCAAAACTATTCACTGACCATAGGATGAGAATGCAAGCATCAACACGCAACTTCCACTAATGCTAGTGTGACGGGCTAGATTAACCCTTCTGGGCTTTCTTTACCTTTCATTCATGCGTCCCAGCATTTTCCACAAGAGGGAGCACAACAATCGCCTTCCTCATACTTCCCATCTTGCACAGCCAGGTCTTTTTAAGATGCTCCGTTTCTTCATTATTGTCCACACCAGGCACATCTGCACAAGACACTGATTGCAGAGTTGACTAATTAGCTGCACATTAGAAATATCTCAGCATCTACACATGCACCCCTAGTAGGCTGGAGTAAATGAATTTACTCCTCAGCAGGACAGTACTTTTAAACACGAGTATTATCCTGCTGCAGAATAAAAAGCCGTAGCAGCACACGTGTAGACACTGGAGGGGCATGAGGGTGCTTCAGCGCAGGGGCTGCCTGCTAGCCCCGCACTTACGCCCTCTTGTGCCCCTGCCCATCCCTCTGCCGCACACTGAGTCCGGGGGCATGAACGGCGCGTACCCCTGTTGTCTGGGGGGCACGGCTGTGCTGGCGGTGGCAGTGAGTGGGAGCTCCCACAGACACCACCAGCACTGTCAGTAGCCGGGGGTGGCAGCGAGCTCCAACCGGGGGTCGGCAACCACCCACAGGTGCCGCCAGCTGTGTTGGCAGCAGCCAGCAGGGATTGCTGACCACCCACAGGTGCCACCAGTGGTACTGGCTGTGGGGTGGCGAGTGGCAACTGCCACCAAGGGGTGCACCGCCACACTCAGGGGGTGCACGTGCACCCATGTGCACCCCCCTACGCGTCATCCCTGTCAGGGGGACTCCTGGGGTGGTAGTCTGACTTTGGGGGCCCCTACCAGCTGGGGTTGCTCCTCCCCAGCTCCACATGCTGTGCATGAATAAACTGTGGAGCTTATTGCTCCAGAGTTAATTGCCCCCAGGTACACATTCAAATGGCACGCCCAGGAGCAATAAACTCCAGAGCAATAAGCTCGACAGTTTATTCATGCCATGTGCCATAATAGCACATGTCGACGCACCCAGCGAAAGCCAGAATAATCTGATTTATACAGCACCCTGCTGAGTGGGCTGCTCTGTTGGCATCCAAGATGACAAAGTCTCTTCCTCTAGCAACTTAATATCTAATGCCCCTCCAAACCACCCCTGTGCAAAACTCCTGGTGCCATCATCAGGTAGCAGCATTCAGGATGGTTAATCCTGCCCTAAAACCCATCTACCTGAATGTTAAGGCATTTCTATTTTCATCACAATAGTAAGACATGAGGGCACCCTAGAAAGAGATAACTATAAGTGCAGGGTTTGGTGTGTCAGGGGCACGAGGAAGATGACTAGATTCCTCTAACCACCCAAAACATACCTTGACCCCCCCCCAGCAATGCACAGCCCTAGAAATAACCCATAAAACAACATTCCCATGGTTGTCCTGTGCTAGGAGTCAGCTTTTTGTGTGTCGGAGAGTTTTATTACAACTCAGTCGTCTTTCTACATACAACACCTTTTTAAACTTCTAAGATTTCCTTTTAATGCTGCCAATCTGAAAATAAAACAGTAAAAAAGAGGATGAAACTCAGATCCAAGTTTTTCCTAATGCTCTTGACTTCACTTTGCTGGAATTGCTATGCAATCATAGAAAAGCCAGGCTAGAAGAGCTCTCAGGAGGTCTAGTCCAGCCCCCCGCTCAAGTCAGGTTTGTCTCCAGCTAATTCATCCCAAGCAGAATCACAGAAAGGTAAAGTGAGGACTGAGTCCCAATTCAACAAAGCACTCAAGGAACTGCTAAAGTCCCAATAACTTCAATGGGAATAGATTTTATTCTATGCTTGTACCATAATCATCACCATAATACCACATGCTTGAAGTTAAGCTTTTGGTTAAAATCCCTGATGGCTTGAAGCCTTAACAATACACAGTACTTGTTTCCCTTGATAATAAAATGTTGCTGTGTACCTGGCAAGATGATTGATTTAGGTTAGTCCTAACTGGCGCACACAAAAATTAAACTAAAAAAGACAAAATTAAACTATAAAAGCCTGTTCTTTTTTTTAAAATCTGTGAATTCAAACAATATACTCTAAATGCTTACCCCTTTTTCCTAGTGAAGGTTGAGAGGGAAGCATGAGCTAGACCACATTTTGTTGTACACGTAAGATGTTACAAGCAGCTCTCAGATACTACAAGTAACGTAGGACTGTGCTTGACTGAGGTGGTGTTTTGTCCCCCTTTGCGTTGACAGGGCTTTAAATTAAATCAAGAATTAAATAGGTCCAATACTCCTTTCTGTGCTACTGGGGTGAATCAGAAGTGGGCTCGCTGACATCAGTTATACGTGGGTAAAAGGGATGGGAATCCGACGCAAGTCCTGGACTAGCCCAGCAGAGGGAGCT
Organism: Caiman crocodilus; assembly: GCA_030014935.1. Taxonomy (NCBI): domain Eukaryota; kingdom Metazoa; phylum Chordata; order Crocodylia; family Alligatoridae; genus Caiman; species Caiman crocodilus. Next base: position 14,625,300 of record JAGPOW010001327.1, read on the forward strand.
TACAAAGCTAACGTGGAATTATGTGTGCTTTCACGATATGTTTCTTTAAAGATAATAAGGTAGGCGAAGGTGGCACCTGACTAACTTGTTCTGTTCTCTTTAATGGGCTACCCTTGTCCTACCTGCTGCCTAATTTCAGACTAATATGGCCAACCGCCTCCCTTTTAACATTATAAAGAGGCATTAGTTACTCCAAAATGCAACGCGTCTCAAAACACAGGCCTCTGACTAATGCTATCATGCCTCCTCATTTCCATGAACTTCCCCAACAATGAACAGCGTTGCATGGTTCGTGGTAATGCATGGACGGACTGATTATGAAGGGAACACAGCTAAAGGCATTCAGCTGCTCGATACACAGGTTTGCATTTAACTTTATCGGGTAAATGCAGGAAAACAGTTTTCCTGGACAACAAGTGTTATAACAGTACTATCAAGGTTTGGTGGCAATTACCAGTGAGTACTCACTACGCTGGAACATGGGACTGCTGTTAAATCCCCTGGTGTGCCAAAGACCTCTCGTGTAGCTTGGAGCAAGTCCTCTTCGCCTTGCTTGGATGAGTAATAAAAGCACAGGTTATGAAATTACGAGGCAATTGATGCCACAGTAACAAGAGAAGAACAGTCAAGAGTTACCCAAGCACTACTATTTACATCAGTGGGGGCCAACTTTTTTTGGCAGATGTGCCACAAATTAGCCCTGCACCCTCCTTGAGTGCCACTCTGCTCCCTTTCCCCTGCCTGAGCTACCGCTCTACTGCCTACCCTTCCCTGATCTGCCATGGGCCACACACCGTTGCAGGCTGGCCACCCCTGATTTCTCTCTCCAAACACCAACGTCAGTGGAACCGTTCCTGATGAGAAAATTAAGGACATGCATAAGTGTACTCAGGTTTTACATAGTATTTCAAAGGGCATAGTTATACCCTATTCTATACCTATTTCTATACCTAGGAAACACTGGAGAACCTAAATTGCCACTGTGGTGTAACACCTGGGAAGTGTTTTGTTTTTTTTTCCTATTAACCACTACAAATAGCTAACTTGTACATGGAAAAAAAGGCTAACCATCAAAACAGGAACCTATTTTCAGCACTTATTGTGAAGAAAAAACAGGATTATTTTTAGGACTATATATATATCACTTATGTTTCCAACATAAACACCTCATACATACATACATACACACACACACATACACACCATATATGTGTGTGTGTGTGTGTGTGTGTGTATGTTAATACACACACATATTATATATATATATGAAACATTTATTTTGGAAGCATAAGTAATTTTGCAAATCATTAATGTGTCAGCATCAGAGGTGTGGGTGCTTTTCTGTGGGGCTTTTCAGCAGTAGATCTCAACATGTTTTACAAAGGAGGCATCTGCATTTTACCCAAGGGGAAGCCAAGACACACAGCAGCAAAGCGACTTGCCCAAAAAGGCCAGTAACAGAGCTGGGAATAGATCCCACTTCCTTAGTTCCTGTGTTCTCAGCACAAACAAAGCCGTTATAATAATGAGCTTATAACAATTTGGTGATGGTACCATTGTGTCATGTTTTTGTCTTTGCCAGTGTGTTGCCGTCTCAGAAGAGAAGCATTTCTACGTTAGCCAGGTTTGCTTAACCGAAGAGCTCATTCTGCCTCTCCGTATCATAGCCATATATATGTAACACAATATAGACCATTGGTATCATCTTGGTGGCAGGAAAGTATTGCCCAGAATTAGAGTTCCTACTTTGCACTACTGTAAATGAGCATCTTAGCTCATGTCTACATCATCCGTTTTATGAGTACCCTACCTCCAAGGTAACCATTGCAACAGAGTAGATACTAGGAAGCCTACCTGCAGCTCTGCAAGGCTAACCAGCTTCACAAGCAAAAAGAAATGGAGTCGTTTCATTCTTCCTTGCACGCATCCCCCGTTAGTCATCCTGGAGTTAATCATCTCTGTGCAGTACCAGGACAACTGGCACGTGGAAAGTCAGGCTAGCACAGTACATGGGCAATGACTGGAAATGTGTTTCAGGCCAGGATGAAGACACGTTGGCAGAACTGTAGAAAATACTTGTTCAGATGTCCCCCTTCACTCTACCTGCTTCTAACTGGTGTCATTGATCCCTCTCCTTGTATGAGACTGTTTCTGTTTTATTTAAAAACACACGACTGAATGAACAGTAGGGACCTCACTGGGAGCAAGCCACAACAAAAAGTCAGCGAGAACTCACGAGTTGTACCTCACCTCGGCAGGTTTCATTTCCCACATTGAAAACGCTCCTGCCATGGGCTCATTCCTGTACCAATCCTCGGAGAAAAGAGACTGGCTCTGCCGAGCCAGCACAACCTGCAAAGGAAAGCAGGTTGCACCAGAGATCCTCCCATGGAGACATTACCATCGGTCACCTTAAAAGCCAATTCTAATGGCAAAAGGACTGACGCCATTAACAGATCACAAACCAGAAACTATAACTCTCTCATTGTTACTACCAGGGGAAATACCATCTTTCCTCACATATGAACCTTGTCTTTTCACCGAAAGCAGCTGGTGAAAACTGGGGCACATTACATGCAGGAGAACCAGCTCCCCACACATCCAGACATGTGGCAGCAGTGAAATGATGGAAGCATTATTTGCCGTGGCTCTGTGAGGTACAGCAATGAATGCTACCACCACTGCCTCCTGCTACATTTCCAGACCCACGGGGAGTCCCTCAGCGGGATGACATGGCCCCGTGCACCAGACTGAGCCATCATGCAGGATCAGCCCATGGCCAGGATTGTGTGCACCGGGTCAGGCCCGGCACATGGCCCCAGACCCAGGGCACAGGGTTGGGCCCACTGCACCAGGGCTGACCCAACACACCGGGTTGGACTGAGAGTCCCATCCGGCCTGCGGAGCCAGCAGCAGGCTTTCTAGCTCCTGCTACTCAGTTTCTACAAAGAAAATTCCCTTTCTTAATCCTCTCTCTCAAACAAGGTGTGTATTATATAGAGGCGGCGTGCTGTACACTACAAAATCTGGTAATTCTCCCACAAAATCCAGCATAGCCCAGAGCATTGCAAAAGAGCAGCAAATGCAAAAAGAAATCATTGGTAACCATACAGCGATGTCCTTAACTAGCTCCTCTGGCTCCCTGTCTTCAAACAGAAGGCAGCAGCCTGAGCCGCTTGCCACACAAATTGGGCCAATGGATTGATCTAATTCGAACCATTTGTCTAGAGTCTGCATTCGTGAGAAGGCTTCTGGATTCACTATGGTTAACAGAGGAGCAAATTTGCCTTTCCCAGCCAAAGCAGCAAGCAGCTGCCAGCTTGAAGGCAGCAGAAACAGCTCCAACAGTAACAATACATCTAAAATACAAACAAGAACGTGTACATTATAGTTTCATAGGTGTTAGGGGCAGGAGGGGACCTTACAGATCATCCGGTCCAGCCCCCCTGTTATCATTAAAATCGGTTTCAAAAACAAGCACGAGTGGTCACATGAGCGATACCATTGTGGTCTGGGGAAAGCTCTCTACACTCTTGTATATGTATAATCTTAGCCTTTCCGCACCGTCTTTGTAAATCTCTTGAGAAAACTCAAATCCAAAAAGAAATGGACAGAAAAATATGCTAAAACATGCTGCTTCTGAAGATCCAAAAAAGATGAGTTTGAAATCTGAAATGTTTCTTTCATGGATACTAGTTAAAGTCATTTTCTTCCTTCCTCCTCCTAGGAATACTCGAACTGAAAAGAGTGACTTCTAGCTGAGTATACAAATAATGATGCTCTGGTACAAAAAGCAATTAAAGGAAAGCTAAGAGCCTTGTCTCTGTTTAACTTCAAAGAGTAGCTATGTTAGCAGGCAGCAGAAGCAAGCTATTATCCTCAAGGTAGGCTCTGACCTGAGAAGCCCGTGGGACACCTGTCCCCATGGGGCTCTGTCTTGCACTTCTTGTGTGCTCAGAGCTCCCACGGAGGCTCACAGACATCTTAGGCATCTATTATTGATCCAGAAGTGAATCAATAATAGAAAAGCAAGGGTTTGTCTACCTAATGGCATGCCCCTACCCAGTGACCCACCACGCAGCCGGAAATCCACCAGTGACTCTGCTCTAGGCTGCCCTTGGAGACCAATGAGGTGAAACTGTTAAATAATCACGTGACTCCAGGAGCAAGGACTCGAAGTCAAAAGTACTGAGATGAGCAATGAAATGACAAGGGCAGGCAATGCTGCAAACAGCTCCTCGCAGATGATAAAAGCCCAGTCAGCAGTAAAAGACCCGTACGATTAGGTTCTTCCAGACCACTGCTTCGGACAGCTCTTGTCATTCATATAGCTGTCTCTGATGACCAAACTCCTTCAGGAACCTAATGCAAAAAAACTCGCAGGGTTTCTGTAGGCTCCGCTTTGCGAGAGTGTGTCAAGTGCCTCGGCAACAGGACTGCAAAGGTGGTGGAAGAGTCCTGAAACGCAGCGCGCAACCAGGACTGCACACAGATACCCGGAAAGATACTCTGCTACAGTCCTTTTTGTCCCCACAATTCATAAATCAATTATACTATAAATCGCTTCATCTTATGATGGTCCAGAATTAGCCGCAGCGTACCAATCTTTGCCTCATTTGTATTGTAATGGCACGTATATCGCACTCGTTAATATGCAGCATACGCAGCACAAGATGGAAGAGGAGGTTTGTCATGCATAGTATAGCTTCTTTTCCCAGAAGGCAGATGTTTCGATCGCTTTACAGTATCTGGAGGTGTTCACCTAACCAAGACGACGAGCCACATATTCTGGTTTTAGTACAGAAGTCTTGTGGCATTGCAGCCCCCGTTGATGTAAATCCACCCATCAATATTGACTTCAGGGGAACCACATCCATTTATAGAGCTGTCCCATAATGCGCCATCCTGCAGTTCTTGCACATGCCAAGCTCTACCTAAGGCTCACACCCCTCACCTTGGGGGTACACGGTCAGCAGAGCTGAGCCAGCAGAATGAAGGCCCAGCAAAATCTAGGCCTAGATTCTCTACGATATCACTAGGAATCAGTCCCTTGAATGTCAGGCCCCACTGGGGGATAGAAATGTAAGTCTCTTTGAGGAGTTAAGGTAATGGACATAATAGGACTCCAAGCAAAGTTGCTTTCAGTACTGTTAATAAAAGTATAAGTTGGGATCCCAGTCCTGAAAGGTGAACAGGAAGTACAAGTGATCAGCACCTCAAAAATCAGGGCCCGGGAGAGGCTGGCCAGCCCCACCTTTATTAGGGAACCAGCACTCAAGACAAAAGTCAACTCAGAAAAACTGGAGTTTAGTCGCATTGTAGTTATTTGAGTCTGTACAAAAACTGATATTCCAGGTTCTAGCATGACAGGCTACATGAACCTCTGAAATCCACACCAAGCCTCCCGGTGCATAGAGCCATGAGGAGACGCGTCTCTATGAAACAACTTGGTGCACCCTGGCCGAGGCTGCAACGGTAGAGGAGATACAGCCACCTTCCCCTTTGAAACACGTACCTACCCATTAGGGCTACGTGAGGCTTCATAGTAGTTAGGGGCCAGAAGGGACCTAAATAGATCATCTAGTCTGACCCCCCGCCACTGGCTGGAGCACACGCTGGGATCACGTGACCCCAGCCCGTGCTTCTGATCCAGGGACGCTTCGGATGCTTCGGGTCTGAAGCAGCATGTCCGGATCAAAGCGCTGGCTTCGTTAGGCTTTCCAAAGTGGTTCAGAAAAGCTTCGGAGCCACTTCAGAGATCCAGTCATAGGGTATAATGGGGAATCAATTAAATAGCTATAACTTTGTTGGGTTTTGTCTGATTTCGATGCAACCTGCAGGGGTAGTAGGCCCTGGTGAGGCCATGAAGCTTGCCAAGTTTCAAGAAGATAGATGCAGGGGTCTGGGGGGAACTGCACCTCAAGCTGCTGACAGGCAAGACTCAGGACATAGATGCCCCTGTGGGTGTTAAGGCGCAGCAGGGTGAAAACCGCGGGGGTGGTGGACCTTGCTCAGGCCATGAAGCCTCGAGTTTTGCCTGTCGGTGGCCAGAGGAGCAGGGCCCCAGAAGCCAGACCCCTGCTCTGCACCGAGCTCCTTGACAGCTGGCAGGCTTCGTGGCCACAGCAGGGGCTACCATCCCTGCAGCTTTCACCCTGCTGCACCTTAACACACACAGGGTCACCCATGGCACGAGTTTTGCCAGTCAGCAGCCAGAGGTGCAGGGCCCCAGAAGTCAGACTCCCCTGGCACCTATCTCCTTGACAGCTGGCAGGTTTTGTGACCTCAGCAGGGGCCACCACCCCGGCAGTTTTCAGTCCACCGCACCTTAACACACAAGGTCATCTATGTCATGAGTTTTGCCTGTCATAGATTCATAGACGTAGGGTCAGAAGGGACCTTGCAGATCTTCTAGTCTGACCCCCTGCCTGGGCAGGAGAGAAAACCAGGCTCAAATGACTCCAGCTAGGTAATCATCAAGCCTCCTCTTAAAGACTCCCAAGATAGGAGCCAGCACTACTTCCCTTGGAAGTTGTTTCCAGATCCTAGCCGCCCGGACTGTGAAGCCTTCTAATGTCTAGTCTAAACCTACTCTCCAACAACTTATGGCTGTTATTCCTTGTTACTCTGTAAGGTGCTCAGGGGAACAAGGTCTCTCCCATTCACCGCTGGTCGCTCCTAGTAACTTTATAGATGGCTACCAGATCCCCCCTCAGCCTTCTCTTGTGAAGGCTGAACAGGTTCAGGTCCCATAGCCTCTCCTCATAGGGGCTGCCCTGCTGCCCCCAATCATGCAGGTGGCCCTCCTCTGGACCCTCCCAGTGCTGCCCACATCCCTCCTGAAGTGCGGTGCCCAGAACTGGACGCAGTACTCCAGCTGTGGCCTGACCAGTGTCGCATAGAGGGGGAGGACCACCCCCTTGGCCCTGCTCATGATGCATCTGTGGATGCATGACAAGGTGCGGTTAGCCCTACTGACCGTGTCCTTGCATTGGCGGCCCATGTTCATCTTGGAGTCGATAATGACTCCAAGATCTCTTTCTGCCACCATGCTCTCAAGAAGGGAGTTTCCCAGCCTATAAGTATGCTGCTGGTTCCTACTGCCTCAGTGCAGCACCCTGCGCTTGTCAGTACTGAATCCCATTCTATTCTCATTTGCCCACCCCTGTAACATTTCCAGGTCCAGCTGACTCCTGTCCCTCCTTTCTAGCGTGCCCACCTCGCCCCAAATCTTGATGTTATCTGCAAATTTAACCAGGCTGCTCTTCACCCCGTCGTCCAAGTCGTTAATAAAGAAATTGAACAGTGCAGGCCCGAGGACCGAGCCCTGGGGGACTCCACTGCTCACATCCCTCCCGGTCGAATACGAGCCGTTCACCACCAACTTGAGGTGCAGTTCTCCCCCAAACTCCTGCGCCTATCACCTTGAAACTTGGCAGGCTTTGTGGCCTCACCAGGGGCCACCACCCCTGCGGTTTTGACCCCACTGTGGTGTAACGCATAGACGTGACATGAGTTTTGCTTTCAAGAATTTGGGGTGCAGTTCCCCATGAACTCTGCACTGATCTTCTTGAAACTTGGCAGGCAGGCTTCATGCTCTTAGCAGAGCCTACCAATCCTGCAATTTTCATCCAAATCAGACAAAAAAAACAACAAAGTTATAGATATTTCATTCCCCATTATACCCTATGGCTGGATCTCCAAGGTGGCTCTGAAGCCTCAGAGCTGCTTCGGCCAGATCGAAGTGCAAACCCGGTCTGGAGCTCCAGATCGGATCCCTGGCATCTGAAGCAGCTGGATCCGGAGCCAGATTGAATAGCTGCCTACTCATGCCGACCTACTACCCATGCCCTGTCCTTCAGTAAGGCTGTGGCTCAAACGGGATTTCTGGCATGCACATAAACAGAAAGGACTTCTAAATCCAGATGTCTTTGACATCTTGGTCCCAGGTGACGGACCACCATCAGTCATTGCTACTAGAAGCTTAGTTACGCGGCTACGGGCACTCATTAGGGCCTACTGGAATTGCATTAGCTGCTAACAGTCACGCATTTCCCAGCACAGGGGATTGCTGCAGTTCTAATCAAGCTGTAACGTTACAAGATGAAAGGCTCCATTAAAAACCATCACCCATACCAAACCTTGTCACTCCGAGGGAGCTGACAGCCAGAGCTCCCTCTGTTGTGACACAACGGCCTGTGCTCGACATGTTCTATACCGCGGTCGTTCTGACAATGTAATACATGTTGAACTTACAGGATCCAAAAGAAGGGAAGAGGTCTTGGGAGCTACAGCCTGGGAGTATGGGTGAGAAGATCCAAACTGTATTGCCGGCTCTGTCAAAGCCTTTGACATCAACCCCCTCCATCTTGTCATGCCTCCTTTCCCATTAAACGGCGATGACCCCATCCACCGCTCTGACAAGGAACAGGATGAGCTTGAATTGAGGTCATCCAACCTCGGATGGAAAGGGCTACAGAAAGGGGTCTATGAAACAACTGCTTCTGCGAGCAAAGAAATGAATTCCAGGGCTGGCCCGACAGGCTAACCGGAGGGCAGTAAATTGATTCTGGCCAGAGACTGGAGATAGTGGAGTGGTTGTGGTCAGAAAGGAGGTGGGAGGAGAGGAAAATTAAAGAACATGCGATTTATTCATGAGTTTTAAGGCAAGAAATTATGCATCTAGCCTGTCCTCCCACACAAGATGCTGAACCTGTTAACCCAGTACTGAGCCCAGGAGTATGTCTTCCAGAAGAGGACAAGAGATGGGGGATTCATCCCTCCCCTCACTAGTTGCCTCCAATTACACCGATCACACAGTTCATCTCAGTTCAAAACATGTGCCTCCTTCCAAGCTGTTCACCTGGCTGCAAGCAGGATGGAGCTGCCCATCCCAGTACAGCCTGTGCATCCCAGTTATGACCCCAAACCAGGGGTATACCAACTTACCTGCCCTGCCGGGGCACCTAGAAACACAAAGCTTCAGTGAGTTTCTGCATCCGGCAATCATGGCTGAAACCGTCAGGAGGAATAAGAACAGCAGCAGGACTGGACTGCTAACGGCCTGCTTTTTCTTGGGGAGGGGGCCCAGGTGCCTGCAGCCACATAACCAAACTGTGCTGACCACGGCAAGGACCAAGATGCCAACAAAATCAGGGCTTTCAAATCTTACTCGTTTAAGACACAGCCCCTATATGAGCTAGGACCTTAACAGAGAAGGGGCATGGGTGGATGCAGAGGCAAATGCAGGGTTTGGTAAAGCGCTGCACCCTGCTCCTAGCCTTCTTCTCACCCCACCCACCGGTGGGGGCAGAGCTGACCTCGGTGGGTGCTTTTTTAAAGCAGGTAAGCATCCCCCCTTCCCCTGCCCCTGCCCCAGGCCAGGGAAGCGCTCAACACCCTCCTGCCCATGCCCATGCCCATGCCCGCTGGGCCACTACAGGCGGCGCGGCAATGGAGGAGCGGGGCTGGGGTGCAACCCCCTTGCCGGAGGCAGCAGGCCAGGAAGCGGAGCAGAGCGGGGGCAGCGTGGCCCCACCCCAGAGGCGGGCGCGGCTCGGGGTCTTCGCCTGGCAGATACCGCCGGCCGTCGGGGCAGGGGCAGGGGCAGGGCCAGCTCCGCCCCGGCAGGCGGAGAAGGAGGCGGGGCTGCTGCCCGCCCCGACGGCTCCACCCGGCCCGGCCC
>JAGPOW010001327.1:14635084-14680940 GCA_030014935.1 Caiman crocodilus
GGGAGCACCGGCACAGCCGCCCCGGCCCGGCCCCGAGGAGGCGGCGGGGGGCCGGGGGGCCGCGGGCTCGGCGGCAGCCGTCCAGCCGGGGCCGGGGCCGGGGCCGGGGCCGGCCAAGAGGAAGCAGCGGCGGTACCGCACCACGTTCAGCAGCCGGCAGCTGGAGGAGCTGGAGCGCGCCTTCCGCGCCTCGCACTACCCCGACGTCTTCGCCAGGTACCAGCCGGCGGACCCGCGCTGCGCCGGGGCACGGACCTGGTCCCGGCTGCAGGGGGGTTGGTCCTAGCTCGCGGGGACTTGATCTGGGCTGGAGCACACACCCCGAGGGCAAGGGACAAGGGGGAGCGGCCCAGGTGGCGGCTTTGCCCTTTCCAGTGCCTCCAGCACGGGGGTTTGGAAAGCAGAGGCTTCAAAAACCTCCCCAGCTTCGGCCAGAGCCAAAGCGCGAGCCTGGGGGTCGGCGCGTCCCCAAGCCAGCGGCAGGGATCGGAGGCCGGCTCTTTACGGGCAGGCAGGGTGACTTTGCACCGAATAGGCTAACTCGGGGGTTCCCAAAATGGTACGCGTAGTCATGGGGAGCGGCACAAGACATCTCTGGGAGGTATGTGGGAGAAGTTGTATAATGATGGATATCATTTTCATTATTATACCTGTAATTTATAATAATAATGAAGGGGTTAAAATAGCAGCTCTGAGCCGGCAGGGGCATGCAGGCAGGTGGCGAGTCTGCGAGGGGGCACACGGTACGGAAAAGTTTGGAAGCTCTGGACTAACTAAGCCAGCAACGCAGGGCAGAAGGCTTCATAAGCAGCAGGCTTATTTCATCAGGCGCTGTCTGTTTACTAACACTTACCTGCGGGGACAGGGAGCTTGCCAAGGTGCCAGCCACCTTGCCAGGAGAAATCCAGGCACTAAATCACCTCTGGCTCTTCCTTCTGCAGAGAGGAGCTTGCCATGCGTCTGGATTTAACAGAAGCAAGAGTTCAGGTGAGTAATATATCCTGAGGACTCCCGGGCAGCTCTGATTGTGCACTGAGTATTTTGAAACAAATATTCTGAGCTTTGTCTTACCTGGGTTTTTTTAATTACTCTTCATAGTCCTGATGGCTTTTTGTTTTCCAATTCACATTGATGGAGGTCTTTTGTTGGTATGCTCCCTCCCTTTCCAAAAGCAGAGCTTTCAAAATGAAACGTCGTAAAAGATGGTCATATTTGTACATCTCGGCAAACATTTAAAAATACGCTGTTCTTTGCCAGGATGATTTTAAGATCCATATGCCTGTAGCTTTCCAAACATAGAAGAGGACTGAAAGAGTTGTACATATTCTGTTTAAACCATTCCATGTTTAAGTCAACGTATTGAAAACAAACCAACAAAAAGTCTGTAGATTCAAAGTAAAGATTTCATACGTTGTCCCTATAACTTCTTCCACTGCTTAATTTTTTTTTAGAAACAGAAATGAGGGTAGTATCCTATAAAAGAATTAAGTTCAGTTGGAAACTTTCTGGTTGTTGTCAACATCTGTTGCAACTTCAATCCTGTAAAATCTGCCTTTTCAATATTTGGTGTAAAGAAAAAAGACCTATCCTCAAGGTAACCATTATTAAAGTTAAGACAGGAAAGCTAAGCATAGTGCTTTACAGTCAGGTATTTATCACCGGTCTGTAAAGGTCCATCAGCAAATTCATAGCATCACTTCTCTTCAGTCTGTCTTGAGGACTACAGAGCCTCAGAGCAGTTTCTTTTAAGCGCCAGGATCTAATGCACCAGGTGTTTAACACAAAAGTCACCGTGTGAACTAATGATTCATCGCTGTTCTTATCTAAATATTTAGATATGTAGTTCATAAAGGCGTTTACATAGTTTTACCTTCCCCTAGTTTAACCTCGGAACAGCAATGCTATCTTTTCTTAAAGATTGATCAAGTAAAATAGCGTGGTCATTTTCAATATACATGTTATATAATCTGAGGCTGAGCTGAAAATACCTCCCTGATGGAAACTTTTGGCTTGGGTAGTCAGGGGTTTACTGATGCCATTTTTTTCCGGATCTTCCACTATAAGCAAAAAAACTCAGGAACAAATCTTGTATTTTGCAGTCCTCCTCAGAAAAGAGACTGCAATTTTAACATAATGAAGAATCACTTGAATAGCCTTTCCTAAGTCTAAATGCTCCTATTTAACACAGTATCTTTTAAGAAGGTATTGAAACTGCACTCCATACCTTGGGCAAACAAGAAAGTACCTTGAGTACATAGCAAGCATTAGCTGTTGATATTTTTTTTTTTAATCTAGTTTCAGAAAGAACATGAAGAATCCAAATTAACACACAATCAAGCTGTAATAAATACAGCTCGTGCTGTATATTGGGTATCAACTGTGTTGCTTTGCTTGTCAATCTGGCTGTGAACTACCGGTCTGATCTGGCTCCCACCATCTATTCTTGTTCATCTGTCTGCACGCAGTTTGTCCCCTTACTCGCAGGGTTGTTTGATCCTCCTACTACTGACTGTGTCTTGGGCCAGCCTTTCAGCTTATGTGATTCAGTGCATCACTGCCAGCTGGGATAAATGCTCAATCTGGCCCCATTAATTTCTTTACCTGTCTGTAATGCTGGGTTTGGGACAGAGAACTTCCCACCTTCAGGACAAGTTCTCCAAAAATATGCAATGCACATCTCTTACAATACTCGGCCATTGAATTTGTGCGAATAATATTTGTCACGCTTGAAATCAGATCCTCAGTTAAGGTCCTTGATGGACTTGAAGGAAAGCAAGTACTCTGCTGGACCCACCATGCGCATTATATCAAAGGTTACTAATAACTAAAATAGCTTAGTATGCCGTGGCTGTACCTTGCTCCCTCACATGGAGACAAAGCTATTAATCCATCCATTCGCACCATCCAGTGCTCGAGGGCACCTGTAGGATGCATCCTGGTGGCACCAGGAGAAAATGGGAGTATGGACCTATGGCAGGTCATGGCACTCCAGTTCTTGTGATTCTTTCACAACGTACTGGTTGTGCTCAGTGGTACAGCCACGAAGGAATCCTAGCCATGTCCATGGACAGGGAGGATGCTCCAGTAGTTTGAGCGTGAACCTGAGGCCCAGGTTCAGCCCTTGTCTAGACTTCCCTTGTGACCTTGGGCAAGTTAGTCTCCCTTGCTAACTTCACTTTCCCCAAGCGCAACAGAGAAATAACTGCCCTTTTCTACTTTATACAGGTGTTGTGAGGCTAGATGCAGCACAGGTAGTGAGTCACTCAGCTATTAGGGTCACTAGCTGGACTGTCATAAAAATGAACATCAATGGTATCCTCTTGACCTGTCCCAAAGTCATTCTACAAAGCTAATTTAATACAAAATTATCCCTTGTGTAGCTCACTAATGCAAGACACCTGTCCATTTAGCACCAGAGATTTGCTTCTCTGGAAAGCATCCGCCAGCCTATAAATCTTCCACAAGTACCTGCAAACACACACAAAATGGGTCTTGGACACTAGGATGTGTTTGTTCCACTTGACTTTGTTGTTGTTGAGCCTTACGTGAACTAACCCAGCGAGAAAGGAAAACTAAAGTGACTACTCACCGTATGTCCATCGCATTTCAAAATGCACTGGGTATCTTAGTTTTTATGCCCATCCAGGAAGATGTATCCTGGAGTCTTATCTTGAGAGCATATGCAGTGGACTCTGTGTTGTTCCATGCCTTGACAATTTGGAAACTTTAGTATTTGTGGGCTTTCAGTCTGAGTCAATATTCTGTTGACAGGCTTGTGCTTCTTTTAATGGAGATCACTGGTCTGGGGAGAAAGATAGAAGCAGTCATTAAAACCATTTATCTTAACATGGGAAAAGTTGGGAACATTACCTGGCCCCTTCAGCACCCTGAATCTTATAAAGCATTACTTTATAAAGTTTGTAACTTCCCCAGCTATAGCAGAGAAATCAAAATACTCATTTCTAATGTAATAAGCATTACAGTGAATTGGCCTAAGCATCCTTGTAATATTGTTTGCTAATGATGCTGAAATCCATGAAAGATGATGCATTATGGCTAGTCATATATACAGCTTTTCTACTTGCCAGTTTTCCATTTTCAGAGGATAACTTTAAAAAAAAAAAGTCTCAGGTTTGATCTTTGTTTCATTTCAGTCTGAAAGTGTTCTTGTTTACATGGGGTTTTTTAAGGCATTTAAAGTCTTCCGAGGTCTGACACCAGGGTTTCCCCTCTTAAAATTGCATAAATCTAAGTTTTGAGTCAATATTAAATGCCCAGCACATTTCCATTTGGGTTATGAAGAATAACCAAACTTTCAAGTGAAATGTCCAGTACAGGAATACTGTTTGTAGGATAAGATCCGAGTCTACAACTCGTCCTCTTTCCTTACTGTCAGATGTATCTAATGTGCAATTTAGGAGGCATATAGCCAATGAGGAGGACATACTTAGCTAAATGGCAGCATGAGTTTGTGCTGGTGCGCATAGGTAACTTCAAAGACATGTCTTGTTTTTAAAATTTGAAACTAAACTTTTATTTAAGGGCAGTCTACCTCTACAGTCAGGAGAAAATGGAATAATTTATTGTGATGCTTTGGTTGAATATAGCCTGAATGATATTTAAATTAATATACAGGCTGATATTTAAATGAATATATAGACTAAAGCATGGAGAGCCGTCAATGTGTACCGTATCAGTTAAAAGTAAGATGTGTTTCATGTCATTGAGGGTCTTGCCCAGATCAAGTGTTCAAAGATGAGCTCTTGAACCTAAATAAGCTCTTCTGCGCTGAAAATCTAAATCCAGCTTGTTAAATACAGTATAAGACTAAGAATCAATTGAAATCACTTGGACCAGTCAGAAATGCAGTGATATTACAGTCCCAATACATATCACCGCAAGAAATTGTATGGCTTAAAAGAATTATTTTGGCATTAAGGTTAAAAAAAAAAACTTTTTACTCCATATTATGTTATGTGGGAATAAAAGAAAATTGCTTAGATTAATAATAGCCTATTAATATAGTCTATATATACATTATGTATTATGCAAGTGTGTGTGTGCACGTGTAACACTGGGAAAGAAGTACAACTGATGGATAGGGTAAAAGCAATAACAGCGTGAAATGTTCTTCTGCTGGTGGCTCAGGTCTCAGCACAGTTTTCTTTTCTTTGCCTTTGTAGTCCTTTGAGCTGCAATGAGATACTCATTTGGGCTGCCATTTACCATGCTTGCTGGCACAGGATTGATAATCTTTACTAACCAAGAATCCTTGTAAACTAGCCATTTAGCTGCAGGTTAGCAGGTGGCTGAAGATGAATTAAGACTAAAATGTGCCCGTTTTTCCTGTTCCCTTCTTTTATCTGTGTTCTTAAGACTTCTTCAGCATTTCCCTAGTTGAGATTTCCCCCGCGAGAAGTTTGACCTTTAGCAGTCTCTGGTATTTGGCTTTGTGTTACCAAGATTATTTGCTCGGTACTATTGTGCCAGGATCTGTCACTGTCCCCTCCTTCACTCCAGATGCCAGGCTCATTACAGACTAACCTGAACGGTAACCTAAACACAGTCCACAGTAACAACCCAGGCTAGTTGTTGCAGTTACAACCGAATCATTTTGTGTCTTCACTAGTCTGCCACAAAATATTCCTAGCTAGACTAACAATGCGCTCAAGTCATTAATTGCTATTTTAGGTCTCCACGGACAAGCATTTGGACCCTGTATTGTGCAGGGACCTGTTTTATGCTTATATAAAAACTTACAGGTTGTCGTTCGATTAAACTTAACCCAGGTCTGTTGCCACTGAGCTCTGAGATTTGCTCCCGACAGCGGTGAGAACAGGATCAGGTCCGTACGAGTAGGGCTGCTATATCATTTGCCACCGAAATTGGTGTGAGCTTCTGAAGAAAAAAGTCCTGTACAAATAAGAAGTTTTCTGCACTTTTTTTTTTTAAATATTTAATTAGGCATCAAAATACTCCTACAAAGTCAAGATTACTACAGCTGAGATCAGAGTGAGCCAGCGGCAGGGAGAGGAATCTAGTAGTCCTGACTCCCAGTCAGCTCTTCTCCAATTGCAAGAGTATAATTGCTTTAATGCTAGCAGACTAATACAAATAATGACAAGCGTCTTGTATTTTTAAAAGCCAGTTACTCTGCTCACAGGAATGTTTTGATTCACTTACTTGCAGTAGTTTCATGTTGCCGTAGGTGGAAGGAGTAACTATTAAACAGAGCAGGCTGAAAAAAAAATTAGCAGAACAATTTTCTGTTGAAAAAACGTTTCTTCCAAATCAAAAGTTTATAGGAATATAGGTTTATTTTTCCTAAACCTCAACGCATTTCAAAAGGATTCAAATTAAAATGGGGCATTTCATTTGGAGTCGTCTTTCAACGTGTCTTTCATTCTGCACGTTTTGATTTTGACTAACTCGAAACTCGTGTGTGTTTTTCAACTTTATATGCAATGTTAATGTTGAAACGAAAGTGTTCAGCAATATCAAAATAACCTTATGGAGATTAAATATTTCAGAATTGACCATCCCACAATAAGCTTCCAGATGGTTGCTTTGGGTTTTGGGGTTTTGTTTTGGTTTGTTTTAATATCCTCATTTGGATAAAAAGGGAATTTCAGACTCTCGTAATTTTGCATGGGACAAATTCAGTTTGCAAAGAGTTGAAATCCTTCTCTATACAGATAGCCAAACATTCTCAGCATCGACTCCCAGTCAGGATATTCACACTATACTCGTGAGTCATTCGCAGAAATGACCACTTTGAATCTCAGTAGCAGCTAAATTCAAGACCTAAGGAATGAGATGATGGACCTGAATGAAAACCCTTCATCTAAATGCAAGTCTAGTTTGAGTTTGAACATCTCTGCCCAAAGGCCTGAGCAACAACACTTAAACATTTGAGTAAAGTTGGATTATCAGTTTAAGGTTGAAAGCCTTCATATGTGACATTTGGGCGTAAAAACCTACTTTACAATGCATATGCAGGGAATTCTGTTGTGTACTTCCCTCGTGGGACCCAGGAGGGAGTACTTCAAAACTGCCAGAATTACAACAAAATGAAGTGTGGCATCAGTCTACAGCATAGGTTGACTTACCTGTTGCTTAATTTTACTGAGAATGTTAAAATATACTTGGCAGGTTAAACTAGTGGATAAGGCAGGATCGTGACAAATAGTAAACTATTTTTTATATCAGCAAAAGTATGACACGGTATTAACTACACAGTCCCATGTGCCAGGACAGGCTGGGGACTGACTGGCTAAGCAGGAGCTCTGCAGAAAAGGACCTGGGGTTCGCAGTGGACAATCGGTGGAATGAGCTAACAGCGTGCCCTTGTGAAGAAGGCTAACAGCACACGGGGAAAAGTGATTTCTTCCCCTCTATTTGGCGCTGGTGAGGCCATATCTGGAGTACTGTGTCCAGCTTTGGACCCCCCACTGCAGAAAGGATGTGAACAGGCTGGAGAAAGTCTAGCAGAGGGCAACAAAAATAGCGAGAGGCCTGGGGGACACGACTTCTGAAGAGAGGCTGAGGGAACTGGGCTTATTTAGTCTGTAGAAGAGAAGACTATGGGGGATTTAATAGCAGCCTTCAACAACCTGCAGGAGGGTTCAGAAGAGGACGGAGCTGGACTGTTGTCAGTGGCGGCAGATGACAGGACAAGGAGCAATGGGCTCAAGTTGCAGCAAGGGAAGTTGAGGTTGGGTATTAGGAAAAACTCTCTCACTAGGAGAGTAGTAAAGCACGGGAACAGGTTACCTAGACAGGTTGTGCAATCTCCATCCTTTGAAGGTTTTTAAGACTGGGGTAGACAAGGCCTTGGCTGGGATGATGTACTTGGGGATGGTCCTGCTTTGAGCAAGGGGTTGGACTAGATGCGACCTCCTGAGGTCCCTTGCCAACATTTATTTTCTATGATTTCCTACCCAAGGTCCCTTTCTGAGAACTGCATGTCTCCATGTTCTGTTCATTCTTGGTTATTGAAGGTTCAAACAATCTGAATTTCTCTGGCACGACAAGTAAATTCATCAATTTTACCTGATTATATATGGCAGATAAGGAAGGCAAAAAAATTCTCAAAACTTTTCTTTCAAAATCCTTCTCTATATAGATAGTCAAACTTTCTAAACCTTTAAAACCACACTCTGTCTGTGCTAACCCATTGTCACATCCATGATTAAGTTACTTCTTAAAACTCATGGAGTGAGGCAGCCACTGTTGAATTTCTTGTTGCATTTTGCTGCTTCAGTTTTGGTCAAGAGTTGCGTGAAGTAGCAATTCAGTTAGTAGCTGTTAGACTAAAAATTCAACCTGGTCAACGGGTTGCTTGTTAGGACTTCCATAACACCATTCCTGACACCACTCCTTCTCCCAGTCTAACATGCTTGTATGCATTACTCCTTTGTAAACTGAATATGTAATATGAAGTAACTGTCCTTAAACAATAACTCCTTTTCTGTGTGCACGTTGCCTACTGTGATTGACAGAAGCAACACCAACGAGAACGTAGCTAATCCTGTAATCTGTCTCTCCAAGGTCTGGTTTCAGAACAGAAGGGCAAAATGGAGGAAACGTGAAAAAACAGAAATTTTAGGGAATGTTCCCAGTGTCTCCTTGGCACATCCCTTGGGTCTCTTCTTGGATGTTCCTTTAAGCCAGTCTCCTCTTCTGGACCACACGTGGAGATCACTCCCGCTGTCAACGCTAGCTGTACCCTCCGTATCACCAGCTTTCAGCCCGGCATCCTTAGGGCCTTTTGGACTCAGCAGTCTCACCTGGACCTCTCTCTTCAGGAATCCGATTTTAAACCCACATTTTGGAAGGTATGGAGTCTCTCAATTGCCCCTTAATACCATTTGTTTCTTTTAAATATAAAACTGGTTGAAAAAGTCATCTTTTTATAGGAGGAAATAGTTGATCTGTGCCGTGATGAAGTGAGTTTCCGTATTTAAATTGAGAGAAGGAACTTGCTATAGGGACAAGACAAGCTGTATTTGGTCCTATATTACCAGTACCCCAAACTGAAGTCTGTTTACAGCACAATGGGGTGAAATCCTGGGCCTGTTGACTTTGGGATCATGGTCTTCATGACTGACTTCTAATACAGAATAAGCATGGATATCCTTCTGATCTTATATTCTCTGGTGCATACTTGCACATCTTAATATCTTCGAGAGCAGGCACAGATATTAGCTCACGGTAGCTCTACCAAATAGAGCAGGGGTGGGAAAAATGTGGCTGGCGGGTCAGATGCAGCCTGCCAGGCCATGCTATCCGGCCTGCAGATCCCCTAAAAAATTGAGAAAATTAATATTTATCTGCCCCTGGCTGCCTGTCATGCAGCCCTCAATGGCTTGTCAAAACTCAACAAGCAGCCATCCTCCCAAAATAATTGCCCACCCCTGAAACAGGAAGATGCGAGACATTCCCACCCGGCAGATGAGAGCACGGGACCAAAGGAAGAGGTTGTTGCGCTTTAAATGTCAGGGCCACAGTCGTACAATTCAGGTTACTGTTATTGCAGACCATACACCAGCCCTGCCCCACTGCAGTGGGCATGACGCCATAGGCCCAAGGTTAAGGTTGGCTGTTTTCCCCACCTTGAAGACTTGGGGGGAGATATTCATCTGAGTGCACGTTGCACTCCGGCACGTTACACCAGCTGAGGATTTGCTCCTAGCTTTTGCCTGCCCCAGGCCTGAAATGTATCCACCAAGACCTGCCGCTATGCTGGCTCGACACACAGACAGTCGACCCTCTCTTCTAAAATTACAGCCTGTGCCACAGCCTCGGATTAACAAGCAGCACTTTCTGCCACGCTGATTTATGCTGCTTTTCGCATGAAATAACTTGTCACAACAAATCTGTTGCACAAAGGCCTGTAAACTGTTCCCTTATTGAGGTGTTTTATTGTGGTTTCCATAGAGCGTGCTGGTCTACAGTGTTACGAGGCTTGTTTGAGAGGGATTTAGCATGCTACCATATTCTTACCATGTCTTACTCTTCTCACCAGCCCCGTGCAATGCAGGGCTCTGAATATCAAGCTGCATCCAGGGTTTAGGAAGGAATGTCAAAGGCAAAGCAGAATTGAATCTCATACTAAGTAAAGTTTGCATTTGCCAGAAAAAGTAAGTTTGGGGAATAAATCAAAGTTGCCATTAGAAAAAAGAAAAAAGTGAACTTCTTCAGTACATTTTTGTTCTGAGGTTGAGCAATAAAGCTAAGGCTCATTCTGTAAGTAAGTCTCAGCTTATGTAATATTAGACTTTTCCCCCCCCCCCCCCCCCAAATACAGGTTCCTCAATGCTCTAAATCCTCTCATGACAACAGCGTCAGTGGTAATGAAAGCTCCCGGACCCCCATCAGACCCTGCTCTCACCGCCTTCACTGATCCGGCAGCAGTTGAAAGGAAAACGTCCAGCATTGCAGCCCTAAGACTCAAAGCGAAAGAACATTCAGCACAAATCCCTCAATTAAACCTTATATCCAGTCTTACAAACACTAACAAAGAACTTTGTTAGAAACTTTCCCCACGGACTGCAGGCGCGCAGGGGAAAGCAAATGCCTTCTCCCATAAGCCCATGCAGCGGTATAGGAACACATTAAAAACCCCACTCATCCGTAGTTCCTCCGTCTTCAAAACGGACCGATGGAAATTAACCCTGGCTAAAGAAAACAGGCTCTGTTTTTATATGCTAAAGTCACACGATGTCGTAGCAAACGGGCCACGGACATCACGTCTATTCGGTGAATTTCTGCTATGACAAAAAGGTATCAATCAGGAATCGAGTCTTTTACATGAGCAATATAACATAAAGGAGTTTGCAGTGAAAGCTCATGGGACACCAGGCATGAGTAACAAAGGTTCAAACCGGTGTAGTAAGAACATTAGTAGCTTTCGAAGCGTTGTGAGCGGTGATATCTGGGGAGGAACTCGGCTGCAGAAACTTAGCCCTGAGATCAGTACGTGGTACGTCCTTAACTTGAAGAGCACGCTTCATATGTTGAAGTACAAACGCCGGTGAAATTTCACGAGGCTGACAGACTGAGCAGGAATGAGGGATGGACTATTTTGAATAGCGGTTTTTGATTCGGATCTAGGTTTGTACAAAATGTATCTCGTTTCAAACTAAAATAAACAGATGTTTGCTCATGTTCAACGTGGCCATGTTTTAATAACACCGCTTTAGCTTTTGACTGTGGATCGCTTTGTAAATCCAGCCATGTGTTCTGTAAATGGAAGTTCGTTATGTGCCGCATGTTGTCAGTAATTCGATAGCGAATGGCGAGTTGACATCAGTATTAACTATGAAGTGGCTGAACATTTTAGCACAGCTAATAGCAAATAAGCCCAGACCATTAAGTTTGCTCTGACTAGTTGTACGTTTCTCAAAGTTCATGTTATCCCTTAGTCTGTTCAGGTTATCAGTGGAATTATTTAAAGAAAAAAAAAGTCCTTTCAAAGTATTATTATTAGGGGGGTGGGGAGGCGGTAAAGATTGAGGACCGTGTGCATGAGTTTGGTTTACAGAAATACTGCGCTCCATCCTTGCTTTAGACAAGCCATTTAACCTGTGCGCTGCAACTGTCCCCCCTGTGCTGTGAAAATGAAACCTTACCCTTGACCTTTCAGCCTTGCACAGCTTTCTGAATAAGGGTAAGTATTGTTTTCCCCATTTCACAGATGGCTTGCCTACCTCACAGGGCTGTTGTGGGGACCAATTAAACGTTCATAACACTTTGCAAACATTAAAGAGCTAGAAGTGCTAATTGTAAGCTGCTATTCGCAGCAGAGAGTCAGAGGACTGAGAGGCCTTCAATCTCCTTCCCAGAGGCTCACTCACACAGGTTTTGAGGGTTGCACAGGGGTGAACAAGGTGCAGAATCTCTTACTGCTGCTGCCCGTGGCTCACCTGTTATTCTGAGACCATTTGGATGCACTATGTTCACTTTCTGTCCAGAGAACGGTTCGGTTCCCCTTGAATTTCCTGCTCTATCAGTTGAGGCCACTGACAACTCCTTAATTACCAAACCCGTCGCCTGTAGCAGCCCTGATTGCATTGATTCTGAGCCAAGAGCACGGGCCATCGACCTTCTTCCATCTCTGCCTTCTGAGATTTCTCTAAACCATAATTGTATCAAAATGCTATATGTGACACAGGCGCCTGCATGATCATTCAGACCGGCCAGTTCATTTCCTCTTCCTCCGCCAAATCTGCTGCATCCTGGCTTACACACTTGACTGCAGGAGAGTTGTATATAACTCCATGTGGTGTACATGTATAAAGGAGAAAGCAGAAGAAATTTTTCAATAGCTACTGCTGGGAAAGGTGACTCATTTCACTTCCGCAAAAGCAAACTACTTGAGCCGAGACTGGCCTCACCCCGGGCCGGCCAGCAGGAGACTGTAGGAGCGATGCAATTTGTACCTTTTTCACAACCCCCTGAATGCGGTCCCTTCACAAAGGCTCCAGCCGCCGCCTCTCACCCCTTTGGCTGCTAGCTGGCACCGCAGCACATAGCCCACTCCAACTCCAGCCATTTGCTGAATTAGCCTTTGTAAAGTAGGTTCATAGTTTGAAAACTGTCAGCGCTCGATTTGTGTGCCTTTCCGCACCGCCTGCTCTTCTCTAATTAATAGCAGCGTGGTGAAATGCTAGAAACTTCTGTTCAGCTCCTGTTTGTTCAAAAGAAGATGGCAAGACATGCCGAAGAACGCTAGACATATCTGATACTACCCGTAGCAAACCTGTCTCTCATCCACTCAGAAGAGAAATCTGCAATTAAAATAATCCAACTAGTCTTCTCAAAAATCATCATTAGCAGCATTTGCCCACAAAGTAATTAGCATATAAAAATAGCTTTTGGAAAAGACAGTCCTGCATTTCAACGTAATGGGTGAAATCCAGCCCCATTGCAAGCTGATCCTCAGTGCAACAGGGCCAAAATGTAACCCCCTGGGTCAAATTCACCCACGTCATTCGATTCATCTCAGTGGTTACAAGGAGGAGTTTGACTTACGAAGTACAATACACTTCCCCGGTGCATGTAGGAGTCTGCATAAATGCTCATAACCATTAGGCCAGTCTGCCTTTCGCAAAAACAAGCACGGCCCAGTGCCAAGTTACTTTGCTCACGGGACTTGCAGTGAGTACTTAGGCATAAATGTTTGAGAAATGTTCACAATAAAAAGAAATAAATAAGCGGTAAGGAAAACACCCTTGTAATGGGGTAATGGGAAAGTAAATGCTTTCCCATAGGAAGTAAAACAAAAGAGGAAGTTAACAGCATTTTTCTTTGAAGTTCAAGGCATTTTGCTGGTTCTGTAGCCTGGACCATTATCCTTCTCTCTGCTACTTGCATGCAATTACATTTGGCTACTAGCTACGATGCGCTGCAAGGCTCTCCTCCCTCTGTCTGCAGTCAGAGTCAAGCCAGCCAAAGCCCAGAGAGACGGGTTTCCCTAGGGTGGGTCGGGATTCAATCACCCAGTGAACCCCAAATTATTATATCTAAATCCTGCCCTGAATTGCTTGCCCATTACTACCTCGCTCCTTTATTGTGCTTTTCATCCACCGACTGTAAAGGCGAGTACCAATATGTCGAGATACATGCAAGGAAACAAAGCTCTTGGGAGGTGAAACCAGCAGTGCAGCTGGGTTTTTTTGTAGAGATGGGAAAAACCTTCACCTTTTTAGATCTTGCCATTATGATTAAAACACTTTCATGCTGTTCCTGTATGCGGGGACAGCCCCAGACAAGCATTGACAAGGCCCCACTTTTGTCCTCAACGCCCTCCTACAACTCTTTTCTACCACAAGGCTTGCAAATAGCTCAGTTGCAAATAGGCAGCTGTTTGGCTGGAGTCGCTGCCTGTCCTCCTGACCAGCATCACCCACCGGGCATTCACGCTTCTTCCTCAGACCCACCTCTCACCGATACCTTCCACTTGCACCGTGAGCTCCACATGGGTCAGATGTCTCCATAGCACCTCATGCAACTGGCATGAGGTTGCACCCCTCATGCAACCTCTTTTTGCCAACACAAAAAGTAATTGCAAAGACTAGGTGCTCAACACATTACAGATGGGAGAGGACCTCAGGGATTTCTGATAGCTGCCGATCCACACGGGTGGAAAACAGCCTATCATGTCTCCATGGACAGATCGAGCCTAGTGAAAAGCGGGGTTCAGAGGTGTGGCGTACCATCACATACAACACACACCTCTTTCTCCAGCTCAAGAGAAGCTAGAAACTTCGCTAATATGTGAAGGGCCGAGCACTACATTATTCACTTTAAGATCAAAACAAATGCAACTTTATGGCAATGTACACTAATTTGCTAGGATCTATATTAAGTTTAAACTAGGCAAAAAATAGACATTACCAGGAATGGCTAACAGACAGTAAACCTGCAGATGAAAGGATAGTTTGCATAGTCGAACATCAAGACCATTACGAAGGAGAGAGAAGGGACATTAACACCTGAGGAATGAAGAGAAATTAGCAGGGCTCGGGTGGATGATAATGAGCCATGAAGTCAGCTGACTCCCTCAGCACTGTCTGAATAGAAATGCTACTGCACCTCCAGGCAGTGGGGTTTGCAGCGTGGGTGGAGCAGCATGCAGAAAGGTGGTGCAGCTGCACCACGTTCACCCCCCAGGGATCGGCCCCGGCACGTCTCCCAAAACGTACGGTCCCAGAACTTGCCTCACTACCATCTTGCCTAGGCTGGAAACCGGGGAAAGAACTGATTTAAAAACTGATTTAATTTTCTCTGCTTTAATGAGCCTTGCAGAAAGTTTCCACTCCTCTGTGGGAAGCGAACAGCCAGCTGTGAGAGCTAATAATAATATGGAAGGCAATCTGGAAGTACGGCACTTCAAACCAGTGTGGGAATCCACACACATCTGTAACCACAGCCACGCGGGGTTTGGGACTGTAGGGCCTACCTGTGACTATTTAACTCAGTAAGCCCCAGAGGGGGATGGCCTGCTTTAGCTTATTACCCTCTGCTCCACTGCATGGACGGGAGGGGATTAAGCACAAACAAGATGCATACGCTGCCACTGAAGTCTCATTTGAGAAATACTGGGGTGCCTCCTCTCAGTCACCGGGGTGGATATAAGGACCTGATCCAAAGTCCATTGAAATGACTGCACCAAGCCTCACCGGATGGTGAACAGAAAACTGCAAGCACACACCTCTGCTCTGTAAAGCGTGCCTGCTCCCCGCAACACCACTGCTGTGATCGCACATTTAAGGCAAACCGCCAGCCCTGTGCTCTGGGTCTCGATGCATAGCTGCACCCACATCCGCACTCTCCTCGCGAGCCATATTTTATTACTTACTTTTGTCCCTTTATTGCAATGCAGTGCGAAGAACAGCCTACCACATGCCAAACAGGTCAGTCGTCCTGGGGAAGGCCCGTTGCTCTGGACATAGCAATTGTTCGCAAACCCTCTATTTGCCAAAGGGATGCCGTACATCAGCAAAACGCTCCATGACCTAGGTCAGCAGTGCTGGAAGTTTTGGCCTTGGATCAGATGAATGGTGCAGGGCTGATCCACAGGCCAGATCGGGCCCCATACTGCCCTTGCCCACCAGCCCCGTGCAATAGGATTGGGCCCAGTGCCAGCCTACATGCCCAGTCTACCCCCGGGGCCACCTGCGGGGAGCTGAGCGGGCCAGATGACAGTGCCAGGAGTGGCCTGTGGGCCAGGGGTGAGCACCCCTGATCTCAATACATTTGCATGTATCCGCTCCATGCCTCTTCTTTGCTCTAGTATTGAAGTCTCCTGTTGACAGCCTAATTCTGCTCGGGGTGACGTCCCTGGGAATGGTGCTCTGGACTTTCCCGAGGACTGGAACCGCCTTCTGGTTTTGCTTTGTTTCCTCTGGATGCCAAACAAAATGCTGCGGGAGAGTCTCAAAGCAGCGTAGGGAACTTAGGCACATCATCCCTTTATCTAAAACCTCCCGTGCCCACTTTGAAAAAGCTCAGCTTTATTGCTCTGTCTTATTGCCCTCTGTCTTGCAATCGGTGTGCTCGGAGAGTTTCGTCTCCCGATCCTACAGCACGCGCACAGCTCTCGCATCACAGCTGGCGAGCGTTTCTATTGGATTTCTCTCATCTGGCTTTAAAAAAAAAAATGCGTAATTGTCAATTTAGTTTAACTTGTTTTCGACCCAAAATCCAACTCTGATAATTTCCGTATTTCCAGTGGCATGATATTATCAGAACCTTGTCTATAAAGAAAGAGCAATTTCATTGTAGGAAAGAAAAGGAGGGGAGAGAGAATAATAAGCCAGGTGTTTGAAGAAAAGACAAAGGAACAAGCACAGTGGGGTGTTCTGACTCACAAATCTGTATTGAGCAAGAAGTATTCATGAAGAAAATTAATTTAAAAAGTATGTAGTTCAGGTTCTGAGCCCATAAGTCCTTTCAAAAACAGATTAGTGATTAAAAACTTTTTTTATTCTAGCAATCTCTTAAACAATTAGTGCAGTAATTGGAAAGGGACTACAAATTCAAATATAGAGGGACATAAAAGAGTTTCCCTATAGAGCTTTTCCTTGGTTTTGTAGGCTACTGCCATGCACCTGCCTTCACCATCCGTGGGGTTGAAACACTGAAGAAGTCCACTGAATAGGGACACAAATGCACCAAACAGCAATACCATACAAATTACTTAATTCATGTAAAGTCGCGGTAATTGTATTGATCGTGAATGGCCGGACAACTCTGTTGGTTCAAGCTATATTAAATGTAAACCTCCAGCTTGCCATGTGGTCCCCTCTGAAAATGTATAAACCACTGAGCATGATGTTAGTTAATACTACATTAATTTCCCCTTTTCTTCCTCCCCCCTACTATCACAAGGAAGTTAACAGCCTGGAGGGATTTTCACAGAGGTTCTTCACTCCCAGACCTTGTGTTTGCATTTGGCAGCTTATACCGCTGCTCTCCTGTACGCACCTTTGAATCATGGGACTCACGGAAACCGTGAAATAAACTGAAAGAGAGGGGGACATCGGTTGGCCTGGGGGATGGAGTTTCCATTCCCAGCCCCTAAAAGTTTTGCTCCCGTATCTTCTTTAAGGCTCTGAATCGCCTTCACCTTGCGCTTTTCTTCCCCCTCCTCTGCCAATATTTGGCCTGGATCAGCAGGGGTAGTAATGAAATGCTGCCAAGGTTGTTCTTGCCGTGCTTCTGGCTGGGCTCTTAAAATAAAAATGTGCCCTTATGAAACTTCCTGCCAGGTCTGCAGCTGCCAAGCTTTGGAAAAGTCTGAGGTTCCCCGATGGCTAGGTGAAAACAACGTGCGCACCGCAGACTGGGAGCGTGAGCACGGAGGCAACAACTTCTTGGAGCTAACAAACTTGTCTCGGCTCATCCCAGACAGCGGGTGTTTGATGACCTATTCAAGACCAGTGACTAGCTACCATCACAACCTTTCCCTGCAGCATGAGGATGCAGGAGGTGTTCCCCACTCCTGTAATGCAGATGTGGGGGATAAAACTGCCGTGAGGAGCCAGCCAGACTGCAGCCGGCAGCCAAAGCAAGCGGCTTGGGTCGTGCTGAGAGCCTCCTACAGTTTGTTTTCTGCCCTCCGTGGACTGGCTGTCGGCTTGGACCCACTTCTTCTGCTTCCCTCTCTTACCCCAGCTGCAATCCAGACCGCCTCATTTGCCCTGCACTCCTCACTCCCTTCCCTTCCCCTTCATTTGTGTTTCCATTTAGCCGAGTCCTTCCTAGATAAACCCCCTATCCCATCCTGTGACGCTAAGAGGGCTTTTGAGATAGTGGTCACCTACCGAGCTATACCAGCCTGCAAAGTAGTGTTCCCCACTAGGCAACAGCTTCTATCCTACTTCCTTTTGCACGTTTTTCGTTTTATAGGCACTAAAACAAATTGTGCCAGCAACACAGTCAGTCTGGTTTGCCTTATAAACCAGAGGGTGTGTGGATGCATCCGAAGACCCAGTTTGTTCCCACGTAAATGCCTGAAGGCTTTAGCATTGCCTTCAAGGCCCACTCACACTGGTATAGAAAGGCGCTGATTTGCAAAGGGCACAAATACAAATACACATTTTAAGTTTAGTGTGACGTTATGTAGCCAATAGTTAGAGTTGGGGCTAAATTGTCATCCATCTTCTGTATTCAACTCCTGGATTTGGTGGAATCAGTCTAGTCGTAACTCAGTATTTAGGGTATATCCTCTTCTGACTTCCTGTCCTCAAGGAGTTTACACACATTATTAGCCTTCAGCTCTCCAGGAAGTAATGCAATTTTGATCCTTACCCTATTCCATGGGTAAGGAACCCAAGGCACAGAAGCGAAGGGATTACTAAATATCATATCACGGCCAGTGGAGGAGTCAGGATATGAGCCCAGGTGGTCTCTTTACCAGTCCTCTATTCTAACTATAAAGCCTGTTTCTGCCTCTGCCCCATAACTGTACTAGGAAATGCAAGGTCAACTTTCTGACACCCAAGTTGTGCCGTCAACGACAAATCAAAGGATAACTAGGAAACAACCGGTTCCCAACTCCCAGAGGGAACATTACTTTCTGACTATAAGAGCTGTACGATGATAAAACTGTTCCCTAGGGAAGCTCTTGAATCTTCTTTACCGGATGTTGTCAAGAAGGGCCTCGCTGTGATGACTTAGGAGCCCTATATCTGTGCAGGGGGGTGGGACTAGATGACCCTTGGCTCCCTTCCAGTCCTACAATTCAGAATTAGCCTTTTCTGTGGGCTGAAACAGCATTCTTATAAGCAAGAAAGTAATCAATACATAATGCTTGTGGCAGAATTTAGAGACGGATTTGAGCTTGCAAAGCTGTATTGCTAGAATAACGTTTTACATTAAACACACACACACACACACATACGCGCACTTTATGGAAGCAAGAGAAAAAACAAATTTAAAAAACTACTATCAAAAATGATCTGCAGAAAAACTGGGACAAAATACTTGATGCCGCTGTTACAGATAAAAACTTAACAGTCTTTGGTGTAGTGACATTATTGTGAACTAAAGCAGAAGCAGCCCAGACAGCCTGAATTACAGTTTCATCTAGTTCAAAAGGGTTGCTAGTAAAATGTATTTAGGTGATCTGCTAAAGAAAAAGAATATATTGCATCTTGTAAGTACCCAGTCACAGCTAGAGATTTTGACAAAAGTTGACTTTCACACGCAATTAAACAACATAATTTCAGTTTTCTAGTTTCAGGGAAGCCGATCCACAGACTGCCCTATCTCCAGGGTTATTTTGTACTGATCAAAAATCATGGGATTAATGTTTGTGAAAGAAGGCAAGAAAGGACAGCATTATTATAGCCTTATTATCTGCATATCCCAAAGTGAGAAGAAGGAAAAGAAAGTGAGCCAGGCTGCAATGTTAATGCATGACAAACGGGCCTCGAACCTGCTCAACACCAATCGTCCAAGTCTTCTCAGAGGTCCCTCAAATTCGGCTAGCAGGGAAGCTGCTAACTGCAGCGAGTAAGAGTCCTTTTCTGATGTCTGAGCTGTGGGTCTGCAAGCTTTTTGCCTTTTCTGAAGAGAACAATTCAGGGCTCCGTTAACTAAAAACGGGGTGAGGTCAGGGAAGAACTGAAGTCTAGTAGGTGGGACCCTGGGGTCAGACTGATACTCAAGTCCAATTGCCAGCTCAGCTACAGAGCGTCTGCTGGGGAGTCTTGGCTATGCCCTGCTCCAAGCTCCATTCTCCACCTGTGAAAGGGAAAGAAATGGTTGCTAACTCAACAAAGGGATCGCAAGGATATCATTTAGTCAGGTTGCAAGGGCCCAAGGACTCTCGGAAACTGAACAAAGCCTGGGAGGGAGGGATGAGACTATGATTTGCTAATGAAGGAACCTGGAACTGGTCTGAAGAATTAAAACTGGGACTGGAACAAGTCAGGAAAGTGGAACTAGGGGAAGTCAGAGGTTGGGGGGAGAGAGGACTGGAGAAGGGATCAAAAGGGGACGAGAGGGAGGAACGGGCAGCAAACTCTATGGCCTCTATGGCCCTCTCTCCCACCATCCCTCCGATGTCAGTAAGGCCTTCACCAAAGCATCCCATCCACTCCTGCTGAAGATCCACACAGATGACGACAAACGGTGTCATATGATGGCATGTTTTCCTTTAGTTTGCCTTGCTTATAGGCTAGGAGACTGCACACAACAACCCATGCTAAGAGACCACTAAGGTTGCAAAGTCGGAAAATGCCAACTTTTTGCATGCATGGTAGCATGATTTAAAATCACCTGGTCACACACTACCGTGTCCATAAAACTCCTGCATCGTTCAGTACGCAGAAGGGCTCAGTACTGTTGCACCAACTGAACAGAAAGAGGCATTCGTGTATACCAAGAGAGTTTCTGCAGAGCTGGCATTGCTCTCAATCCACTGCAAACGAGGAGAACCTTCTCCAACTTGCATGAACTTTCCATTAAATGATATTATCCATAGGCGTAGGTAGAGGGGAGCCCCTTTAAGTGATACACCTACCTACCCATCAACGTTCAGTTACCTGATGTTGATTTTGTAGCATGTTTAGACAGCGCTCACAGATGGAGTCTGTTGAGGGGGTTTCCCCCCTATATTAATTGGACACAAGGCATGAGATGAAATGTTTAAAGGCAGAACATATTTCTACACCGATGGAAAATGCCCCCAACTCCTACTAATGTCAGCAGGGACCCATGTACTCCATCTAATTTTGGATGTGTGAAGACAAAATCATTTTGACGCTGGCATATCAATGAAGAACATTCAACAGCCTCAGCTATATCAGGACATCGAGCCAGACTTGGGAGCTAGTAAAATAAAGTGGGGTAATAACCAACGTGCTCAATCCCACAAAGTTATGTATTGATGCTATTAGCTATAAAGGTATTGAGGACTTTTTCTGGACCCCAGGTGTACAAACAGTATCCAGGCAAAAGGGACGTGACGGCAAACTGACAAATTCAAAAGAAACTTAGAAATCGCGATTTCCGTTGTTTTCTCTGCTCCCCTCGAACGGTCCTCTCGTGTCGAGAGCCCCTGCAAGACAGAACGCTGACCTTCAGCTGGGCTTTTGCTGAATAATTTCTTCTCTCTTTTTCACTTACTGACATAACTGTTGGATGCCAGAATTAAAGGTCTACACTGCAAAATTTACTTAACAGCCTCTCATCACAAACCCAGTCTTAATTAAGTCATAGCTGCAGAGCCATAGGAAAATGCATCTTTCACAACTTGCACCAATATTTATACTTTCCTGCATAGCTTGCCTGAAAAGAAAGGTTTTGGGATAGCAACATTTTATTGAGCTATGCCTTCAACCTTTAGGAGGTGTTACGTACAGGTGTGAGAGCCTGATAGCGGGCCACCAAGAGGAGAAAACAAATATTCTGTCCTACGTTGCTATTTTAATATGGAAAGGTCTTACACACAATATGGTAGATTCACAGCAGGTTCCCAGAAAATATTGCATCTTCAGTGCATACTTTCAGTAAACAGGAGACTTGAAGAGGAGGAAAAAAATGAATGTGCCAAGCAATCCAAACAAATTTTAAAATAATTTCACGAATGGTTTCCCTTTCAGCAGGATAAAAAAACTCTGGTTACTCTCTAAAGCACTTTCAACTGATAGCTTACTTATTAGACAAAAATTAGTGTCTGATCAACCATGAAAAAGATGAGCCATTATCTCCTACAAGAGTGATCAAACTGACATCAGCTACTGTACATCTTGACACTTACTACATAATCAAAGCAAACTTTACTATATGGGGCAGATCTAATGTACCTGTCAGTTTATCACCTCCTCTGCTCAGATGCGTCTTGTGTCACCTATGAACACAGGACAAAACAAATAAATAAATTGCAATGTTATCTCTCCTAGCTGCTCACATGGTAAATGGGGATGGTGTTTAGTATTCAGTAATGGAGTTAGGAGTAATTTACTGAGAGATAATTTCTTTTGGACCTAAAATCTCCTGCCTCCTGTAGAGCAGGCAAATAGAACTATCTAACAGGAAATGGGGCATGATAATACTGCTCTTTAAATAGAGCTAACAAAATGGAAATACAGTAGGCATGCATTACAAAATATACATCTAACAGTTATCAACCCCTTTGATGTTTATAGCTATTTGCTGCAAGAGATTGTATTAGCTGCACGGGTCCATTTTCATGCAAGGAAAGTTTAACATGTTTTTAAAAGCACTTTTTTTTAATGTTCTACCAAAGTTACTGTTTGGAGCAGCTTGAGCCCTTGGGGAGTGGCGGCGAGGAATAAAGCCACTGCTGGATAAATGCAAGAGGATTTAGGCAAGGGCAGGTCACTGCCATTAGGCGTAACAAGGGCGCAAGCAATGGACTGAGATGCCCCACATAACCCACCCTGACCTCGCCAACCTGGTCGCAGAGCGGGCAACAGCTAAAGCTCTGGAGGCATGAATGCTCTTCCTAGCTCAAGTACTGACAAATGGTGTAACCCCAGGAAAGGCACGTCCTTTCCTTCCCCACCCTTCACCTGTCTAGTCTTGCAGGTTAGAAACCCTTTGGTGCCCCGAGCGTGTATGCTCTGGGATGGCGCGTCTAGCCAGAACTGCGATATACCTGATGCCAGCACTTCCCGTGCAGAGGCCAGACTCCCCGCATCCTCGGTTATGCCGCAGGGGGTACACACGTGCACCCTCAACTAGTCCTTCCTACAGAGCTGGCCAGAGGGTTGTACCCCAGAGCTCAAGGCAGAGAAGGCATTCATTATGCGGTTTGACTAATCAGCCGTGCCCCTGTATTGCAGATCCACTAGAGAATCCAGTACCAGGCATTAGCATCGTAGACATCCCTTCTGAGACCTGGTCTCCTCTATCCCTGACTCCATGTCCGAGGCTTTCGTTCCCCTGACATGCAGTTCTGCTGAAGCTTGGGGGCTATCCATTGACTTACGCGGCATCCTACGTCATCATGGTGTGTCCTATGCCACTTTAGTTGCAACAGGGACTAAAGTCTCGCCAACTTCTCTTCAGGCCGGTTTCCCTTGGCACAAGCCCGCAGCTGCCAGAACTTGATCAGCAAAGGAAAAAGGAACATTTTAAAGCTGAGCCCAACTCCATCACTTTGACTTCAGCAGTTTCCAGCTTGCTTGCCTCTCACACCAGGAGCTCGTTTGTCCTGTTGCCTCTTCTTCGGTTTGGCAAAGCATAGCCCTCCAGCTCCATAGCCCCGTCTGCTCGCTGGGGCCAAATGCATCCCCATAAGGTGTCAATGAACTGGCAAGTTCATCTGCTCTGGCCATCTTCAGTCCTCCATCAGGCACGTCTTTTTAAGTCTTTCATTTTTTTCTTGTAGCCGGTCACTGGGCTGGACACTTCTTGCTCCTGCTGGCCATCTAACCACTTTGCTTCAGCCCTGTCCCATCAATCCTGCCTGCTTCTCGAATGCCGCATATGACATCTAACCTAACCAAGCAAAGCGAACAAAGAAGGGAACAGGACTCGGCCGTGGCAGAACCTCCTTTGAAATCACCCGCATCACCCACCACGGACATGAAGCCCAGCATTATGCTACAGCGGCCTCTACCCTTGGCATTTCCACCCACAGAGGTGTGAAGGTGCCCCAGAAAAATCAAACCTAAAAGCAGCCCGTTGCCCGTGAGGGCTGAGCTCGGTTTCTTTTCAGAGCGTCTCTTTTGTCCTCTGGTTTGGTGTCACTTCCCTCTCCACAAAGTTTTGTGTCGCAACAAAAGATTTGCAGACGCCAAGTTCTCTGTGAAGCAGGAGGGAAAGGGGGAATCTCTTCAATTGAAGATACTTTCAATATTTTGCTTCCCAAGTAGCTATAATTGCTGGGGAGGGTGCGGGGGAATACATAAATTAAACACAAGGAGCTACTGAACCAAGAGTGATTAGTATTAGCAGAAAGCTTTCAGGGCTTTTTCTTCTTATTGATTCCAAACAGAATAAATCCGTAAATGATAATAGAGCTCAATTTAAATTACTTACAGCAAGTGCTGCTTTTCAGCCCTTGTCAGACAATCATGCTGTTCATTCAACTCCGTTTTGTATATACAAAGCAAATTAATGTGTATAAAACAGTCGTAATTCAGGCCAGTCTTCAACAAATGTATCTTTTGTGACACACAACTGCCTCTTATTGACGCCGTCTTCATTAGACATATAATACCGCGTACATTTTCTTCCCTAATTCTAACCCCTAATACACCCACTTCCTGAAAAAATTGTGGGCCGGACACATACAAGTAACTTTTCCTCCGCTATGTAAAACTTCTAGAAACTATACCAGTCTAAAAAGCAAAGCCCTGATGCTGCTGGTTAGACACAGACTGGGATTGTCTATAAATACTAGAAGGGAAAAGAGTATACACTTCTCGAGGCGCTTCAGGGAAATGGCAATATGTTGATGATGCGATTATCGTAGCGCATTTAATGGGCGCGCCTCGGTCCTCATTTCTCTCTATCAGAGCTGGTAGATATCCCTCTCCAGATGAAGTCAGAGGGCACTGCAGCATTTCTGCATTAACATGAAGCCCTTCAGCCTATTTCATGAGCAATTTAGTTCACCATCTTGGAAGAATTTGTAAATAAATGTTACTCTGTTGAATTGATCGGTCTGTAGTCAACCCACTGCTCCAGCGTGCTGAGCTCTCCAAGTCCCACGAAGCCAAGGCGCTGCCTCTTCAAAGGCACAGGCTTGTTCCAGGGGAAGGAAAGCCCTGCCGACAAGGCACCAAGGGTTACAGCAGACGCTCGCTCTCCTTGGGAGTACCGCGGCCTAACATAGCTCCCCGCGCCGAGCACTGACGCTTGGTCCTTGCGCGCAGGAGGGCCGCACGGGAAACCTCCTGCCGCTGCGCGAAAGGAAACGTCTGGCGAGTCTGCTCGGTGCCCAGACTCAATCTCAATCTCAGGCTCAACCCAGGGGCTCTCGGACCCTACCTGAAAAAGCGACGTACCCCATGGGCAAATTCAATAAAGCTGAAAATAAAAATGTTCTGCTGAAATGATTTACTTGTCATTTCTTTTTGTTGTTGTTGTTCTCCTGTAAAACTCAAACTAACAAGTTATGACCCCCCAAAAATGGTTTGGGGCTCAATTTTCTGATGAAAATGGATAAAAAAGGACAGGTCCAAGGATGGCTTTCATTTGCTCGAAAAATCCCAACGATGGCAACTGAAAATTTATGAGCAGCTCCATTCATCTTTTCTCCCTGGAAGTCAAGTTTAGGACTTACCACCAACCTCAAGTAGAGGAGGGCTGCCTGGGTTTGAAAGGTCCCGAAAGAGCTGTAATCAGAGGGCTTCCTACCCACGTAGCCCCGCCAGGCACAGGCATTACAGTCCCTGGGCACTATTCATACAACATTAGCAGGGAGCCAGTCCCAGAAATGACCCACCAGCACAGGAGGAAAAAAACCCTCCACTTAAAATGTTAACAGTGATTCCAGGGAGCGGAAATTCAGGGAAGGACACAACAATACGGTTCAAAAATACGCTACAAGGTACCTGCATTTGGCATTTCGTGCACCTCCACCAGAGTTTAGAAACTGCAGTACACATACACATATACCCTCCCTCCAACCCTTGAGAGCAGTAAAAGGAAAGAAACAAAGAGTTTGGAGGGGAGAGGAACATATGGAAACCAAGCGCGGGCGGGCAGGGTGGGGGAGGCACGTGCACAACCATTTCCAAAGCTGCATGAAACAAATCTCAGCCAAGTCTGACCCCAAGAAAACCAGAAATGTAAAGAACAACGATCACTAGGTGTAAGGTCCTTTTCTTTTGTTCTTCAAGAGCGCCGATCCAAATCTCACTGATGTCAACGGGAATCCTGTTCACTTCAACAGGCTTTGGATACGGGGCATTACAGATGAAGTCCAACCCCATCACAAGGCAGTGGCAAGACTTCAGCTGGTTTCAGCAGAATCAGGATTTCACCCTAAGGATGCACGTTAACTGTTGGTTGTCATTTTATTTTCTGGCTCACTTTTCTGCTCCCACCACCCTCTGATGTTCCTTTTCAGAGGGTGTTTCAGCCTCCCTGAGCCTCTCTTTGCTCCTCCCCAGGTACTCTGGGCTAAGAGCGGGGTTCCTTGGGCACGCTAGTAAGAAAGGGACCTGGGACACAGGTCCTTTAGCAAAATGGTTAGGGGGCAGAGGGAGCTGGGCTTATTCAGTCTGGAGAAGAGAAGATGGAGAGGGGATTTAATAACAGCCTTCAACTACCTGCAGGGTGGTTACAAAGAGAATAGAGCTAGGCTGGTCCCAGTGACAGAAGATGACAGAGCGAGGAGGAACGGGCTCCTAATATCTAACCTTTCTCAGTGGGAGAGCAGTAAAGCCCTGAAACAGGTTACTCAGAGAGGCGATGCACTCTCCATCCTTGGAGGTGTTTAAGACCTGGCTAGATGAAGCCTTGGCTGGGACGATGCAGCTGGGGATGGTGCTGCTCCGAGCGGGAGATTGAATTAGGACCTCCGGAAGTCCCCTCCAACTCTCACGCTCTATGAAAAGAGCATCCTGCATGTCCGAGATGCATGGAAATAAAAGCAAAATCCTGACCTGACTGAATCAGCTACACTTCTCACCGGTTCAATGCTTCCATGCGTTTTAGCTGATCAGGTACGATATGCCAGGCAAATGTACCTGTTCGCTGCAATGCTTCTGCGTGGAAGTGACCTTCCTTTCCCTCGTTTAGCTTTCCATTTTTTTTTTTAAAGACAGCTGCTAGGCTCAGCAATGCAAGTACATGATTACTTGTGGAAGTTAAAAGTAATGGATGTTTAATCTCTAGGGGAAAATATTTAGGATGAGCACTGGGACATATATACCAAGGAGTTCACTAATTCAAATAAATCAAGTTAAAATTACAGACTAGACTGTCTTCTGTCACTTTTCTGCAAACCTTCCATTCAGAAAAAGCAAATAAAAATGGTAAGTTCATTTGTCCTTCGCCTTTTGCCTTGAAGTGGGGCTGACATTGATGTTGTAGTGAAAGACATTAGTATTTAACTACTTGAAGAAATTCTTATTACCACAGTGTCCCTCTAAATTGCTGTAATTATGTTCGCCACATAAGTTGCTATTAGCAACTGTAAAAAACTTGTATTACTGGCTTGAATTGAGCAGAGGGTTATTGTGTCAAATTCTTTAGCACTTCAACCATTCAACAATGTTTGAAATAAAATTAAAATTTTGTCTCTGACAAAGAACTTTTCCGTTCCAAAGAATATATTGCTCACTGTAAAAAGACCCCAAAAGCCAATATAGCTGAAAAGCAATCACTGAGTTTTACTGTATGAGAATAAAACAAATCCTTCTTGGCATACTGAACCTGCCCTTAAAATGGCATTTTTCTAGCTTTCTAACAAAAGTAAGCAAGTATTGGTCTGATTTTCCTTACGCCTATAAGAAGATCCTAAATCCACTGAAGTATCTGTGAAAGGCAAGGCAAATAAGGCGTCAATCTACGATCGGTGTACTTCATTTTTCCAAATTCGCAGCAACATGAAGATCTAGAGCAGTGAATTATTTTATCTTTTTATGTTAGAGCTCATAAAGCTATTTAACAAAGAAGCTTGCAGATGCGTTTCATCCTTCTAGGACATAACTGAAGTGCTTTTGTAAGTAATGCCACTAAATATCAAAGCAACGCTTTTCTGGAGGAATGGGTGATCATTCCCCTCAAGTTTGACATAGTAACACGCTTTAAAAAATAAAACCAAAAACTCTTGGATCACAACCGAAGCTAAAAAGAACTGGGTTGAATTCATACATCGACAGACAGAGGCTAGGGTTGGAAGGGTCCTCAACAGGAAAGAGCTGCAGGCAGACGGCCCCAGCCAGGCGCCTGTCCAGCCTTCTCATGAAGACCCCCGAGTAGGGGACAGCACCACCTCCCTTGGAGGCCCGCTCCACATTTTATAACAAATAGACGGAAGTCCAACAAGGTGATAGATTAATGGGTGGAAATACTTGTTCCTTCAAAATATCCACAGTGAGCATTACCAACGTGTTCTAGACCTTGGCAGAGGAGTGAAGGGGTCATATGAAAGTTTTACTTTGTAGGCTAATAGACACACTTTCTGACACTGCTATCATATCAGCGTGCTCGAATAAGCAGCTTGAGCGAAAACAGAGAAGTCCCATCAAGAACTGGTCGGGGAGACGGCCAGGTCCCGTTCCCAGTCCTGCTCCACTCGCTATGTGTACAGAGCAGCCACGGACCGCTCCCTGCCTCCGCTCCCCCAACGGGGGCAGGACGCTGCTAGCGGCCGACCTTGCCTGGGTGGAGGGAGACTCCACTCTCACCCCGAGTGAGATCCCCCGAGATGAAACTCCTGCACAAGAACAAACTATTACAAAACAACACACCGCTGCCTTAGTGACGCAAGGAAACTCAAGCGTCAGAAGACGAAACTAACCCGTATCTTTGCTGCCCGCTCGTTTTGTTATATAACATCTCTTTCTCCCTGTCTGCAAGTCAAATGAGTGCTCTTTAAGGGAGACTTGTACTCATTGTCTGAGCACCACAATGACCCGAGGAGTGGTAAAGCTTTTGATATCAAACTCCAATTTTAAAATTGTTGCATCGGGCAGGGGAGCTTTATTCGGTACAGCGGCCTCAAGCTGGTCCCCCAAGCACCTATGGACACGAAGAGCTTTCAACACGTGAAAAAATAGCACGTGCTTATGTGTTTGGAGGGCCTTATTTCTGCCCTCCCCGCCCCCCCTTGCCTTCTGAAATGCAAGGTCTCCAACTAATCCCTTGTTTCTCCTGCTATTGTTTCCCTAGGGCAGTTCTGTATTTAGAAACTCATATGTAGATCTCTCTTCCTAGGTAACAGAGCATCACTCCTTTCCTTTTTCCTCATCTGTAATTTGCTTTGTGCTCAAGCCCCTGGTTATAAAAAAGCCATTTGTTTTTTCTGGCCCTTCGGGGCTGGGCTCAGTTCAATTATTGTATTTTTTCCCTTACTACATCCCAGATCTCTGAACGTGGGTGGCTCAGAGCAGGGAGATAAATAGAGTTATTCCATCGAGCATTTTGTCACTTTGTGTTCTGAAACAAAATTAAACAGTTAATGATTTATGTATACAGACCAGGCCTTAATGTCTTGATGTCATCTTAGTCATGCGACGGCAAAAGGCCCCATTTTGTCAAACAAACATAGATTAGCTTCAACGACTCAGATTACTTTATCCAAACAGTTCGAGCATTTTCAGCATTTTCCTATTGATCATCACTAAGCTGCACATAGAGTGGTTAAGTCTTAATTGAAAAGCTGAAGAGTCATTTGAGTCCCAACCTGCTTACTTGAAGAACAGCAATCAACAGGAAACGTAGCACCGGGGTTCAAAAGCATCCGCAACCAGCTCGGGGCTCTTTTGAACATGGGGCCATGGCAGACAATGCCCTTCTCTACATCCAGTGTCCAGGGTTGCCGCTATTTTTACAGTATATGATGTTCTTATTAATGTTTGATAGGGTGGAGCCATGACATTGTGCGAGAGTTGCTGCTCTCTTTGCTAGCCGTAGAGGGTATTGTGCCTTGTTTCCCAACACTTGACTATTCATCCCTAAATCACGAAGACGACGTGGTTATTTCACCAGCGCACGGCTTGTTGAACTTTCCGCACACAATGCAACGGACCATCGTTACAGCAACAATAATCCTCCTCCCCTCTCTTCTCTACGCACTCTCGTGCTGTGGATCGCTTACACTATTATTTTTATGCCGTTTACCAAGGGAAGAAACTTGTCGAGCAGCTGTACAAAATTTGATGGACAGCTCAAAAATGTATTTGCCTCCCCCTTTTACCAGGATGAAAGCCAGTGATATCTTATTCTGCCCTCAAACAAACAAACAAAAAAGGTATTGACCCCAGATGAATAGAATTTGCAAAACGGTTTTAAACAGAGCCGTGCCGGCTTTTGAAGTGTTTCTATTCACGGCTTCCGCCGCTGTGAAATGCAAGGGGGGCTGCGTAAGAGGTGCAATTATTATTTATGCTTCGCATTGAAGCAGTGCCTCAAAGGCTTCTGTGAAGATCAGGGCCCTGTTATGCTAGCCACTGTGCAAAGCCCCCAAGAGAAAACCGGCTGCACCTTGGAGAGCCAAGAGAGGAAGAAAAAGGAACGGCAGTCAAGTGACTTGCCATCAACACACAAGTACGAATGCAGCCTGGCCCAGAAGAGCAGGCTCCTGGTTTGCAGGCCACTCGCTCTACCAGGCTGTGCAGCCTTGGGTAAGACGTGCTACAAAACCTCGCAGTATATCCCAAGCGCTTTGGGTTTTTGGCTGTAGCCCTTGCATTCCTTTGGCTCCCGACTCCTCGTTAGTGCACTAATCATTAGCGTCCAACAAGGTCTCCTCACAGGAGTTGACAGAATACCCGTCCATCAATTTAGCGAATCTCCCTTCTCACCAGTATATTTCTAGAAGTGCAAGAACACAGCAGGATTGAAAGAGAGCACATAAACGAGCATTCAAACGGAGATGCCGACGCAGCAGATCAACCCAGCCCGCTCAAGTTCGAGAGTGGAGAGCACTCGTTATGTTCCACGTCTGAGCCTAAAATGAAAACTAAATTGAAATATTTAATGGCAGGTGGAATACAGGTTTCAGGAGCAAATCCTTTCGACATTGCAGATGTGTGCTAAATATTGCCAACATCGTGACCAGATGAGCTGGCATTATTAAATTTGAAGGAAGACGGTAGCCTGTTAAAATCATTTGGGTTTTTTGGCCCACCTCTGCTTTAGCAAAACCTCTGACATCACAAGTCTTTAACAACTGTGTTGCTCAGACATGTTCCCAGTCCCACATTGACAACAAGGCAATTCTCTGAACGCACAGAAGATAAATGGAGTTAATGCCACTAAGCAAACATGACATTTTTGTTGTACTGTAATCATGGATGAGTCACTAAGTAAAATGATTAATCACAAATCAATGTTACTAGGCTCATTTAGAGATGATTCTCCCTTTGCAAAGCAGGTAGAAGCTCTAAATTTATAGGCTAATGCGTTTATTCTAGCTGTAGCAGTCTCGTTATTGGTCTTAAGCATCGGAGGCTGCAGGAAATTTGTGTGCAATTAAGCTAAAGTGATGACCTCCTTATACACATTTTGGCACTTTTTTATCTGCTAGGGTATTGTGCAAATATATAAATGAATTGAAGCATTACATAGAAATTACGGTTAATGCAGTACTAAGAAAAATAGGCATATTCCAGAATTTTAATACATATGCCAATAAGGTATTTAGAACCATAAATTACACTCATTTTATCAGTCTGCAAATGGATTTGTACGAAGACTGGAGTCTTCGGTTGACTAACATTTGTATCTTCAACAAACAGCTTTATGAGATAAAACCTTTTGGGAGGAAGTGCATGGATTTGTGAAGAGTAAGCACACCTACGCTTTAAGTAGCTTCTATTTGGTAAATAAATTAACTTTACTTGACATATTTAGCCACAAATGATGGGGACATCGTATTTTTGGACATCATACTTCATCCTGAAGTCTTTCAGGAGACTTAAAAGACAGTCACTTGAGTGCTGCTATACATTTATTCTCAGGCTTAATTAAAATATTTATGCACACGCACACCCCTTTCATCTACCACCAGGCAAACCAATATAAAACTGTTTCTGGATATATTATTTCTGTTTCTGCAAAGGCAAGTATTTAGTTCAATGGGAGACTTTTCAGCCCCCAGGAATGCTGCATAGGGAATCAAGAACCTTGTCTTTTTTAAAGTTGTGCAATGAGTATTTTGAAACAAAAGGGAGCCAAACCACACTCCAGTTGTCAGCAATAACATTTGTTGTTTCAAATGCACAGCTCAATAATTGTTTGCACGATGCCACTGGCTCTCATCAGCGAGTTTGCTGCTAGAAGGAACCCCCATTTGTTGTCGATGACCCTCGGGAGGTTTGGGATTGCACGATAAAATGCAAGAATCGATTTAGGGCACTTTGCAGGCCCAGGCGGGCCCAGTGTCCAAGCCGCGCCAGGTGACACTCGTGCTCGTGGAACACCCCAAGACGAGAAGCAGGCGTTGCTTGGGAAGATCTTTCACTGGAGCAATGATATAGCTGGCAGAGAGATTAGACAAGCTTCTGAGTACAAAATGCCCTTCCTTGGGTCTCAGGTTTGTGCGCCAAAAAGCACCAAACCTGCACTACACCTTTGCTAAAGAGGTGACACTTTCATTAGCTGGATTGAAAACCTGGACTAACTCATTGACTTCCACCTCCAGTTTAATTACCACCCTTCAATCAAAGTCCCTCTGGAACATCCCTCCACTAACATCACCTTTCTAGACACCGTGACCTACATCTGGGAGGGACCCGTACTAACCACCACATACAGAAAACCCATGGGCCGCCACACCTATACCTACAAAGTGAACAATCATCCTAAATACACCTAAAAAGTGGTGCTCGGCCGTCAGGCCTGCAGATATGACCACATCTGCTCCAAGAAGAGTATTTGTGACACCCATCTTGCCCGACTGAGACCTGCCTTTACCCAACAAGGACACTCCAGCAGAGAAGTAAAGCGTATCTTTGAAAAAGCCACCCACGTATCCTGAAGCCGCCTACCATGATACAAGGGAAAACCCCCACTGACCACTCACCTGTGGTTGTCACCTCCCACCC
Organism: Caiman crocodilus; assembly: GCA_030014935.1. Lineage (NCBI taxonomy): Eukaryota > Metazoa > Chordata > Crocodylia > Alligatoridae > Caiman > Caiman crocodilus. The sequence continues at coordinate 14,667,796 of JAGPOW010001327.1, forward strand.
CACGTTTGAACTCATAAATAGGATCGTACAGCCTGCTCTGGAAACAGACCAGACCGTGACAGAAAATATTCCCAGCCCCTTGCTGCTCGCCGTCAAGCGGCTCCCTAACCTTGCTGTCCTCGGACACAAACTTTGTGCAGATCAACAAGCACCTAATGGGACGCGGCCCTGCCTTACAACGAATGCAAGGCCTGTCACCACATCACAATCCGTGGATCATGCACGTCTGTCCCCGAATGGGGTCTACGTCTTTCAGCGTCCAGAGGCCTCCCGGCAACTATGTGAGTGAAACTATGCACCAGCATGAAAGATCACTGAAAAAGGACAGAGACACTAGAGGCATTTGTAGAACATGGGGAGGATGCTTTAATTAGCGGGCCACGCCAATTAAAAATGCCCAAGCATTATGTGCATTGGCATCCCTGCACTGAAAAAATGGCAGCGGGGCGCTTTGAAGCTCGTTCGACAAGCTGCAATTCAAAGCACCCTATTGCCATTTTTCAGCACAGGGTCGCTGATGCATGTGATGCTGGAGGCTGCTGGAGCGCAGTAATTTCCATGCTCCAGCAGACTCAATTAATCAAGTCTGCTCCGACACGCTAGATTTACAGCGCGACAGAGCATCCTCCCTTCATGTGTGTAAGTGGCCCAAGACCAGTGTTTCCCACCAACGTGCCCCGGCACAAAAGTGTGCCATTAGAAATGTACAGGGGGGCCGCAGGATTTTGCCGTGGCAATGAGCTGCAGTAGGCATGAGGCTGAGGAATGCCTTAACAGGTGTGCCGCAGAAAATGTGTATTAATGCAAATGTGTTTTGAGCTGAAAAAGGCTGGGGAACACTGCCCTAGACGGAGGCAGGAAAACATTGTTCACACAATAATGGCTCCCTGTCTGCTCTCACAGCTTGTGCTCAAAGGAAATCTACCCAACGCCTTTACAAGATGAGCATGGGGACCAAAATGCATTAGCCTGCTGGACACTAAGCACCAGAAACTTAACATAGACAATGACTTTGTGACCCATTATAATCTACCCAATGTTAACATCTGCACTTTTCAGCAGTAACAGCCCTCCTGAACAACCTTGTTCTTCAGTTATCAGGTTTTTATGGCATGTCTCCTGCCTGTTGGCTACCTAATAATTTCTCTTATATCCATTTTTTATTTACACTTGGAGTTTTACATAAGCTTTTTGTTCCATCTGCTGTTGAGCTTTATTGTGTCTGCTCCTCTCCCAGGGGCCTTCAGAAGGATACCGTGGTACACGGCAGCTTGCCTGTGTTTATCCCCACCATGCAGTTGGTCCAATAAAAGAGATAAACCACAAGAATTCTTACTTCTGCAAATAAGCCCCATGTTCGTGGATACAAGAACATCTTGCAATTATTTTAGCTTATTCATTTTTTCTTCATCGTGATGCGTACTCTGTAAAAACCTGGCTTTAGCACTTGACTGACCTTCCTTAGAGTATGCACAATATTATAGGAAGGGATTTAACATATAATCTCTCTCTGAAGATCAATAACTCCACCATGCGGTATCAGAGCATTTGGGGATCAGTTCTTAATAAAACATTCAAGGTCCTCCCGTATGGTCAGTTGAAAAGGGAAAACCACTACAAGGAGGAAAAAAAGCCCAATCCTAACAGGAGGCAACACATGAATTAAATGCTAAGATTCACATGTCCGCAGACTTCTGCAAGGCACAGCACCTGCACGTTCTTGTGCCATGCAGTAGAGCTTGGAATCAGTGTCTGGAAACGCAGAACTGTTTGGGTTGGGGGTTACATGGTTTACGCTGCTACCCTAAAAAGTATTCAGGGCAGCAACAAAGCCCAGAGCCTCGCTGCCTCTGGGACGGCTGAAACGAGATGCCGACGGCACTGTGATATTCGGAACAAAGGGCGTATCAAGCGCAGCATGTGTTTTCAGCAGGAAGTGCTAGCCGGCAGATGGTGAGCAATGCGGCCGGTGCAGCAGGCTGCCACAGGCGACTTGCAAACTCTGCCTTGCGTAAGAAGCATCCTTCATGCGCAGAACACATCTGCCAGCAGCTGCTCGCACTCCGCAGTTACCCTAACTCCATCGGGGTCCACAATCAGCTGGTTCCCAAGGTGAGAAAGAGCCTCGCACACAGCTTGCACCAATGAGCTCAGAGGTTATGCACACACAGGCTCTTTCAGGCATCTCCTTAAAAAAAAAACTTCCCCACCTGAATTTTCTTTAGTATCCCAGAAGAGCTATCTGTGTAACCGCACTGGGAAGGGAGAAGTGCGACTGGTGCGCCTGCAAAGTCCCTCTAGAGTACACAGTCTTGATAATGGCCCTGCTGCTCGTAGGGTTTGACCCCCTAGCCTGGGCTCAACGCCACGAACATGAAACATGAAGCCTGCACTGTTCTTTGCATCAAGGAGAGATTTTTCCTACTACCTGAGGACACAAAGTAGAAAGCGGGGAGGCCTTAACGACTGAGCAAGCTCAGCAGATGTAGCAAGCTGTTTCTCCACGCCACGCACCCAGGAGTAATCACAACGTGGTTCGGTCTCCTGTACCAATTGTGTTGTCCTGGGTTTTGTATTGGAGGTACCTGGCCGTTCAGAACGGGGCGGAAGAGTTCGTTGACAGCGGCCACAGCAGTTCTGAAAGTAAAATTTCCGTCAGTGTTGAGCGGTACTAAATGTGAACCAATGACAGATACGTAAAGCAGTTCACATAGGGCATGTCTTCCCTCCTCAGCTTCAGCTATGAAACGTTTCGATTCACGATTGCGACAGGCATCGTGGAAAATATACTGGGAATAACATCCTTTATAAAACACCTATGGAAAAGAGACTGATGCAAGTCACTTGACGTGTCTCGGTTTACTTTTGAAAAGAGAGAATGAAAAGACACCCTATTCTCTCTAGCCTTCTTGCTCCTACTAAAACGTTTTAGAGCATGAGTTGGCAGCCGAAAAAAGTTGTTGCTGTGGTTGTTTCTTTTAACTGAGGGACAAAGATGAGGAATGGACTGAAGAATACAGGTTTAAGAACAAGTCTGTTGTATTTTTAGATAATATAAACACAGCGCTCCCTCTAGTGGGAACCAAGGGAGGTTTAAACCAGGTAAAAATGTTCAAATAGTAGCCTTGACATTTTATTAGCAACACCTGGAGACTTACCTCTCAATTTACCAATTAAAACATAGCAATTGATTCCCCCTTTCCTCCTAAACAGGTTTTGTAGTAGTAAATTATGGAGCTAAAGGTAAAGTCCACAACAAGACGGTATCGAAAATAATCCCATGCCACCTCAAATCGCCCATACTGACAAGGTTAAGTTTCTTCCCCTTGACCCAAATGAACAGGAAAAAGACAAAGTTTCATGCAAGTCATCTCCAGAGCAAGTCACCACAGCATGCACAAAGGAGCCCAAACCTGATGTGCTGCACCAAACGTGTAGGAAGTTTTTGCCGTCAGAATGCAAAGAAATTGCTTCCAAGGGATGTGTGCTCTGGGACAGGTATTTTCTATTCCATCTAGTAGTTATCCTTAGAGATGGCCCCCATCGACGCCTACCTAGTCAGATGTGTCACAAATTGGCTGGAGGGCCGCGCCCAGAGCGGTGGTCATTTTTGGCCTTGAGAGATGTGGACAGTGAGGTTCCCCAGGGCTCAGTCCTCGGGCCCGCACCGTTCAATATCTTCATTGGCAATTTGGACGAGGGGGTGAAAAGTACCTCGTTCAAGTTTGCAGATGACACTAAGATGTGGGGGGAAGTGGGCACTCTAGAAGAGAGGGACAGGCTACAATGGGATCTCAACAGCTTACAGAGGTGGGCGGATGGGAACAGGATGGGTTTCAACGCTGACAAGTGCACGGTGCTGCACCTGGGGAGGAGGAACCAGCAGCACAACTACAGGCTAGGAAACGCCCTTCTCGTCAGCACAGAGGCAGAAAAGGATCTTGGAGTCTATAATGACTCCAAGATGAACGTGGGCCGGCAGTGTGGGGACACAGTCAGGAAGGCTAACCGCACCTTGTCATGCATCCACAGATGCATCACGAGCAGGGCCAAGGCGGTGATCCTCCCCCTCTATGCAGCACTGGTCAGGCCGCAGCTGGAGTACTGCATCCAGGTCTGGGCGCCGCACTTCAGGAGGGATGTGGACAGCACGGAGAGGGTCCAGAGGAGGCCACCCGCATGATCAGGGTCTGCAGGACAGGCCCTACGAGGAGAAGCTACAGGACCTGAACCTGTTCAGCCTCCACAAAAGGCTGAGAAGGGATCTTGCAGCTGCCTATAAACTTGCCAAGGGGAACCAGCAGGAAATGGGAGAGTCCCTGTTCCCCCTGGCACTACCAGGGGTAACAAGGAACAGCAACCATAAGGTGACTGAGAGTAGATTCAGACTAGACCTCAGGAGGCGCTACTTCAGTCAGGGTGGCTGGGTCCAAGGGAAGTGGTGCTGGCTCCTACCGCGCGGGTCTTCAAAAAGGAGGCTAGACAGTCAGCTAGCCGGGGTCATCTGACCCCAACCTCCTTTCCTGTCCATGGCAGGGGTTCACAGGTCCCTTCCGACCTTACCAACTATGAACTATGAAACAATGCTTAGCCTAGAGTCCAACCTAAACTTCTCCCTAATTTGGGCAGGGTCAGGTTGAGCGCTCTGGTCCAGTCCCTGAGAGAGAGAAGCCCAGGTCAACAAATTCATTACTGGAGCCATCTTTCCCCCAAAGTTCAGGAAGAAGTTTGCATCCAGCTCTTGCTAGAATTCCTGTGGAAGTGGCTCGCCGTGTTGAACCTGACACATTTCTCATTGGGAACGGAGGGAATACAAGAGCTCACGTAAAATAAGTAGAAACCAGAGCGGGGAGTAGGCACTGCACTCTTGATTTGGTTGCAGCTGCACTGCTGATGAACAAGGCTGTGTGATGCAGCTCTCACTAGTCATCCATTGGCAGCTGTCTCTACCTTAATGGGCTACCACAGCTCAGTCTTTTTGGGTAACCTTTTGACATCCATTTGGCAGCTTCAGATTGCGCAGTGAGGTGAACTGGCCTCATTAGGAAACAGCTCGTATAAGCACTTTCCGCTTCGTGAACTTTACTAACTCTCCATCTACTTCCAGCTGTATTCAGTTGTATCAAATCAGTCCTATATGGAGGACTTGTTACTATACAGCATAAGGGGGCCAAATTCCACGGCACGTTCCATGAAATACCCTTCCTTCCCACCTCCCTAGACCAGAGAAAGGTCGCACGTACTGATGTTTGTCAGAGAATTATACCCAGGGAAGACTATTCTCTCCCCAAGATTCAAATCCCTTTCGCAGACCTCAGCTCCCATAACGCTGTGCAGATGGTCCCACTCTGAACCTCATTCACTTACATCAGGAGTGGGCAAAATGCGGCCCATGGGCTGGATGCGGCCCACCAGGCTATTCTATCCGGCCCACGGGGCCCTAACGTATTTAGAAAATGAATACTTATCTGCCCCTGGCTGCCTGTCATACAGTCCTTGATGACTTGCCAAACTCAGTAAGTAGCCCTCCGCCCAAAATAATTACCCGCCCCTGACTTACATGCACATGGAAGCAGAGGAAGGCGAATTCAGATGCGGTGCTGTCCTCCAGTGAAGCATCCCATATTTCTAGATGTGAACTGGAGATGCGAGCTTCAGCTCCTCAACCTCCCAGGTGTGAGGCAAGGAAGTCTGATCCAACTCTGTCCACTTCATGGGGACAAGAGGCAGTTGGAAGCAGACAAGAGGCATATGGGCAACAGAAGAGGGTAAGTGAGGCCTCCATGTTATTTTTTCCAGCTGCCTGAGCACAGGAAGGCACAGCTACATGAATTATCCTCCTTGCATTGTTCAGAGTTTGCTACCTGATCCTGGGGCTAGGAAAGGCACAAGCACACAAAGTTACTGAGAGGTAACCCAGCGTGGGGCTTTAACACAGGTCGGGTGCTGGGGCATAACTGCCTGCAAACACGCTTTTACCTGACAACGGTTGTGTTCAGGCCAGGGCAAATGAGCTTTCATTTACAGCAAGGTAAGCACTGAGCAGGCTCCCTGGAGCTGCGGGTGCACCATGGAGTCCCACCCTTCTTAACCTCGGGGAAACCTGTTTTCACATTGGGTGCGAGGACATGAACATCTTCAGTTCAAGGGGTGAAGGCCAGAGCAAATTGGAGAGCATGCTGGAAGACAACTCAGCTCTTCAGGGATGGCTTCAATGCAAAGGGCACTTGGGTGCTCATCACCGAATTAGCCTAACCAAAGCATGAGCAGCTGCACATGTTGCGGGACCTGCGCGCATGCTTGTTTTGCTACGGCTTCAGAGGGATCGCCGTTCTTCTGCTGTATTTAGCTGAGCCATTCGGATTCTTTCCCAGTGAAAGATCTGTACTACCCAATTCCTCCCCTCAAGGCACTGGGAGAAGGTACCGAAGGACTCTCAGCACTCATAGGTTGGGTTAGCAGGCACTCTCACTACACAATGAGTGGTTACCAGCCTCCATGACAGCCTCATTTATACTTTAACCTTATGTGCCATGACAGGCCAGTCAGCCTGAGCTGAAAGCACCAAACTCGGGTCAGAGGCCTGCGAACATAGATGAGAACCAACCTGGGGCGATACCCAAGGTTAACTCTGCAGTGAAGACGCTGGCGGAGAGCCTTCCTGCGTCTATGCACCACTAGAAGAGTGGAGACGAAACGTTAACAGGCCTTTCACGTATTGTAAGTGCAGGTCTTACGCCATGTAGCACGTTCCCCTTGCTCCACCTGAACTCGGAGAGCACCGGGAGAGGCATAACCATTTTAATCAAGTAGGCATTTTAGCATTAAGGATTGCTGAGCGTCGTTTGTTCCGACTCCTGTGAAGGGCAGTTTGCGTGTGCTGCATTTCTCATCTGCCCGAACACTTAATCAATGAATGCAGAAACGCCACCTCAAGCCACCTATGTTTAAAATAAGAGACCACATACTCGGTTTCACCAGCGTCTCTTTACTAGGTTGTCATTTTTAATTCCAACCTGTACCCCAATGCTCACAGGACTATTTTTAAATACAATGAAGAGCTCAAAATAAAGTGTCAGCCACCAGTGTTGCAGCTCTTGTTAAATTCTTCACCATTTCCGAAGAAAAGTTCTATAAACATTGTGGAGAGTAGGTACAGAAGGTACAGAGTACCATTTTATGTACAAAAGTGCACTGCAGTCACACGTTAGCCAGAAACCTGGAAAGCTAACCTTGATTTAACAATTCCACACAAAGTATTTAAGACTACTTGAAGTAGATTCTTTAAATCAAACAACTGCCTCCTTGCTTTGGTTATGAACTGTGTTCTCAAGGCTCCAATATCACCGACTTGGGGAGGGAGGGAGGGAGGGGGGCCCAAAGAAACAAAACCAGACTAATGAAAAACAGAGTTGAAAATGTTGAGCTGTGTTCTGAAACGGTTTAAAGCTACCCGCATCTATCTCCTTTCGAGTTGTCATGTATTCAGATCCAACAGCCAAACAGTGTTGTTATAATGATGCAGCTAATAAACGGAGCATCCATTCTCTCACGCCTTATGCATACAAGCCCAGTTTAATAAACAGTCCTCTAAGGGCTTTCAAAACCACATCAGTTGGTCACTCACAATTGTGACAGTAAAGCCAAGAAAGCAAATGGAAGAATCAGTTGAAAAAAAAGCATTGGTATTTAAAGGCCAAATATCAACTACTATTGAAACTTAAATATCCCTGTAGGGAAGTAATGGCTTCAGGACACTTGAATTCGGCTTAGATTAATAGTAAGTATTGTAGAACCTGCAATACCTTTAAGTGCTTCTCTACGTCTAATATGTACATTTAAATATGTAACTCTGTATGCATAAAAATTTAAGCAATCTTTTTTTCCCAGAGAATGATCTCCACAGGTTTTACTGAGCACAATTTAAGAAAAAGTAAAGTTCGCACTAAAGAAAAATATTGAAACCAACAAAAAAAAATTGAGCCATATCTTTGCTTACCACGTGCAGTAAGCTTTCTGTACAGAACCTAGCTTTATCATCCTTCCAGCCATTTAAATTTTCCCAGACCGTTACAGGAAAAATGCAGAAAATATTTCAAACAAAAACAGAAGGTGAAATTAATTATACACACAAAAAGCAAAGGGATCTCTGTCAGGCAGCTTTCTTCCTCGTTTTTGAGTGTACTAAAAGATTTTTTCCTATTCTTTACAGTTTTCTTGAAGTTAAATTTTCAGTGCTCCTTCTAAGCCTTTTTAGAGAAAGAAATTCCCCAGAAAGCAAACCGTTACTATTCTTGACATCGTTTTAATGGATTATGTTTATATACAGCTGATAAAAAGCTTGGTAGTTTACAGTGCCAGTATACTGAAACCAAAATACTAGCAGAATTTCCTTCTGCACCTCTACATTGGCTCCAAAGTTTAAGTTTCCATCAAGAAATTTAAAAAAAGGTCCAAAGCACTTAAAATTTTAACAGTTTGGCTTCATTTTATCTCCAGGGTGTCAGTCCTACAAAGACTAGCTGCATATTTTGGAGCAACCAATTTGTAGCTGTAGTGACTAGCATGTAAACAACAAAATGTTAGTATTTTTATCAATTAAGTAAAAGTTTCATAAATTAGACTTTGACATCAGGGGCAATCGTATGCCAAGAATGGCCGCATAAATACAGAGCACGTGGTAAATGAAGACCCAGTAAAACAGATTACAAGAAGTCTCAGTCCTGAAAATGCTGGTGTGACGACTAGCAAGAAACAAAAGCTATGAAGGGACAGATGTATGCAGCATCCTTGTTCGTCACATCCTTGGTGCTCGAAGCTCTTTTCCTTCATACACAATCCTAAAAGCAGAAATTAGCATTTCAGAGAAATAAAATTACTCAGAGTCTGATCTTCTGGGGCACTGAGTACTCAACTCCTATAGAGTGGTTTCCTAGACAGAGTTAAGAAGCCAAAGCATTGTGATACACAAAATAGAGAACGCAGAATAACTAGTGTGATGGAAGGACCACGCTGTTAGAAACAACCAAGATGTAAAAGGAGGCTAAAGAGCTATAAAAATGTTTAATGCAGCATTTTTGGCACCACCTTAAGCCACTTTCTTTCATCCTTTCTAACTACCAACATTGTATTATACAACGAGGACCGTTTAGCAAAAATTGCCAGAGCCTATTCATCCAAGAACAGAAGTCAAGAAGTTAGAACTATTTAACTATTCTGCTTAATTCAAACTGACATCAATGCATGCCAGGATGGGAATGCTATTTCTCCTCCTTTCATTTTGTACTGTACTGAAGCGGGTAATAAGCAAGTAAAAAGGAGATGCGCCTCATTGAAATGAAGGTCCACTTCTTGCTACAAAAGCTGAGGATTTTACACTTTGAAAAGTAGACTTGCTGCGAGAGAAAAATGAAATGACACTTTCACGCCCCACTGCCCTGAGATATGGCACTCTTCTTACAATTCATTTCACAGACTTTTACTGCTCAGTGCTAGCCATTGCGCATTTGTTCTCCAGAAAAAGATTCACATTTTAAAGCGACTGAAGAAAATAAAGGCTGCCGTGATCTGGGAGTGATGTGTACACAGACTACGTGCAAAGTTTGGTGATGAATGTGTCAAGTTATGTCACCCTTTGACATTACAAAAGGTCAGTAAATTGGGCCCTGAAATTAGCAGAATCAACAGAGATACCATTTTATCTCCATCTCAGAAACTCAAGGTTTTTGTTAGCATGGATTTACTCTGTTTGATTCGTACTTAGCATTATATGAGATTACTCCGATGGGGGGAGTAGCAACCAAAAAAGAACCTCCCAACTGTCATAAGGGACCAGGGTACTTGAATGATGACAGAGAAATAAACTAGCCAGTATATGAATGATAAATACAATTAGGGTTACACAAAGTTCGCGTTGCCACTGGAAACAGGGAGTAATCACAATTGCCTCCAATTTCTGAAGACTTAAAGGAACAGAAGATTTCATATCAAATAGTTTTGGCTGTGGGCCTCTTATTGAGGCCCTTTCCTATGACACTGCATAACACTTAAGGAATAAGCACACTTAGCAAACATTTCAGATCTCAGATGCATTTTGCAAGAGCTCGCAGGTGCCCCCATGTTCCATGATTTGTAGTCAGAGCAGTAACATGCTTATGTCACTCAAATACTTCCACAGATGCTGTAGCAGCCAGCTCTCCGACACGCATGACTTCTTACTTTTGGCTTCCACTGATGGGTGAGATCAAGTGCAATATTGTTGCTTATGTACTTCCTTCCCAAATGACTTCTCCCAAACTTAGTTTTGCTAGCCCACTGAGCCTTATGGGAAATATAAGTCAAACAATAGCATCCCTACTGTCAGAACTAATTTAGGACCTTGTCCTCAATGCGCTTTATGCACGTGAATGGTCCCCCTGAATTTATGGGGCTACTCACATATACAACATTACTCGTGTGCATTCATAACAGGGTGCACTGAGCCCTCTCCTTCAGTCTTGTTTTCTGGGTCCACATCAGAGGTAAAGAATTTGGCTGTCAAATCAAAGTGAGAGGTTCTCTAAAGAAAATTCATGAAGCACCAACATATTCAGAGACGTCACCTTTCCGAATTCAGAACCAGCAATCTAGCCCGCTTTCACCTCTCATAGCTGCATTCATATGAACTAGTAACAACTGAAAACAAAACAAAAATACCAGTCCTACAACAAATATTCCCATAATGAAGTCAGAACTCATTTTATAGATTGTCAAAACAGTAAGACAGTAACATTGTTTTTACTTCTGCTCAAGGCGGTCTCCAAGAGAAATCAGAAGTGGCATTAAGGAGGTTCCATTACCTTAAAACTATCCTGCAAGACAGAAAAAATAAACTGTCAACATTTAGTTAAAATGCAAAACTGCATTAATTGGGTTCTTTTGCCAGCAGCCAAAGATATTCCAAGTCTAGTTCTGGCTGAAGAAAAAACCAACAAGTTTACATATCACTTGTTCATAGTTCTTCTACGAGTAACATTTCTGAAGGTTATAAGAGATGCCCTGCATAACTGAACGGAAAATATTAGTACACCTAGTATATGAAGACATTTATTTTTTGGCTTTTTTTCCTTTTAAGAACAAGACTGGGATACACTGAATAACCATTAGTAGCACCATGAGAGTACCAAAGGAATTTAAAAAAAAACAAAAAACTAGTAAAATGTTAAGCTGCAAGATAACTGTTTATAGCCTAAGTTTGAATACTTAAAGAGCCACCACTTCCGAAACGGACTGCTTCTATGTTGATATCGGCGACATTTGCATAATAGGTCCTTGTTGGTTAGAAGCGTGTTCCTGCTTACTGTCCCCATGACATCATAATTATTAAATCGCAACCATCATTGCTAAAAATATATAAATGTACATTGCATACAGTATTCCAATTTTGTACGGAGCGAAGCCAAAGCAAAGTATTCTCAGAAAAAAAGATCCTCTTTCCACGCAAAATACCCTTCCTACTTGAAAAAGTAAGTGAAGACACAGAGTAAGATAAAACAGGAGACTGCCAGAACAAGAAGGTTTTATCCACCTTGAAGTTTGCCTTTAGGTATCAGTGTCTTCAAATAAATGTGAACCCTATCAAGAGAGGAACCTACTTGAGAGCAAAGTAATGTAAGAGTCTAATTCAGTGGCTGTTTTAAAAAGACAATATATTTTTAGCAGCTTGTTAAAGTCACTGAAACCTCAATTGCAAAGTTAGCCTGAAGAAGCCAAATCACTCAAAGTTTTAAGCGTTCAAATTATCAGAATTGCACCTGATAGAGCATTCTGTGTATATTATTAACTCATAACTAATCAAAATTTTGGTCAGGAAATGGATGTAAACAATATTGATAATACACTTAAGGCTTAGAAAGAACACTGATAAATTCACCCTGTCACATTAAAACATCCACATCGCCCTCATGGTCCTCCTCAGTCACTTTTAAAGAGAGCACTTCCTCATTGAGGAACAACCCACTCAGTCTTTCCTTACGAGCCTGTCTCTGCTCTTTCAGCTGTCTCTTGCGTAAAGCCTTTTGCTGTAGCTTTCGTTGTTTAGAACGTTTCTGTCAAAATAAAGACAAATGACAAAATGAGTTCTTGTGCAGCTACTGGAATTCATTAAAAGCAGTTTTATGTAGCATCTTTTATATAGTATCACAAGGGAAGAGCAAATGAAATAAGCAGGTTGGTGAAACAGAAAGACAACATAGAAAAGTAGAGGTGAGTAGCTTGAATCAAAATCAACTCTCCCTTTAAACTGAATCGCCCTCCTCTGCCTTCACTTTAAGAGAGGGGGAACAATATCTTCCAGCTTCATTACAATGAAAAGTGAATCCAGCCAGTTTGAGTCTGTGGCTTATTAAAAAAAGTTTTAAAACAGCAAATGTGAGCAACTTTAGTATAGGATTCTAGAAAATGTACGTTACCGATAAATTAGATCCTACTTTGACAAGTGACTACAAAAATGACTCCCACACACTTCCATTCTGTACATTTATTCAAAACTTTACTTGCCTGCTATAGTGACAACATTACCCTAAGTCTCCTGGCTTTGTAGCCGTGCAGAGCCAATGCCACCAAAATGGAATAAAATTGTATCTAGTTCAGCACCGTGCATTTATCAGCACTACTTCCTAAGTATCGGTTAAATATATTCAGTCTCATAAAGCAAGCTTGCAAGTTGAAACAATCAGACTTGAAGACCTTTATTACAGGCAGGAAGTCACGAGAATGCAAAAATCCCAGTTTGATTCAAAGACCCAATTGGATTTGCTGAGCTGGAAAAATGAACCCTCCCCCCTGCCCACAGACGCGCATAATTGCGCTTATGAACCGATCACATCTGAAACTGAAACTAGAGAGAAAGCAGTGGTCTCAATACTGCTTTTACAGAATCATTGCTCAGCTTCTAACAACAGAGACACGCTGCTTAGTAGGCAGCAATAAATCTACAGGAAATGTGTTGGAAAAACAATTTAAAAGAAAATGCAAAAAATCAGATAGAAATTCTATTTGTCACAAAGACTGGGATATTCTTTTAAATTGTTTTTCCAACACATTTCCTGTAGATTTATTGCTGCCTACTAAGCAGCGTGTCTCTGTTGTTAGAAGCTGAGCAATGA
>JAGPOW010001327.1:14681040-14719832 GCA_030014935.1 Caiman crocodilus
TTTATATATATATATATATATATATATAAAAAAAAAAAAATTGAACAAGCTAGATATATGTACACATATATAAAATGTCTATGTATTTGAAGATGGTAGAGATTTACAAAACCAGATTCGTGTGTGTGTGCCCGTACGTGTGCGCATACACATGCTCTTATGAATACTTACCTTATTCAAATAACCTTAAGCGGCCAAAGTAGATAAGATCTGCCACAGGTGCATATTAAAATACTCTCTTGTAAAATAGCTGACGATGAAACAAATAAGCACAACCTTTTGCTCTTTCTTGTCATGTCACGGGCACTGCCCATTTCAACTCAGCCAAGTACTTTCCTCAGGTGCCACGATGCCTGACACCCTCTTTTCATACAAATACCACAATCGCTTCACAGAAAAGACCGAACACGTGCTCAAGATCTGAGACTTACTTTCGAATCCCGGATTCTTTCTGCCGCGCTCGTGGATAGGTTACTGTCACTATGGGCCCGACTCATGTTGGCGCTGGAGTTTGAAGCAGAGTTGCCGGCGCTAGAACTGCTGCTGCTTGCGGAGCTGACCATGCTGGCACTGCTGCTGCTGGCGCTTGCACCACTCACCCCACTGGTACTTGCAGAACTGTAGCTGCTTCTCTTCCAGCTTTCCCTTGCTGACCGCTGGCGAGGACCATGTTCCTTGATATAGTTTCTCACCTTCAAAAAAAGAAGCCGTCAAAGGCAGGCAGGCATGTTGGGACCCCATTTCTTTGAGAAATGATACTCAAGGTATGAGAGCTAAGCAGGCGGTCATGTTAGTCTGAAGTCAGGGCAAAATGGCACCACAGAGACTTAACTGATTCAGAGAGGCACAAGCTTTCGGGGGTAACAGCTTAATCAGATGCTATGAATAAATGCTGTATAATTCATTCAGAGCTAAGGATCAACCCAAGGCATAGCAAGCAAAACCGATTTCTGCAGAGCTGATTTTGCAGCCTTCTTGTGATATGCCCACCCCTCACTGCTGATTGGCGGAGACGGCTGTCTGCTATGCGGCCCCGCCCCTTGCCAAGGACTGGCTGAGAAGGCTGTTGTGCAACCTCACCCTCTCCACTGATTGGCAGAGAAGACTGTCATGGGGCCCCCCTCCTTGCCACTGACTGACCAAGGGGCAGGGCTGCACAATGGACAGTCCTCTCAACCAATCAGCGGTGCCCAGAAAAGCTAAACTAAGGTTGGTTAAATGAACAACCGGTTCATACGGCAAACACTTAATTTTAGTTTTCTTAAGAAAAGCAATTCCCTCCCTAATTAAATGGAAAACTATCTGGCACACAGGACCCCTAACAAAATTAGAAAATCAATATTTATTTGCTTCAAGCTGCCTGTCAAAGATGACAGGAGCCAGGGGCAGCAGGACCCAGAGAAAGCTAGTGGCAGGACCCAGCAGCAAGGTCTGCCCAGCCCTGGCCCCCCAGCCAGAAACCCCTGCCTAACAGAGACTTCTGGCCTGGGATCATGGGGTTGTTCCTGCTTTTCTGCACCAGAAAGGGAACTGCAGCCCTCCACAGTTTGCCAAAACTCAGCAAGCAGCCCTTCACCAAAAGTAAATGTCCGCCTCGGCTCTAGTTTGACCAAACTAAAATAATTTGTCATATACTTTGAATGGTTACATGTCCGGTATTTCTTCTAAGCCTTGAAGCAGCTATTACTTCAGACTGAACATAGTTATACAGTCAGGAAGGCCAGTCTCCATGAGACAGCTAGCTTGTTTCTTCCTTGTTGTGTCCTGAAAACCTTTGAGGCAATTTGAATGTCATGATGATTCCTGACTGCCTTAGCACCCCCTTCTCTAAGCAGCTATAAAAGTTAATAAGGAAAGGGAAGAAATCCAAAGCATGCTACGCTGTTGGCCTCTGCATTGCATCTTTCTATATGCCAGCAGTTCCCAAACTCTGACAGACTATGCACCACCAATTTAAAATGATACAAACTTAAGTACCACCAGAAATTTTTCAGTTCAACCTTATGTCCCACCAACAAATTTTTGTCACAAAGTAATTATAATAAATCTGTTAACATGTACCACTGACAGGTTGTCTGCGTACCACTGGGGGTACCTGTACCACAGATTGGGGACCACTGCTATATGCAAACAAAGTAACACTTGGAATTTATATAAACAGACCCAAAAAAAAAAAAAAAAAAAAAAATCAGGAAAAATGACCACTTATGTTATACAATCATTTCACAATTTATGGTTTGCTTCCCAATTTAATTGTAATAGTGCATCATTTTTCATTACACTATTGTATTTCCCCCTTCACATTACTGAATTCAAAAACTTCTAATAAAATCCCTACAAATTTTTTCCCTAAAATAGGTTTAGTTAGAAATCCATCAGATTAGAGGAATTACATCACCTCTTACAAGAAATCTATTTGGATTTCATATGAACAAGTCCAAATAACAGATAAGTAAAAGGGTGAATTGCTCTCTCCCATAATCAAATATTACTCAATATTTTCTTTGAGTTTTTTCATACAGCTTAATTTAGTTTTTGCATGGAAATTAAGGCTACACTATGAAGATACATGCAGATGACGAGTTTAATCACAGGAATAATTACAGTGCTTAGAATTACTTGGGCAAATGAAGTTATGCTCTTGAGTAAGCATTTGCAGGAATAAGGCTGAAGCCTTGAAAATTACTCAGCGGATATTTTGTTTAAAAACGTTTAGTATTATATATGCCAATACTATCATACCCCTGCTCTCTCATTCATGTGTTTTCAATGCCTTCCATATAAGCCTTAAGCATTAAACTTACAAAGAAAATAGCCAAAGCTGATGGAAAAATATTGGTCGCAACCCCATACATGATTTTCCAAGATATGAAGCAACATGCCCCGCATACCACGAGGCAAGGGGTAACTCAGAATCAAGAAGAAAACAGCGAAGAACAAAAAAGAAAAAGAAAAATGTTAACCTACCTGTTTCAGTTTTTCATCTGTAAGACAGTTAAGTTCAATAATAAACTCACTATCTGTTGGTGAAATCTGAGCAGTGGGATCAATGATTTTAATGATATCAAGTTGCTCTCGTAGACCCATTTCAGTACTGACTTTCCGACTCAGGTATTCAATATATTCAACCTAATAAACAAATCAACAAAACCAGTATTTTCTGAGACCAAAGAAATACTCTCAAATGTTGCACACTTGGATTCTTTACTCAATGTAGCCAAATATAAATCACAGAAAAAAGTTCAAAATGAAAATTAGCCTTCTGCAGATGTAACAAACGAGGCCTTCACCTCTCAGGAGTCACTACCCCACAGAATTTTAAAAATCAGCTGTAACACACAAAGCTTTTCTCAACTAGCAATTCTGTTAAGCCTCGAGTCTTCTATACGGCCGCTGTGGGTCTCAGAAACAGAGCAAACTAAGTCTTACCTGTTCATCATTTGTCATTGCACTCCATGGGAGTTCATCAAGGTTCCTGTGCTTGTTTTTCTTTTTTGGAAGCAGACAGGGAGAGCTGGGAATACTAGGTATGACATCGGAAAGTACATCACTCCCACTTGTAATGTCGCTGCCAGGCAACTTGTAGGTATGCAAACAAAGAAAGAGAACAAAACTTCAAACAATGCTAGGTAGGAGTAGTAAACTCAGTGCAGAACATGATGTTGAATAGGCAGAGTTTAATCTCTCAGTAGATGCAAACTAACTGCTTTGTAATTATTTACAATCCCAAAGTACATAATTTCATCCCATGAACCATGTGCAGCACCCAAGTCCAGCAAACTCAACTTGTGTTACTACCCTAAGTGATGTTTTCATTTGCGTTCAGGGAAATGGCAGAACTATACCGCATGTCACTACTTCCTACCCATTTACGCAGAGCGACATGTTTTCTGTTAGAGCCTCATCCAGTAAGAACGGCCAGCATTAGGAACCACAAAGTGAATGCGTCTTACTCGTATTGGAAAACTCCTTCAAACGTGAGAGAACTGGCTATTTATATAGGTTAACAAAATGAGCAAAAACTGGTTCAGCCAGCACTCTGGAGCAGTACCAGAACAGCTGGTTCCAAACACAAATTCCCATCCCTGATGGAAACCCGTCCAGTTTCACCCCGTGAGGTTTTACAGAGGGGACAGCCAACTGCAAAACGCTAGATTATTGTCACAAAGCTAATAAATTCTTATAGGCTCTAATAAGAGCTTTGGCTCTTTACTGATGCAGGCTATTATTAAAGCTCCTCTTCACGAAGACACAGTGCCAGCTGTACCCCAGCAGCATCTGATCAAGCCGCTGCCAATAATTCCTGGCCAACCTCTGTGCCTCTGTTTCCACGGGGAAGCCCTGCAAGACTCATTCTAATCCTAAGGATGCCCTCCACTAATGACAACTTGCAGGTGGGCATGCCTCCTCTCGAGCCTTTCAGGACAGAACAGGAATTTTCTTCATGGAGCTTATTTTTTTTGTAGAGATTCCCAATATAAATGGCCAGCCTTCCATTTTTTCCCCCCATTTATGGCTGCCCATAAGGCCTCTCTACCATGGTGATCTACCTCTTGCAACCCCCAGACCAGATCAGTGCACCAATCAATAATTGGGACTACCCTTGAAAAGTAACTAGGAGCAGAGACAGGCAATTATTTTGGGTGAAAGGCCACTTACTGAGTTTTGGCCATCGAGGGCCTCATGCCAGGCAACAAGGAGCAGATAAATACTAATTTTCTAAATTTTTTAGGGGCCCCACAGGCCAGAGAGAATGGCCTGCTGGGCTCCATCCAGCCCGTGACCCGCATTCTGCCCACCCCTAAACTAGCGCCATCGGTAAGCATAAGAAACAGCATGAATCATGGCCTCTGCTACTCGCTTCTGAATGCCATTCAGGGTAGCATTAATCATCTGAAACTTAACTGCTCTCTGCCATCATGTGATTTAACTCTCAATGCCAGCCAGTTTAGCTAAACTTTCCATCATAGGGGAATCCCAAAGCCTCTAAAACTTACTCCTTCCACAATTCCACTACAGTCAGAGTTTAAATATGCTACCAAGCAGTGCAATACTTAAATAAGATTAAAAAACAAGAACCACACATAATATTAAATAGGGGAAACAGTCCAGTTACTATTATAACAAAACTCCAACCATTCCACTGCTTCATAAACTCTTGGTTCAGAGATGATACCTTTTATTAGACCAATTAAGGTAATTTTTTGCGAGTTCTTTCTTATATAATTCTTTTGTGATTTCTTACTTGGTCTAATAAAAGATAATATCTGTGAACCAAAAGTTTTAGAGTTTTGCATTTCTTTTTGCCTCAGACCAACACGGCTATCACGTACATCCCTAAAGGGAAGCAACACACACTTGTAAAATCATTTTAGAAATGTTTCTGCAATTGGTTGAAATTATTAATGAGTTTACTGATTAGATTTTGGCTTCACAGGTTCATGTGTTAATAACATGTCAGCATGTGAAGCATACAGATAGTTACTTTCTGGTGAATATTTTCCACTACTAAATAAAATCTAAGTTTTCTCTTCTGAATGCAAGCATGTTTTGAGAAAGTTCATTTCTAGATATGTTTCTCATTTAATTGTACCCTACTCAGTAACTATATAAGACAGCTGAATTACACTGCTATAATTTTTTTTCCTGTGAGCAACAGCAGAATTTTAACTAGCTTCATTTATACACCACTGACATGTAATTTCCGATTGCATGTCTACTTAGAAAGTGACAGCTGAATTACTCACTCTCAGAATTTGCTGTATAAGGCAGTAACAATAATGAAAAAATCTTCTCCAAAGCTCTACAAGTCCAGTCAAGTATGTCTATACTAACAAATGCTTATAAAATTGTTCTAGCCATTAATCAAAAGAAACCCTGTTAGCTAATCAAATGACTAGGAAACTGCTTCTTTCTAAAATTATAATACCACTGTTTTCCATGCAATTAACATTTCACAACTCAGTGAAGAACTGAGTCATCAGAATAATTTGGGGTATTTCTATAAGCTGCACTAGAAAACTTACTTTGTAGAGGGGTTGTAATCAGAAATCTGAATTCTAAAGCAATGGGGAAAAAAGATGGAGCTAATTTTAACCAAAGCTACTGTAAATACATATGGTCGCCTACAGTTTCAATGCAGCAAAATATCTATCGTATTCCTAATTTAGAGTGTTTACATTTTTATCACATTTGGAACAAACTGCATATTTTATGGTACTGAAGAGTATGACACAACCACTCCTTGTGGCAGCTGAAGGAGGAAAAGAACGTTTTAAATTGATGAATACACCTACAGAAGAACAGCATGCTCTATAAATTTGAATTTTAAATTACTTTATAATGGAATGAATGTTGATACATATGTACCTAAGATGACTTGCAACAGGCAAAGCAAACCACACACTGTAAAAGTCCCATCAGATTGTATATAACAGACCGGCTGGGGGATGGCATAAAAGTAGCACAAATCCTGCTTTCACATTTTTCCTAGCTTGGGATTATAGAAAACAGAGATGGTCCGAGTCCCAAGAACCTAAGACAACAGAAGGCAAATAGAAAACCCAGGGACATTCAACCCACACCCAAATGCTAGCTTAATTCCAGTGGAAGAGCCAGCATTCATTGCACTGATCCTAACAGGTCCAACATTTATCACTAGGTTTCATCAGTGTGTCAAATACAGCACCAGATATTCTACCTTCCTGACTGCAATACACCTGAAGATGGCTAAAACCAAATATCACCATAATATCTAACAGCTCTATACAGAAAGCTGACTAGGCATTTTAGCCATCAAGAGTCTAAGCAAGAACTCTGCAATCAAATAGTCCTACTGGAACATTTCTTTTCTAATGAGCGTCTCAAAAACGTATCCTTGGCATTCATTATCTATCAAAGAACCTCAACCGTCACTTCTTGAGTCAGAACTGTTTTGTCAACCATAAAAGTAGCTTACCTGCCACTCAAATTCACTGTCTGACCAATCCCAGTATGTGCTAATAGAAGAGGAGACATCACTGCACACACTACCTTCTGGGAACAGATCAAAAGATGTGAACTCCTGATCATCCAGTAGAGAGTAGCAGTCATCCTGGTCACCAGCTGACACGGATGAAAAGAGCTCTTCGCTGCATTCAGAGCTGGCAACACTTGTTCCACAAGAAGTCAAGTTCCACCTGCAAAACAGGATAAACAAATCAATGGCAGCTCTCGCACTTTTCCCCTGAAAAAAAAACACTTTGTCTTTCAAAAACTTAATGTTTCAAAAACATTAAATACCTATATCTGTATCCATTACGCACCGGTTTTGCTAAAAGAAGCTAGTTCAAGCTGCATTCACAATCAAGAAAGAGTCAAGAATGAACACAGACAAAAAAGCCAGATGTAATTTGTGCACGTCCTGAAGGCTTGAGTCCTGACGTTTCAATCAGATTTCCAATCAAAATGTCCTTTTAAAATTGTACCATTTATTGTTTGTATTTTTAAACATACATGAGGAGTTTGATGAGCAGAATTAAAGACAAGGACACTAGGACACGAGATGAGGTTTAGCTTGCAAGTCTCATGTTACATTTGCTCAATATAGTAGTTAAAAGCATGGCAACATGGGGCTGCGCAGGGCAGGCAGGAGACTCCGGCGTGGACCTCTGCTCCCTGCAGAGCCAGGTTGCGTGGCACGGATTCCCCAGCTCTCTGATCATTCCCCTAGCTCTTCCCGGGAGGCACGGCCCCCTGGATCTGTGCGCTGGGTTTCAGCAGGCTGCTGCTGCATGCTGGGGCCAGCGGCAGCACCACAGCCTTCCCGGTGCAGGTTGTGCCCCGCAGCTGCTGCTGGCCCCAGCCTGCTGAAACCCTGCATGCAGATCAGGGGCCCACGCCCCTGGGAAGAGCTGGGAAACAATGAGAGAGCTGGGGAATCAAACTGGGAGCTAGATCTCAATACCAGAGCAGTCCTTTCCCCGACCTTCTTAGTTTTGTTCCCCTGCAAGCGGGGCTCCAAAACTCCAAAATTCTCCGAAACATTCCCGAAACGTTTCAGAGCCTTCCGATTCACTTCGGATTCGGTGTTTTGGGCACCACAACAGCCCAAAACACCTCCAAAACAAAACGGCTGCCGAAATTTCACACAGCCCTATCAGCAAGTAATTCTCATCTTTGGAGGCCATGTAAAACCAAGACTTCCAATGGATATGTGAGGAGGAAACATCTGAGAAACATGTATTTAATACTAGCAAATTGTCCATCAAGAATGACTGGGGGGGAGGGGAGGGGAGGGGAGGGGAGGAAAGGGGGTCCCACTCCATCCCTCTCCCACCCACAGCCACTCCATGTCCCCTCCACACCACTACTCCCGGTCGGGCCCCGCTCCACGCCCCCTCCACACCGCTACTCCGGGTCCGGCCCCGCTCCACGCCCCCTCCGCACCGCTACTCCGGGTCCGGCCCCGCTCCACACCCCCTCCGCACCGCTACTCCGGGTCCGGCCCCGCTCCACGCCCCCTCCGCACAGCTACTCCGGGTCGGGCCCCGCTCCACGCCCCCTCCGCACCGCTACTCCGGGTCCGGCCCCAAGTCTGTCTTACATCTTTAGGTGTGGAAATCTTTCTTTCTTTCTTTCATATGGCTTTAGGAGAAAGAGCTATTGCCACAGTTTTAATTCCAAATTCCCCAGCCAGACTAATGCCTTGCTGGAAAGCACATGTGACTCAAGGATGTCACCCTCAGACTTGTATCTGGGGCAGGATGTTATGTGCACCATGGTTTGGTCAGGGTTTCCACAGCCATAGCCAGGTGAGGTTTTTAAGTGCCACTTGCACATCAGGTGACACACCAGCTATGTCCAGTGCGTATCCTATTAAGGGTTGTCCACATGCTCCATGGAAGGCTGAAGCCCAGTGGTTGCACCGTTGCGTCAGAAATAAGGTGTTTATTTGGGAAAGTTTTTTCTGCCCAAGTTTTCCTCCAAGGTTCTTCAGTGTTGTGGCATAGGAGGTTCTTGGTTCGTGTCCAAAATGGTTTTCCTCAAAACATGTGACGAGTTGGGAGATCTGGAAGGTCTCTATGGATGGGAAGGTCCAGATTACTACTGAAACGCATTATGTCTCTGTACTGTGTGTTGCTGCATCTGGTCAAAGCGAGGGATGAATAATGTTTGAAAGTACCAGTAGCCACTGCACTGGAGTTGATATCCAAGTTCCAGGGACAGTCCTCATTACTGAGGTAAGTTGTGTGGAAACAGGCCACCTAAACAACACTGAATGTGCCATTTCTTACAGGAAAGGGCTGCATTGAGAAAGCACTGCTACTGTTTCCCATGTACACACTCCATGTACTATATTTCACGGTGTATAATTCAAAGTTCGATGCCAAAATATTTACCCTTAAATTTCCATCCTGACTTATACACCATCTCAACACAAATCTGGACCCCGCGCTGGTGCTTTGCTGCACGCAGCCCACGGGGAGGCAGCATACTGGAGTCTAGGGGCTTCCCTGGCACAGACTGAAGCCAAGCTGCTGCCTCCCCTTCCACCCATGCCCAACTCCCTGGAGCCAGCCTGGGCGCCCAATCCCTGTGCCTGTCAAGTCTAGCCTGGGGACTTACCCACGGCCCCGTGGCTGTCACACAGGCAGAACTTGGCCAGAGGAGTGGAGACACTGCCTGACAGTACAGGAGCCATGGCACGGCTACCGGCTGCCAGCAGTCCCAGGGTGCAGAGCAGGACCAGCAAGGGGCAGCAGAGTGGTGGGGTCAACTTATACACCAGAGTTACAAAAAAACCCTAACTTTTTTAACAGGAAAATGGGGTCAACTTAAATACAGCACAGACTTGCACACCATGAAATACAGTACTCAAAAAATTGGATAAAGATAAGAAAGGAATTCAGAAGGTGTTTGCTTGCCAAAGCAGAGCACCTGCAGCATAAAAAAAGGGTGTCATGTGATGTCTACTAGGGCTATGTATCTAAATTTCAAGTAATCAACAGGGATAATGAGCAGCACACCCAGGGAACAATGCTAAGCATAAAGTGGTTTCATTAAATCAAGACAAGCTATACACTAATAGCCTGAAGATGTGACGCTCTAACTCAATAATGACTAATTAACTCGGTGAGGAAAGCTAAAAACACGCCGAGTTAAAAAAGCTCAGCAAGTGATAGGTACATCAGAAGGAGAGAGATCCATCAAGAGCTTAAAATAAGTTTCTAGTTTGTCCAAATTCATGCATGCATTGATCAGAAATACACAAAGCTCCTTCTGCTCGCATCACATTTCTTTTTATAGTAATAAGGAGCCCAGGAATGGCAACGAAGTAAATGAATTCCCACCGAGTAATGCATCACATTTGCAAATACTTAGGTTGCTAGCGTGTCAGCTTTCCAGCATTAGCTACTGAGTTAACTTATTTTAATGTAATTCCAACCAAATGTTGCCTTAGCCCGAAGGCATTTACAAAGCGTTTGCCACTTTTACAGGGAAAACCCTCATCAACAAAGGGAATTAGATACTTCCATGCACAGGTAGAGTGTGGGGACGACACACACGACGGGCCAATGGACAGACGACGGGACAGGACACCCTTTTGCAGCTTTTAACGTTAAAACCATTGCAGCTATTTTGGAGTCGCACGTGGGGCCTGCGGGTCTCCTGACGGGAGGTGGCAGGCGGAGCGCCACGTCCGTGCAGAAGTGCACAACGAGGCTCCCGGGTACACGGGACTGGGGCCCCCCCGCGCCCTGGCCCTGGACACGCTGTCATGCCAGGACCTGGTTCAGGAAAGCTTGTGCTCTGCCTGTGCATGGTACTGACCAGGGCAGTAAGGGGCAATCCCCCGCCTTGCCCATCTCCTCCACCACGAGGCACTTGGCCTCCCCCCAGCTCAGTCTGTCCTCCAGGGTACGTCTCCCTGCCCCCGGGGCCACATCAACACTAGGGCAAAGGGCTCCACCAGCGACACCCCCCCAGTCAGTGCCCCCTTGAAGGCTCACACCTGGGCAAGGAGCAAGAGCAGCTCAAGCGACTGCCTCCCTATGCCCTTGCAGGGTGGCCTCCATTGTCCCTTCACCCCCGACACTGCGATGGTCCCACCCGGCCCCCTGACGCTGGAATGGTCCAACCCGGGCCCGGCCCCCCAGACACTGCCACGGTTCAACGCAGACGCGACCGTACCCCGGCCCCCCGGCGCTGCAATGGTTCAACCCGGCCATGCAGTGACCACCGTCGCCCCCCACATGCTACAATAGTTCCGTCCAATCGAGTGCACCCTCCTCCTCCCCGCAGCGGTGGTTCAGCCCGGCCGGGCCCATCCACGCGGGGCGAGCGGGCAGGCGGTACCTGCACGAGTGGAAGCGGCGCAGCGGGTCGGTGCGGTGGCAGGACGAGAGCTGGCAGCCGAAGTCGCTGCCGTCCAAGCAGCCCTCCTCGCTCAGGCTGAGACCGCCGCGCGGACAGGGCTCGTCCGGCGCCAGGAACTTCTCGTACAGCTCCTCGGTCATGGCGGCGGCGCTATCCCGCCCGCCCGCGGGCCACGGCGGAGGCGGGAGCCAGGGTACCGGTGCCAAACTGCCTCCGCTGCTTCCGGCTCACGGGGGAGGAGGAGCGCCCCCTACCGCCGCGGCGGGAAACACCGGCCGTTGCCATGCGCATGCGCAGTGCCCGCCTCCGCGCGAGGTCTCATATGACGTACCCCTCAGTCCCCCCCGCCCAAGATGGCGGCCGCGGGAAAGGCGGTGCCGCTCTCTTCCCGCGATGGCGGCCTTGGCGGTGGCTTCCTGGGAGGGCGGCTACCCGCCGCCGTGGGGGCCATGGCTCGCGGCCTGCCCCAGCTGGACCGGGACATCTTCCGCCGGCTGCTCGCAGGTACGGGCCCCCGCGGGGCAGCCAGCGCAGGAGCAGTCACCGCTGTGCAAAGCCACGTGTGTTCATTACGAAGTAAACCGGCTATAACACTCCCTGGACATTTATTTTTAGAAATATGTGCGGGTGCTTTGTATGGTTGTGGGGGGGCACGGCTGGGGCGTGCGTGGGGATGGCGCGTGGATCGGGAACTGCAAAGCGTTGGGCTGGACAGCCTTGGCGCCTCTGCGTGGGGCGTCCAGCCGGCCCCGTGGCGCGCGGCTCCGGGTCCACGCGCCATCAGACCGAGCCAGCCCGCCGCAATGGGGCTCCAGCCAGGAGCTGGCGGGCTCTGGGCCTCCACACGTGGCTCTGTACTGGAAACAGCCCAGTCTAATGGTGCATGGCACACACCTGCCCACAAACCCCCACACCGCACCCGCCCACATACACATCCATGCCCACCCACAAACCCCATACCATCATGTATCTCCCCGTGCGGACCCACAAACCCCCCACACCCACACATTCCCACACACCAATGCCCACCTATGTATACCCCCATGTCCACCCACAAACCCCCCACACCCACCTACTCGTTCTTCCACACCCACCCACAAGCCCGCACCCACCCGCATACACATCCATGCCCACCCACAGACCCCATACTATTGCATATCTCCCCGTGACCACCCACAAACCCCCCACGCCCACACATTCCTCCACATCCATCCACACACCAATGCCCACCTACATATACCCCCATGTCCACCCACAAACCCCCCACACCCACCTACATGTTCTTCCACACCCACCCACAAACCCCATGCCCAGCTACATACACACGCACACACCCATGCCCACCCACCCATATATCCCCCCATGCCCACCTACAAACCCCACACCCATCCATATATCCCCCCCCATGCCCACCTACAAACCCCATACCCACCCACACCTCCCCCCCTGCTCACCTACAAACCCCACACCCACCCTTATCTCTCCCCCCATGCCCCCCCACAGCCCCCCATGCCCCCCCACAGCCCCCCACACCCACCCACATATCCCCCCCATGCCCACCCTGCTGTCCTGCAGGCAGGAGCTCCCCTCCCTACTTTCCCAGCTGTCCAGTCACAGAGCTCTGTGCCTTCACGTCATGGAAGTGGAGGCACAGATCCCACTCTGGTTAAATTATACAAAATTATGCAGTTATGCATAGTCATGCCTTTTATGCGCAGAATTGCATGGGCGCATCATAATTGCATAATTCCCCAGGGTGTAACTTAGGCTTTGCTTGCAGGGACCCCATGTTAGCAGCTGTGAAACTGGCTTTTTGTCATAGCAGCACCCAAGCTAACAAGTAGGAGCTTGCACAAGGCAGCTGGGCAGTTTCGGGGCTGCCAGTCCCTCAGCACCAAGTCCTGAAGCACGTTGGTATGTGCATACTCAGGGCA
Source organism: Caiman crocodilus (assembly GCA_030014935.1). NCBI lineage: Eukaryota > Metazoa > Chordata > Crocodylia > Alligatoridae > Caiman > Caiman crocodilus. The sequence goes on from JAGPOW010001327.1 coordinate 14,694,333, forward strand.
AGTGTATGACTTCTCAGCCTTGCAACTATGCACTTCAACTGAGTAAGCTGCCTTCCCTGAACTCTGGTTGAGCAGCAGTCGTCTTTGTCATGTCTCCAACCCAACCTTTCTATAATGGTCTGTTCCCAATATTCTGCCCAGGCCACTGCTTCTGGTGTTGGTGTTGTGAAATTTAGTGGGGGGGGGGGGGCGTGTTGTGGTGCTATAGAGAACACATTCGTCGGTTGTGTAGAGGCCCCGTGATTTCATGAGAAAGCTGCTCTCAAATGTTTCAGGCTCTGCCATGTGTGCAATTTGTAGTTGGAGCCAAATGCTAACTCCTTATGGGGAGGAATTCCTCGCCAACTCCATTCAACATCTTCGTCCCCTCGTTTCTCCCATTCTTTTTGCAAGAGGGTAGTTGCGGCTGGTTCTGGTGTGGTCAAAAAGAGGACAAAAAACTATTTCTCAATGAGAGATGACAGCGCTGGTTGATGTCCATATAGCAGGTGGTGGTTGTCTAACTCTTGCACCTGCCAGTCAGTGTCGCCTGCTACTTTCCTCCTGTGATGAGGGGGTGCTGTGCCAGATAGCACATAGACAGGGAACAGGGGTGGGTTTTAAGCAGCCTGTTATAATTTTGCATGCACCATTTAGAGCAGTGTCAATATGTTTACTATGAACAGCAGTGGTAAAGCTTTAATGGTGCATCCAATCCGCAGTGAATCCTTTCTGCTGCAGGGGGAGCAAGCAAACAATCTTTCAAAGAACCTTAAAATGAGATGGTGTAGACAGCCTCCCGAGGCTCCCTAGACTGCTGGTGTATCTCCCCGTACCAGCAGTGAAAGCCAGCCATTGGAAAACGAGCAGAGCAAGCATGACTCTTCCCGAACCACCTCTGGCTTTGGCTGGCGTATAAAAAGCTGCTACGTTCTGCAAGCCGCAGTTCTGTTAAAGGATTGGCAGCTCATAAAGGCACAGTAGGTTTTCGAATGTATTATGCTGTGCTGAGTCTCATGGTTAACCTCCACGTGACAAACCTGTAGACAACCTGCACATCATAATCTTGGGGGTTATCCCCCAGTGGTATTACAAGGCACGTTAAATAAGTAATTTCTCTGTGAGCACATAGGCAGGACTCACTGGGTATGCGTTCTTGGCTGGTGCACTATATGTTATAAAAGAGAACATTTGAAGACAAAAGGTCACACCGTTCACCGTATTGGGAAAAGGAGTTATTCATTTGTTGAATGACTCGTTTGCATCTCATTATTTGTTAGATTAATTGCTGTCTGTTTGGCCTCAGAAAAATTCCTAGACCATATCTAGAGGAGAAAAACAGGCTGTGTGGTTTTAAAATGTTAGCTCTTGCTGTGACTGACAAAATTTTGAAACAAGGTGTTTCATTTCTAGAGTGGACAAGTTGGGCTTTAAAAACATGCTTCCTTGATCACAGGCCGATAACACTTTTTAAGACTTGTTTTATTTTCCTAATCTAGACATGCGTGTAGGTTCGGAGAGATGATATCAGAAGAGACACCTTTGCCATTAGTGTGAATAAGAAATCTTTCTAAGCTACTTAAGCAACAGGGGCATCTTCCCCCTTCTCTCTTACAGGCAATCTTTAGGGCCAAGCTGTTTTCAGACATTGTGGGAAACCTTTTAGAGGTGCTGGCAAATCTGTATCAGGTTTGCCCTGCAAATAAATGTGGAAAATGTCACTCTCCAGCTCTGACCTGGAAACTTTTGTTGCAATTAAAGTACATTTAAAAGCATTTAAAAGGAAGTATATTTATCCAGGAATAGAAGCTGGTGGTGAGTAGAATCCATTTAATATCATGAGAGAGGGTGGTAGCTCAGTTTAAACTTTTGTTTTTACCTTAACATGGTCCCAGTCTTAAGATTCAGTAATGTCTCCTCACCATTTTTACTCTTTCATGTTTTATTCAGAAGCCTATATCTGGAGCATTCTAAGTCTCTAATTTAAGGCCCTGATCCTGCAACCAGATCCATGTGGGCAGACATTTCTCTTTCCCAGTGGTGCATCATGTGGTTGCAAGAACCTGCCCACACAGTTCACATAGCAGGAAAGAGGCCTACAGGAGAGGCAGAAAAAATGTATACACGCCCATCTTCTTCTTTTATAAGTCATTATGTGTGTGGAAAATGTGGAAAAATAATTATATTCTGAAGGTTGAGGGGAGCCCAGAGCAGTCCAGCTACCGGTGTCTCTGATGCAGCCTAGCAGTAGTACAAACTGCTTTGGAAATGTACTTGGTATTGACAGAGCTGAAGAGGCAAAAGTTTACCTTGTTCTTCCCCTGTTCAGTCTTTAGCCTTCATTGAGATTGCAACAAGGGTATCATTTGTGACCCAATCCTATCAGAATGCTGGTGAAAAGCAAGTTAGTTCTCTCAGTCCCACTCCCAAGGAAACATGAGCTGGGGATAAGCCAGAGGATATGAGTGACCTGGTAGTCACTACACGCTCGGTCAGGTCTAAGCTGGCCAGCTAGCAGTAAAATCTCTTCATCCCTTCTCCAGCTCCTTGAGTAACCATCCTTTCCCACTGCATATCTAACAACTCCTTTCTAAAATGCCCCTCCTACATGAGCAGCCTGAGCTGCCATTGCAAAGCACTGAGGTCAGACTGACCTAGCAGATGATGACTTGTGCTTGCAAAGCCTAGGGGTAATAGCTTAATAGCAGAGGAGATAAAGGCTAGCCTTCTCATCCAAACCAAATTTCAGACAGTATTTGTGCTTATTCCCACTCCCAGAGTTTTCCCTTCTTTAAATGAGTTTCCTGTTCATTTCTTTATTGCAGTAACTGTAAGTGCACTGGAAGGAAATGATTGCAAAGACTCTGTGCAGATGATTGCAGAAAATGCCAATTTGTCAGAAGAGCAGCTTGCTGTCCTCATCTCGGGCATGTACGCGCTCCTCAGAGAAGCCTTGCGCCTTCCTCTACCAACTTTCAAACAAGAAGTAAGTACTCAGAGTACTTGGTAAGTATTTGGCAAGTTCAGGTTATGTCACTTGTGAATTACTGTATAAACTCCTAAGCAGGGGGACTTAGCTTGCAAAGGTTGCTCCAGGTGAAAGTAGGTAGGAGGAACATTGCTAGGAATGCATTTACTGTTGCTGATCTTTATCTTGTCATTCTGGTTTTTTTTAAAAAGCCCTGAAAGTCTGGATTTACCAGCTGCTCTTGCAGCACAGCATTTAGGTTATGGGAAAGATTTATGCGTGTTGTTTTCTACTTGAATATCTTACATTATGGTGCTGTCATTGTGCTTATCTCTTTTGCTCTGTTGTATAGCAGCCTCTCACTTCCCTTTGGTTTTAATTTGTACTTTCTCCTGGCATCTGTTTTCTCGGCTTTGCAATAATCATTTATATCCACTAAATATGTGCCAAACTGTGCTGCCAGTTTGCTTTTCCTTTCTTTGTAGGAAGGCTGGTCCCACTGCAGCGAGAAGCATCAGATACAGGCACTGTCTGTTCTTGGTTCTGCCACAGATGCTCTCTGTCAGTTTGAACAATTCTCCCTGTCTTGTTCCCACCAATATTCTTTATCACCTTGTTGATTTATTTCCGTTCTCTTTTGTAGCTTTTAACTTAAATTTTGCCTTTTCTTATGTGTTGTTTTCTGATTTAATGTGCTGCCTATTAGGCCTGTGCAAGTTGGCAGCAGTCCCATCTGGCTTCAGATATGGCTGCGATCCAATCCAGAGGTCCGGACCAGGTTTCTGCCTCAATCCCGCCGAAGCAGCTCCAAAGCTTTGGAGCCATCTCCGAGATCTGGCCATAGGGTATAACGGGGAATCAATTAAATATCTATAATTTTGTTATTTTTTTTGTCTGATTTGGATGAAATTTACAGGATTGGTAGCCTGTTGGCATGAAACCTGCCAAGTTTCAAGAAGATCAGTGCAGGGGTTTGTGAGGAACTGTACCCTATATTCTTTAAGTCCACACTCGTGTCACAGCTGTGTGTTACACCACAGAGGGGTCAAAACTGCAGGGATGGTAGCTCTTCCTGAGGCCACAAAGCCTGCCACGTTTCAAGGAGATCTGTGGAAGGGTTTGGGGGGAACTGCACCTCAAGCTGTGGACAAGCAAAACTCGTGCCATGGGTGAGTGTGTTAAGGCGCAGCGGAGTGACAGCTGCAGGGATGGTGGCCCTGCTCTGACGCCTGCCAGCTGTCGAGGAGATTGGTGCAGGGGGGGCCCTGGACCCCTAGCTACTGACACTCTCAACTTGTGCCAAGACTGTCTTGGGGCAGTTAATTGTCTGTATTGAGTCTTTCCTCTCCTTAGCCTGGTTTTGTAGGTGCTAATTGATGCTTGTTAATTCGTTATCTAGTAGCTAGGTCCTGCCTATTGAGCTGGTCCCCAGGTCCCTGAGTGAGTCTTGATTCATTGATTAGTAACTGGTAACACAGTAGCTTAGCAGCCAGGCCAGCAGCAGTGTCTCCCCTTCCCACCCCAAGCCAGAGAGTCAGTCCCACAAGCACCCATGGCACCGCTTTTGCTTGTCCGCAGCTTGAGGGGCAGTTCCCCCCAAACCCTGCACTGATCTTCTCAAAATTTGGCAGGCTTTGTGGCCTCAGTAAGAGCTGCTACCCCTGCAGTTTTGACCCCGTGTGTTGTAACACATAGACATGACAGGAGTTTTGCTTTCACTAATATGGGGTACAGTTGCCCCAAAACCCCTGCACCGATCTTCTTGGAACTTGGCAGGCTTTGTGGCCTCAATAAGAGCCACCACCCCTGCAGCTTTCACCCTGCTACGTTGTAACACCTAGATGTGATATGAATTTTGCTTTCAATAATTTGGGGTGCTGTTCCCCCCAAACACCTGAATCTATATTCCTGAAACTTGGCAGGCTTCATCCCCTCTGCAGAGTCTACCACCCCTGAAAATTTCATCCAAATCGGACAAAAAACAAAGTTATTAGATATTTTATTGTTTCCCCAGTATACCCTATGGTCGGATCTCCGAGGAGGCTCCAAAGCAATTTGGGAAGCCTGGTGAGGCCAGCGCTTTGACCCGGATATGCTGCTTCCGACCCTGAAGTGTCTGAAGCTTCTCCGGATCCGAAGCTCTGTTTGAAGCCTTGCACAGCCCTACTGCCTATATTAGCTGTCTGGTAGCCTGTTATCTGCATGTTCTCATAGCTGTGCGCAACCAACACTAGAAAGTGACCCATCATTGTGGTTGTAATGTGGTTACGCTTTCAGTATTCAGAGCTCATTTTTTGCTACCACTATTTTGGTCTTACAAACACTTTTGTGGCCTTTGTTTACAGTAAGAAAGGGAGCACATAATTACTCCAAAAGGAGTATTATTAGCTAGGTAATAGAAAAGGAAAGAGGCTGGCCTTTAAACTAAAAGGTGGAGTCTTCAAAAGTTTTTAAGTGGTCGAAGAACAGAAGTTGCACAGAAAGTTGATTTGTGCTGCTAACTCACTTAGGCATGTCTGAAAATCCTATCCAGCCAGCAACCTTTCCACTGTTTCTGCCCTAATACAATTTTTGGGAGAGCTAGTAAGCAAGTAAACATTTTTGTTCTGGTAAAAATGTTAACAGTTGATCAGTTTTCAGTTCCACCTGGTATAACATGGCTCATTCTTCATCTTTACAGGTTTTCAAGGAAGATCTGAAGGATCTCAGGTTTGTCCATTTATTCATCTATTTTGTTTTCTGTAATTGTTCCTATACCTGCTTTCCTGAAGCAAAACACACTGCTGTCATCAACTTTGTCCATGTTTATATACACATTACATGTAATCTGCATATAATACTTTTCCCAGTGAGGTCATAAAAAGCCAAGAGAAAGATGTTGCCTAAGAAAGCTGTGATCTGGCACTGATCTCGTGCAGTTAATTTCACGTGCTAGGCAGACAAAGTGATTTAGTTTTCAGTATAAGTTATGCAATTGTGACCAACCCCAAAATGTCACCACCTCCCCACCTAGCTTTATTTTTTTGTTTGTGTGTTTGGTAAGACAATGACACTGATTCAGGAGCTGAGGAGCTGGCCTACTTTTTTTGTTTGTTTGTTTGAAAGGACAATGGTATAACACTCGTGAAATCCTGCTCATTATCTGCCTGCAATTGCTGGTGCTAATTAGCCAGCAAAGCATAATGCTTGTCACAAAGACTTAACCAAAATCTGCATTGGCCTATTCAGAGTAGTATCTCTGTATAGGTCAGGCCCTAGAAGCTAGTTCTTACAGCACAGTAATGATCTCTGTGTTTAGTTGCTGAGTATGGCAATGTAGAGGAATAAGAGAAAATGCAAACTATGCTCTGTTTTTTATACATATATTTTGTGCTGCTATGTTGTGCCTGGGTCTTGGGTGCTTTACAAATGTTCACTCAGCACTTTGATCTCTGCCCTTCCTAGCCTCTAGCTGCCAGCAATCCCAGCTTGGTCACTGGAGTCCTGTCTACCTCAAAGATCTCATCTAGCCTCCAGTCTGTCCCTCAGTTGTATCTTTTCAGCTCCCAGCCCTCTGCCATCTCCATGCCACTCTGTGTGCTTGGCACCTTTTCATCAAGGCCAACTTGTAGCCCTTGCCCCTTTGGACATTTCAGTAGGTCTTTTTGAAAAGACAGAAAGAAAGAAAAATACAAAGCTTCTGCACCCTGGTTGACTTTCCAGTCCTGGATTGCGTGCTGTGCCAGGCAGCACAGAATGAGCTTCTTCTTTATTTTATGCAGTGAGTGCATTCAGTGTGTCAAAACAATAATAATGAAAGTGCCTTCTCCTCTATCGGAGGCCTCCCTCTGTGAAACCTTCCTGGGTATCATAATTCAGTCTCAGAATCAGGAAGGATCAAGGGGTAATGACTTCCAGGCTTCTGCTCTCTCCATGCTGCTCCTGCCTCCTCCTTGTGCTTTTCCTCCCACTAACAATTTAATCATGTTGTTAACAACAGGAAGGTCTTTGTGACTCAGCCCAAGCGTCTCTTGTTCCAGAAAAGCATAAGAATAGTGATACACGTATCTTGTTGCTGCTGTTAACCTGGTTGGCAGAGCCTTAGAAATACCCCTACCTGTTCCTTTATGCTGCCCTCAGAACTTGAAACTGATGCTGCTCGTCAGTCTCTGGCACTTTCCTGTAATTCTAACAAGCCTGGGCCAGCTCAGTCCTGGCACTTTCAGAATGATGAATGATTTTTTTTCTGAAAGCTGTTGCTGCTCACCATGAAGACAGTTTGTTTTCTTTTTTAAACTGAGCAAACAGTTTTGTTCAGCTCACAAGCAGGTTTCAGGCATGCTAGCTCTTTGCACACCTCTGATTGATTGGCATGGGAATGACATTCCCTGCATACCTTGCCAAGAGACAGATTGCCCGTGTGCTTTCACGGGCACCCTCAGAAATTTCTCCATCTACACTGGCTCTCTTGGGGCTCTGAGCTGAGATTTTCCAACAGCACCAGGATTATATACATGAGGAAGACCTGTGTTTGTTTGAGAAGTTTGTTTCCCTGCAATGAGGTTGAAGAGTGTTTTGGCTGGAAACAGACAAGCAAAGGTCTTGAAACTGAGCAGGTTAGCAGCTGCCTTCGTGCTCTTTAGGGCCACACAGTTGGTCCTGGCCTCAGCACTTCTACTGGAAGAGACAGCAGGGTGAGCGAGCCAACATACAGCTCATTGTGTTGCTGCGGTGGCTTCCCTGGTGGTCATCCAGTATCAGCACACCAGACGTATACGGTCTGCAGCGGGGACAGCAGCCATCTCAGTTTTTCTATCAGTTTTGCTTGGCAGGAATGGAGGCTGTTGCATCAGTGGGAGTGAGGCAGGGAAGGTTCTTGTGTGCAAGCTGGCAGGCAGTCTGAGAACATGGGATAAAGGCGTCCTCACAGTCTCCCGCCTGTCTGTCAGTTCCTCCTCCGTGCATTGTTTTTCATCAGATGGTTTGAAAAATGATGGTTGAAAAATGATGGTTTGAAAATAGTCTTCATCTCTGCCTATGTGCTGTTGGACCAAGCTATTTAGCCTGTGACTGGAGAAGCATGCAAGCTGCTTGATCCAGTGCTGGAGTTCATAGGCCAGTGGTTCTCATTATAATAACAAGTTATATTTGCAGAAAGAATGCAACTGCAAAGGTGGCATGGATCTAACAGCATGTTTGTGTTTGTGAGGACTACTCAGTGCTCTGAGAAATACAACTAGGGCCCTTTGCAGAGAAAGAGCTGGAAGAAGGGGTTTGTAGTAAGTGGCCTTGTTTCTCATTGAGATGTAAGGCATGCAGTGCCTGCACAGATCAGCAGGCAGCGTTTGCGTTGTGGGGGTCATTGGCAAGAACAAAGTGCGCATCCAGCCAAACAAAGAAAACCGTTTCTCGTTCCACCCTCTTCCGTCTTGCCCCATTTACCAACAATGGCCTGCCTGCTAGTATAAATCAGCCTTCTCTTGTGTCTCCTTTAAGAAGTGGTTTTAAACTCACCTTTTCCATTAAATTCCAAGCCGAGGGCCATCTTCCCACTCTGGGAAAGTTGCTTATAAACATTTGCCTTATCTTCACCTCTGCAGACACCAAACCTGAGAGTTGGAACGTTTCCAGTTTGCTTTGATCTTCTGCCGTAGGTAGCCCTGTATCAAGCTGTTGTGCAAATGATTACTGCCTTGCTCCCCATGAATATGCATATTATTAAGTGCTCTGACCCAGTCTCAGAGATTCCATTTGGTTTCTTTAGGTGCCTTTCTTTGTAACTCTTCCTTATTTTCATTCGAAGATGGAAGCGACATGGAAAAGAGGTGTTAGTTTGGATTTTTCAAGCACCTGGTTTTGGGCTAGTCGTGCTCCTGCTAAAGGCATTGCTCAAACTGTAGAAGAGTTAAGCAAATGTTAAGCACCTTTGAAAGTCCTACGTGTGGTATCTAGCCGTCTGCTGTATTGACTGAGGCTGTCCAAAGTAGAAGGGCAGGTTGGAACAGGTTTCTGAAGGTCCTGGAGAGGAAAGTGGTGGAAGGGTTCCTTTCAGTGACAGTAAACCAGACTATAAATGATTTACTTTAGAACTTTTGGCAATTCCAATCCAAAGACAATATTAAATGATTTTGAAGAGAGTATATCTGTGGTTGCAGAACACTTTAAGTATTTATCTCATGCTATTGACCTTTTCTTTAAGGATACCAGATGATTTCATCGCAGACTTTGCCAGCGTAGTCTTTGGTAACAGGTTAGTATTGTTATAAATCCACTTGTATCCTCTGATCAAAGACCTAAAGGTGTGTGACGAAAGCTGTATCCCTGGTGAAGTCAATGGCAAAAATTTTCAGTAGGGCCAGAGTTTTAACTCTGTAACTCAAACTGCTTAAAGTAACCGCTTATGTTTGTTACTGGCTCTGCAGAAAGCAGCTTTCCTTGTCATATTTAAATCCGTCTGCAGCAACGTTCAGTAATATCCCACAGATAGCAGCAGTCCAAATACAGAAATACCTACGCGTGTAGAATTTTTTGAGAACTCCTGACTACTGTTTCAGGAGGTCTGAAAAAACTGGAAAGGTTCAGTTTCCAGTCTCTGTAGCCTCTACCTCTTTTGTTCAATATGATTAGGTTTAGACAGTATCCTGTCATTTACGTTGTAAGTTCCATGGATTTCAGGGGTTGCCTTTACTTCTATGGTTGGTTAGTGAGGAGCACACGTCTGTAGCAAAATTAAAAATGACGACTGGGATTTTCAAAGCGCTTCAGAAGATTTAGCCACAATCTGGCCCCCTGCTTTAATGGGAGAGGTGTAGTTAAATCTCCTTTGCTACCTTCAAAATACAGCTAGTATTATTCATAACTGGGACCAGATGACATATTTCCAAATCTTAGCTGTTGGGTAGAGTGGAGACCATTAGTTGTTTTGAAAAACCCACAATCATTTTAGTTTTGTACCTCTCTCCCAGACAGATCGCCTCAGATTTCCTCTCATGTAACATCTCCCAGTATTTGTAAATGGCCTGAACTTGCATGTGTGATCTTCTCTGTAAGAGCTGTGGACAGCTGCATTTCCAGAGCTGCTGGCATTTTTTGTTTTCTCTTAGCATATTGATTTTTTTTCCTTTAGGCTCTGAGCTCAAAGTAAGGACTTCCTAGGAGCAGGAATAAACCTTAGTTGTCTCTTCCTAGCTTCAGATTGCTGCCTGAACAATGCTATGTTAGGGGTGAAATGTTGCAGGAGAGGAGGCATTGCACCATATGCCTAGCTACATGTTCTTTACCTTCTCCCATTGCTTTGGAGAGCCTAGCTTTTAACTACCTAGAACAGAGGAAAGGACTTCTCAGACCTTATATGATGCCTAGGCAAATCTACTGCTGAGTTCTGTGTATTCTTACTGAATTGCAAATGTGCGCGAGACACTTCAGTGGGAACGGCCTCAATACGGAGAAAAGTATCAGCATTTTTGGTTGAGACTCGATCTGAACTAGATCCTTTAGAGGCATCTATTTTGGTTGAACTGTCTCTTCCTGAGGCTTCTTGCCCTCCTCACACAACTTTGCACATGCGGTGGCAGTCCCAAAACTTCTAAGAATTTAAAAAATTCTCTTTGTGTACCTACAGCTTCAAGCTGTGTAGATGAAGCAGGGAAAAGAGCATATCGCATTAGACTGACACGTTCAGATAAACTGCAAGAAACTGCTTTTGAGAGGGCTTGGCATAGATTCTTCATCTTCTGATGTTTGTAGCAAACGTAGCACTGTTTCATTTTTATCCAAGCACTGAGGTGTGAGATCATGGCTTATGGTGCATCATGTAGTCTTGTATCTGAGCCAAGGGTGATTAGGTGCTCTCATACAAGAGCATACCAGGCTTCATATACATGGTATGCCTGAGCACCCAAGTCCTGAATGAGCTGTCCAGAGGCTGCTGTTTATTAGTATTTACCTTGATGGGCTAGTCATTGCATCTAACTTCTGAGACTCGTGTCAGACATTCCTCTGCTGTACTTCTATGATGTGTCTGGAGTCAGGAGACCTATTCTGCTAACCTATCATGCTGTTGCTCTGACCATGTTGCTTCCTAAACTGACACCTGTGTAGCCACCCTAACACTGTGCCACGAGCAGTTTGGGAGACCGCACTTACTAGCCCAAGCACTGCTCTGAATGAGCATGGCTGTGCTACTTGCAATTCAGGGGGTAGCACACGTGGCCTAGCGTGGCACTACCTGCCATGGTAGACAGGCACTGATGACTCTCCTGTGTGTGCTTGTGCATGATATGCCAAGTATGATATGGTGTGTTCCAGTTTGCACTGGCCTGCCTCACTAATATGCTCCCAGTAGTTTCTGTGGTCAGCATTGTGAGCTGAAAATGCTTGGGGTTGTTGATGCATAATTTCTGCCAAAATTATATCCATCTAACTCGGTTATAAAAACAGGAGCCCCACCCCGAGGAGCCATGAATTCTCTGTGAAGTTACAGGTGTCTTGATTAGCAGTCTTTGCAAACTCTGATTTCCTTGCAAACTCTGATTTCCGTATCCTTGCTGAAGCTCCATTCCTTTCCCTTTGGCTGCTGCATGTGTTCTGTCACTTTTGTCGTGGTGCTTAACACATCTGCTTTTCTGTTCCACCTGCAGTTGTCATGGGAGGGAGGAGTTGAGGGCATCAGTAGAAATGGAGACAGAGTTGCAGGGTTAATTTGTAGTTAACAGGACCCATGCCAACTGCTGGCTGTAGGGTGACAAGTAAGGTTCTGGCAGTCCAGAACAAAGCTAAAGCTCTGAACTTGGGTTGATATTTCCAAGACTTCTGGACTACTTTGGTTCGCATTATGCCTTTACCAGCACTCACTATTCCTTCTCTGTTCAAGCAGCTACTGCTTGACTGATTGAGAGATCCTTGGTTGACTGAATTGTGTTCAAAAAGGAGGAAAGGATTAGCAGCATGACTATTGTTGAGGTATTCTCCCCAACTAGACAGTTCCCTGCAGCAATCACTGCTGAGAGAAACCCATCCCTTTTACTTCATCCTGCAATGACTGTTTCTAGGCTCTGGCTCCTCTTGGTTGCACCCAACAGTGTTGACCTACTTCCTTTTCACAAGCTGAATATGGGTAAGAGCCAGCTGAACTATTTTCTCTGGCTTGCTTTTGTCCAGGCATGAAGGGTGTGTCTCATTTTGGAGAAAGGGGAAAAAGTGGCAAATTCCTTCTTTACAGTACTTGCTCTACAGACTTAGGCCTCTCACTATTATCTACCTCTATTTGATGGCTAATTTCTTTGGACAAATTACAAGCAGACATTCAGACTGTACATGTGCATCCAAGGATAGACCATGCATCCAGAGCCTTGTTTGTGAAGAGAGGATTCCCTCCTGAAATGAAGTCTGTAATTAGATTGTCTAACGCCATGGATAAAAAATGTGCCAGTCTTTATCCACCCCCTCTGCTGCAGTAGCCTTGAAATGGCCTGTAAATAACAGAGGCACAAGGAGTTTGTGGCGTTCCAGGGGGAAGAGTAGGTAACAAGAAATCCACACTAGCTCTCCAGCAGTCCAGTGGAATGACCTCATTCTCAAGATGTTTCTCTTCATCTAAAAAAGGAGAGTCGTTTTGTCTTCATATCAGATTTGGCTTGTTTACTTACCCTGAGCTTAAGATGCTATTAAACTTTTAAAGGCTGTCATGCATCTGAAGTGTAATCACTGTCAACTGCATGTTCTTCCAGAAATAAACTCGGATGTAATGAGTTAGACTCCTGCTGCATAATGCCACGTGTAAGAAGCCAAAACCTTCACTTACTAGAATAGTCATAAGTCATAAAATCTGTTCTGTGCAAGCGTTGCACAAGGAATTTAAATCCCATCCACTTGACATACTCAAGCAAGAGCCCATAGATGACATTCTGCTACATGCTTCAGACTCTGCCCAGATGTCAGGATTATCCCCTCCTTATGTAAACCTGATGTTAATTGACACTAGGCACCCTTTGCTGCTGGAGCACAGTGTGTGGCTGCTGATGGGAAAGCACAAAGGGGGGCTGATTCATCTTAATTGTTATGCCTCGCAGCTTGAATACACCTTTTTTTTTTCCTTTCCTGTCTGCCAGCACTGACCTCATATGGAGATAAAGGTATATTTGCAAAAGCATCCCAGCTGGTTAGCAGTACCTTACCCCTTAAACATGTATTATTCCCACTATGATTTCAACACTGGTCTTTCTGGTGGCCATATAACAGAACGTTACTCTGGCCTCGGGCTCCTGGCACTGCATACAGCAAGTCAAGAAATGCTTGGTTTTAAAAAAAGCTCATGTCTAATCTGAGTGCCACAGGCAGTCCCTTTGAAGCCCTTGAATTTGTTCAGACTGTTGTGAATGATGCTAGACCAGAGAGTGAAACATTCAGTCTTCATCCTTGCTGAGGGATTTTATTTTCCCTTTGCATTTTTGTCTTGGGCATTTGCATTTTAATTGTCCTTTTCTGTTTCAGGCGTCCTGTTCTTGAAGCCACAACCCTGAAACAAGCAAATAGTTTGCCAAGAGTCAAAGACTTCCAGTGGAGGGTGGATGTGGCTATATCTACAAGGTAAAGGAAAAAATCAATAAGTTGCATGACATCTGGAATGGTGTTCCAGATCGAAATGTAATTCTGGAGCATTTTATCAGGACTGAGCTATTATGAGTAAGTTGCGTGGTTAGGTAACAAGCAAGTCAGATTTTATATGTGGCTTCTGCTGCTTCTGTTTGCATCATTTGCTAATGTAGCCTTTCAATTTTATGCTTCATTCTAATTACTTTGGTTTCAAAAGTGTTCATACTTGTAGCACTCCCCTCAAGCTTTGGGGCCTCTTCCAGTATTTTTATAATGTATAGTCATTAAGAAATGTAATTAGTTTGCTTCCAGACCTCCATAATTTTGCAATCCACTGCTGTCCTTCTAGGCTGCTAACTGTACCCTCTCTTCTCCCCAAACACCCATAAAGTAAAATGTTCTTTGCAGCCTATGCAAATGGTTAATGACTCTGGGTCCTCCTTGGCCAGTGTGAAAATAAAATAATAGGGTTTTTTTTAGGTTAGGGGCATCCTAGACCTAGCACATGAGCTTGCTGCAGTTATGGTAATGTGTGGTGTGAGGCAATATAGGATGTCCCTCCAGTAAGCTGAACTCATCAGTTTGAGGCCTCAAAGCTCAAGGCCAGTGCTTTGTCCTTTCATAAGGAAGACCACGGACAAGCCCTCAGCACGTCCTGTTAACAATCAGGCTGTTTGGCTGCATCCTCTGACTAGTGCCGGGGTGTTGCCCCAAGTGGAGTGCAGTACAGTCGTGTTAATCTCAGGATATCAAAGGTATGGATAGATTCCTCTTTTGCTCCCTTTACCATGCACAAGTGGGAATGAGACTCTCCATACTAGCCTAAATTGCATGCTCATTTACACCGAGTGGCCCTAGCAGCCATTAGTGGAGTGGGTACAACTCTCTCTCTGATCATTTTCCTGAACCTCAGCCAGTCATTTGAGCTCCTGCCTCCTGTAGATGTAGGGTCGTCCATTCGGCTATTCCGGTGGGATACTTGGTATCATTTTCCAAGTGCTGACACTGTAGCTTAGGTTCCCCTCCTTCAGGAAGCCTGCTTGGCTCACTGAACGAGAGCCATCCAAGCAGAACATTTGCAGGACTGGATGCAAGCTTGCTTTTAGGTGAATAAACAATCAAATACTCCCTAAGTCCTTCCCCATATACAGGAGGAAAGCGATTTCAGAATAGTTATGTCTGTCCTTGCTAGGGACTCCAAGGCCTTGTGAACAGCAGCACATTGTTAGCCGCACTGAAGACAGCTGGCCGATCTTACTCAGCATGGACACGTTGTCTTAAGCTACAGCCAGGGAAGAGACAGCAACTGCTTTTTCAACTTGTATCTCACATCCAGGTCCAACCCAAGCCTGGTTGGGCTCAGGGAAATTGGCTGGTAGGCCATCACTTTCTCAATGATGATTTCCCAGAAGTGGGCAGTCCAGTCTCACTCTGCAGCTGAGTCAGTCAGCATGATTTGAGCTAGACACCTGTATGGCATCACCAAGAACCTAGCCGCCACCCTTCATGAGGAGGTGCTAGTGCCTACCACCAGCAGTAGAAAGTACCATCCCACCACTGTCGTCTATTCACCAAACCCACATCTGGTCTCTTGTACTTGGGAGCAACCCAAAGTGAGCAATATTGGCAAAACTCAGCCAGAGAAGAGGCCTTGTCCAGGCAATCCCCTGCACCCATAGATGTAGCAGTTTTGAATCCAAGCAGCCTTACTTGCAAGCTGTACAGAAACCTCCTGAGAGGTGTTGGTCACAAACCACTGGCCAAACTGAATTCTAGCTAAGCTGATAAGGCGTGAACAAGTAAGCAGTGTTCTCAGGTGCGTTCTGAAAAACCTCTGCTGTGGTATCAGCATGCAGGAATTTTTTTCCGTAAGACAGCCAAATTTGCAGCCTTTGCCTTGGCCACAAGTAACAGCCTGACATTTCTCTTTCCAAATAAATCCGAGATAATGTATTTTCTGTTCTCTGTTTTCCTTTTTCATTTTCCTTTACAATCAGCCTTCCTTTGGGAATCTTTTTGTATCATCTGGCAGCAACCTCTGCTGAAAGGTATTGCTGCGAGCTCCGGTGCTTGTCAGTACCTGACCTGGCTTTGGCAGCATCCGCTGACGGAAGCAGCCCAGAGATGACTCATTCCCTGTCTTGCGGCCATCGATTATAGTCTGGTGTAAAATAGCAAACCACAAATTTATCATGGTCTCTGGGCAAACTTGGTGGCCTAGCTTACACTTTGGTTGAGAGTCCAGGAGGTGTGGAAGCATTTCTTTATTGCAATAGTGCATACTGGCTTAATGCTACTTAGCAAAATGGGACCCAGGCTGTTTACCTGTGTAGTTTATTCTAGTAGCTTTGGGCCGCTCTCCCATAGTTGCAGGCCTCTTGAAATCAGAGGAATTACATTTTGAGTTGACTTAGCCTTATAATCTGTAATGATTACAACGTATTTTTTCTTTTGCCTATAAAAGTGTCTCATTAGTCTACTATTCCAGCGTTTAAGTGAATTCAGTAGGACTCCGTGTTCCTCTGAATAATTTGGGGTAGTTCATATGAAATATGATGCACTATTGAACCTATTACCCAATAACATTCTATTTTGTGTCATTTTTGCTCTTCAGCATCTGTCTTACCCTGCAGTTTTGTTCTGATTGAGATGAATTCTGAATGGGGTTATTGAGGTGTGGGGGAGGGATCCATTTCAAACAACTTTAATGGTTAACTTGTAGTCTTGAGCTCTTACTGCTGGAAATATGCACTATCGTAATGTTAATAACATACCTAATTTCAGCTCGCTGGCCCGTGCATTGCAGCCATCCATCTTAATGCTGCTGAAGCTTTCGGATGGGGAAGCCCATCGTTTTGAAGTAAGTGTCGTTAACCTAATGGATTAAAAAAAAAACCAACCCTCTACTTTCTCTTTAGAAAGCTGATTTGCTGTTAAAAATGTTAGTCTTCATAAACAAAGCACTGTTGTGGGTTTGTTTTCAGGATATTCTGGGTTCACGGCACTACACACACAGCGTATAACAAACGCAAGCTAAAATTATTTCATATCATGTTTTTTGGGCATGGCTTTCAAACTTAAATTGTTAAAAGAGTATCAATCACTCCAGCGCACTATTGTATATCTGATGTGATTAAATCTTTATGGTTTTATTATCAACTTTGACCTTCAGACATGATGATTGTTTTTGAGAGCTGGAAAATTACTGAGGTAGTTTTCTATAACACTTGATGCAGTACTGGCCATGCTACCTGCTACCACGCCTGTTTCCCTTTTATGGCAAAAGGAGCCTTATTTTTTTGCTCTGTAGCACACATCCGGCTACTGGAAAGCCACAAGAAAACTGAAGCCTTTTTACTTCAGCTGATACAGTGGCAGTATCTGACCTTTGTATATAATGTCTCGCCTGAAAAATGCCATGAGTTTGTGCATCTTTTTTACCTTTGAAATAGAAAGCTACATGCTTTGTAAATAACACTGTGGCACACACAATAGTTCAGCATTTTCCAGGCAAAATGCATTGTTAAATTTGAACTATTCAGAGCTTTTGGCATTAGTCCATACATTAGTAGTAAGCTGGAGGAAGAGGAAATGCTCCGGTTAGTGGATTAAATGTGTGTATTTTACTGTGTTTAAAAGAAAAACTGTTTTGCAGAAAAGGCTGCAACATAAAACTGCTTGGAAAGGCAGAACTGTTGCTAAACTGGGAAGCATTGAGGATGTCTTTTCACAAAGGATGAACGTTTACCCCCCCATTCAGAAGGTCCAGAGAGAGAGAGCCCTGAACTCTCAGAAGAGGGTTTGCCTGGGACTTAAGCGGAGCATGGACTTTGAATGTCCCCCTGGCAGAATAAATGAGCAGGCCTAAACCTTGCTAGTTCTGTCTGTCTTCAGTTCCTGGGCTTGGACCTGCATCTGGAGCTGATATTAGACATCAAAAGGGGCTGTTGCAAATATAGCGCCTTGTGCTTCTTTAAGAATAGTGGCCTCCTGTAGAGGAAATTAGATCTGCTACCAGCTCTGCCCTGGGCGAGCAGATTGCTGGGCACACTTATCTCATTTTGAATCCTGTCCTACCTGCTGCCACCCATGGAACTGGCTGCATCTGGCAGTTGTGTAACTGGCCGATGTTCTCCAGCACAGGATACCATATCTGTAAGTCAGGTCGTGTCTTGGATCAAAGTACTGCCTTTCAAGCAGGCAAATAAACCTTCTTAGTCACCTTCCCAGGCAAACTGGCTACGAATGTCCTGCTTGTAGAAACTTATTTTTTTGGACTAGAGTAGCAAGACAATTCATTTTAGGGATTATTACACCCAGGAGTGGTGTCTTAAAATCTGCATGCCTCATGTTGCGTGCAAACAGAAGTCACAAGCCCTTTGGTCTGTTGACCTGTCTATCAAGTCACATCTGTTGACACCAAGAGATTCAGTAAAGCTGCAGGGGCTGCAGAATTTTGCACTGTGATTGAAGTGGAAAGAACGTCATGCTTTTACAAGCAGGCTGCATGAGAGTCACAAATTAGGTGTCAGATTCCTCTGACTCCTTTGGTGTCCACGCCAAGCCTGGCAAAAGCATGACAGGAGACTCCACGCATAGGAGGAACTTGTGCTTGGGGCATGTTTCCTCTGCTGTCACAAAAGCAGGGTAAATCAGCCCATGCTGAGCTCCATGCTCCAGTAGCTAGACTGCCACCAGTATACAGGGTAGCTTAGGTGCTGTGACTGCAGTATAGATCTACCTCAGAAGGGCTTAGACATATTTAATAAACCTCTCTTCCCCATTAGGCTGCTTAGACTTAGTGGTAAAGGAAGAGGTGCAAACAAGGCACAAGGTGGGTAGGATCTGTGCCACCAGATACAGGCACATCATTCAATCAGTCTTGGATTCAAGGTCCCTGTGTTTTGAAAGTACCAAATGTACCTGTTTGGAAATCTGCATATTTGACCAGAAACTTTCCATCTGACTGTTTTGTTGAATGGTGTTTCTGTACTGTAGTCCTACAGCACCATCCTGGGTGGTGTTTGGGAGTGCTTTGCCTTGCCAAGTGCTTAAACGAGATTTTGTCCTAGCACTGGGTAGCCGTGCCCACATTTCACTGTACTGTACTTGTTAGCCCATGGGTTTCGTTTCATGTCAGCGCTGGATGACGTATGTGCTGACCATTCGTGGCAGCCAGGCACCACTTCTGGATTTGGCTCTGAAGCTTCTCTCTTTGTTGAGATAACCTGGGCATATTAGTCTCCTCTCATGTTTGCCATGAGTCTGGCAGGGAGGAGAGTACAGTGATGGGTAGATAAGTCTTCTAGGCAGAGCTGGGTTATTGTGAAGAGACCTGTGCAGTGTTTCTTGTTGCTCTAATCCCAAAGGCTGGCCTCTTTCCAAGGTTTCCTCTTCTGTTGCACCTGCCGTGGCTAATCATAGTTGTCCTTAAGTTGCTCTGATCTTCCTGTGATGTTGCAACTGCCTCACTTTTCCCATGCTTGCTTTCCAAGTATTCTGCCCCTGCACACCAAGGCAATAGTGTTTGGCTTGCGGTTGGTCTTTTTTTCAGTTGTGGATGCGCTGGGGTAAAGATTGTTATCTAGTGAATCGATTAAATGAGATAGAGAGAGCTTTGGTTCATGCAACAAGTCAGTGGCAAAGCTGGAACCAAAACTCAGGTCTCCCGAGCTTGGGATTCTTAGACTCGTACAATTCTTAAAGCCCTGTCACTTATCAACAGGATCCACGCGTCGTTTGAATAGGTCCTATGCTTGACTGCACTGATTTCTCTAAGCTGCTGATGAAGGCACAGGCCAGGGTGGGAGCTACCTTTCTTTTCCTTTACCACTTAAAATGAGCAAAGTTCCAGCCTTAAGCCATTAAGAGCACCCAATGTTCTCTATGCAGAGAAGATGCATTGGACAAAATGCCCTTCCAGGCTTGCACGCTCTGGTAGTGGACTTGGCAGGAGATGGGTCGGGGACAGGACACAACTGTCCTTTTATTTAGCAGCGAGAGGACAAACCCTTCTTTTCAGTTCAGAGATTAGAAAGCCAGAATAGGTTTGTGGTCGTGGAGTCACACAAGTCATAAGCTGTTCCTAAATTAATTCCCATTTGACCAGGAGTATATCATAGAAAAACACTCAATCTTGACTTAAGTATTTCCAGTGATGATGAATCCATCTCAACCATTAGTAAGTTGCAAAGATTAATCATAGGTGCTGTTAAAACTCTGCTTTATTTTTTATCTGAATTTGTCTAGCTTCAATTTCCTACCACGGTGTCTTGTCACACCTTCGTCTGCTCAGATTGAGCCCTCAGCTAGTAATAATTGCTGTAACCCAGGCCAGTATGCACCTTCACTACTGAATCTTGTCCAGAAGGCCCCCTGGCTCCCACTTTGGGCCACCTCTAGCTAGGCACAAAACTGTCTTGTCCTTCAGGGTCCAGAGCCTACTGCCACGCCACCTGTTTCACTTCCCCGCTCTTGTCCTTCCAGCCAGGTTTTTCCTCCAGGCTTCTTGAGTGTTGAAGAGGCTTCTGCTCTCCCTGTCGCCTGGGATGCAGACACGCATCACCTGTGCACTAGGAGCAGCTGGGGAACGTTGGTCCCAGCATTTCAGGTCCTTTTAGATCATCCTCTGCAGAAAGCTGATGCTGCCCTTCAGATCTGCAGCCCCTGCCTTGTACATTGTGTTTAGGCAAACAGCCTCACTGTCATTTCACTTTTCCTTTAGTGCAGCTTGTTTTGGGAACTTTCTTCGCTATGAGTCACTGCTTGTGTGCATTTCTTGATGTTGTCTGGAGAAATTCTTCAGCTGTGCCAAAAAGAAAAGGGACCCCACTTGCTGCAGGATTTTCCACTTCCTGCAGCAAAATTCCTATGGTTGGCCTGACGCTTAGTGTTTTTCACCAGCTGCTGTTCCTCTCTGCACTGTGCACAGTAGCAGTGGTGTTGTTGAGTGGGGAGAGCGTAAGAACCACAGCAGCACCCTGACTCCCACCCTCTCCCCGAATCAGTCCTCAGACTCCTTTCTGTGCTGTCACTCCCCTTGTCTTGGTCCTTTCCTTTATCCATTTTCTTTGCTTTCCAGCCATGTGTGGTCCCTTGGAAAAATAGGATGCTGTGATTTGTTATATCTTTCAGAATATATGAGCCTGATGGTGTTTTTCTCCTCTCCCCAGTTGCCACAGAGCATTTGGTAAATGCATATTTGAACATTCAGATGTTATGTAGAATTGTATTAGCCTCCGATCTTTTGCTTAAAACCTGCAAAACTGCAGTTTCAAAGTATATATTAGACTGATGTTCTAGAATATTTTTATATCCATATGCATGTCTTAACTAGATGAATTACAAATCTGAGATAAATCTTCTATATTTCAGGTGCCGGTTGCAAAGTTTCAAGAATTACGGTATAACATTGCCCTAATACTGAAAGAAATGAATGATTTGGAGAAAAGAAGTGTTCTGAAAATCCAGGACTGAACCATTCAGCTAGTGAATGAACAGAGCAAGTCTGAAACCCTTAAAGAGAATTGTGAATTGCAAAATGAAGAACCAGAACCATTTTGCATGTCTGTATTGTAACATTAACATGTCTAACATTGCTGTAAATATTTTTCAATTAAAGTGTTAAAAGCCTCAGCTATTGTCTCAGGATTTTTTTCTTCTTCAGAAATAAATATACAAAGTAATAATCCATGTTTGTGAGGACTTTTGCATGATTCATCAAAACATTTTTTAAATCACTGTTTTAAGAGATGTAAGAACCATTTCTTCATGATTATGATTCATCACTCTAATTATTTTAGAAAGCTTGCTACCGGAAAGCTTCATCAATATGTATCATAAGAAAAGCTTTGCAAGATCCCAAATTAAAAAATGAAGGGGAAAAAAACCCTAGCTGAAAACTAGCATGACACATATGCAATTGACGGTTCCATATTAGTCAGTTTGCTGTTTGTGTTCTCAAAATACATGCATGCTCCATAAATGACTGAGAGGCAAACCATCTTAACGGGTAATTTAAAGACAACTGGGAATCGATGGAGAAATAGAGAAGAAATCCTGGTGCATGGGAGTGCAGAAAGCCTGCGAGAGCTTTCAGGTGGTGGTTGGAGGTGACCAAAGGGGGTCGTAACTTGGTGGATTTCCAAGCGGGAATTTACGTTGCTTGTTTCACATGGCCCTACCCCTCAGGCAGGTAGCGCACAGCCCCGAGGATGAAAGTTGGCAGTACAGTAGCGCCTCAGATCCTGATTTAACACGCAAGGACTTCGTAAAGCATGCGTGTAACTCCCCTTTGGACTCAGAAGAAGCATAAGCATGCACATAAGGGTTTTCCCAACCCTGTGGTTACGTGAGCTATGCTACTGGAGAGGGGAGGGCAGCAGCATGAAGCGATCACCACCCGTAGGCTGTGGATGGGATTTATCAACCTGTCAAAGGCCTTTTGTACAGCATTTATCACAGTTTTTAGGCACTAGCTTGAGTTAGCTGCCTACTGATCTTGTCGCTCAGCAGTGCCATCCATTCTTCTCTGACCCTTTTGTGTGATTGCAGGCATCTCCCTTATCCCCCTCGCTCCCTACAGAGATATGGAGAATGCGGCTGAAATTAAACTCGTGGCACTTCAAGAAGGCCTTTTTCCCTCCCACAGGTGTTTTGTGTAGGAGGGGAACGATTTGGCTCTTGGTTTTTCAAGAATGACAATAGGCATAAAAAGACACTTAGTGTGGTGTTGGATTTGCTTCAGACGGCAGTATTATTTTAGACAGCGTGACTTTGCTGAAATGAATCAAAGCAGATGAAGATGTCAGGATAACACTTTGTTATCAAAAGCAGGACTCAGCACAGTTTGTTTCTCTCACGAAAGGAAATGCATGCGTTTCTCCAGTGCTAAAGGTCTGATTGCGGCATTTCGTGGGTGGATGGGTGGGAAGCTCATTGTGCTCTGAGGATGCCTATGTCTGAGCAGGATGTGTAGTTGTTTTTGCAACCTATTTCTATGACAAATATAATTAGCATGGTCAATTTACCACGCTGTTGTGAGCTTTTCTTCCAAAATGCCCAGCGTGGTTTTTTTTTCCCCCGTTGGATGCCACAGGATACTAAAAGCATAATTTTCTAGATGCTGCTGTCTGTCTCTAATCCTCTCTCATGAAAAATGCATTTGCTTCCCTGGGACATGACATTTGCTGTAGGATAAGGTGCTTCTTAAAGTCTTGTGCCTGTAATGTGCAAGAAATCTCAGAAAATTGATAGCAAGTCTTTCCTACCTTATGCTAGGTAGGAATTCAGTTCAGGCTGCGAGCGTATAAACAGTAGTCATAGGCGGCAGGTTTGTTCCAGCTTTTCCATCACAAATAATTTGTTAGTACTCACCCTTCACTTGATCATCTCAAACTTGCAGTCAGCCACGGGGTATTTGGCTTTAGGCTCATTTGTCAGATGAGTAGATTGTACAATGGAGAGACATTAACTGTGCAAAGGTATAAGCATGTTGTGGGCAGGACTGAGACTACATCCAAGTCCTGAATCTTGATCCTACACATCAATATCAGGTGCCGGTTCTTAAGTTTAGATCCGCCACTCTTTGTTGTCTTCCAGGCTAAGCCACAGGTAGCATCTCAATCAGCACCCAACAGTTTTCTTTCCAACTGGCTGGTGGGACACCTTGTAATGACTCTGCCTGTCTCAGCTGGTGGTTGATGCTTTTGAAGTGGAGAGAATGTGCCTTTCAGGAAGAAATTTGTTTGGGGAGATGAATCCCAACACTGTTAACCTTCTGAATCCCAATGTTGTTAGTAAGAGTCTAGAAAAAAATGTCCTGCAAATTCATGAAACCTAAACACTCAGTTGTGCTGTTATTTGCCAAGCAGATCAATCAGGCATGACTTCTTCATAAAGAAGGTGCATCTTCTACCTGTTATGTCTTGCCTTTATCCACTTAGGATCCAACTCTTCTGAATCTTGAACCGATACCATATCAGCTCCTGACCAGAACTATTACAGCCTTTGGATCAGGCCAAGGCAGGTAAGGCCAGATGCTGAAATGTACAGAGAGGCTGTGTCTGTGCCTCCTAAGACTTGAAGTGGAGAAGAGGGGGTTGGGGGTGGTAGGGCATAGATTTGATGTCTCATAAATTTGATCTGTCCCTTGGCTCTGCGGTTTAAGATTGTTAGGGAAATTATTTTATTACATCTCAAACAAAAACAGGCTTCTACAATCCCTTCCTAATATTTTCCAATCTGGGTTTTTGATATAAATGCCTTCTAAATTGGAAACCTTTTTCAACTGAGCTCATTAGCAAAGTCCTTTTCAATATGCATGTCATATTTTTACAAGACTATAGTACAAAATGTTATTCTACAACTGTTCAAAATATTTGCAAAGTGTTTTCCAGTGGCCAGAATCAGGATCCAAAGCATGTCAGTTCTTTCTCTACTAAATTGCTTTGCTAGCAGTGTTTCTGACAGCTGCAGCATACCATGCTTAGATCCAAAGATTAGTCCTAATTTGGGGTTGAGGCCTTGTCCAACTTAATTCTCTTGTAGCATATGACTCTCCTGGACTTGACATGATCTTTGTCTCATCCACAGGTAATGGGCGATGTTCAGTGGAAAACTATAAACCTTAATCTGAATTCTGATTTTACTTGCATGTTCACAAGCCATTTTCTGCATGCTCACCCTGTCCAATGCCGTGAAATATGCTGGAGTCCTGATTCGAGAATGAGGAGCAGTCGGCCAGGTCTGCCTACTCGCATAGGTTCCTCACCTGCATACAGGACCTGCACAGGAGGTATGCAGTCCCGCTAAGGGAAACGCCTTACTCGACTTGGTGCTGACCACAGGGGAGGACTTGGTGGGGGATGTGCACGTACAAGGTAACCTAGGAGGTAGTGACCACCTGTTGATAGGATTCACTATCCGGCGAAAGGCTGGGAAAGATGACTAGTAGGGTGGAAGTGCTACACTTCCGGAAGGCCAACTTCAACAAGCTCAGGAGATTGCTTAGAGCGGGACTGAGGGGTAATAGCATCAGTGAGTTGGGAGTCCAGGAAGGGTGGGAGTTCCTAAAGGAACTGATCCTGCAGGCACAAAGGGGTACCGTCCCAGTACATGCAAAGAGAGGCAAAAGAGCCAAGAAACCCTCTTGGCTGAGCAGGGAAATCTAGGAGAGCATACAGGGGAAAAGAGAGGCTTACAGGCTATGGAAG
The DNA here is from genome assembly GCA_030014935.1 of Caiman crocodilus. Classification (NCBI taxonomy): domain Eukaryota; kingdom Metazoa; phylum Chordata; order Crocodylia; family Alligatoridae; genus Caiman; species Caiman crocodilus. The sequence continues at coordinate 14,719,065 of JAGPOW010001327.1, forward strand.
CAGGGGGCAGCCACCAAGGAGGAGTATACCTGTTTGACTCATGCTTGCAAGGAAGTGGTGAGGAAGGCCAAAGCAGAAACAGAACTCAGGCTGGAAACAAAGATTAACGGTAACAAAAAGTCCTCCTGTAAGTACATAGGGTGCAAGAATAAGACGCAGGGTAACATAGAACCACTACAGGATGGACAGGGCAACTCATAACAGATAGGATGGACAAAGTTTCGCTCTTAAAGGATTTCTTTGAGTCTGTGTTCCTGGACACAGATACAAACACACCTCCCAATGAGACTTCAGTCTGGTTTGAGAGAGACACCAATGCACGAGCGATTAGCGCTGATGTGGTGAAGGGGCACCTGGAGGGGTTGGACGTATTTAAGTCGGCAGGCCCCGATGATCTTCACCCAAGGGTACTAAAGGAACTGGCCAGTGTCATAGTGAAACCACTGATGCAATGGTTTGAGTGCTCGTGGCACTCAGGACAGGTCCCAGAAGACTGGAAGAGGGCCAGTGCGGTCCCTTTTTTCAAAAAGGGGAGAAAGGAGGACCTGTGTAATTATAGGCCAGTTAGCCTCATCTCTATACTTGGCAAGACCTTAGAAAAAATCATTACGGATCACATTTGCGGGGGACAGCGGGTAGCACAATGCTATGGGGCAACCAGCACGGGTTTATAGCAGGCAGATCCTGCCTGACAAACCCAGTCTCTTTTTATGACCAGGTCACAAAGTGCTTAGATGCAGGAGTAGAGGTAGATGTTATTTACTTGGA
>JAGPOW010001327.1:14725647-14754944 GCA_030014935.1 Caiman crocodilus
GAGAGAGAGAGAGAGTTTCCCCCTCCGGCAGAGCCGCGAAAGATGCTGCTCCACGCCGCACCGGAGTTGTAGTAGTGCGGTGCTGAGCTCAGCCCCGTGCTGGTCCCTACCCGGGTTGTGCAACCAGAAGTTTTGCGTGACTAGTTGTACAGCTGAATCTAGACCTTAACCAGGAACTGGCTGGTTAAAAAGAAGGTAAACATCTCCTTGTAATGAAGGATCAATTGAAAGAAGAAGGAGGAAAAGAAAGACTTGATTCTTAACCTAGAACCAGGCTGTGCCTAAGTATTGCATCACATAGCAGGGCTGGGGTGAGGTAATAAATATTTATCTGATCCTGGTGGTAGTTCTCATTTAATTTCCTTGACTGATGATAGGTTCAAAAGACCCCAATGTGTCGCTTTCAAAGCTTTGATCCTAACCCCTTTGTAAAGGGAGTTAATTTAAATTCCTGCTTTCCCTTTGGCAACGTTATAATTATGTCATCTTTAATCTCTGTTCATGGAAATTGACCAAAATCTGATCCTCCGCCGAAGCGGGTAATGTTTGCGAGCTGCTGTGGCTGTTCTTTCTGCCGTGTTTCCATCAGTTATGTAATACAGATCGGACCTCTTTTGGCTAGAATACCCGAGAGAGCTACTGTGCCTGATTGGGTTTTTGGTTGTTTAAATAATACTTGCTTTTCTGATACAAATGCTTTTTTCCCTGATCATTTTAGAAACAGGGTTGTAAAGAACAGGTCTGTGTGCTGTTACAGTCATTATAACAAGTCAATGTTCGTATTGCTTACAGCTCCAAATGACTACTTATTATATAGCAACCGGTCCCAGATCAACTCTACGTTGAAAGCCTGTGAAGATGCACTGCATGATGCAGAAATGGCATGTAGGCTCCAGCCATATTGGTTGAAGGTAAGTTTTAATGCTGAAATCTCTGGCTATCCCAGTGCCATGGGAAGAAAGAGCTGACCTGGAGAGCTGCTACAACACTGCTAACACCCTAGGCCAGTAGACCAGCGCACCATGGAGATCTGACTGAGGTCTCCGAGTCAGGAAAGGGCTGAAGTAAAGAGCAGTGCATGCCCTTACTGTAGTCTGCTCCAATAATCATAATTGCCTGTGAGCTTGGAGGAGGTCAGATCTACATGTTATGCCAGAAGTCGAGCTCGCACTGTGCTTCCTTCTGCTGTCTAGAACAGGGGTGGGCAAAAATCCAGCTTGTTGAGGGATTTTTGTCCAGCCTGAAGTGGGCCTCTCTGTCCTGCTTGGCCCAAGCATAGGGGCAGCCTGGGTTGTGCGTGTGGCCAGAAACATCACCCTAATTCCCTCTTCTGCTTCTCAGTGCTGCCTTTTTGACCGGGGTGGGCAATTATTTGGGCTCAAGGGTCACAAAGAGTCTTGGTGGGCTGTCGTGGGTCAGGTCAGTACCCCCCACTCCACAACTACTCACCCAGACTCCCCAAGTGGCTCTGCTCCATGCTTAGCCAGGCGCCTGCAATGGGGCCGCAGGTGGGGGTGGAGCAGCATCCAGGCAGGGCGCCTGTCCCTGCTGCCAGATGCAGCTCCCTGCCTGCCCGTGGCTCCATCCCGTTTGCCTGGCCACGTGCCCTGTCCGTGTGGGAACCAAATGGTCTCCAGAGGGATCTTGGGATCACTGGGCAGTGACAGCACAGGGCTGGATCCCAGACCAGAGCCACAATCTGCTCGCCTCTGTGCCGTTACCAGTGCCCATCTCAGGGATATGCAGGAAGTAGATTGTGGCGCTGTCACTGCCATGTGAACCAGCCACACCTGCCTGTCCTGCTCCTGGGCCCTGGGGTCACCATGCTGCCTCAGCCCTGCTGAGGGGATTAAAGTGTGGACTTGAGTTCTCCCAAGTTAAAGGAGGGTCCTGAAAAGTGACAGGGTACCAGCCTTCAACTGGGTCCAGATGCTGTGAACTTTAATGTGTATGTGGGAGGCAGGGAGGTGATATTCTCGCAAGAGAAGTAAATATGGGAAATATTTGTGTTGTTTCTAGCTGGAAGCTCAAACTCTGATCCTATGTTGGTAACCCAGACTGTTCTAATGCTGCTTTGTGCCTAGTTTTATTTAAACTTCAGCACAGTAAAGTGTTTTGGTTTTTCACATTTCAGCTGTTGTGTTTTTTGGGTTTTGTGGTTTTTTTTAATCAAACGGGCTTTAAAAATCTGATAAGAGAAAAGAAACTAGAATCATGGACCTGTTTTCTCTCAGGGTCGCTTAAGGAAAGGACAAGCATTAGCTAATCTGGGAAAAATAGAAGAAGCTTTAAGAGAGTTTCTCTTCTGCCTTGCCCTGGATATTGGGAACAAGACAGCCAAGTCAGAGGCTCAGAAGGTGAGTTCCTTAGAGCTTGTGCAGCTTCACTGCTTTGTCATATTGAGACTTGCTTGCTCTTCAAAAAGAAAGCAGAAGTTATTACGTAGAGATGGCTTGGAGAAAACGTGGTCTGCAGTGCTGTTCCTGTGTGTTCGTTGCTGTACTTAAGGCGCAGCTTAAGTGACAATAGCAAGAAAGCCTCTCCACCCCCAGTGGGTAGAAAGTCTGATTTGTAGCTTTGAAATAAAGAGATGTTAAAAATCAGTGGAGAGTTTAGTATTGCTAAGAGGACTCCCAGACTCCTCCCTGTATTCACATTTCCCACCCTAGATCAGTGCTATCGACTGGAGAAGAGGGACTGTCTAGTTAATATTATATCAACTGATAGACTAAAAATAAAGAGCAACACCGTTAGAACTCCACTTGGGAGCAGCATCACTCTTTCCACAGCCACTAATGTGGCTCTGAGCAGAGCACATGGAGAAAGCATGAGAGGAAACAGAGGAAACAAAGGAAAAGTGCTATTTTAAAAACTGCTTATGAGGTTACTAAAAACTAACGATAAATGGGCAATACGACGGGTCTAAGCCTGTTCCTGTAGCATACGAAGTTAAGGGAATGTCTGTTGTGGTTTTTCTTTTGAGGGATACTGCCAAGATTGCTAATCCTACTTTAAAGACTTCTAGAAACTGTTCTTTGTGTTTGGCTCTCGTGGCTTCCATCCGTGGTGTGTGCGCTTTTGTGTGCTTGCCATTTTTGTTTTGCTTAAAGCAGAGCTGCCCAACCCTGGCCTGTGGGCTACATGCAGCTTGCAAAGGGTTCATCTTTCCACCCTCCCCCACTGTTGTTTCCCCTGGCCACCACCACCGCTCCCCCTGCCACTACTGCAGCTGGGCTCTCTGGCCTCCCACTCCCTTCCCTCTCCAGGCTGCAGGACAGCCTGCAGTGCTGGGGGAGCCTGAAGCCAGGGTGGGGGCACTGCCCAGCCATGCTGTGTAGGGAGCAGGGGAGAGCCGTCTGCCCATGTGGTGCTAAGGGAGGTGGATGCGGAAGGCGTGACCCCGGTGGTGCGGCCTCTGGTGTGTGGCCCCCAGCTGCTAAGAAGTTGGCTAGCCCTGGTTGAAAGTAATCTTTGTTACAGACTGTGCCTATAATCAGTTTCTGCAATAATGATCATTGCAGTAAAAATCAACCCACACCTTACTGTCCTGATATGAACTTGCACCAGTTTTTCTTCCCCACATTTTGTTGGGTGGATTTGGGCTAAAGAAAAAGGCTCTTGGATGAGCGCTGTAATGAGAAGGATTTTCTAAATGCTATGGGTAAAACTGTCGGTGGACAGTTGACACTTTTCAGCCCTATTCTTCCATGTTTTGTGTGCAACTCTAGATGTCATAGTTATTGTGTTTTCCTGACTAGTCAGCATGTTCCTTCCCTAAAATGCAGTCTCATGCATTGTCATTGTATCAAGCAAGGCTCTCATAGTGATGTGATGCTTCCTGTGCGTCTGAGCCGGAAGATGTAACAAACTGATACATTTCTAGATTTACACTCAAAATAGCCTTTGCCAAGAAACTATTTCTTTCTCAGCAGTAGGGTCCTGAGGATAATCTAGGCTCTTTGTTATGGGAAGAACTGCTTACAGGGAGAGTCTATCAATGATACAATTATCTATTGGATTACTTCCAAAGCTGTTTGCATAACAGTGACATGGCTGCTTTTAGCAAATCCTTCCAATGCAAATCTGATTTTTTTTCTGCTCAGTGTAATTAGTGGCCTTCATTAAAATTACTCTTAGGAGAGTCTGATCCTGCAGCCCATACTCACATGAAGACTCTCTTTTGACTTCCAGAAGACTATTAATAATACATGATGTGCCGTCTTCTCAAACATCAATGCTGCAGGATCAGACCAGAGGCATGGTGAGACTATTGTGGCCTTTTAAAATGCAGGGATTTTTTTTTAACCCTGCTTATTTGATATTTTATATCCGTGGTCATTTGGCAAGTTGTGCTACACTAACAGCCAACAATTTGCTACTAGATGTTGGAGATTCATTTGTATTGACATGCAGAGGCCCTGAATGTTTTTCACCTCTGCAACTTTTTGCTGTATTCCCACTCTTTCTCCCTGAACACATCCCCCTGTTTGCATAGTGAGAGGCATTTGATCAAGCCTGGGCCCGTGGGAATGCCCCCAACTCCAGCGTCTCCAGTGGGAATTATGGCACTCGGCATTACCTTGTTTAAGAAACCTATTACATGCTTCTAGCAGTAACTGCGGGTGAGGTTTCAATAGCACTCTAGACTTCAGAACTAGTGGATTTTCATAAGTATGTACGCATTCCCCTAATAGCACATTGGCACATCTAATTCTGAAAATGAAGCCTCTGCTTTTTAAGCCTACGTTGCACCACCTTGTATGTGTGTGTCTGTTTCGTTTCCATCCTACACCTACTCGGTTGTTTGCCAGGACTCCTTAAATGCTTTTGCAAATCAACAGTGCTTCTTGCAGCTGTTCCCCTCCCCGCAGTCCCCGCTCTTTCCTTTAGAGATTGCAAGGGAAGAGCTAAGTAGTGAAGTATTCTGTTTTATATCACAGCTTCTACTTAGTTTATTTTCACCCATCCCGGGAAATGCTCAGGAGCACTTACCTGATATCCTGCAGCTGTTGTCACCTCACTCTAGATTAAAGGGGAGCCTTCTAAATTCAGTGGGATCTGGAGGCACCAGCCATAACCTACAAAGGTTGCTCAAGGTAAAGCTAAACTCTGATGTGTAGTTCTTTCTTTTCTGTGTGTTTGTGTACAGTTTGGAGAGTCTTTCCCTCCCCCACCACATCTGGAAGAATGAATAATGCATTTTCCCAGATTTGTTTTTGCTGAGATGCAGAACACGTTGTTATTAACAAGCTGAACAGCTGTAGGAATGGAAAATGCAAGATGCAGCAAGCTGCCATTTATGGGTTCATTTAAATGATGCCTAGAAAGGAAGGTCATCTTAGAATTCAAAAAAAGAGTGCTTTATCCTTGTATGGGCTGGGTCCCCTCCCTCTACTTTTTTCTAGTCTGTCATAACTGCCGTAACTATTGATACAATCACAAAAGTTCTCAGTTTTCCAAGTTTCACAACAGAGGCCCTTCTTTGTTATAAACATGGAATAGAGATACCTCCAACCTTTCTGAGAGCTTCTGATAGAAGAAGGTTTGGCTTGGGCCATACTGGTGATAGGCCAGCAGTGGTATTCCTGTATAGATTTGGACTCCAAATTCATTCCCGTCTGAGACTATGGTACAGCCCCCTATAAGGAGGTGGGCTTTGCATACTTTTGATTTGGAGACATAGTTTGCTAATACTGGTAGATGCTAGAACCCAGGTGTTTGCATCGAGACCATCTTTAGAGCATTCATATCTGGTACTCTGAGAATGCACGTGCCTTTATAGCTGTAGGATAACTTTTTACTAATCCCTGGAAAATTTACCTCTGTTGAAGAGACATCTAATCAGTGGTGGTCTCCTGCGGAGGCATTTTGGTCTTGCTGAAGGCAAACTTTTTAAATGGCCATCCCATCATGAGGTTGGTTATTTGTGGAGAAAAGTGGGTAATTGATCCCTTTTCTCCCTCATGTAACCTGCCTGGCCACATACCATTGTGGTGCCTAACAGCTGGTCTCCAGCATATACATTTAAATTCACCTGGGAAATTGGTCCCTTTGACTTGAAAAATGGTTAGTGATGTTGGTTAGGTGCTATTTCTCATAACTATTATATGGCAATAGTAGGATTAAAAAGTACTCTGAAAAAAGTACCAGGTTTATGACTTGTTCTAGCCAAAAAGCATACATGCCATGAGCCCATTTTAGCTATTTGTGCAGACTTTTAGGTGCATTTTTTTTTTTTATTAGTTGTTCTTTGCATATGCTTCTCCCTTAAAATAAGTCATGTGGTGTTAGTCTCTGAAACCAGAAATATCTGAACCTAAAATCAGCCAGATGGATTTTTCCGTAGGTTAGGTAATAATGACTAACAGGCTGAGTCTTCAATAAAATTCTGCCTGACTCAAGTTTTATGGTCAAGTTATAAAACCAAAGAAATGTTACCGTGAATGTTATCAGCTTGACAGAAGGGGAAGACTGCTCTGGTGGGAAAGGGGTTTTGATTGAAATTAAGGCCCTGATGCAGCGGTTCTCAGTCTGCGAGCCACTGGTTTGCAGAGCCTTTCCTGGTGGTCCGCAACATGGAAAACATTTTGAGAGCTGGGCAGGAAAGTGGGTCTGCGAGAAGAGTCTTCTCTTGCAAACTTGTCTGCAGAATGAAAATGTAGGGGAGCTGTGCTCCTGATGTATGATCCTCTCTTTCATCCAGGTAAATGTGGAACACAAAAAGAGTTTTCCTGCTCACGAGGAACAAAACGTGACTAGTTTGAGAAAATCGGTGCAAGTGACGGAGATTAAAAGAGACTGCTCAGAAGATGAGAACACGCACGCCTCCATCCCGGAGTCCGCCTTTCTCATTTCTGAGAAACGCAAGCTTTTGAAAAGAAAGTGCTGCTCTGAAGACGTGAGAAGTGCTGAGGTGCCCTGCAAGCGCACAAAGAAAGGTAACCTGTTTCATTCAGTGAGGGCCTACTCCTGTTTTCGTGAAGCTGATGGGAGTTTTGCCTGACTAGACAGCTCCAATCTTGGACTTCAGTTTTCATCTCTTCCCTATTCCTGTTCCCCCTGTAAAAGTAATTACACTAATAAATCTAGAGAGAGACAACAAAGATAGGCCTACCAGGTGCATGGTGAGTCCCGTGACAACTACCAGTGCCATGTATGGTTAGGTACTAGCTGATAACAGTAATATAATCTAGTTTTAAAATGCTGTATTTGTAAGACACAGATGCTGGAATTATTTTTTTTTTCCTAACATCACCAAGATCGTGGAAGCTCTTGGTTTGATTCTCCCGCTGTTCAATGGACTTTGATTGAACAGGAACATCTGGCCCTTTTGCATGCTTCCAACGCTGCGTGTGGGGTTGTGGCCGACTGTCAACACGGGACCAGACCAAATTCCACCGAGGCTAATGGAGTCCGGCCCACTTGGTCCAAGATTAACTTGTGCAGCAAATTCCATTTCATGAGTCTAACATTTCAAAAACTGCTTATAAATAAATGCAGTCCTTGATCACAGTACAGTTAAAAATCAGATGTGTTTGCAAACACATAATAAAGCATTGTCTCTGAAATGTTAAGTGGTTCCCCCCACTGTCTGGCTATGTATTCTAATATGATTTTTTCCACAATTATATAATAGGCACAGTAGATGCCAAGGGATCTAATGCTGGGCACCACATTTCATTCGAATTTGTGGATCCATCTGACCTGGATTGCTCTTTGTGCATGAGGTAGTCATTATTTTCTCATGGATATGTTTAAAGCTATATCTCTTCCACTGATACAATCTACAAACATTGTCTAATTTACTTGGCTATTTATTTTTTCTGATTTAGAAACTGGGGCTTTCTGTATAATGTTGTGCCCCATACCGTGCACACTTCTGATTTTTTGGTTCTGAACAGTGTTTGTGGATAGGGATCTTCTGATGTCCCAGGTGAGAAATAGTTTGTGCTTGGCAAAGGACCTCCAAGTTTGTTGGGTTTAAATGCATTGTGCAACATGACTGAAAGATTTCTTTTTCCCAGCTACACAGACTCCCATCCACGTATTGCACAGAAATCCACCGCTCATTCTTGGCAGTTAGTGTAACTTAAGCCACGTGCAATTTTTTTTTCCCAAAAACAGAAATATTTGACAAGCAAATGTCTGTATAAGTGCTTAGTTTGCATGTGAAATAGTGTAGTGTAGCAACAGCAACATTAAGGTCTTCCAGGCAAACAAAGTTCACTAGTCAGTGGTTGATTTGGCTCATTTTGCAGAGAGGTGGGAACACCCTGGCCTCAAAAAAAAAAAAAAACTCTAGATTTGGGGTTGGGTTTTTTTGTTTGAAAAGGTAGTTTGCCCATGCTTAAAACTGTTTCAAAACAAACTGAAATAGCCCTAAAAAAGATGTGGTGAGACTGTTGATTTTCTGCTTGGAACAAACTGTTAAATGCAAAAGGATGACCAGAAACCTAGGATATAGCCTAAGCCATGTGCTCCAAAACCTCGACTGCTGCCACGAAAACATCTCCGCTCCTTTGCACCCCACCTCAGTTCCCCATATAATTAGTTTAGTTGTAATAAAACTGTAAGGTTTTCTACAAACTAGTTTTCAGACGTATTTAGGAGAATTAATTAGTCCCGCTTATTTGTATTCCCTGTTAAACCAAAAATAGCCGGAATCATTACTCCTGAGCATTAAGATGATTTAAATATAAAAATCTATGTTAAAAAGGAGCCTGTTGCAGGGCCTTTTTCTTGCCGGTGCCACTAATGCATGTTGGTTTCAATAGTTATTATGTATTATGCAACTCAGATATACCTTATCTAAATTTAGCAATTGTGATACCTTGGATTAAATGCCTACTAACCTACTGACCTATTAACCAATTAACTACAGGAGCTATTAATAGCCCATTTAATTTGCCCAAGTAGCAAAGCTGTTGTATCCAATTCAGTGGCATACAAAAAGCTGAGGCAAAAGTAAGGGAGTCTCTCATAAAGGAGTAAGCATTTGGTTGCTGGTTGTTGTATTCATAAGCCTTTCCATATGCTATATATGTACACACGCACCTCTAGCTTGTGCGGTTCAATCCAGCTCCGACGGCAGAGCTCCACTCCCATTAGCTGCTGGAAGAGCTGGATCAGGACGGTGTATTCTGACCAGCATTCTCCTGTTCTGTGCCATCATTTGACACTAGCTTGGTCCAAGTACCTAACTAAGATGTTAAATATGCAAACTTACTAACTGAAAGGTATTTTAGAATTTTGTACGTTAAGTATTTAAAGGAAACGGATATTTGTTAAATAACTGACCTAGAGGAGATTTGGATTATATAACTGATGAGCAACAAGATTGCTGTGGCCTTTGGATACTTTTTTTCATATGCTCCCCTGTTAAATGTTAGTATTTATGGCAGCTAATGAGAGGTGATGAACTGGTTATGACCATTTTTGTTAAGAGCTAATTATTTTCTTAAACTTAATTTATGTGATGCAGCAATTAATAAGCTTAAAGTTATAATTACAGCTTACACAGAGTAGCAACCTGGTTTACCTTTTTGGTTAAGAAAACAATTATTGTGGTTTAAGGAGTGACTTCACTATATCAATTGAATTTTTTTTTTTGTCCAACTGAATTGCTTGTTAGGATATATAACATTTAGAGTGTTTTGGTTTGGTTTTTGGTTTGTTTTGCTTTTCCTATTTTGATTTTTAAATCAAAGGGAATGGCTTGGAAATATCTCCCTTTTTAGTTTGAGATGTCATTGATATACAGAGAGAAATCTTTGCAACATGTCTTTGTATTTTTCACGCTTGAATGCTTGTTACCTGCAAAGGATCTCTTTAGAATATATAAACATAAATTTAGCCAAAAAGAGAGGCAATTAATATGAAAATAAAATTACAGTGAAAGTGATGAGAGTTAAGATCCTAAATAGCTTTTAAAAACAAGGGTCTGCATGTATAGTATTGTTTTGAAGGGATATGAATCTTTTGTATTTATATTTGAGGGCATTCAAAGGTAAACGCTCTGTATTCAAACCAAATTAAATTTCCCAATATTAGATTTAGCAGTGACATTTTTCATTGTATTAAGTAGTATGTGTCCTAGCAGTACAAACCGTCCTGTTCTCTGTTTGGCTGCGTATGTAAAGCTAATCTTGCTGCCGACTGAATGAGTAATGGTTTTCAGAATCGGGGCCTTATTTTTAATTCTTCCTTTTGAAGGTCCTATCTTCTCCTGACTCTCCTCCCCCTCGAGACAAAAACCGACATTCTGGGCTTGCTGAGATAAGTGGCAAATTTTCCACTGACTTCAGCAGACCAGGATTTCAGCCACCCCCTTCCACACCGGCTAGGCAACGGGGAACTCCCTAGTTAACTACATTCAAAGTTCAAGGTGGGGAGAAAACGATAAGCAAGGAACAAATGTCCCCCGGCAGTGCAGAAAACTGTAACTACTGACTAGCTATGAAAAGAAGCTGTTTTGTAACAGCCTTTTCTCTTATTTTTGCTACACGATATTGTTGTCTTTTGTTTTTGGTTGTTCTGTTCCAGGCTTTTCTATGAACCTGTCACCACGCCCTGTGGACATACCTTCTGCCTGAAATGTCTTGAAAGATGCCTAGATCACAACCCAAAATGCCCCCTGTGCAAAGAAGGCCTTTCGGAGGTAACGACATACAAATGTAATTGGTATAAATTGCAAAGAACAGGTGAGGTGGGATAGACCGACCAAACGGGCACCACCGCCACTTTCTCAGCACTGACACGCATTTTGCCACCTATACAACTAAGCGTTGCAACGCCAGGTGCCTTTCAAAGCACCTGGTGCGGCGGCAATTTGCATGTGTAAAAATGCCCTTTAAATGTACAGGAAGGTCACTGGGGGCTTAAAGTAGGTCACAGGAAGAAATGGGTTAGTGACTCTAATAGAGGTGACACATGCTGTTCACAGACAACTGCACTGGGTGTGGGTCAGTAAAATTTAGCACTGCAGCTATTGCTGGACATTTGTCTGATAATTGCTTAATCGTGACTCCTTGTTGTAGTGTTTGGCTATGAGGAAATACTGTAAGACAGTACTGATGGAGGAGTTAATTGCCAAGTATCTTCCAGAGGAACTCACTGAAAGAAGAAAAGTTTACGAAGAGGAAATTGCAGAGCTTTCCAAGTATGTGAGCATTTCATTTAAATGCAAGCCTTTAACATGAGTTTTGCCAGCTACTGAATAGTTCCCATTGCTGTGGAACATGCCAGAAGGGATCATGAAGGGTCTCGCTCTGCTTCATTTTAGTCAGAGGGCAGTTCAGACAGTTTAAACCTACTGTGTATTTGGCAGCAGGGTGTCTAAGCCCTCCACTTGGCTGCAGGTAATAACTGAAAACAAGAGGAAACTTAAGGTCATAATTCTCAGTGTGTTGTAGTGACACTGACTTCTGTTGACTTTTGATGCAGATCAGAAAGTTGGGTGGGTAGAAATGAAATTCTGCACAAGAGATTCATTGGCAGGAACATGTGAATTGGGAACCTGTGTGTAGGGTAGGGGGGGTCTTAAAGAAAATACAAGCTAAAAAGCAGCCCGTAGGAATAAGACGCCTCCCTGCAAAGCAAGAAGGAATAACTGTAAATATACCGCCCCCCAAATTCATACTTCCACAAGTCACATTGGGCATTGATATTGCACTGTATCAGGCCAAGTAGAAAACTAAACAAAATGGTTAATAGCCTTTTTATATAGAGTAGAAATCTTGATTTCCTTTTTTAGAAAGAAATAAAAAATGCCTAAATTCTCCCACCAAAACAAGTTATTGTAATTTAAGCAATGCTTGGTATTGAATAAATTCAGGCTGTACATTGTACTTCTCCACTTTTAGAAACTAGTTCATGCTATGCTGTTTTTTCCCTCCTTACAGTTTAAATAAGAACGTTCCTATATTTGTCTGCACGATGGCCTATCCTACCGTCCCGTGCCCTCTGCACATCTTTGAGCCCTGTTACAGACTGATGATTCGCAGGTGCATGGAAACTGGCACCAAACAGTTTGGCATGTGCATCGGGGATCCTGTCAAGGGGTGAGTGAGCAGAATGCCCCGCCGGTGGGAAACTGCCCCTCTCCACTGGATCCAGTAGTCCATTTCTGTCGACAGCCAACTGTCAATATTATTCATTTTAAGTGTTTAATTCTGTCTTTGAAATTTACTCAGCTCTTGGCCTCCGTGGTACTATGGGGAAAGTACCTTCCGGACTTTTTACTGGGTAGTGCATGAAAGTTTCTTGTTAAAATTTTATGTGGTTTTTAGCTGGTGTTTTTTGGTACCAGCAACTGAATTGGATTGATAAGGAATTTTTATGCTGAAAACCAAATAAAGTGCCGTTATCAAGTCAGACTTATACATCCACTCTCGAAATAAAATGTCTGCTAAGTAGATATATTGGCTCCATGCTGAACTGGCTGGGCATCTGTGCTATGCCTTTTTACAGCAAGTACTCAAAGCTGCCCCACTTGTACACACTTCTTTGCAGCAGCCCCCCCCACACGCCACCCCCAACGTATTTTGAATATCTACTCATCTAAACTGCAGAACTTAAATAGGGAGCGAGTTGTCCATCTAGAGCAGCTGAAGCAGTACAGTTTGTAGTTGTAATGGAAATCTGATTGTACAAGAAATTCTGCATACTAAAATACAAGGTTAGAAATGTTCATCTGGTCGATTGCTTGAGTATTCCTGAAGATGCACTTTTAAAAACTAGTGTTGTATAATGTGAGGTGTAAAGCAAGCAATAAAGAGTAATGTAAAAACCAGTGAACTGGCACTAGCAACACCTTTTATACTATGAAGTGGCTATACAGTAGAGATGCAGATCTAAGTCTGAAAAGAATAGGTTTATTTACTTGCTCTCATTGTGATTAAATAGCTTTGCAGATTACGGCTGCATTCTGGAGATAAGAAGCGTTGAATTCTTTGCTGATGGACGCTCTGTTGTAGACAGCATTGGCAAGAGAAGGTTTAAGGTGATACAGCACAGCCAGCGTGACGGATATAATACAGCAGATATTGAGTACATTGAGGATCAAAAGGTGAGTACAGCAGTGCCATTGTGGCTGACGCCCTTTCAAGCACAGGATATTTTGTTTCATAACATGCACAAAATAACCTGGTACGTGCCAGATGGCAAGCCAAACCACAGTATGTATTTGGATGAGCTTTCGTGGCGTCTTCTGGAGGGTGCTTTCGATCGGCCCCCTGAAAGCACTCGACAGCCGTGCTGAGACGCAAGTGATGCGGCTGCAGAGCGCTTTAAAAATAGCTGATCACGCAACAAATTAACCCTTATCCAATGAAGGTTCAGATGAAGGCGCTTCAAAGCAAAGCGCGTTTAGGGAACTTCTGCTCCCTAGGGTCAGTTTGTCAGTGCCATGGGGCTGGGTTGCAACCCCCCTCCCCTCACTACACTGTCTGCAGGAAGAGAGGGGGAGTGAGCTATGGGCTGACCTGGGGATGGGGCGTGGATTGGAGGCCCCATCCTGCCCCCTTTTCCTTCAGTTCAGGCTAGGCAAACTCCAGCCTGCAGCTCCCCCTTGCCCTCCTCCCTCTCCCCTTCCTTTCTCCAGACAACGCTGGAGCTGGTGGGGGACAGACAGGCAGGTTTTATGCAAAGCGACATGAGTTAGAGCGGGACTTGTGTATCTGTCAGTGGCCTCAATGACAGCTTCAATCCAAATCAGTAAGTATGAGATGGAGCCCACTGAATTTAAAAGGTAGTGTAGCTTCCTCAAGTGTCATAGGTGCTGTACAAACCTACACTATTCTTCCCCCACCCCCTAAAAAGAGGAGGAGGAAGACGGCACCTATCCCAATGCACTTTTTAAAGAAAGATTCCAGTGTAAAGAACTTGGGGACCCATGCATTAGATTTCAATCTACAACTCTAGTAAGTAGTGTCTGGATTTACTAACCTGGTAAACATTGACTCTGAAAAGGGATTTATTTTAGAATATAAGAAAAACCTGAAGTAAGTGGGCTGGGGACTGCTCAATAAAGAATGAACTTTCAGGATTCCCTGAGAAATCGCACAAGAATTAACGATGTATGCGGCACCTTCTTTGAAAAGGCAAATTGAATTAATTCCAGCTCCCCCTTCTCTGCCAATTTCAGGTGCAAGGACAGGAGTATGCTGAATTACTTGTTTTACATGATTCTGTGTACGAGCAGGCACACACGTGGTTTAACTCGCTCAAGCAAGCACTCAAGAGTCGAATACTCAGTCATTTTGGTCCAATGCCAGCTAAGGATCCTGATCCACAGGTGCATGACTTTGTGCTTAGTCAGAATTAATTACATGTCCGATAACTATCACACACCATAATAAACAGAGAATTTTTCTCGTTCTTTGGATATCCAGACCTCCTTCACTTGTCCTGTATAAACTGCTGTACCTCAGAATTGTGCTGCTATCAATCACTGCTATAGTAATGCTGAGCAAGCTGGTATTCGTATTTTAATGATCCTCTGAACTTCCTGAGAAATACTAACGTAAAGGAACAAAATGATCCCTTTTGGATTTGGTGGAACTGCACCTACTTAGCACCTGGCCACATCTGTCCTAGAGTCGGGTGGACGACAGGAGTTGGACAGGGGAATAAAACTGAAGCTACTGTTAAACAGCTACAGAGCGCTCGGGGAGGAGGGGTGTGAACTCCCGCTTCTAGCAGAAATTAAATATAAAGACTTAAGCCTATAAAGAGCTGTATTAAGTTAAAGACGACCTTATCTACAGATGTATTACTAGAAACAAAAAAAGGTCTGATTTTAAAACACCCCAGTATTAGAAGAAAATTGTAAGGTGGATCTTGGCTTCTGTTTTGAACCATCTTGTACCCAGAAGCTATTAGGACTGGCAGTTGGGAGAGAGAACGCATTACCAGGATGCCTGGCATGGTTTTATTGACAGTATTTTAAGTCTGTGAAAACATCTCAGCTTCTGCATCATTTGTGCTTTTCTTTTCTCTGTTGCAGGCTAACCCCAATGGCCCTGCCTGGTGCTGGTGGGTCCTTGCTGTCCTTCCACTTGAGAACAGAGCTCAGCTTCCATTCCTTGCCATGAAATCCCTAAGAGACCGCTTGAATGGCATCAGACGTGTCCTTACGTTCATGTCTCGTACGAGATCACGGTGATGCCAAGAGAGCTGTGAAACCTCTTGCAATACTTGACTTGACTGTGGAGTGTTTCTTGTATCTATATCTAACTGCAATAATGTCTTACAGATTGACCTGTCAAAGCAGGATAAATTTTCATGCCTGAATTTCAAAGGAAATAAAATATAAAGAGCAAAGGATACTTATGGATGCTTTGCTAGTTTCCATTTTGAACTCTTAACTTTCTTGAGATTATTCAATTATTGTACTGCTAAATTAATAACATAAATGTTATATAGCAGAACAAAAAGTGATCTTGTTTGCCATAAACCTTTCAAAAGTTTAAGAGTGTTTTGTAGTAGATAAACAAAATCTGTGCAGTTTAATGTGAAGCAGAAATAATAATGTTAATGCATTATTTCAGTGAACTGCAAAGTCTTTTATTCCAAATGGTTCAGGTTTTATATAGCATTATGTATAATAATGTTCACAACTTCTGTTTGATAATTTATTTTTGCACTATGATGTCTTTTTTGGTTTTCAAATGTATATTGCAATTATTTATGTGTACATTCTCTGAACAGAAAGTGAGCTGCTCTATTTATTTACAATGTCCTACCCTGTATGTATGACTAAAGAAAAAAATGATTCTAGGAATACACAAGCTACTGCTATCATTTTTTTTCAGCATATTTGTGTCTGAGCACTTGAACGTTTTTCTGCTTACCTCCTAACGTTACCGTGTTACAAGAGCGTGCCCCTAAAACAAAAGACTTCGTGGCAGGCTGTCTGTACAGGTTTTGTCTGAAGTAATTTGATTTTAGTTGCAGCAAACCTTGATCCTACTACCTTAACTTGGCCCCTATTTAAGTGTGTTGTCAAACTGGAATCTAGGTCAACCAGTTTCAGTGGGAGTTGGCTAGAGAGTATTGAAGGATCTAGCCCTTTGCTCTGCACAGATATACAGAGCGTGTGATAGCCTACCGAGTGCTGCATTTGTTTGAATTGTTCTGGAAAATGTGGCTACACACGCTTAGTAAGAATGAATCCTAAATGTGAGAAGCATCAGTTTACAAACAGGAACTGCAATGATTGGTATTGTTTTATTATAGATTCTTTAGATTAATCTTCCTTACTGTTAAAGCTGTCTTGTTGCATTTTCTAACTAAATGTCGGGGAGCGGGGGAGATGGGGGTTTTCTGCTGTGCAAGACACTGGAGGGGCTGCTTCCATATATTGCACAATAGAGGGAATAACGGTAACAACTTTACAACTTATTCCACCTCCAGGTTACTCTGTTGACCACAAATCTTTATCCAGGCTTGGCATTTGTTTGTCAGACTGTGGGCAGTTTGATACTAAGAGTTAAAACTCTGGGGGAAATGGAAAGGGTTTTGAAGTGGTTCTTTTTAATTAGGGGTGCACTGATAGAGATTTTTTTTAGCCAATACCAATGGCTGATTTTTAATGAGCCATATTGACAGATACCAATCCGATTCCAATATGCAGCCCTGCCGTATATAGAGCAGCTGGGTCTGGCTGGTCAGTCTGTTGCGGGGGGGAGAGAAGAGGTGTGGAGGGGAGGCAGATCCAGGCCCCTGGGGTGAGGAAGAGAGTGGGGCTGGCGCAGGGCTAGGGGCAGGTGCTGCCCAGTTGGGGTGGGGCAGTGCATGGGACAGAGCCATGGCTTGTCCAGGGGGCACAGGGTAGGAGGGGGGGTGGCTCCTGTTGCTGCACAAACCCTGGAAGGGCATGGGGGCAAGTACCCCCAGATCCACATGCAAGGCAGGGTAGGCTGCAGCTGCAGGCTGGGGCTGTGTCAGACTCTTCCCAGCCCACCTTTGCCCCACACAGGTCTGGGGTCCCACGGCCTCCTAAGGTGTGTATGGCAGGAGCTACCTGGCATCTCCCAGACAAGCCACAGCTCCATCCCATAGTCTGCTCTGCCCTGGCTGGACACCACCCCCATCCCCACTCTCCCTCACCATGGGGGGCCTTGATCTGCACCCCCACCATGTCCCTTCTCTTACCCCTTCCCCCAAAACAGACTTTCCAGCTGGACCCAGCCGCTCTCTACGTGGCCAGGCTGCATTCCTGGCCCCATGCATGCTGCAGCTGTCTACATGCATGGAGCATTTATGGGCCACGTGAGACAAAGTCAACTGCTGATACTCTCAATGTTCCTCATATCAGTGCTGAGCTGATATACGACCAATGTATTGGTGGTGCACCTCTATTTCTAATGATTAAGCCAGAGAAGACAGGACAGAAATAAAATTAGCAGGAAACAATGTTACCATTACCTGAATTATTCAGGTAATACATTAAACCCAACTGGATTTTGCCACTCTGCTAGTTTGTCACATTTTTCGGTGGATAGTCCTGTAGATGTTTCTGCATAAATAATGTATGTGCTATGTATACATTTAAGTAGTAAAATAAGTGGTGGCTCAGTACTGCTACAATATTGACTTTAAAAGCACAAAGAGCTCAAGGGTTGCTTACCAAGAGTGAATTGCATGCAATTCTTTGTATCTTCTGTATCTTTCTTTTTGGACTGTATTCTCATTAATCCTATTGTTACTTTTCTTCATGCCACACTTGTTCCTGGTTTACAGATTACTAGGGAAAAACCCTTTAACTGCACACAGCTAGAGGATTTTAACTAGAAGTACCGTCCTTTCCACCAGCCACAGATGAGTTGAGACCATCAAGCATCAGCTCTCTTAGAGTTAATGATCACCCTTTCAGCCAATTATTTTAAATGCTGTGCATCGAAGTATGTATACAAACCTGTTATTTAAATTACGTACTCATTGATCATCAGACAGCTTCCTACTGTGGATCAACTTCATTGAACCTCCTGACATTATTCTAGCCCCTGATCTGTCCCAGTAACGGGTCTTGTTGACCTTATGTAGAAAGAAAGTGTGACCCAACTGTGTGTTTACTACATGCCTTAAAGTATTGATCCGTGGGAGCTTTGGCTGCAGACTGAGTTGGCTTCGTAATTCCTTAACAATGCGAGGTTGCTCTTTGTAGCTAGCCAGCTTACACGTGACTTAGAGATCAAGTGTGATTTTGGAGGCAGGACTGTCAAGCAGTGAGATGAGGCTTTTTCCTAGTCTTTTGCAAAGGCTGATTTCCACTCGAGCACAGTTCAGTACTGCTTACAGTCAGTGGCAATGGTTTTGATCTTAGCATAGGGGAATTTGCTCTGCTCTTAGAAATATGAATGAAGAAAAAAAAAAATATCAACCTTCAGTGAAGAGTTACTCTATTGACTAGTATGGAGCATGCCAGGCAATTCTAACATCAGTTTCTGAAAATTTTAGGGTTGCTTATACTTGTGAAATACAGTAATATTGTTTTTGCTCATTTAAGAACCTTTTCTTTCATCTGTGTAAAGTGATTATTCGAAAGACAGGAAAGTAAATAAATAGCTTTAAGGCTGACCATGTCACCATGACAAATTCACGTGCATGTTAAATGTATGCGCATGCTCCTCCTTTGATGTCCATGTCATGCTTTTTCAGTAAACTCTTTGTTTTCAGTACAGGTTTCCCTCGCTTTATGCAGTATGCGTGTTCCTTGAAAACAGCGCACAACTTGAATTTGCATAAAGGGAACCCACTTTACAATGTAACGAATAGGGATATCTTCCAAGACCTCAACTGTGCTGATCCCCAAACCCATTTCTACCACTTGTACAACACGGTTTGGTACTTGCCAACAGCACACAAGCACAGGGCACCATCATAGTGGGGATGGCAGCTACAGAAACACGTGTCACGGACAATGAGCAAGAAACAGATCCACACGGGAGACTATATTTTGAAGCATGTCACTCCCCCAAGGCACCACAAAGCAACTGACTGAAGGGCTTCCACCACACTGATTGCATAAGAGTGAATTTACCTTGCATATAACAATTTTTTGGTATAAAAAGGGCCATCGCATAAGAATGAATTTGCACGTACAAAACCTGCATAAAGCAAGGGAAACCTGTACTCTTAAGTGGTGTCTCTCAGTGCTTGGACCGATGCTTTTCAACATCATTATCAATGATTTGGATGTGGGGATGAAAAGCTTGCTGGCCAGGTTTGCGGACAACAAGTTATGGGGGAGCATGGTCATACCAGAAGACAGGCTGCAGATACAGGCAGACCTGGACAGGCTGGAGAGCTGGGCAGATCAAACCAGATGAAGTTCAACACTCAGAAGTGTAAGGTGCTCCACTGGAGGCAAACTCCCAACATGCCTACAGGCTCGGTGGCGACAGTTTGACCTGCACCATGGCCAAAAGGGGCCCGGGGTAGTGATGGACCATCGCACGAACGTGAGCCGGCAGTGCGATGCTGGGGCCAGCAGGGCAAACAACATGCTGGCATGCATTAATCGTTGCATCTCATGCAAAACTAAGGAAGCGATACTCCCACTGTACTCCGCACTGGTGAGACCACAGCTGGAGCAGTACGTCCAGTTCTGGGCACCGCACTTCAACAAGAACATGGAAAAGCTTGAGAGGGTCCAGAGAGGAGCTACCTGTATGACCAGGGATTTGCAAGACAAGCCACCTGAGGAGAGGCTGAGGGACTGGGACCTCTTCAGCCTACAGAAGAGAAGGCTGAGAGGGGACCTGGTAGTGACTTGCTGCTACAGAGGAGTACATGAAAAACATGAAAGTGAACAGCTGTTCACCAGGGCACCCCTGGAGAAGACCAGGAGCAATGGGTACAAACTCCTGGAAGGCCGCTTCAGGCTCAATTCCAGGAAAAACTCCTTCACGTTCAGGGTGTCCAGACTGGAATAAACTCCCTCCAGACATGGTGCCGTCACCTACCCTGGACATCTTCAAAAGGAGACTCAACAGCCACCTTGCTGGGGTCACTAGACCCCAGTTGTGTTCTCCTGCTAGTGCAGGGGGCTGGACCCGCTGATCTACACGCTCCCTTCCAGCCCCTGAGAAGCTATGAATCTATGAAAGTACAAGGCAGCTTCCATAACCCAAGCTCAGTGTTTCCTTCCCAGTTTCTACCCTTTACCCAGCAGCAGTTAAAACCAGGAACATATTCTTACACGTGTGAAGGAAAAAGAACGGGTTTCTAAGTCCGAGCCAGAAGCAGCCAAAGGTCCAGCGCTGATCCCAATCTCACTGACATACAGATGTCATTCTCATGCAGGCAGGGGGATTACATCCCTGACAAAAAGACAGAATTGAGCCAAAGTCTATCTGACAACCTGTTCTTGAAGTCAGATCTGGACAGCCTTGTCATTTCAAAGTACTTCGAAGTGCATGTATATGGTTTTTTCATTAGCGGTTAGCAATGAGATATCTCCGCTGTCAGCCTAAGGGATTGATCTGTGCTTGGTTTACCTGTCCATCCTCTATCACCGTCTACAAACAGAACATCTGAACCACTGATTTGTTAATCCACAGACTATTTTATTCTGCAAAAGTGGAGTTTGGATTTGGGTTTGCCAGCTCTGACTCATTCCCTCTACATAGTGAGGGGTAGAGGTTAGAGCTTTATAAAGTAGTTTTCTATTTCAGATGGTCACTCACTGATTTCTATTCACTACTGACATTTTGCCAGCAATGCATTCTGCTAGTTAAAGGAGCAGCACCATCTTAATGAAGGGCAGGAGTTACGTAGCAGTTTAATTACAGCACGTCAGAGCAGACTCAATTATTAAGTCGGCTAGAGTGCGGCAATTACCATGCTCCAGCAGCTTCCCGCATTTTGTGTATCAGCATCCGTGCACTTCAAAATGGTGGGGGAGGCGCTTGAACTGAACCTCGTTCAACAAGGTTTAGTTCAAGCACCCCCCCACTATTTTGAAGCACGAGGACACCGTTGCACAAGACGCTGTGGTGCTTTAATTACAGTGGATCTCGGAGCCGCTCTAATGACATCACCACCTACCCTACCCCCGACCTCATAGGCGATGTCGCGTTTTCTCTATGCGTAAACCTCAAGGGTCTGATCTAGCGTCCTCTGACAGGTTCCCATGGAGCTGGATCAAGCCCATGGAGACTTCAGGCTTGGGGAAAGTGTGGAAGAAATACCTTCGATAAACAAACTACTTTGTTTTAAAAAATAAAACAACAACTGTGGAAGAACAATTGCTCCTGTACGAGAAACGTGGTTGTTCCATACAGGCGGGCTTCAATTGTTAAATGGCTGATGACAAATAAATGCTGAACTATTACATGGAGTTATGCATTCAGGTATCCTGTAGAGAAGTGCTTACTAATGACCGAGAGTTTTCATAAGGACTAAATCGACCTTCCAAGAAAAGTGCCTGTATTCTGTTCTCGGTTGTCATTCATCGGCTTTTCAGAATCAGTCATGTACATACCTATTTTTCTTTTTAATTCTCCACATCGTGTTTGCAGAACAAAGATTGACTGAGCAGAACTGTAGCAAAATAACAATCTTATGTTTTCATACTTGTTAGCAAGAGAAAATTACATAAAGGTGGAGACCAGCCTGTTAAGATGTCCTGCTGTATTTTCCAATTCAAATCCATCAAGCGACGTAGTTACTATAGCGCCAGAAATAAAATACCTATCAAGCCATTTTTAAATAGTGACAAATGTCTCTGTGGACTACAGATGCCCATGGCATCCTTTTCCCCCCCCACTGTTCACTGCAATGAACTTAATTTCACTTTAAGTTAAGCTCTCATATCACTGAACAGCAGTACTGTTCTCCTACCTCTATATAAGATTGATTTTTATCTAAAATATGACAATGTGAACAACCTGAAAAAAAATCATAGTCCAAACAACCTGTACATGTTTGTTAATAAGCGTGTTGAATTGACAAAGTCCATATGAAGAGTTGTGTTTTCTTATTAAAATGTTCAGGTTCTTTACTCTCATGATCTGCATCTGATGGCAAGAAATTACAACGATGGAATGAACTAACTGGGTAAATCTGGTGTGTAACAAAAGGCTTCATTCAACACCTACTGCCTGCAAAGAAGGTTGAATGGGACAAGACAAACCCAGTTCAGAAAAATCTCTTAAGCATATGCTGAAATCAGTCTTCTATTAAGAACAATACTTTATCATGTACTTAAGGCCCACGGACTTCACAGAGATTAAATAGTAAATTGTTTCTGAATTGGATCCTAGATCAAGAGTAGACTTATTTTTTCATACTTTAATTACTAGCTAGCAGTTGCTATACTTGGATAGCAGGTGCTAATTTACTTCCCCCTCAACATCCTTTTCCTAGGATGACTTTGCACATTGGGCCAAATTCTGGCTTAAGATGTACATACCAGCACCGTTTTGGTTGACTGGACTGATCTGAGCACCTGTGGGCAGAATACAGCACTTGCGAACACAGGAGTGTGTGATGCTACCTGCGTGATAATACTGGGTCAGATTGTTATATAAAAGCACTCGTCTTTCTAATGCAAGTGAAATGAGATTCAAAATCTGCAAGCCCTCAAAACTTCTGTTTATGCATTTGTTCAGTACGTTGTCCTGCCCTGGCATTTTCTGTTAGTTTATGGACTTTTAATAGAACATTATTAAACATGGATAGTGAGCATTTAAAAACTACTGAAGCAGCAGCAAGGTGCTGTTTTTATTAAGTGCTTAATGATCGCAGTGGGTGTTGCCCACATTTACTAGGTGTGTCTACAGTGCAACTAATGCAACTGAATGCAGCATTTTGAGCCCAAATAAACCAATCCCAACGTCACTGTTTACATGTGCATTTAAGCGCAGTAAATTAGTCTACTGTATCCTAATTTGCCTGGCATGTATAGATGGTAATGCCTTGCTGCGCAGCAAATTAGCCTCCCACACAGTAAAGTGTCTCATGTAGACATGCCCACTATGGTCCAAAAACTGAACAGACATAAATTACTCCTGCGAGAAGCATATTTATAACATTTCCATTTTACATAGAGACAAGACTCAGATCGGAAGCAGCCAGGGAGTGCTGGCAACTACAGCTTGCTGGAGGACCTCAGGCACGTTTGCCCGTTTTCAGATCCGTAAACTGATAACACTGTACTCAGAAGTCAGGACTGCCTGGTTCCTACCGCCGGACCACGGGGTCAGTCCTGCAACAAGGGGTTCTTTTCACCAGTGCTGGAGCGAGCCTTGCAGCCACAAGGCTTAATTTGTGATGGGATGAACTGTACTTTGGCCAGGACACAGAGGTTGACTTGTGGTCTCTCCTCAAAAGGATTTCATGGGACTTTGTAATTGCCATGTGTGAACAGGATGTTAATTATGTTTCAGCTGAAAAACAGCCTTTCTATTCGCCCAGTCTCCCTCCACATTACAGTGGAGCACGGCTACTACGGACTCCACTTCAATTCCATCAGACCTTACCGAGTGACAAGCGGTGCACGAATTGCCAGAGTCTAAGGCAGGCAGGGCCTTCAGCTCTCAGTCAGGGACAGGCTCAACTAACCCGAGAGAAGACTAGCCTACGTACTGCAGCTGGGATGTGATCCAAAAGTGCTGACTCTGAGCCACCTACACCATTTCCATAGCGTCACAATTGGCTTCTTGGTCTCCTGTGCAAGTACTGACCTGAAACAAAAGCTCCCATTGACTTCAAAAGTTTCCCTGGGGTTTGGATTAAGACCCTATGGCACATGTTTCAGGCAGTGGAAGGTCATGTCACATAACAGCTTCTGGCCGTTATTTTGCACTGCCGTTGGCTTTCGGCTGTGAAATACCCTGAAGTGCTGGAACCCCTACAAAAGATTGCCGCGGTACATTTTATTGTGGGGTTAGGGAAATTACAATGTATGCCCCTTGAATACAAAATAAAGAGCCAAGTACCCTAACGAGCACATTTCTAGGTGTTCAGTCATGAATTGATTATGCTTCACAGAACGTTAACAACAGATAATACGGGACATGAGGCGTCCACCATCGCCCTCCTTAGGATACGTACAAATGAAGGAAGAATCACCCCGAGAGCAGCTCTCCTAACAGTCCTGGTCCCATGCTGGGTTTGCAAGGCAAGCAGTTTGTAAACCTATCTGTCTTATTTTAAGACTGAGCAAATTTGAACTAGAGTCACTGAAAGGTGATCAACCTGGACCCTGGCATGTCATTTTTACAGACCCTCTTATAGGAGAAGCAGCATGCAGCAATGTAGTGTTGCACTTAAATCAAAGACTCAACTTTCCTTACTAAAAATATATCTAAACAAGCCTTATGCTGATACCAAGGAAGTAAAGCAGGACAGCAGTGAAAATACAGAAACCCCTGTAAATCTGGACAAGCCACTGTTTTGCATTTCACTGATACGCAGCATAACCCCGACTGCCAAATGACGAGTTGGTTACACTTCTTCATATGACGGGGCCTTATGTTGTTTACAACAAAAGCAGCAAAAATGCTAGATAAATGGAAACACCGTATACATCATCAGAGTCTGATTCTGGTCTGACACCAAACTCCCTCGATCCAGTCAAACTAGTCCTGATTTACATCATTGTACGTTGGAGAAAAAGCCCTCTTACTAACCGGTTAATATCTATTTTCGCGGTAATTCAAAAAGGAAAGGAAAATGGAGCTTGCACCTTTTTTGCACATCTGTGTGTTTGTGCGGGTTGTAAGGAAGGCCTGGGAGGCTTTTATAAAAGTGACAAAAGCAGTAACAGTGAACAATCATCTTCTCTGCGTGATTTCTATTTTAGAAAGTTAGGTCTTTGCTACTCTCGGAAAGAGTTTGATGTGAGAAGAGCTGGCGAAATGACGACGTGAGAACAGACAAGGGTTTTCAGGCCTAGAAGAAGTTTATCGTGGCTATCACAATTTACACTGCAGGTTAGTTAAGCAAGTCTCGTGTTATCCTCCCTCTCCCCTGACTGGATGACACGTAGTTCATACACCATCAACTGTGTGCGTGTAACCATTGATTACAGAAGTTGTAATGTGTCTGTGTGCGGATATCGAAGCATTAATGCCACGAACGTTGCTTCCGCATGTATTTGTGTCCATGAGAAGCCCGACCACTCGAACATTTACAGAAGGAAAAGTGCAAAGGGGTTCTGAACAGAGGTGAATTTAAACTTGCATTCAAATTCACAGGAGTACTCACTGCACAGCGTTCCCACAATTAGTTTTCCCCTGCTTAGTTGCTAACATTCCTTAGTGAATTTTGACTGCATAACTTTCAGAAAATCAGGGTCAGTAGAGTAAATGTTTCTATAGCAACTTGGCAGACACACCTTTCATAACTCATAAATTATGTCAGTAATGAAAAGGCGCAACTGGGTCAGAGCAGTGCATGTTGGGAAGTTAATGCCCCGTTATGTAAGTAGGGTAACTAAAGGTTAGAGAGAGCAATTGAATAATGAGCTTTTTGCCAGAAACAGAAGAAGAGATCAACACACAGTGCTTCCAAAGACCAGCTTCTGAACAGTAGCAGTATGAGACATGGCTGGTGACGAGCCACCAGACTGAAACAGAACCTGTTTCAGGACTCGGAGGAATGTGAATTCAATGCTCTGAAAAAAAGACATACCCCGTTTCCAAAAGCAACTTTTATATCACAGTTGTGTTCAGGGGAGATCAGGAATAGATCCATTCAAAGCACTGCTGCAGAGATCATCTCCCTGGCCTTGTCATTCATCTCCATGCTTTCCTCCACCAGCTCTCCCTTTTCATCGCTTCCAATGCACCTTACCCTTATTTTGAAGGTACGTCGTGGCTCCAGGCCTCTTCACCACTTTCAGCACCTAGCCGCCAACTCTCCCCTCTACTTGGGCGTCAACTTCATAGCCCATTTGTCTAATTCGCTCACAAGCATTTTCGTTCTTTCTTTCAAGACTTCGCTCCCTGAACCACCCTAAAAAGCAGAAACCTCTTCCTCTTTCAAATTCTTCTCTAACATCTAATTTTGCTGTGACACCTATAAAACACCCTATACTGACTGCGATAGAGAAGTGGTAAGCACAGATAATCACATCACTGATCTTGCATTTATTAGTAGCTTACCAAAGATATCCTCCAAGAACCAGTTTAGGTAACCAATCCTTGCATAGGCATCATTGCCGTCATCTCCTCTCCTTTACTGTTCTTCCGTCTTCTTCTACCTTGGTTTATTCAAATAATAAGGTCTGAGGACAGACTGCCTCTATCCCACACTTGGCACAACGACGGCTAGATGATACAGTGACAGACCTACAGAAATTAAATGCGTATGACCGAAGGACAAAGGCATACAACAGGAACGGGTGAAGAGCCTCTAGGGCCTATAGTTCTAATTGCTTTGTTTTTTGGCACAATGAACTCTTACTGTGATTGAACCCACTGGACACTGCTATACTAATTAACACTAATGATTAAGGAGCTCCTGCCAGACCTCCCTGATAAGAGAATATTATAAAAGAAGGAAATGGAGTTGCACGAGCGCCCCACAAAGTGTAGAGAGCTGGAGCCTAGATGGCACGAACAAATTAAATCTACACTATCATGCTAACCAACAGCTGACTCAGGTTTGGAAAAATGAGGTAGGCAGGAAACCGAGAGCTGTGCTGAAAAAAAGACTATCTAAAATGCTGCACTTTTATTACAATTACATATCCTCCTATAGCTGCACACCAGATAAATATATTAATCAAAATGACCTCATTTTAGGCTTGAGTGTTATATAACCGTGGTAAGTATGCCATTTCCCTCCTGCTGAGGAAAAATCATGTTCGTCTTAAAAGAATTCCAAACGAATCTGTTATCAAGTGCGGGGAAAGAAGGGGGGAAACAAGAATTAATGAGCAAAATGATTCATCACCCTCCCAGTGCTGAGAGTACAGCAGCAAGTGACTCCACCGCCGAACATCACTGCACCATAAGAGCCCACGGTTATCGCTGGAGGTCCAAGCTTTCCCATGTTTCAAACACCTCCCAGGATGGGGGGGAGCAGGCCTCTGCAGAAAGGGAACGGAGGGGCTAGTTCCTTTCAGGTCTAGCAATCGGACTCCAGTGGTTTGCATTAGCTTTACGGTCTCAAAGCTCATATTCAAGGGCTGCCTCTGTAAATATGGAGCTCGCAGAAGCCCCCTCCAGATAGTTATTTTTCACTTGGCGGGGGAAGTGGAGGGCATAATAGGAAAGGCATTCCTTTTAGGTAGTGCTAATCATGCTTTGAACAGGCTCAAAGCACTTTTCAAAGCTGAATACAACAAGGCTATAAGACTTATCTAGATTTACAGTGCATTACACAAGCAAGGGACCAAAAGGTGAACATTTTTGTGATAGAAGATTACTCAGGCAGAGAACTCTCATAAGTGCTGAAATGTGAAAAACAAATGGCAGGGTATGCATTTCCCATTTGCTCAGTACATGCACATAAAAGAAACACTGCGTAGGCTTCACTGCAGCATAGCAGTGTGTCCAAAACTCAAAGGTTAGTTACATAAATGATAAGGCGTGGGCTTAAATGCTTCATTCAGCTTGTTAATTACTTGCTTTGTGGCCTGAGCCAATGTTCTGAAACAGGTTCATCCAATATTGTACGACTTCCTCTGCATTTCCATCTATCATATTAAGCTGAAGTGCTGGGGAACAATTTGTTGTAATATCTAGGAAGAGGCTCTTTTCTTCAGGAGTGATTCTCAGAACAAGCTCATACAGAGGAACACACAGATGCTCTTTAAATGTGCTTCCTAGGTTTGAAAATTATGGAGTGAGATGTTTCTAAGCATCCCCTTCAAAAACAGCCTCCAGCAACCACAAACAGACCAGTGCCGTGACATGCGTGCTCGTGAAAAATCCTCCTCGTCTCCCCACCTCGTTAGTCTATACATCCAAACGGAGGGGCAGCCCACCAGAAGCCATTACTGCAATACACTGGAAACAGCCATCAAATCCTTGAGACAATACTCTTTGCAGGAGCTACATTTCTATTATTTCACATTTCAGTACAGTTCACTAGGACATCTGTTTGACTGCGATGTTTCAGATCATAAAGAAGAGCAACCTCCCCAGTTTCTTCCCTAGGAACTTACCATTTCTGCTCCTCCTCTACAACCTCTCTTGCCTACATATCAAGGTGTTCACCTGTACTCACACACTTCTTTTTTTAACATTGGTGTGACCAAAGAGGAAAACTCATTCTGCCTTTGGGTTTCTCTGAAGCAGATGGAAATTGAAGGCAAGTATCTCAGAACAATATCTGACCTCTAAAATGTTCAGAACTGGAAAGTCCCTTTGCCAAATATGCTTTAATCTCACCAGGTCCCTCATGCCACCTTTACAAGTGGATGTTTCTAAACCACAAAATGCAGAGTAGGATCGGGGATCTGAATTTCAAGCCTTGAAAGTCTGGGGGTTCTTGGTTGAGGTTTTTGTTTACCCCATTATAGGTAAAGGAGCCAACGGTAAAATGTAGATATCGGTTTGACTTCGAAATGGTGGTTGGGACACTCATCCAGTCTCAGGTAAAAGGCGTAGCACTGGCCTCCCTGATGCGTATGCCCCCCTTCATTTCCCACTGATCTGAAACTCAACCATAGCATCTGGCTACAGCCAACTCTGTTAAAATGTGACTTGATAGCAACAAATGCAGCAATGCTTGCAGAGAACTTGCAATAATAATACGGATTGTCCTCTGTTTATTCCAAAGAATTGTTAACCCTGAAGTCTATTCATGGTAATTTAAGCATCATTATTACCCATTTAATTTCTGATTAAAGCAAGGGAAAATTACCATAATATTTAAATGTACTGTGCATGGAGTTTCTTTTTTGGTATACCTCTGTTGGCTGGAAATTCGTAGGCAGAGTTTGTGAGAGTCCTGGGGAGTTTGGGAGAGTTTC
Source organism: Caiman crocodilus (assembly GCA_030014935.1). Lineage (NCBI taxonomy): Eukaryota > Metazoa > Chordata > Crocodylia > Alligatoridae > Caiman > Caiman crocodilus. The sequence continues at coordinate 14,754,581 of JAGPOW010001327.1, forward strand.
TCCTATGAATTCTGGCTTCCCCAAAGCCATTTCAAGTCTCTTTACTGTGACCAGCAAATCCCAAAGCATTAATATTTTATTATTTTTCCCTTTTATAGTTAGCATTTATCTTTCCAGAAAGTTGGTTCCTCCAGACTCTTCATAATTTTTGCTTAAGCCTACTGCATTCTTTCCAGTGAGACGTCTCAGCACTGCTCATTCATTACGGATCACATTTGCGGGGGGCAGCGGGTAGCACAATGCTATGGGGCAACCAGCACGGGTGTATAGCAGGCAGATCCTGCCTGACAAACCCAGTCTCTTTTTATGACCAGGTCACAAAGTGCTTAGATGCAGGAGTAGAGGTAGATGTTATTTACTTGGA
>JAGPOW010001327.1:14760642-14806678 GCA_030014935.1 Caiman crocodilus
TCCCCCCCCCCCCCCCCCCCCCCCCCCTCCCCCCCCCCCCCCCCCCCCCCCCGACCCCCCCCCCCCCCCCCCCCCCCCCGAAGCACTTCGGGCAGAAAAGGAGCCCTTGCCGGCAGGAAGGGCTTCGCCCAGCTCGTACATGTGGGAGAGTAGCCTCCTGCCTGGCTGCACGGCAAGGTGGCAGCAGTGGCCTTTGCTGGCGGGAGGTGGGACTGCAGCTGCCCAGCATTTGGGTTTGGGGTGGGGGCGCAGCAAGGGGCCCTTTGGGGGCTGGGCCATGGATCCAGGGATGCCGCAGCAGGGAGCAGCACCAGTCCCTACTGGGCAACCCCCCACAGGTGGGGGGCAGGGCACCCAGTCACGTAGGAGACTGTGGGGGGCACAAGCAATGTCCAGGGGCAGGCAGTTTCCCCTTATCCGCAGGGCACAGAGCTGGGGGGTTGCTACAGAAGTCACCCCCCTGCAGCCAGGCCTGGGCTGGAAGGGCCTCAAGGGAAGGCGCAGGCACTTGCCAAGTGAACAGCCTACAGCCGGCGGCCATGCTAGCACCTGCCACCCTGGGCTAAGCTCCTCTGAGAGCGTGGGCCTGGGAGCCAGCTGGGCTAGCGCTGTCACAGCACTGATCGACTAAGGCACTGATCGACCAAGGCACTGTGGAGCTCTCGCCCCCATACCTCCATGCTGCACCCAGCATGGACAACCCCCCAAGGCCAGCCCGCTCTCGTTGAAACTCAAGCTGTGAGCAGCTGGGCCTCACAGCTGCAACCAGGGAGACAAACCCTAGGGTCAAATTGTGACTGTTTGGGTTTTTCCTTTTATTTTGTTAAATCTACAGGCCCAGAGCTACTGCTGCGATCAAGCCATGCAGTATCTCAGCTGTGAACACAAGTCCTTTCTTAGCCAGCAGCATGTTTACAGCAGAGCCCTTTATTTTTTAATGTTAATATATGGAAATCTGGCTAATCAGTCATATGCATGCTGCATTTGGCATATGGCAACACTAAGCACTAAAAATGTAACAACATAGTATTTATAACAGTATTGGAAGATACGGCGGGCACATCTACACGTCGCCATATGGCAACATTGCTATGGCACAGAAGTACTAAAGCACGGCTCCTCTCCAAGAGGAAGTACTAAAGCACGGCACAGTAACTGCCCGTACTGCACTGTGTGCACAGTTACATTTTGCCACTACGTTGCTGTAGCGGCATGCTAAAATGGGGGAGCGCACCACTACGGCGACATAGGTGCCGATCTTGTGTAGACCCACGTGATTGCTATGATGCCATGTGGCATAGTGCACTATGTGGCAATGTAGCGTGTCTCTACATTGCCATAAGGTGGCATGTAGACGCATCCAGTGTCATAGCCAGGAGCTCACCGTAACTCAAAAGACATTTCTCAGAAAAGGTTATCATCATCATCATTTACACTACAGTAGCACCAGGATTGGGGCTCACTTGTGCTCAACAATGTAGATACAGAGTAAAAGACAGATCTTGCCCGAGGGAGCTTATGGTCTTAACTAGACTTGATTAAAAAGTGCAACAGAAAACAGAGAGGTTAAAGCGTCTGTACAGTTGCTCAGCAGACCAGAGCTAAGACCAAAACTCTGGTCTCTCAACCCAGGGTGGTCTCCACATTGTTTCCACCAATGTATGCTGCCTTTTGAAAGAACCGAAACAACCCCACCGCCGTACTACATGAACTTCAAAGATCTTCAAACACTCCAGCTTTGTATTTATTTCAAAGCCAACCTTGGAAGTTACCACTGCAAAACCCTAAAGTGTTAAGCAAATCTTCATGGGTTTTCTTAAGCTCCTGGAGCAAGCATACTCCCACGGTGCCTGGCACTTCTTCTTGATATGAAAGGTATGCAATTTTGAGGAGTCTCCTTGAAATAGAAACCAGTAAGTGCAGTCTACCTCCATGGAGAGGAAAAACCCATGTGAAAGACAAAGGGAAGAAAATTTAAAACAAATGGGTGGGAAACAGCCAAAGTAGAGACAAATTCATACCTAGCGTAACTCCAACCACTTCAGTGGAGCTCCAGCCAAGGACAGAGTACAATTATTTAATGTACATGGCCAGCTGTATGCACTCTGCCTGTGTCTAAAAAACCTGCTAAATAAATTAAACATACCAGAAAAACACCAGGGAGCATAGCCAGACAGCTACTGGCAGCAGCAGTTCTCTCATGAGACTTTCTGAACTGAGGCTGCACAAAGACAGGAGCTTCTATCTGTATTTGAAGTAAAATGTACAGTATCCAAGGCAGTAATTGGCATGGATGCAAGCACACTGCCCTGGAGAGTAGTTTTTAATTTGGATTTAAGGAACTATAAGCTCTTCCTTTAGGCCTGGCTGTCCCCTACATGAGGAAAAAGAAACAGTATGCAAGTCAAGATCCATGATGTTCAAATACTACTACAGGAAGAAGCCAGGAGACTCGGCCAGGAGCCTGAATGCCTGTTTTACGGGTGATATATGACTGACCTTTCCAAGTGCAATCACAGTCTTAGACCCATGCCCAGCAAATGAGCATCAACTGTTCCCGGAGCACATATCTTTTTTCAGTTATGGCCAGGCTTAAGGCTACAACTTTGACTTTTGTCACAGTGATCCTTGCCTTTGTAACCTCCAGGCTACATTGCCTGAGCACACATTTTGCGAGTAGTGTCGCATGCAGAGTCAGGCACGCAGAGCAGCACTGAGACATGTACTCTCCGGGGCTCCTTGGACACTACACAAAACACAGGCTTGTTGGTAGGAGATTAAAACCAACTCACAGTCTTGAGAACAGCAATAGAAAATAAGCATATTTATTACTCATTAATAAGCGTAACACCCATTTTTAAAGATGACCAAATAGCCAAATAATACAACCTGATCACGTCCTTTCTAGAAGGTGGATTTGGGAAAGAAAGGATAGAGGATCAAATGAAAAAAACCACATGAAATAAAATATCTTAGTTTGGGGCTTTCACCTGCCGAGTCACAAACATACAGTTAACTAGGCAGCCGTTTCATCCGGAGAAACACTTTTAACTTCTCTTACTAGGAGCCCAATCCCATTGCCACTGAAGCCAACCAGTGTTTTGCCTTAACGTCTGTCAGAGCAGGTCTGACCCTAGGGCACTTTCACGTGTGCTCTGGGAGTGGGCTCTCGGAGCCGCTCTAGTTAAAGCACCCGAAATGCCTTGTGCATCAGCATCCTCACACTCCAAAATGGGGAGAAGGGGTAGCTAAAGGTCTGAGTTGGGATTAAAGGTAGGTTTACTGAAGAGACAGGAGATACTACACAGTCAAAATAGGAAAACAATGTATGGTGCTTTTAGTTCCTTTGGGATTTATGTTATATAATCCCCAACTTTCCATTTTATGATTCTACTGTGCTGATGAGCATGCCTCCCAGCCCAAGGTCCTGTTTGATGAGGGCATACAGACAGTGCTATGCAAGTCGCATTTATTCTTAGGTGGTTATGAAAGGGCAGGTGTTTACACATTAAACTATGCACACACAAATGCTCTATCCCCAAGAGGCACCTGTGACTTCCTTTAATATGGGTATGGACTCTGCAGTTCATCTTCAGTAAGAACTCCTACTTGGTGTCAATAGTGAGTTTTACGTAATATACCGCTGCCTTTTTTTTTTGGGTGTCTTTTATTAGGAGTTAGGTTTGTGACTTAAATGGAGAAACTCTGATGTTTTTAAAATAGATGAAGTGCAGTGTGGAAGCGTCCCAGTTTCTACATCCAGCTTAGAGATGAGATAACTTTATTTACTCCTCTCCCCCAGTAAAACCAGATAGCTTTGCAGCTGAAGTTCAGCAAAGCGGTTTTAGCCTGCCAAGTGTGACCTGCAAAATGCTGACCCATTGGAGCACATCCACCTTTCCATTGCTTCTGACTGCCTGTACCATAGCTTGGCACAGATGTTCAGTCTGTTCACATCAGTGGCGAGGGAGCACGTATGCGGAGCAGCAGGAACGGCTCCACGGACTGCATGCCAAGCAGTGAACTCCTAACGGGCCAAGGGGACCTGTACTGCTGATGGAAACAGAGCAAGCTCTTGCTGTAAACAATTAGAAATACTATGGAAACAAACAACCCCAAGACTTTGAGCCCTTCCCACAGGTTGCAGCTGTTGCTATGCTGTGCTTGTTTTGTCATTCGGAAAGAGCTACCTACATGCTGCATAAAGGCGCTCCAGAGGGCTGTGGAAAGTTTCTAAATTTAACCAATCAGACTCACTCTTCTATTTTGGAAAGATGCCTTGGAGGAACACGTCCGAATTCAGTTAAGGACTAAAAAAGGCTAAAAGGAAAAGTCCAAGTGCAGACGAGCTCAATTAGGTGTGTAAACTTCCGTGGACAGTGAGCAGGTTGGGCTGGTGGGTTAAGGCACAGGGTGTCTGGGCTCTTACATCAACATGTTGTGTGGCCTGGGGCAAGTCACTTGGTCTCTCTGTGCCTCCGGCCCTGGATACACAATCACCTACCCCCGTGTAATTCACATCCGTCCATATACTGATATCAACTATAGCATCACATACATACGGACACACGTGTTGGCACCCTGGACAGCTATTACGGCCTTTGTCACTAGTGGCAGAGAAGCAGGCAATAGCTTGTCTGTGTAATTTGCCCCAGCAGTTTTACCCCCGTTTGTTTCTCTGCTATTTGTTAATACCAGTGCACTACATCCTAGGTTCTAGTGTAGACAGGGCCAGTTTCCAGTAGAGGATAACAGCGGCTAAAAACACTTTTGCCTCCCTCCTTTGAAGTTCCTACCATGCAGGATACAACCAAGAGAGCAACCTACTCCCAGTGTGACAACAGGATGTAGCATCCCAGCCAATTTAAAATGGAGATTTTGTTAAATGCGCCCTCAGTTCATCTTGCAAGAAATGAGGCTCACCTAGGGGAAACAAAATTAAAATCACGAAGGGTGGCAGGGCCCACCTCTCCATCTGATCTGCTGGCTTGGAAACAGACTTTACTTGTTCAGTGACTTGATACTTTAACAAGCTCTGTGTAGTGACAGCTTGTGCCTCTCATGGCTCACTTGTAAATCTACAGATCAATTTATTGATTCGCGTACCCACTGACAGTTCGAGCTCCTGTTGATATAATGCAGCTGATGACTTGGGGAGACGGCTTACATCATTTACCTTCATAATCTGTGCTTCCCCCAGCTCTTCCTTGGACTCCGAAATAAACAGCTGTTTTAAAAATGGCTTATTTTTAAGCAACTCTTAACACAATAGCCATAATAGTGGCATCACACCATTTTATTAGTCAATCATCTGTACCTCCAGTTGAGAGAAGCTGCTAAACTTTGGCCTTGTTCATCTCTTGGGGAATTGATTTTTAACACCTGTATCACCAAACAGCTCTATTTAAAGTTCTGGGTTGTGCTGCTGCCAACTCCCCTGGCAAGTCATGGATTTTGCTTGGAGCCGAATACAAAGGCCTTGCAAACAGGGAGCCTGCCTCATTGCAATGATCCAGATGTGTTAAGTAAGATAAGATCATAAGGAAATACAGACTAGATGAAAACAGTGTAAAGTAGATACATAACTGGTTGGCTGAGTAGTCTTCAATGACTCAGTATCTAGTAGGGAAGAGGTATCGAGTGAAATTCCCCAGGGATTGGTCCCAGGTCTGGTATTGTTTAATATCTTCATTAATGATTTGGAAAACGGGATTCAGCACATTCGTAGAAAATTTGCAGGTTACACCAGAATTACCTAGATAGGCTGGAGAAATGATCTGCAATCAGATGAGATTCAACAAAGAAAAGTGCAAAGTCTTAGAGTCGGGACACATTAACTCCATGCACAACTGGGGAATGTCTGCCTAGGCTGCAGCACTGCAGAGAAGAACCTGGGGGCTACAGCAGATCATAAACTGAGCATGAACCAACAGTGTGCTCTTGTTGCCAAAAAAAGCCAACAGTATCCTGGGAGGCATTAACAGGAGTGTCACTTGCAAACCAAGGGAAGTGGTTCTTCTGCTCTGTTCAACACTGGTGAGGCCTCACCTGGAGTGTTGCATTCAGTTTTGGGACTCCCACTGCAACAAGGTTGTGGACAGATTGCACAAAACAACAAAAGGGATCAGAGACGTGGGAGAAAAGGCTATGAGAAATCTCAATCTATGAGAAAAGGCTGAAAGAGCTAGGATTATTTACTCTGGAAAACAGAAGATTGAGTGGGGTGGGGATCCAATAAGAGTCTTCAAATAACTGAAGGGTGATTACAGAGGGGATGGGGATGGGTTTTTCTCTGTGACTACAAGGGACGGGACTAGGAACAATGGCCTCAAGCTTCAGCAGAGGAAATTTATGTGGAGACCACTACGCAACCACCCCCATAGTCAGAAAGTTCCTCCTAATCTCCAATTTAAAGTTTCCTCTGCTGCAACTTAAAAAGTTTTCCTTATGGCTAGTGCTGGCTGTTAATGTAGTATTAACCCTCTAGAGGCAAATGGCTAGCAAAACCACAAGCTTTTACAGATTTTTCCTAGGGAAGAACATTGATGATGGACTCAGGTGTCTTTCATGCAACTTTGTGTATTCAGAGGAATGTACAAAATCCTTTCTTGAGCCCAGGAGGAATTAACACACCACAAAAAGCTTCCCTACTCATGCACCAAACTCCCTTCCTCCCTTGCCCCCATCCACCCGCTCTCTCTTGGTAGCATGACCCTGAGGAAAAACCATGTGTAAGCAGGAGCTTAGTTCCCTATTTCTGAGCTGTCTCCCTTCCACACGTGCATCTCTGTACAAGCAATATCAGCCAAACCCTCCACTCAGGTTATCTGAAATCTTCACAGTTCATTGCTGTGCTCAGCACCACCATGCTAGTACTGGATGCACCCAGACCTACCGCCTTGTCCCTCTTATTGCTGTGTTAAGAAGCATCACTAGATTACCTGTCTGGCAGAGACAGGAGTCACATGGACCTGATCACAACTGCCAAGTGGAGGGAAGTGTGTGACATCAGAAAACAACTTGGAAAATGGCCTTTGCATATGTACCCACCATCAGAATATCTCCTCCATACTGTCCCGTGTCAGGGGAGATCATAGAAAATGAGGGTTGGAAGGGAACTCAGGAGGTCACATCTAGTCCAGCCCGCTACTCAGAGCAGGACCAGCCCCAACTAGATCATCCCAGCCAAGGTCTTGTCTAGCCAGGTCTTAAAAACCTCCAAACGTGGAGATTGCACAACCTCTCTGGGCTTACCTGTTCCCATGCTTTACTACCCTCCTAGTGAGAAAGTTTTTCCTAATATGTAACCTCAACTTCTTTTGCTGCAACTTGAGCCCATTGCTCCTTGTTCTGTCATCTGCCCTCACTGAGACCAGTCCAGCCCCATCCTCTTTGGAGCCACCCTCCAGGTAGTTGAAGGCTGCTATCAAATCCCCCCTCCATCCTTTCCTCTCTAGACTAAATAAGCCCAGTCCTCTCATCCTCTCCTCAGAAGTCATGTGCTCCAGCCCCCTGAACTATTTTTGTTGCCCTCTGCTGAACTCCCTCCAATTTGTCAACATCCCTTCTGTAGTTGGAGGCCCAAAACTGGACACAGTACTCCAAATGTGGCCTCACCAGTGCTGAATAGAAGGGAATAAGCATTTCCCACAATCTGCTGGCAATGCTCCTATGAATGCCACCCAGTATGCCATTAGCCTTCTTCACAACAAAGGCACACTGCTGGCTCACATTCAGCTTATTGTCCACTGTAACCCCCACGTCCTTTTCTGCAGAGCTGCTGCCCAGCCAGCCAGCCCCCAGCCTGTACCGGTGCATGGGACTGTCGTGTCCCAAGTGCAGGACTTTGCACTCTCCTTATTGAGCCTCATGAAATTGGAGGATTGGACCAAAAGCAATCTATCAAGGTCTCTCTGAATCCTAGCCCTACCCTCCAGTATATTTATTACTCTCCCCCAGCTTGGTGCCATCTGCAAACCTCCTGAGAGTGCACCCCATCCCATCTTCCAGGTCAGTGATAAAGATATTGAACTAACTAGCCCAGGACTGTCTCCCTGGGACACTCCACTTGATACTGGCCGCCAGCTAGACATGGAGCCATTGACTGCTCCTCTCTGAGCCTGACGATCCAGCCACTTTTGTATCCACCTTACAGTCCATTCATCCAACCCACACTTTTATAGCTCGCTTGTGAGAATGTCATGGGAGCCCATTTCAAAGCCTTGCTAAAGTCAAGGTAGATATTATATCCACTGCTCTTCCTGCATCCACGCTGCCTTTTATGACAAGATGACTGACAATCAGGTTGCTCAGGCTGGACTTGCCAAGGGCACATCATTGTTGACTGTTCTTAATCACCTTCTTCTCCTTCAAGTGCTTAAAGATGGATACCTTAAGGACTTGCTCCATGATTTTTCCAGGAACTAAGGTAAGGCTGACCAGTCTGCACCTCCCTGGATTCTTCTTCTTCCCTTTCTTAAAGCGGGCACTACACTTGCCCCTTTCTAATTGTCTGCAACCTCTCCATATCACCGTAAGTTTTCAAAGATGACATCCAGTGGCTTTGAAATCACATTATCCAACTCCCTCAGCACCCTTGGGTACATCCTATTTGGCCCCATAGACTTGTACACATCCAGCTTTTCTAAACAGTCCCTAACCTGTTCGTTCAGTACTACTGGATGCTGTAAGAAGGGGGCGTTGCAGGGCCGGTCTAAATGTAGACCCATCCACTTGTTGTAGGGCCAGCCGCCCGCCTACCTCGCCTTGCTATTATATACTTACATGATGTTACCCAGGCGGGGGCTGCCCATTTATCTGCCCTGATGACAAGGGCCTATGTATAGGACTCCAGTCTCCCCTTATTGTATCCCATGTCTTGCAGATGTTTCCTCCAGTTAGCTAACACTGGGACCCAAACTTCCAAGTATCACGTGAGACTTGCTCCCTACCAAAGCTCGCAGTCCCAGTGCCCTCACCCTGGGCTCTTCCTTTACACACTTGCACTGGGCCCTGGGCCCGACGCACTGGGCTCCAACCCCATTCTCAGGATCAGGGCTCCAAGCCCTGTCCCCAAGCCCTCCCGGGGCTATCCCCTTATCCCTGGCCCCAAAAGCTTCCTTAATAGGTCTCCAAAGCTCAGAGCCCGACTCCCCTGGAGCTTCATGCTGGTTCCTATATGCAGTCTCAGACCTCCACCACAGTCTGGATGCTGCCACAGGTCCCTCCACCGGCCTGGGCCCTGCTTCAGTACTCTCAGTGCGTCTGGGCTCCCTCTGCTCCATCTCACCCACCAGGGACGTGGGGCTGGGGTTAGGAGGCGCCTTTCACCAGGGCAGTAACTGGCCTGGCATTTCTAGGGGCCACAGACAACCCCCCCAGGCCACCTGTCCCCCACCAGGTACAGCTTTCTGTCATGCCCAGGACCACGAGGCCTCCTCCTTCCCATAGCCCCAGCCCTTACCTCCAAGGATGTTTCATGAGCAGCAGTTCAGCTGAGTATTGATCCTTTGTGTGTAGCAGCAACCTGCTTCTCCCTTTGCAGTTCAGGGCTCAACTCTGATGGAGCACAGCTGGGCCCAGCTCCCAATCAGGCAGCCCTGCCTAATTGGCATTATACCCAGCTGCGAGCTGCTCTGCTGCTGCCACCCAGGCCCCTGCAGATAACAGAGCACCCTGCGCTGTTACAGATGCATACTTCTTCCAAAATCTGTGCTGCCAGCTTGAGTAGCCTAGGAACTTTGCCTGTGAAGACTAAGGTAAAAGAGGCTTGGAGTACTTCAGTCTTTTCTGCACCCTCTGTCACTAGGTTGCCTCCCCCATTTAGTAAAAGACCTGCACTTTCCCTGATCTTCCTTGTGTTGAAGAGATATACTTGTAGAAACCCTTCTAGAGATCTCCTTACTCAGCCTATCTTTCCCTATCTTCACCTGCACGTTAATTGGACCCCAGAGTCTCAGCAAGCAGCAAAACACTCCTGGGCTGCCGCAAGCACTAAGTGCACCATTTCCCCATACTGTGAAATCCACAGAAGTGTCCCCCGGTGCAGCATCTGCTTTTCCTTCATGCTAGCAGAAGCCTGCTCAATCTAGCAGCTTAAATGCAACAAGTTTCTAAACAGAACTGCTGTTCAGGCTCTTTGCAACTCTTCCCTGCTCTATGGCAAAGGTACTAGCACCCTCTGCTGTCACTGAGCAGCATAGTTATCACCCCACAACCAGATGCCTGTCCAGTACACACAAAACTTCAATGCCAAGTCACTGGTTCCTTCAGTAAAAACCCCCAAGTCACAGGTTTCCATAGCTTGGCCTGCCCTCTTCATTGTGCCATGACTTCTGCACTGCTAGGGAACTCATTTTTTTCTAGAAATACTTAACACAATCGTTTTTTTTAAAATAGCAAATTACCGTTATGCTTAATTACTAATATTATTTGAACTGAGAGCGCATTCAAACCAGTCAGGATTATTCTGGGCTTAGAAAATCAAAGATAAATCAACGTGACTGCAAATACACTCACTGGTGGCACCAACCTTCACGATTTCATGACAAAGCCCGTGCTTTTTGGTGTTCTTCCTCAAGCCCCAGCATCTAGAGCCATGTGGCTCCATGAGACACTCATTGTAATTTTTTTTTTGGTAACTTTCCAGCCTTCTTGATTGCACATTAGAAAAAGTGAACCTCAAAAATCCAGAAGGCAAAGAAAAATTAACTTCCAATTAAGGAGTGTTTCAATATCATGGATTTTTAAAGCAACCCCAAAATCCTATATAGAATGGGTAATAGGCAAACTCACCTGGGTATTTGTACACATGCTTGCTGAAAGCTAACTGGCTCATTTTGGTATATTTTGGCAGACTGGCTGCAATTTTTCAAGCCAGCTTTTTTCGAACATTTTTCCTCACCATTTGTTTTAAAACCATCCAAATATTTCCTTTTTCACAGACAGCTACTTTTTCCTCCGTTTTTTTTTTTTTAATTTTTGGTCAAAAATATTCTCAAGAAGAACGTAAAAAAGGCAACTTCCAGCACATTTTAGATGTGGGGAAAAATGACCCCAGTATGGGTCAACATCAAACCTTTCAAAACCCAAACCCTCGAAAGGCTTCAAATCTAATTTTTCAGGTTTTGACAAGGTCACACTTTAGAGCATTTGATGCGGGGGATCCGAACAGGCGGTGAGGTCTCGGTTTGTGTCCATCAGCCAAAGCATATTTATATCTACAGAGTATCTATGGGTTTAACTGACCAAGTGCAGGAGTGGGTGATTTTGCAGAACACCAACATTTCTCACCGTGACTAAATCTCTACCTGAGAGAACCAAATCTCAGGATGCCAGAGTCCCATTCATCTCACTTACAATTGCCTCGCACAGCTCATCACATGCAGCTTTGGACATCACACCTTGGGCAGCTGCCCACAAAGTCAAGGCCATGACCACACTTCAGGTTTGCTGCAGGGCTCACTTACCTCCATGAAGTGATCTGGAACTGCTGTTGCACAGCAGTGCGTGCACACCTGGTTGAGCAGCTCCCCTGTAAAAACTGCTGCATCCACACAGCGCTATGATGCCTTCTGGGCAGACAGCCCATGGCGAGATCAAGACGCCCTGCTGCTGGGCTCTACTCATTCAGGGCTTTCCCTTCCTAAGCACTCGGGATTAAAGTGGAGAAGTCCCATGATTCCTCTTGTTGCATCCATCACTATTTTGCAGCGTCCCCACCATTCTCACAAGCCCTGCAAGACGTTGCTGCAGCCCTGATCATCACTGGTGGGAACAGGGCGCTGCACAGTGAATTCTGTGGCGGGACAACACAACCACCTAAGGGAAAGCTGAAACAGATCTCCCTTTTCCAAGGGCTTTCCTTGGTGAGCAGTTGCTTTTGCTTGGCCCTGACTAGGAGAAGCCTCTCAGTTGCTCCCAGTATGTACCTAACCTGCTTGGTGCTGTCTGGGCTGCTATGGAGAAGTGTGGTGATAACAAAAAGGTCCTGTCCACGCTCAGCCAAGTCACAGGGCCTACTAATGCACAAGAGGCTGCTGTTGGCTTTGCACAGGTGGCATTCCTGAGTCGTACTGGCAGGACCACATGCCTATTCTTTGCCCTACAGGACCAAGCTTTCATGAACATGAGTTATTTGTCCATGGTGATGCAAGGCCCTCCTCATCGCTGTCCACCTGCTTGCATGTGGCTTGGTCTGGGAAAACACACAGGGTGTCAGGAGCTTTAGAAACTGTTACCTGCTTTTGGCAATGACAAATTGAACTTGTGCTCTAAGGACTGTGACAGAGGTGAGGAACTTGCTCCCAGTCCAGGGGACCTGGTTTCCTCTCTGCTTCCCAGCTTCCAAAGCCTTTTCATGGACACTTCCACAGGAGAAAGGACCTGGTTAAGCAGTATCCCAAGCAAATGCAAAAGTGACAGTGGAAGGAGCACTGGAAACTGCAGGGTAGATGGAGATGCCTTACTGTCAAGACTGGAGGCAGGTGAGCAATATCTGGGATATTCATGCAATAGCTGTGCGCTGTGTTTTGCCCAACCTCTCTGAGATCAGGAGAGAGAGCCAGGAGGTGGGCAGAGCTGCTGAACCGTCTGTGCAGCCAGACAGGCATCTCTGTGAAATACTGCATCTAGTTGGGGGTGCATCATGTTCCTACTTACAGGCTACAGCCTTCTACTGCACCACACATGTACCTCTGAGAGAGGCTTTCCTAGTGATCAGTGCACATAGATTAAGTTCTGTGCATAAGGGGGCAAGGATTTCATTACTGTGCCTTGCACAAGGCTGTCAGGAAATTTCCAAATGATGTGAGTCTGAGTCATCTATTAAAAACCCACTGAGAATACAAAACGGTAGAGCCAGCTGCATGGTGCAAGTGGCAGAAAACGCGACCGAGCATTCGTAACCTTGAGCAGAGTGAAAAGTTAGTGTAAAATGAATGAACAAAGTAGCTGCTGTGTACACACCAATCTGTGCTTCCTTAGGAGTCAACACGCTCTCTCATCTCGCAGTGATGGAAATGGAAGACCTGTCCTTGGCGGGCGAGGGACTTCGTGGGTGCTCCCTGCATTCCCTATTCTGTTGCCTCCTGGCTGCAAGTCACCGTGCAGCATGGAGCTGGCAAGCACAGCAGGAGCTGTCAAATACCTTGGTTATTAAAGGATGTGATCAAGGCTAATATTAGGCTCATGGGCTTTGATTTTGTAGAGGAAGCCTGCTCTTTGTTTTTTATAAACAACACGCTCTTCAAGGTTACAGGATGTTAGTGCCCAAGAGCTGGGGAGATCTGACTCAGCAATGCTGGGCTGGAAAGCTCTCCTCTGGCAGCCAAATTCTTCTGATCAGCTAATTATCTTTTTAAAAGGGGAGAGGGCAACTCTCTCAGCAATGCTGCAGCTCACCGAGCTTCTTTCCCGGCCTACCTCGCATCAGTTCCTTTGCCAAGAAACACTTCAGCTAGCCTGACAGCCCCAAATCAAATCTCGTGTCTTTCCTCTATCAGTCCTAGACTCAAAGTGCTCCCAGTCTGAGGTCTAGACAACCCCACAATCCCTCCCATAGCATAGAACTGCCTTTCAAAAGGCCTCTTCCCCTATTAAAGCCCCACTGTTCTTCCTTCCCCAACTCGAGAAGGAGAGCTTTGGCTGACCCATTATGACAATAGCATTTAATAGTAAACCAAATATGGAGATGGAATACAAAAGGAAGCTCAAGGCAAGGATTACAAAAACATATATACATACCATACATTAGAGAAGAGAAAGACAACACTGAAGCTGAAAGCAACAGGAGAAGAGAGATCCTGGTATGGCTTGCAGTAGTTAAGGTGAGGGATTGCAATCCAGACTAGTCAAAAGTGAAAAAAGAATTGCAAAAAATAGAAAAGTGCCTATTTTACAGAGGGACAAGCAAACCCATGGTTGTGACCTCAGCTCTTCAAAAGTGCAGGACATGGCGCCGAGTTTGTTCTTTTACATAATACTCAAAGGAACACAAGTGCTTCAGTTCTTTGCAAGGGAAGATTCATGTCTCAGAAGAGAGACACACGTGTGATAAAACGGGCCCAAATGACTGAGCTGACGGAAATACTCGTATTCTTTCCAGTGGTTTTACTCACATGAACGGATCCATTAGCTTCAGCGGGAGGGTTTGTGAGAGTAAGCATTCATCCGCATGAATACGTCTCTAAAAATCTAGCCCTTAACACTGGATACAGATTTAGTTATGGATTTAAGCTCAGGCCAGAACTAGGAGGTAGAAATTCTGGTAATGAGCTGCTCTGAGATCAAATTTGGCCTTTCGCATTCACATCTATCACCTGACAGCATGCTATTGAGTTGGAACAGCCACTAGGCAGCATTTTGCTAAAGACGCTCCACCAGCCAAACCAGGCTCCCGTTTGTACTGCTTGTAAACAGAAGATGTCTTATAATGTGCAAGGCTACAGCGAGGAGAAAGGGCAGGTGGGCGTTTTTCAGCTGTCACAATGCTCTCACCACTAGGAATGTCATTTTGTAAAGCTTCTGGAACATCAGTGGTGAGACTGCTACAGACTTCAGTGGCAGCCAGCTGGGCTGCTTGTAGCTGGACTTTCCTAACGTTTAACTTCCGTTCCGAGCTGAGGAGCGAGGGGAAAACAGGCTTTGTTTCTAACCGTAAATGTGACCGTGTAAACCACAAAGCTCCACAAATGCAGAGCGGGCTGCTCTTTGCTCTAGGCAGGCGTCCTTCCAGTGAGAACCCAGTGGTCTCCTCCCTCCCCACCACTCCCTTCACGATGGACCTCTTGCTAAAATAGGTTGGGAGAAAAAATCTCTAGAGAGCAGAAATTAAAATTAAGGAGGTTATCGCTGGTAATAGGTTTACACTCAGCGTCCAGGGACATTGCTCCAGATTTACAAAGGTGTCACCAGAGCAGAATCTGGCCCATAAAGGAGATAGCGTTTTTCTAATCCTCGAGAAATAGAGCGCAAGAGGGGGTGCAGGTCTGGGCCACTTCCGCAGGTGGTACTTTGTGCAGCTGGATGCTCACATCCAAGTGCCTCGAGCTGCCTGCAAATCAAGAGTCCGCTAACCCCACCTTTATGCTTATGGCCATTATGAAATGGATACAATGCAAGCCAAGAGTGTGGGCAGATCTGCCCCATCCCAACGTTAGAGTGGAAATCATTGCAACATCAGCGACAGCCAGTCTAGATGCTCCAGTGCACAGCTGTGAAGGCTTTCCCTAACACTAGTCAAAGGAAAATCAGGCCAAATACTGCACAAATATGTTTTTGAATGGAAATGCATCAATGTCCCAAAATGCCTTTTCTTGCAGCGTCCCTATCTCTTTGTCAAATGTGTCGTAAGAAGGTAGCGATCAGCCAGAATTTCCTAGCTGAATTTAGACGTGGGGAGTGCTGGGTTTCCTTATGCTGGCGGCCACCCTTCAATGGCAGGTCATCTTCACGTATTTACAATTACCGGCTGAAAATTCCAAGGCTCTTATTTCATCCTCAAAAAAGTCGGTCACAGTGAAGACGTTACTGGGTGGGATCAATACAGCTATTGGTAAAGTTGAACTTGTTTGCTATTGTACAATCTGGGGCATTTCACTCCAAGCTTTAGCTTTTTTCTTGGCCAGGGACAGCCAGGGGGGTTCAACAGGGCTGCACGGTGTCATCAGCAGATTAGAGGACTGTCTTGTTTCCTTTTCAGCAGTGGGAGCCCCAGATGCTTCCTGAGCAGCAGATCCAACTGCACCTGCTGAAAACAACACCAGAGCCATCATCAGCACAGCAGAGAGTCAAAAGCACAGCTCTTGCTAACCAACTTTTGTCCTACTCTTTAAAGCAACGTCATCTAAAGGCCAGGAAAACCCTGTTGCTTGCAGCTTACAACGCCGTGATGACATAACAGGAACTAGCAGTCCAACCTTCTTGGCAATGACTCGGCTGCCTGGTCTCCAGCACTGGCCAGGATGCTGCGCTGCACTGCCAGAGTGAACAGAAGCTGTTTGTGGATGCCAGCAGCAAAGCTCATGATGAAATCAGTGAAAAACATCTGCTGACTCCTGGTCAAAGCCAAGGGAAGTTCCCTGCCCTTGAGGTCCGCTCAGCTGGCAGATCTCATCTACCCTGACCCTGGAGCAGCCTTGCTTGTGTCCTTCGGAGAGTACACTCTGTCCTTAGCAAAGCCCTAGATACATGGAAGGATTTTCAGAAGTGCCTAAGTGAACCAGGAGCTCAAGTGCCAACAGGAGTCTGGCGCCTACATGCTCAGTGCCTGGGGCACATCTACACTGCATCACATCTCAGGGGTAGAAGAAAGTTATTGGAAGTCATTTGAAAGACAAAAGACACAACCTGGTTTAACACTTGCTCTGGACATTGTATACAGGCATTCACCTCCACCTAACCCAGGCAAATTACTGGCCCCTATTTAATATGGGGGCAACCAGATAGAGGAAGGGTTTAAGACCTCGGCAGTCTTCCTGGCTTGTTGGTCAAGTGCTGATAATGCTGGCTGTTACCCTGGCAGCAGGACTTGAACAGATGCACGTTACAGACTTCAACCTGGATCAGAGATGTGTAAAATGTTTAAGAGCTGAGCATCGATATGAAGACATTGGACCACCAGGACAATCCTTGGAGCAAGACAGCATGGAGAAAAGTTTAAATGGCCACAGATGGTTTGAGTTTCAGCCAAGGAGAGAGTTCAAAGCCTGAGAGGCCAGGCACAGCTAGCTTCTGGATTGCCAGCAGAGACTGCAGAGCCTCCATCGGCTCAGACAGCACTAGCACGGAGGCGGGAGTGTTCCTCAGCCATTCCCGACAGCGTTCAAAGAGGGGACTTCCCACTCGTGACGTGCAAGACATACTCGAGCTTCCCACCTGCCTCTTTTTCTGAGCTTTGTAACTACTTTCACAAGCCTGAGGATCACACTGATACATCACGAAGACCATCCAAAAAACACTTGCTTGTGTTTTAATTGTGCATGGCTGAGCTGGTAGCTGACATGAACGTTGCTGTGGGAGGGCAGTTCCTCAGGCAGCCATCTGCTGCCCCACCAGCCATCCGGGGTGGGGGGAGATAGCTCATTCACTCACTGAAGTTTGTGGAGTGCATTTATCCCAATGTACTTTCAGCTGCAATCTGACTTGTCTGTGCGCCATGGGAGCTTTAGGCACAGGACTGCAGGATAGCAAAGACATCAGCTGCACCAACCCAGCAGCAGAGCAGAAAGGCATCATGACTCACACACCTGAGTCAGCATCCTCCCCATCTCCCTCCCTGATCTCTTGAAAATGCAATTTACTCCTGGTCTCTAACTGCAGTAAATCACCACTCCCTCTCCTCCACTCCATGCCCTGACACCACAGTTAAGGCTCCTCATGTTCCCCACATGCCTTCTCTGGAACAAGCTGGTGAGAAGCATCATGTCCAGGCCTAGACCCAAGGTAATGGCTCAAAATGCTGAGCCCCTGCTCTCTGAAGATCAAGTGTCTCAAGTTGGGACACCCCAAAATCACTAGTGACTAACAGAGATCTTGACAATTACTTTTTCTCTTTCTCTTGCACACAAGTCTCTTACATACCTGCTGCAGCAGACGTGATCTTCATCTGTGATTTCTTCTCCTGAGGGCACAGGCCAGGGGCTGTGCTCTTCCTCAATAGGTTGTCACTAACACAGGTCACTTGCTTTAAGACAAAAAAAAAAAGTCCAATAAGGAGCCCATAAGTGAGGATACAGATGGAAAGCTCTGCTCCAGAGTTCTCTCAATGTCTCCAAGCCGGGCAGCATGGCTCTTTGGGCCCGACTCAGAGAACGTGGCAAGAAGCAGGCACAGGTGCTATGCCGGGATCTACCAAGGGAGGTCAGTTCTCTTTATACAGTTTCCTATTGCTGTGGTTAGCAATCACTGCTTGTGCTGTAAGTACGCCTCCCCATTAAGTCTGCTACACTCTTATGATCACATGGATCACTGAAATACCCTTCCATGGTAACCCGTGTGCAAGTATCTCAAAGCCCTTTACAAATGTTAGTGACTATGTCTCTCAACCCTACTGTTGTTACTATTCCTATTTTGCAGACGGGGAAGAACTGCTCAGAGGTCAAGCAACTTTTCCAGGATCACACAGGGATTCTGGGGACCAGCTGGAAAACTCCCAGTCCTGCCCCATGACCACTGTTCTCTGAAGCAGGTCAGAGGGACAGGGGAAAGCGGTCAAAACTTAGAGCAGGCTTGGGACTGCTTCCAATTACACTGTGTGTTGGGCAAGTCCCTAAAAGAGGTCGGATCCAAGAAGAGCGAGGAATGGGAAACGTTACGGAAACTGAGGATCAGTCACACAAACATCTATTCATTTGCACCAGCGTCAGCCTGCAGGTGTTGAGAACATTGCTGCATACGTTGCTAGAAGCCTGCAGTCCGAGACTATAACATGCAGCATTTTGCAGAGATGCCCAGCCATGCTGTCACAGCAATTGCAACCACCCTAGTTCACCCGCCACTAGGCACCCAACTGCACTGTACCTCTTCGTGATCCATTTTAGTCAATGGTCTGTCCTCAACTTTGTGTCCTTTGGCAAAAGGATGGCCCTGGAAACCTTTTTGCTTTAGTTTTGCCATAGACACCCAGGCTGGTTCAGAAGAAGTAGTTTCCAAGTGTGGACTAGGGACTTTTTCTACAAAAGAAGCATATTCACAGCAGAGAATAGATTTAGGTTAGCCAAAAGCTAAAGAGTCTGGTGCTTTACAACTTTCAGCATCTATCTTGTTCTTTGAGAAGTGGGAAGACAAATCTGCTTTACCTGCTGATTTTATCCTGGATCCTTGGCAATAGCTGATGTTAATCCTGTTTTTCTGACAGAGTCTAAACCTGACCTCAGGCCCACTGAAGTCAATGGCAGAACTCCCATCAACTTAAATGGAAGTAAGATTTAGCTTTCAAAGCTACATCCTTTGAATAAATGTGGTATCTTTCTTACTTAGTCCAGCTAAAAACAGGCTGCCTTTCCACATCCCAAATATTGTGTCAGGTAATTAAAAAAAAATCACAACTAAAGTGACAACTGGTTATGCTCTAAATTGCAGTAGCCTGAAAACCATGTGTATAACACCAGCAAGTTTCAAGAAGCATAGGTGAAAACGCCTCTATGTGAAGATTTGCCCCTCCAGCTACTGTGTGGTTGCTACTCTTTCCTGATCCTACCACAGATAGGGGAGTTAAGATAGCCAAATAGCCAAACTCAAATTATGAGGCCAAATTGCAGCCCTGATGTAACCCAAATGAAGGCAGAGCTGAATGTGGTTCTCTACCTTGGGGTCTAGGCTAGCAGAGAGAATTTATACTCCTGTTAATTGTTTAGCATGGCTATTGTTCTCAACAATTTTGGACAAAAATACAGTGCAAATACCTGAAGGTTTGCTGCCATGCTGCTTCTTTGTCACTTCTTCAGGTTTGCTCCTAGGAGGACTTTTTCCTTCTGGGAGATCAGATTTTTTAGCTAATGATTTTGTGCTGCTTGGCAGGCCCTGAGATGGCTTTCCAGTGCCAACCACTTTGTGATCCTCCTTGAGAGAAGCAGGTGCGAGAGCCTGAGTCGTTGATGGAATCAGCTTCGGGGGTTCGTTATGTGCATCGCTGTGATATTTGAGTAAGGACGACGTTCTTCTCAGTCTGACTCCAAATGGGCTTTCAACATTTTCTGCCCACTCCATGCAGGAGTTCAAACCGCATTCGCTGCCCTTATCAAAGCCTTCTGGGCTGTTCTTGATAGACTCTTGCACGGCTGCGTCAAAGTAAGCATGTTCTTTTGCCGCTCCTTCGAAGAACTCTGGGCGTATGGGTGATGTTGGGGAGCTTCTAGCGCAGGCATCTTCCTTGGAACTGGACCCCCCTGAAAGAGATCTTTGCCAGGCGGGAGCAATGGTGAATCGAACTGGCTTAGTAGCAGCAGATTTGAGTGGAGTCTTCACACTGTCTGAGGATTTGCTTTCTTTCTTTCTTTTCTTTTGAGAAGCGATGTTGCCTGACTGGTTCTCCTTAACATCGCCATTAGAAGGGAAATAACTCTTGAAACCTGCCAGACTTGAGGAGGCAAGGCATCCGACGGAAGGTTTTTCCAAATTGTCAGATGCACCCGTCTGCTGATTGCCCTGGCTAATCTTTGAAACAGGACAAGGCGTTTTGGAAGGTAATTCTTTGCTTGCTTTGCTCTGAGGCAGCATGCTGTCTACATCTGAGATGGACACAGATGAGCTTTTTTCTGTTTCTATGTGGTCTGTGGGTGGTTTAAATTCTATAAATTCGCATGTTTCTTTAACATCTTTTGGTGCCAATGTGTCTTCAAGCATGGAAACGGCCATCTTCTCCCTCTCAGCGGAAGCCTCCAAAATGGCTAAATGAACCTGCGATATACACAGAGCAGGATCTGGGTTGGGCTGGATGAAACTGCTCTCAGTAGTACATGGATGATCTTCAGCTTGACCTCCAAGCATCAGACCCAAATCTTCAGACTCTTTGTCACTTTGGTCCATAAGGTTTGTCACAGACCCCTGGATGGCATCTTCCACGGCATTTACAGCCTCTTTTTCCATGCAGTGGCTACCCAAATCTGATGTTAACATGTCCAGAAAGACAGCGGCTTCTGTTGCAACCTGTAGGGAACCAGAGGGTTCAATTTCTTCTGGATCAGTATTTTGCTGATGTAATTTGTATTCACCAACAGATTCCTCAAAGCAGCAAGATCCTGATTCCTCCTCTGCTTTGGTCTCTTCCTCAGCCTTCACTAGAGAAGGTTGAACCTTCGGACAGGATACAGATACTTTACAGTGATGGTCTGCTTCTGTAAAGCATGAATCTTCTTGCAGCACAGTACAAAATACTTCTGCCATTGGGAGAGAACTCCAGGAGTGATCTGCAACATCCGTAGCCTTTGGTATGGTTGGTAGCTCCTTAGCACTACTCCCTTTTACATTACTCTCTTCCTGGACTGCTGAACCTGTATTGAGTAGAATAGAAACAACCTCTGTTGTAAGGTTATGGCTCATACAACACAGCTGACTAATTCATTTTGTGCGCTTGGGTTACTTTCTAACCATTCCCAAACATTTTCATGCCATTTGTTAGATGCCCAAACACTGTCAAAATGCATTAAAATGGGTGATGTGCTAGTGCAATAGTGTGGTTTCCATTTGAATATGTAGCAGGGCTGGGAACTGGCCGATGCTTGCTCAATTACTGAATTCAGTCCAATTCCCTGAATTCAAGTATCCAAGCCATACATAACAAAGTCACCATAATAACTAACATAACTAACATAGCAGCAGTCTCAGGACTATACAATCCATAGTACCAGCGATGGAAAGCTTTTGCTGTTATTGTGCTGTTTCTGAATTTAACTTCCAGAATTGTCATTTAACAAAATCTGAGCTTACAGATCCGGTCAAATACTTTGGGACCAGCAGGTCTCCAGGTGCTTTATAAAGGCAGTAGAAGATGCTGAGCTACCTACCAAATGAGGCCAAAGAGCTGGATTGCATTTGCTCATTTTTTACTTTAATGCCAATCCTGTGAGATGCTGACAATCCTCACTCCCTCTTTCACGTCTGAGAGTCATAAGCACTAAGCCCCACACAGAAAACATGAAGTGTCCTGTGGGTTTGGTCCATGAACGTGACTTAATAGCAAAGCATTGATGTTCTGACTATCACTGCAGTCACTCAGTGGGTTTATGGTGCACTGACTGAAGTTGGGGCTTGTAAAAAACTGGGACATTTTGCAAAAGTTTCGGCTGATTTTACTAGTGCATTCAGAATAAGTTATCCAAGAAAATGTACTTGCTTCTTTTAAACACACATTTCACAGCATCTGTCAAGATGGCCTATTCCAGGGGCAGGGTGTGAGGCAGTCTTTATGGACCTAGGGGAGCATTTTCAAAACTGAAAGCTAAGTCCCTGCCAATGAGAGTTAGGCTTCTCCGTGACCTACGTGCTTTAGTAAAAGTTACTCCTATCCATCTTTTTAGTGCCTTCCGCAAAGCTGATCAACCCATTTAGCATCACCATCACTTGCTTGTTTAGCACAGCATGTGACACTTTTCTTGCCACCAGCTGCTACTTTGCCAGTGCCTGACAGTAGAGTAAGAGCTTATGATATTATGAAAATCAAATAAAGTAAAAAGAACAACCAAACAAAAGCAGTCTAGCTGTAATACAGCTTTTAGTCAAACCTGAATTCTATAGGCCTGACTTGTAATCTCCACCAAAATTCACTTATGCGATTTAAAAATTCAGCCTTCAGATTAGGCATTACCTTCCCAGTTATTTTCCTGCTGGTCACTGTCAAGTAATTTTGCCAAACTTTTCTTCTTTTCTCCAGCTTCAGGAGAGCTCGATTCATTTTCCAGTTGCTCTACCTACCATGATGCAATGAGTTCAGAGTAAAAAATTATGCACGAAGTTTACATTGTCTATAAAAACAAGCACATACACATACATACTGGTGCACACACACGGGGAAAAAAATCCTGTACTGGAACTTACACCATGCCCTGAATAAATGTTGCCACTGCAATGAAGATCTGAGCAAGACATCCATGCTTCAAAATGCAATGCTTTGGTTTCAGAATAATTGTAGAATTGACATTTTTTGACACAAGATGCTTTCAAGGCATCTCACGGCAGGATGGAGGAGAATACATCAGAAATGTCACGTCATCAGGAGATGAGAGATGGCTATGCTTTCACGGGCTGCAGCACAAAGAGCATCACAGATTCTGTGGGAAACATGTTCCCTTATATCTCAGTCCACCTGGCAGGGTATTTCTTCCTCTTCCCAAGGGCAAAAAAGCCAAAAAAAACCCAAAGAAATCCTTAATTCTTCCTAAAAACAATTGTTCCAGAAAAGATTTTCATTTGGAAATGCTCTTGGTGCAGAGAAAAATATTCTGCGTGGAGCTACTCTGCTCCCAGAGAGACCCTTGGCATCCTATATGCCCCCCACTCCCATAACACACTTTTCAGGGAGAACAAGTGTCTTCTCCCAGCAGGAGCCTCCCCACCCAGTTGTGATCCCTTCTGCCACTGCAAATGGAGGAAATCACAAGGCTTCATATGTTAGGTTTCAAAACCCCAGTTGCTGCTAGGGCCAAAGCTAGTCCAAGGCTTCTGACAGTAGTGCAACTTTGGGATGCCAAGAGAGTGAGTTGAACTATTTGTTGTAGAAAAGGTTTGTTTAAAAAAAAAAAAAAAAAACCAACCATATTGCCAAAAGCTTTTCCAGTCCCCCCCCCCCCAAAAAAAACCCAAACAAAACCCTTTTGCAAAAATGTAAATAAATCTTTCAAAACCTTTTCATTGAATTAATCAGGACACCAACATTTCCAGTTTTATTCACATCGATGAAACCAAAATCAACTTTTGGGTATTGGAGGTTTGCCCTCTCTTTGCTTTTTTCCATTGGAAAAAGGAAGAGAAAAAAAAGGAGGGGAGAAAAACTTGATCTTTTCCCCCCATTTTGATTTGAATAAAACACCACAAAAATCCTTTGGAGTTACAGTGGTGAAATTTTCAAGTAAAAATCCTTTGGGCCCAAACTTTTCCATAGGACTGAATTCTCATCTTTTGACCAGCTCTGACTAAGCCAGTCTGTGGGATGCTTTATTCCACTGATTGTTTTATTCTCCTCTTGATTATGTGTGTCAATTTGTTTCCACAACTTAATTCTCACCCTAGCACAATCCTCCTGCTGGAAGAATTCCAGCTCAAAAGAGGACAGCTGTCTGATCCAGTCTCTATTAAAGCCCACAGGACAATTCCCACTGGAATCAGTCGCATCTCTTCTGGTATTGAACCTGTTCATGGGATGCACATGACATATACCAGCATCTCCCACGGTGCCCTCATCCGCTCAGCAAGACTTACCAGGATTTGCTGGTTCTTACTGGTGAAGACTCTCTGTTTCCGTGGGTTTAGTGCAATCCTGTGCTTGGCTGCGGAAGTGTCCAGACAGCCCACGGGACTGGCAGGAGTGCTGAAGTCGACAGGAAGCATGTTGCTGGCTTGGGAGGCTGGATTGGCGAGGACTGCAGAGGGAGCTTCAGAGGGGATCTGTAAAACACCAATAATTCGCTATGTATTTTGCTTGGCTCTCCTGTACCTGAGAAAGCAGTTCCCATTGCCACTTTCTTCTAGCTCATATGACTGGTTTTGCGTGTTTTCACTCCTAAACCAAATGGCATTAAGACATTAGCAGCTGAATTTTTCAGCACTTTAAAGAGCAGGTGTCCCGTGCCAATGGATTTCTTTGTCACTGATTGTACCTTACACAGAAGTGGGACACAGCTGAGTTTTCCTTTCACGCACTATCAGCTTTTGCCACTCCTCTCCCAGGTCCTATAAATATTAATGAGCAATTAACAATGCCTATTTGCACCAGCAGGAGACACTGCTGCAGTTTTTTTAAACAAAGTCCCCTTTGCTTTTTCCTCAGGACAGTAGGAGACAGTGCAACGGTATAAAGGCACAGACGTCTTAGTGCTCACTGCTCCTTACCATCTCAGGTTCAAAGGCAGTCATTTGGTTCTTTCATTTCCCCCCATGAACTCACACAGCAGTCCTACGTCTCATTGCACCTAGCAGCCCTGAACCATTTTGGAGGTACAGACATCCCCACAATAATGCTAGCCTTGGGAACCAAATGTCTGTAGCATATAAAACGATGATTCTCTTATAAACCGAGCAGGCAGACATGTTTGCACTGAAACCCAAAAGCTAGGCAACGTTTGTCTGGTTTTGTTATATTAGTTTGAAACTCAAACTAGGCTGGCTGGCTGGGAGACTGGCAATTTCATAGGCACTTCAAATGAGCTTTATTTAACATTAAAAAAATTGCTGTTTTCTATGGTTCAAGCCACAGTACCATGAAACATGGCAGTTTGTAAGGGGTTTGGCATTCAGATTTGGGGTTTGCCTGAATGGGAAACATAACTCAGACTCAGGGAAATGTAATCAATGCTGAGTGAATAAAATGTTCCTACAGACTCTTCAGACAAGAATGTGCAGTTTCCCACATTGTGAATAATTATATCGCATTATGCAGCAACAACCTACGAGTCAATGATGTACAGTGCACGTGAGAGCGACGGGACTTGGACAAAACAGGATGGCAAAGAGCTCCGTTCAAAGAAAAATTCCACTGGACAAATATTTAATGAAATTTAAGGCTTAAGACTTCCAATATAAATACTGACTACCTTGATGAAATACAGTCAAGTTTGCAATTTTTTTTTTAAAGAGTCATTATCTTAAGAGCATCGGTACATAAAAGAGTCACTTTAAAAAGGATCTGTTAACAATCCTGGCTTTTACCAAGGACTCATCCAGTTTAATTTAAACCAACAGGCTGCATCTGGTTGCCTGCCTTAAAAACAAAAACTAAACCTTGAACTCTGGTTGCAAGGAGTCACCATTTTCAGTTTGATTTATAAACCCAGAATTAGAATGGGAGCTGTGCTACAAAAGGCTTTTTCCCCAACTATATTCCTAATATCAGTCTCATCGGACGCATCTCCATTTAAGAAAAAGTAACTGTTGATACTTTTCAGCTCCTGGAATTAAAACAACTTCCCTACTGAATCTGTTATGGTAATTTTAGGTCTCTCTTTTTTCATAGTGCATATTCCTCAAGAGAAATAAAAAGAACATCTTTGGGAAAGAAGCAAATTATTACAATACTGCAGGACTAATAAGAAATCTATATGGCTCACTAGAATGAAATAAAAGTCGTAATGCTGTTACCCATTTCCCACAGACAAATTCTTCCATCTTACAGGTTTAAAATTATGGTTGTGCTTATTTAGTGTACCAGTGGCCTGATCCTGAAATCAGTGACGCACTGTTGTACAAACTCAGCGGCTGCATTTGTATGGGTCCCAATACACAGTTTGACAGGACATGTAACACAGGGGTAGGCATCTCCCAGCACGCGTGCCAGAGCATGGCACACAAAGGCATTTTGCTTGCACATGCACATTGGGGCGGACGGCAGGGAAGGGGCCAGCACTGCCCTGCCTCAACAAGGTTCAGGCCCCTTGTAGCTCCCCCGCCACCCACCCCCGCACGCCAACAATCTTGCAAGTAGAGGCTGCGAGTGTTTTATGGCACTCTGCTGTAGCTGACCCCGAACGTAACATGTTGCCATATATTTTAGGAAAAAAAACACAGACTCTGCAGTTTTATTGCATCTTGGTTCTGTGCACTTAATAGCTTGTGCTTGTCTTTGTCCAGTAAGACTTACCTTCCTTGCACGGCTAATCAGCCCTTGCTTCTTAAGGGCAATTTACACTACCTGAGGATCTGTGCCAGGGCCATGCTAAAACTAGGATTTAGTGAACATCCAGTGTTGCATTCCCATCTCAGTCAGGGGAAGAGGGATGGTTTGCTTTCCTAGCAGTGACTAGAAATTGATTTCACTCTCTTTGGGGCAGAGAAGCCAATAAAGTCTCTACTGTAATGATTAGCTTTTAGTTAAAAGGGAGAAGGTTGGGTGGATAGATCCTTAAGGGAAGGCATTCTGCTAGGACTGGTATATGTGCAGAGGAAAACCACTGCAGCTAGGAAAGATTTTTCCTGAGCAGCTTTCATACCAATTAAACTTTCCTCATCCTCACAAATTGGGACTTTGCTTTGCTCTTAATTACTGTGAATTACAGAAGCCAAGGAAGTTAGAGCTCTGTAAAAGCAATTTGGCAAAGGTTTGACACTGGGTAGCGGCTCTGAAAATGGGGAAGTGATTTATGTTTTTATTATGTTGTTATGTTTTTGGAGTGATAGCCCGTGTTTATCTTCCAGACAACCAGGAAATGTGCATTTATAAATCTGCAGGCCATTGATGGGAGTGTACAAATACACACATGCCCTTTGACGGCTTCCCAAAGAGGGGACAGCAGGAATGCAGAAAACCATTGCAGGGCTAGACAGCCAAGTTACCACCACTTTCAGGAAGGCAAGGGGCTAGTCAAGTCCAATCACTGCACTTAGCCCCTCTTACCCCAGGACCAGGATGAGGTGAGAGTTTTCTTAACACATAGCACTTCTGTTAGGTAAAACATAGGGCTATAGATTCAAAATAGCTATTGTGTTCAGGGTGTCTGCTGGAGGAGTGCAGTTCTGATTTAAGACACGTATGCTCCGCAGCTTCATAGTTTTATTTTAAAACAGTTAAGAATGTTACAGGCAAGTTGACGACGGTTTAAGGAAAGACTTTCTTAAATGCAGATAAACATAGGTGCAGCATTTCCATTAAGCAAGTCAGCTAATGCAGACTTCTTTGGGAGAAGGAACAGATGCTGCATTTGTAAGGAGGGAGAAAGAGGCCAGCCAGCTTCCAAGCAAATAGAGAAGGAAAATCAGGAGCCTGTAGCAGGCAACTGTCGATCCTTCTGGATCCTGGTGTATGCGCGAGAAGTTACCAGGACCTTCAACACATATGCCTGGACAGGATTATGGAGAACTACAAGTTGGCCAGATCTTCCATTCTTCATTTAGACCATTAAGACAGAATCCAAAGGCCAGACTCAGTCCAGGTGTTCAGTGCCTTAACAGCTGTCGTTATATGTGCAGCTGAGAATTGAACCTTGGCGTCCTTCAGTCTACCACTGAACCACAACAGCAGGAGCCTGTAAGTAGGGGAATATTGTGCAATGGGGAAGAGAAGGTACTTTTCTCTCTTCTTTCCCAGCTCGCAGCCTTCCCTTTTCTGCTCAGAACATCATGAGGCAAAGTGGGATGGAAAGAGCTTAAGGCCAGTAGGGTCAGGGCAATCGGGACATCTGATTTTCTACGGAACAACCAGCAACTAGATTGTGGAAAGAAGAGTTTGGCTAATAGGTGCAAGAAAAGGATACCTCAAACTACAGTGGGGAAAACTGAACTAACAATTTGATATGTGCAAAGAGACTTGCTGTACAATGCACATACAGTTGGAGAAGGGTTTTTTCTAGCCCTGTGTGTGACCCATCTGGATGGGCAGCTTCCTGAGACAGCAGCAAGTAGGGGAGTGGGAGGCTACAGCCTGATGGAGTGAGGGGCAGCCTCTCTGGAAAGCTGGAGACAGGACAGGATGGGCTCTTAGCAGCAGGCAGAACAGCAGCACTGAATGGCCCCTTTCATCCTCCAGACAGTTTGAGAAGAGTGGCCTCGGAGATGCTGCTCTGCATGGCTAGGCCCCCATGCAGGGCTGTGCACACACGTGTGCAATCTGCAGCTCACCCTCTACTCATAGATATCTGAAGGGTTAAACCTCTTCTTCAGTGAGTTTCCCATGTGGAGGAGAGCCGTGCTCCCAGCAGTGTCAGCATTTGGTGTGAGCCCATGAACATCCCCTCCCCTTTCCATCCATGAGCCTGGGAAGGACATGCCCATGGGCTGTGACCAGAGAGCAGCAGGCTGTCTGCAGCTAGAGAGGGGTGGCCACCTTTGCTATGGCCATTAGAGATCAGAGGTTATCTTGTATTACCTACAAGCCAACTTCAGATATTACTCTTCTTGTTGACCAACACTCTCCCTTACCTGCAATTTTCTGTACACACACATCATTCTCTGGATTGGTTGTGAACAGGGGTGGATCCAGCTACACCCCTCCTTCAGACCACATTGTGGGAACAGCAGCTGGGGACTTTTTTAAGCAGGTAAGAATTCCCTACTCTGAGCACCTCCTCCCTTCCCCTCCACACTAAGCAGTATCTCCTTGCACCCTCGCTGTCCCCAGCTGACCCAAAGGTGGAGGGAGCTCTAGATCTGCTCCTGCCCCGCTCCGGCTAGGCTGCATGGGAAGCTGGGCTCAGCCAAGAACAGCAGGCAGTTTCCCCCTCTATACCTGGTTCCCTACGGTGTTCCTTGCTAGCCCCTAAGCAGGCTTGGGGAGAGGGAACCCACCTGTTGTCACCACTGTCCCCGGCTAAACCTGGCTCCCCACAGAGCCACTCTCCATAGCCCCAGCAGTGGCTGTGACAGGTGGATCTCCCCTTTTTGTGAGTAAAGAAGATGAAGGGAGGTGGGGAGGTCCTCCTGAACACATGGGAGAAGGGGTGGGGTGCAGCAAAGGGAGGAGGGAGATTTTTTACTCGATTTGGGGACTTCAAAAAAAGTCCCCACATGCGTGGTCTCCCTGCCCCAGTTTGGGATGGGGAGGCTGGAAGGGGGATGCAGCCACCCTTGCAGTGTCAGTCACTGTTCTCATACCTCCCCCTTCTAAAATCCTGGATCCACCCATGCTTTTGAAGTTTGTCTTTGGGCATCTACCCAGAATGGATATGAGAACAGCAATACCACTACCACACAAACCTTCTCCAATACTTCAGTAGCAGGAAAAGCAACTCTTTACCTGTTCATCTTCACTGTCTGTTCCACCTAAACTCAAAGAGCTATGGCGCTGAACGGGGTTGGAAGACTGTGGGATAAAATAAGGAAAAGGATAAGTCAGGGGAAGCAACACATACAGTTCTCAGGGACCGAATATAAAAGGATAATCATAAGAAAATACAACAGGAAGGACACAGGAGAGGTTAACATGGAAAACTAACCACTGCATAGGGCCTCATTCGTTTGTTCATTCATTTGTCATTGCTGATCCAATGCAAAGGACTGAAGCCTCTTCCATGCAATCAGATGCACTTTACCACAGATGCACTTGGTGGCAACGCACAACAGCTCAGTGCCTAGCTATACATGCCTCAGCCTCCTAACTTTCTGCCACTGTTGAGTATTCAGAACAAGAAGTACCAGCTTTGTTCACTCAAATCAATCATCACTGAAACACCCTGGAACATTTTAATACAAGGAGAAAGTTCTTAATACAAGGAATAAAGGAATAAAGGCCCCACGCCCACACTGAATCACCTGGAGTTTTAGTTTCTTTAGCCATGTTTGCTTCCCTGGAGGGCTCAGCTCAGTTCCCCCGTTCTGTATTCCTGTGCCATTTTGTAGTAATCTATTCTAAGACACTTTTATGGCTTCTATTACAGAATGTGCTGAGTGACTCACTGCCCTTAATGTATTATTATTGTCACCACAACCTTATGAGCTAGGGAATGATGTCTTCCCCTTTTACAGACAGGGAATGGACACAAAGAGGGAATGGTCACCCAGCACAGTGCAGTGATACCTTCATTCAGAAGCCACCAGAAACGAAATAGTTGCATTAAGATGGCTCTTCAGCCTGTATTGCATCATGTGGACATATCAGAGAAGCTGACTTGTCCATAATCACATGGGATCTCTGGGGTGGAGCGCGGGTTTGAATTCATCAGGTCTCCCGAGTCCCAGATTAGCACCATACACGCTGCCCCATCTTTCTGCTGCTTTGGTGACCTTCAGCAAAACAATCAGTTCCCAATTCAACAAGAGGGATAAACTTCTAGGAGGAAAATATTTTAAACCTCATAACATTTTCACTTGAGGAAATAAGGCTTTCATGAACTCAAGAACAATACTACTTCCTCATGCATCAAACACGCAAGTCACTCTACCCAAATGTTGCTCCAGCTAAAACTTTATGACAACAGCTGCTTTCCAGCTCATTCTTTTCTGATGCAGCGTTGCTTCTTGTTTTTCCCCACCCTTGAGACACATGAGTTTCAAGCCATTGCCATAATCCTGACTGGTAAAGGCACTGTAATGCTGTCAAGCTTCAGCTTTCAGTAGATGGCAAAAGGCACTTGGTTCTCTTTTCATTCAAGTGACCCTGCTATCACTATTGGAACTATGTTCTCTCCCAGGGGCAACAGGTTTTTATCTGTCTTGCATCATGAACTTGTTACTTGAATTCCTTAAATCATGTCTTCTCTTTCTTTGTTTGCCTTGCCTTTCATACGGTACCTTGGGCAAGTGAAGAGTGCTCCCATCTCCCCTCTGCTCTGCTTTCATTTGGAAGTCTCTGCTGACATCCATCACTGCACAACTGAACAGGAACGGTGGCTTTCTTCACTCACTGCATTCATCAGACACCCTGTGGGATCCTCTTCTAAGATTGTGCTGGACCATTCTGGGATGGTACGTCCATGTTCTGACTCGTCTTCAAACAGGCCTTTCAAAGATGAAGCTAATTCTCACCCCCCTCAACCATACATGGTAAACGCAGATTAATTAGCTCCTCCCAGGTGAATGTAAATAATGGCAGGAGTTGACAAATGGCTGAGTTTTAAAGGCTATCTGTCTGCTTTCATTACTGTTTAAATCCTTTTTGCTTGGGTTTTCCCTTTAATCCTAACTGACCTTAGAGTCAAAGTCAGGACACTGTTGTCTATAGGACTACTTGATATAAATCTGCCAGCTGTGTTAGTCTTACCTACAAGTATTTTATCTTTCATTCTAGCGAGTGAATTGCAGTGTTACTCAAAGCGCTCTTTGTTCTCTGCTGATCCTTGCAGCTTTAAGTAACTCAGTAAGAGATGAGACCAGAAGACACTTTTTTCTTCCTTGTTTCTAGGATCTATTACAATATGGTTGGTGATTCCTGAAGACTTTTTGCCCATCTCTGCATGTCCATAAACATAGAAGGCTATTACCAGAACTTGATAGTGAAAGGCATGGTTTTTAAATCTGTAGTCTCTAATATTTTAAGTTGCATCTGGAATATTTTCTAGACAAATAGTATCTTTTCTAGGACTACACTGAGTTGGGCCGGGACTGACATGGTTACAGAACACATCCCCAGGTATCTCTCACACCAGCTTATCCACAGATGAAGCTAGTTATGATACAATATTTCTATTTGCACACAAAAGCTAAAGGCAGCAGTGCAGCCTTTGTGCGTTCAGTGATTATAGAAACCTATACTCTGAGTATTCCTGCCTGAAATTCAGTGATGGGTCTTCCGTGAGGTGCAGAAGCAAAGGCATCATAGACCAACAATGCTAGAAGGAACATCAGTTAAATATCATCATTCTGTGCTCCAGCCTTATCCACTTCAGATTTCAAGTGCAGTAGGTTTGATCTTTCTAGACATTTATCTTTTACTCTTCCAATACAAGCTGAACTTCTGCAAACAGTTTTATCTTTAACAACCTCTTACATTTATTTGCAAACTAGGCAGCAAATCAATAGGAGCACTTTTTTTGGTTTTGCTTGTTTCCAGTTTTGGAATTAGGTTTAAAAGAAGGAAACCATTCTGTCCATTGCTTCAGAGCTGAGGGTTTTGCAAATAAAAGACGGTGGGGAGGTAAACATAATAACTGATGACAAAACACTTAAATTGACTGCAGATTTAAAGAAAAAAAAATAACTGTCCAACCAACCTTTACTCTATACAATTCACTTTAAACCCAAGCCCTTTCATTGCATGAAGTACATACCTTGCTCGGCGAACCCGTTAGAACTTCATGAAGAGTGGAAATTTCTGGAGGGCTTCTAGGTAATCCATCATCTTCTGAAACAGTCCCTGGGTCTTCCAATTTCCTGCTGGTTATAACAAGAGGAGGAGATCCAAGTCTGATGTTCTGTTGTAACTGGAGCTGGGGGGGCAAAGGGAAGTGAAGAACGAAGTATTTAAATGTTTTTTTTCTCTTAGGGAGAAATCTTCATTAAGAACAGATCTACCCAGTTATCAGGCAGAAGCTTTTCGAAACCTTCCCAAAAGAACATACAGAGAAATTAGTAACTAGCCCAATTTGATCCAGTTACATTCCTCAAGGACCCCTGAGAGCTGACTTTTGTTCGAAAGATTTTAAAACAATTTACTTTTTGCAGATATCTCATCACCCCAGATTAATTTGGTGACCTTAGTCAAATCATTTAATCTCTCTTCCTAACAGATGCCTATCTTCTTCGGATACTTGATTAGGTAGCGCAGGTAAAGACTGATTTGTGGTAACATTTACCAGGATGCTTGCACAGCCCTCCAAAGGCTGGGGCTTGGTGGCTCCCAAAACCATAATTTATTTGGACAACTGTCCTTTGCAAAAACTCTTCTAACCACTGACAACTCTTCACAGACCCTTAGCGAAAGTGTCTGGGCTCTGCCTGTGTGTGAAGAAGCAGGTGATGATCTGAAGGATCCTTCTGGCATGTGTATTTCATACAAAGAGAGAAAATTAAGTTGGTGCCTCCCAAAGAGTCACCTTGTTTGCTCTCTCTTCCAGTACCACTGGCCAAGCCTGAGTATAGAGGGAGGAATCATGTGGACAGGAGTCACATATGTTTATCAGGGAGGATGGGAAAAGTTTTGCAGGAATGCATAAAAAAACTGCTCTGGCAGACTGTGGTCCTAGAAAAATAAAACAAGTCTGCAACCCCACAAGCAGCCAGATGTTCCTTCTTAAACAAAAGTCAATCTCAGGAAACACCGGTTCTGAAGCTCATGGCCTGAGCCAGCTATGTCAAGGCTGTAGTACAGACAAGGTCTGAAGAGAATTTTTGCCTCTCAACGAGAAGTGGCTCATCTGAGGCTGCCTGGAAGATAGGTGGGCCTGCTTTTATGGTCTTTTGCTTACTAGACCAGAGCTGGAATTTGTAAGCCTCAAATGCCTGATTCTCTGCAGTCCTAGCAGCCATTCATACCTCTGCATAATGCATTTAGAACAGGGATGCCCAATTCATCTAGCCCTGCATGGCCTAAATCCAATGTAGGACCAATCTGTGGCCCTAATCTGGTACACCGCCCCATTATCTGGCCTGCAGGGCTCCCCACAGGTCTGGAAATTTGGTGGCAGGAAAAGTGATGGCAATTAAGGATACAGGAGCTGTGGAAATTAAGACTGCCACTCTTCTGCAATCCCTCCTTGCTGTGAGAAGCCCTGAGGGCTGCATCCAGCCCATGGGGTCACCTCCGGTTTCAGAATGCTGTCATTTTACCCCTGCTTTGCATCTATGGGGATATGTGACCACCCAAGGAGCAGGGCAGAGTCAGGCCCAAGTCCTCTAACCTCAGACAGCTTCCATTTGCCTAGCACAATGCACATGTTCCCTAAACCAACTGGAGAAATAAAAGTAACGCAAATGCTAGGCACAGGACACACCGTTCAAAGCGCATGGACAGCCCACACACTTACACAGGCGTAAAAAAAAAAAAAAAAAAAATGAGTGGACAAATGGTATGAGCTCTAACCAGGAGTTATGCCTCCCAGTCAAAATACCCTGAAAGCATCAGAAGTCAAACACTGCCATTGAAAGATACACTGGTTTAGGTGTTGTCTGTCCACTTCCATTCCAGGACAGTCATTTACTAAAGGTAAGCAAACTATTGCTTACTTGAGAGCTACATCTTCCATGCTGCTACCCAGGGACAGCTCCTCATCTGTCAGTGCCTGAGTAACTTCCACTTGTACACAGACCAGTGTAAAATACTCCAGGATAAGTGATCATTTGTCCATGCCCAAAGAACTACATATATATGTACTACTATACAAGAACTACACATACATATACGTAGCCAGCAAATGAGATCTGTAACCCACGTGTGCCACCTCAAAGTAAAGACGTGTGAGTAGATTCTGCAATTGCCCCACTTTTATGAATTTAACTGATGGAATGCAATGGGAGAAATGCTGCAGAAGACAGAAACTGCAATCTTCTCTTGCACTGGCAGAACTAGATGATCCACTAGCTAAGACAATATCGGGATCTGCTGATGTGCAGATTTTTGATCCAAACAAGCATTAAGCTAAAGGAAATGTGCTCTCTTTTGGGGTAGAATCTATCCCTGGCAGCGCTCTGCCAGGCAGAGGGAGAGCATTCAAGGGGCTGCAGAGAGCAGAATCCCATTACAGAAAATGGAAAGGTGCTTTTTCCTGAACAAGGCCTGTCATATGAAAACATACTGCCCTTCCCCTGCTGCTCCCATTGTTTTGCAAGCAATATCCTGAACTGAAACTTGGCCTCAGCTGTGTTTCTGTGGAGCCAGAAGTCCTTCTGCGCATCTTCTGTTAGTTACCATGCAATGCAACCTTGTTTTGCAGCAGCGGTTTCCACTGAAGCCTCTCCATGGCCTTGGAACATATTATCAACAGTTTGCTTCTGTCCCAGGAATAACCTTACATTTTTATCTCTATGTTGGAAATCAGGCAGCTGTCCGAGTGCAATAACCATGACCAAGGGATTGATAAGGAGGTTGTCAGGGAGGGTTCAGCATGTGCCTTGGAAGAAGGAAGTGACCTAGCAGAATGTCTCCTCAGCTGACAGCGATAAGAGAACAAGGATATAAATACAGCTGTCTTTAGCAATGCTCCGACCCATCCATCACCCTGACTGCCCAGAGCAGTCATTGCCACTCGACAATGGAGAAGGCATACTTCAGGACAGAACTGCTGCCAAGAGACTGACACAAATCCATGAAAACAAATGACTTTAATCCAAAAGGTGAAGCAAGAAAGTATAGAATGGAAAGCCTCTCAGAAGAGGATGTGCCTCATCAGGGGGAAAATCTAGGTGGTAAACAATTTGGCACAGGAAAAGGGAAGCAGTGTTACCTCGGCAAGGCTACACATGTTGCGGGCACTCCAAAACCAGTTTCAAACTCTGCTGCACGCCAAGAGGAAGAGGTTGGGTACAGAATCCAAGCAGAGCCTTTTCAGGCTGGCAGCTGGCATGTAGAGCAGCCCCCAGCCCCAGAAACAGGAGACGCACGCTTACCTGCAAGGTCTTCACTCTTCCGGGGATGTTCTCCTGAGACGATGCATCACCAGCAGCATTTTCTGATGCTGATTCAAAAATGAAGACACTGTCATGGGACAGGGCTTTGCTTCCCAGGCTTCCTTTGGATCTGGAAGGCAAGAAAGGTCTGTAAGCAACTCGCAGCCACCCCAGAAAAGTCTTGGCCTTCTGCTGTCAGACACATGAATGTGGCTGCCTAGGGAAGACAGCATATGACTGGGACTCGGGACATCTTGACTCTGTTCCCAGAGCTGCCACTGACCTACTGCGTGACCTTGGGCAAGTCCCTCTCTCTGCCTTTGCCTCCCCTCCCATCTTCTGTGCGCCTCCTCTGTGTTGATTGTACACTTTGGGGGCAGGCACAACCTCACTAAGTGTTTATACGGCACCAGGCATAACACCCTAGCTTGATCTACACTACCATAACCTGCATAATAAATACTGTAAAACACCTAGACTCCCACCTTGAGCCATGCCCTGCAGCCAGCCGGGGTGGCACAAGTAAAATACTCTTTTATAACCTCCTCTCCCTTCTTACTGCCCTTTTCTACCGTTTGTTCCCCCCGCCTCTCAGTATTTGCCAACACTGTCCAGAGACTTTGATTGAGAAAAATTTCCATCCTTTATTGTTAGAGAAAATCCATCCACGCTGATGCCAGTTACTGAATTCAAAAGCCCTTCCCTTCACTAGCTGCAAGATGCTCTCCTAGCCCACTTCTCCCCACCAGCAAGGCTCCCATGTGTCACTTCCTCATGTAGCGGGACACCAGCCACTTCTCTGGACCGTGGGGAATCCCTGAAGCACAAAACCAGCAGAGCAGCTCCTCACCACCCCCTTGCAGCCCTTTGCTATGTGCCAGCTGTCCTTGGTGGCTAGAGGGGGGCCTATGGAGCCAGATGTAGAAGAGACCAGCCCTGAGACTTTTTTTTCTTGCCAGTGGCGAATAGGGAAAAAGTCCCACAGCATGAAGGAGCGTTGTTCATGCCTCAGCACATGCTGAGGTACAGAGAGTTTCTGCAGTCTGCCTAAACAGACTGGAACTGCTGGGACACAATGGTCTCCCAGGCACATTTCAGTGCATAGCCAGGACCCGTGTCTAAGTGGTAGCTCAGATGTGGCACTAGTTACAACAGACTTGGTTTAGTTGCACACACAACTGGTTTTTTGCCAGGGTAAGGAGGAGCTACGGTGCCTCCTCCAGCTGGGCAGCTCAGCAGTGACAATGGGGCCCACGAAAGCCTCACTCCTAACACTGCACCATGACCCCTTGGCACCAGAGGTCTCCCATTGAAAAGCCAGTCAAGCCTAGGAGATCCTATGCTCAGAGAAGCTCATGTGCATTCAGCACAGCATGCCTGATCCAGTTGGCCCGCTCCCCCGAGCAGGCTATGGTTGCAGGGCACCTGCATATTCCATGCCTAACAGAACAACAGTTGTGGGCTGCACTCAAGTTTCACATCAACATTTCACCAAGAAACAACGAACAACTCTTTCCTGTCCTCAGCTGCCAGACCTGTAACCCAGGCCTTGGACACGCTGCCTTTGAGGTGACGCAAGCTGCACTGAACAGCTTGCCTCAGAGTAACTGGAAGTGAAGACAGGCAAGCCCTCGCTGCAGAGCTGTCAGGGAGACTCCACTCTCCGCCCCAGCGCTTGCCTCCTGCAGGGAATCCAGATGGCCCGGGTCTCCCTGCCGCTGGGCTCCGAACCTAGAATTCCCCCTTCACTTTGGAAGCAAACTCTGGCAGAAAGCGTGCCTTCTTAAAGAAAGACACACCATAAAGAAAGTGTCTTCCTGCCAAATAGAGGAAGTGTCTTTTCCCCAGCGCTGGGGACGGACATCTGCAAGGCCTACTTCACTTCACCTTTCCTATCACTCGTGTTTCAGTGGAGTCCCATATGTTTGATGCATGTTCCCCATCCTGTCCAAACTAATCTGAGCTATTATGCTACATGCAGAGGCCAGAGCTCATGCTCTTCCCAGTGTTGTAGCAGTGTCTGCTAGTTAATCCTTGCCTTTACCATTGCTATTACCACACACTGATAAGCACTTGCATGAGTTCACGCTAAGGGTAAACCCCAGCTTCTGATTGTGTACGTTATCTTTTAGAGAAGTGCTTCCCAGGGTGACGGGCTCTACATACAGGCAAGGTCCCACTGAAATGACTCTGCTTAGAAAGACAGGCACAGTTAGATTCTTAATCAATATCGCAAAATGCTGCTGCTCACTTTTTTGTGCATTTCCCATTTTCATCTGTTGCCCAGAAATGACTCCAGACCTCTCTGAACCTGGGACTGTCCTTACAGTGCATATTTGGGATGAGGCTGACAGAGAAGCTGATATCTCTTTAAGCTGTTGCCAGCACCAAATTTGGGTTGGAGGGGAGGGGGGGAACAAAAAAACATGTGTGGTTCTTTTGCCCATGACACGCAGAGCCTACCAGGGACTCTGGGATCCACTGCAGCCCTAGCAGAGGCACGTGCAAGCTGTTCTGCAAGGGGGGAGTGTGAGTGTGTGCAAGCTGTCCTGCAAGTGGTGTGTGTGCATGCGTGAGTGCATGCGCACACGCATGTATGTGTGTGCATGCACGCACACAAGCACATGCACAGTGTCCTCCTGGGCAGTCTATTTATATTGGCTTGCAAACTAAAGCTTCTTTGTTAGCCAGAAAAGAGAAGGCAGATGTTTTAGCCATTACACTTCTACCCTGGCTTCCCTACACAAACGAATCGTTCAGCCACATTCACTCACCACAGGCTGCTCTTTCTTAAAGCAGCATGAACAGGAATGTAGAGCCCCAGACCCAAACCTAGCAACCAGCCACACTCTCAAATGCCCCTGGGCTGCACTGACTTTCCGTCCCATTGCCTTCAATCTCTAGCTCTTGCTGCTCTGTCCCCTCTCCTCCTGTGTCGCCCTGTCTTCCTTCAAACCACCCCCCAGACCTGCTGCTTTCAGCACAGCATCCGTCCACCATCATCCAGGAGAAGGAAGAAGCGTTATGCAGGTTTAAACCACCATTGAACACATTAAGAGCCCAATGCACTGCATTTGGCACACGATGATATAGAAACAGATGCTCCTACATCCGCGGTGGCCAAACTGCGGCTCACCAGCATAGTGCTTACGGCTCTCCAGGGCTTCTCAGCCAAAGCCCCGCGCATCTCTCCCCTGAGATGGCTCCACGGGACACCAGGCTGCCGGGGGTGGGGGCTGCAGCCACTCCGCTTACCCTGGGGCACGCTCCCCACAGGGAAAGCCAGAGCGGCTCAGTGGTGCAGGAGGGGAGGTGGTTACCTCAACTCTGGGTCACTCCTCCCCACCTTGGGTGAAGGATCAGATGTGGCTCCCAGGGTGAGTAACTCTGGCCACCCCGTCCTATGTCTTAGTTTTACTCACATATAGGTGTGGAGATTCAATGCAAACCATCTCAGAGAGTTTCTTTTGTGTTCATCTACTCAGGAAGGATCCCTACCTTCATCCATGTATAC
Source organism: Caiman crocodilus (assembly GCA_030014935.1). Lineage (NCBI taxonomy): Eukaryota > Metazoa > Chordata > Crocodylia > Alligatoridae > Caiman > Caiman crocodilus. The sequence goes on from JAGPOW010001327.1 coordinate 14,799,773, forward strand.
AGGACCAAGGGGCAGTGAGGTAGGACCCTCCATAACCACCCAGCCCTCCTGATCATCTCAGCCCCTGGAGAGCTGGACTGATGTGGAAGCTGCTCCCTGGCTCCTGCTTACTGTTTCTCTGGCTTTGGAGGAAAGCACTCAACAACTCAGAGGTTTGGGCCATAATCAATCATTTTTAAATTACACTTTGTACCTAAAAGATTTAAAAGCAAAATGAGGAAACACCAGTATTTGCTGCCAGTGTTACAAGGCTGCTCTGGTATCAGACATGCCTCACAAAGCTCAGCACAAGTCTGCTGCACCCAGAACTCCCACTGCCTCCACATCTTCAGGATCAGGCCTCACCAAGTTTTCACCTCTTCAGATGCTCTCTGTCCATGCTCAGGGTGGGATCTGGGCATGAGCAGTGCCCATGTGCCCTTGACAGCTCTGACAGACAAGAGCATCTCATTTCTTACCAACTCGGAGAGGTTTTGCCCACCTCTAGTTTTTCAACAATCATAACAATCATCATTTCAGTTTCTGCTCTCTGAAGGATGGGGCTGGGATAATGAGCAAATGGGTAGGATGTAATGGATTAGTACATTTGAAGAGGGCAGCCTATTCTTACAAATCAATGCCATTTCCACCTTAGGCACCAGCTAGGAAGGGACAACTGATTAGCTGAATTGCTGTAATTGCCTCTGGACCCAAGGGACTCTATAGCGACTCCACCAGGGCTACGTTATCGAGGCAGGCCAGCCCCAACCTCTTCTACAGTTCAGTATGTGGTGTACACACACGCACACCCACACCACTTAAACATGTCTCTCTGAAGGGGACAGGTAACTCGTGTATTCCACTATGATTCAGAAAACAGTGACGTGGATTATTTCAGCAGCACTCTGATTTAGTACTGAGCTGCCTGGCTGTTTTCACAAAAGGGCACGGGCTTCTTGCTGTTCCAGGTTTAACCAACGCTGTGCTTTTCTAAAGGAAATGTAACCTTCCCTGTTGGCTGTGAGAAGTGCACCCCCAGCTGAGAGTGGGGCAGTCTGCTCCCTGGAGGGCAACAGGCATCTGGAATGAATTTCTGCACCCCCCCCCCCCAATTTAGAAATAATAGTAAGCCCATGGGGTAGGGGCACAATGTATTCAGAGGGCTCCCTACCCCCTCATGGATTCAATGCAGCCAGCAAATTGAGCTGTGATTTCTCCACCACATTGCAGGATGTGGTTGCTGAAACAAAAGGAAATGCCTTTAAAAAGAAAAAAAGAAAACCATCACCAATGGCACAGCCCCAGCCCTAGCCCAGTTTTAGGAATTGATCAGAAAGCAGCATAGATACACACCTTTATAGACCAACTACATAAGAGAGCTATCTAGAGAGCGAGAGTGAGCGCAAGCTTTTGTGAACCCAAGTTCACTTTATCACATGCTGGTGAAGTGAACCTGGGTTCACAAAAGCTCGTGCTCATATGCATATCGTTATTGAGTTAGTCAATAAAGGTGTAGCTCTATCCTGCCTTCTGATTGACTTCAGACTAACATGGCTAACTACCTCCATAAGGAATGAACCCAGGGACTCTGCGGCTATTCTCTCCTCCATTGCCCTAGTCATGAAACAGGGTATTTCACACAAGCCCTGTTTATAGCAAGAAACAGCCGCTCGCTTTCATGACCATTCCCTGTCTCCACAGCCCTGAGTCATTTGCTGCTTCTAAAGTCCCTGCTGCCAGGGTGGCTTTCAAATAGCAGGCATCAAATCTAGGCTAGCTGGAGCGCTGCAGGCTGGAACAGTTGGACTATTTTCCCCCTGTGCTGACTTCTCAAGCACGCTGCAGAGGAAAGAGGAAATTCCTGGAATTCCTTCGTCAGCTCTAGGACTTGTTTTGCACAGACTTGGCCAGGGGTTGCTCCTTAGGGGCCAGCTCTGGCTTTCCTTCTACTGCTGCATGATGGCTGTACAACCTAGCTATTTGGATTCGCTCTGCAGGCTTACCCGGCCTCAGCTGGGGAGTGAAGGGCAGCGGTGTCTAGCGCAGAGATGCTGACATCGCTGCTGGACTGGCTCGGTTTCAAATTACTTTCCCCCCTGGGAGCAGGAGGCTCCTTCCTTTTCTTCTTGGCAAAGAAGTTTTTGAACGTCTGAAATTTGGATTTTTTCTTTCCTGAAATATAAGAACAGAGTCATGCACACAGGACGGAGACGCAGGTGCCTGCAGACAGCATGATATCCAAACCCCTGGAGGAACCCTCTGGATACCCGCAAGTCTCAACAGCCCATTGATTTCCCTGCATCCCTATTTAAATAATTCAGAGCTGGAGCACAGTGAAACGTGAAGCCGCAATTCTTAGCTGTGTCGACTATGAAACATCACTACAATAAGCAGACAGTTCTGATACTTCTCTAGATTTCAGCTTATGAAAGACATGGGTTAAGCATGACACATGGCACTGAACTATAATTCATTATGGGAACCGTATATGGCTTAGCATGGAGAACAAAGCAATTCATTTTAAAAGCTTAATGTCTGTAATTCACTTACCTTCATTTGAGGTTTTTAACCCAAATTTTTAATGGGTTTATGTTTCAAGGGGCAATCAACACTTGGCAAATATGTTTAGTAATAACAACAACGAATATTTATTGTAAAAATCGAGTGTTCGTAAAGTCTGAGACCAAAACAGAAGTTGGCACAATGTTTTAGAGGCCACTAAAGACCATTACTTTTCAACAGCCCCAAAACATTGCAGCACCAAGGTGCTGACAGTAAAACAGGGCACAAATAAGTGAAGCTGACTTCCCGGGTTGTCATGAACCAAAGTAAGAGAAATGCAGTGAGTAAACAATGAACCGAACATGCAAGAGACGCACTTGAATTTGTTACATTCCTTCACTCTTAATAATCCAGGTACTTTAACCTCACGGCATTGTTCAAAACACAAGGACAAGGGTCACTTATTCATTACTGACTTTAACTGTGGTCTGGAGTCAGGCCCATTGTATGCGACAGCTTCTGTTTGACACAGCTGCTCTGCTTCTTAGCATTGCAAGGTACAAGAGCCCAAATCATCGTTCTTCTGGGGGTGCTGGTATAACAGACTCGTGCAGCTGTAGGATTTGTGCATAAGCAAGGCATTACTTCAGTGCTATTATCTGTTTGCTCCCAGCAGTGATTTAGCTGGCAATGCTTTGTCTCAGCGTGTGCCCCGCACATACCAGAATTCATGCCAGGGGCATTATTGAGGCTGAAGCAATGCCACCACGCAGCTGCAGCATGCGTCGACAGTGGTTACTTTGAGAAGTAAACAATGACTCTAGGCGCCGCTCACCCCGTCCCCACCCTGTTCTTGAGTGCAGGACGTCAGCAGCAAGTATTGACACACACAGGGATGCTCCTATTCTCCACCGTATAAAACGATCACATGGCTGCCCCTCCAGCAAGCAGTAGCAGGGGATTGCAAGCTAGTTTTCCATTAGAAGAGCATGTCGTTAGCCATATTAATCTGAAGTCAAGCAAAAGGCAAATTAGATTTGCACCTTATAGGCTAACTACAGTAAAAGAGAGACACAGATAGTACGAGCTTTCATGAGCTTCCGATGAAGTGAGCTCCAGCTCATTTGTGCTACAAGCACTTCTCATTTAGTCTAAGGTGCATATCTACCCTACTTTCCACTGGAGGGCAAAACAGGGACTTGGAGCCTGGGTATTTACTTGGTGTAACTCATTTTATTTACACATCTACACTTGTCCTGGAAGTGTAGGCAAACAGCCCGCAGTCAATCCTGCCCTTCAGGAATATCAGTCCCAACACCCGTGCCAGGTTCTCAGAAAGCAACTCTGACCTGGTCTAATCAAAGACTCTCTTGCAGCCCCTTTGGCATATTACTAATCCCACAACAAACCCCAATACAAGCTTGTCATTAATGGTGACACACTGCTAACTCACCAACCTCCTATAGCAGCAGCTCCCGGTGACTCCCACTATAGCACCTATAATAGTACTTAGTACAGACCTGTAGCTGAAGATCTCAGCATGCTTTACAAGCTAGGCAAAAGGTATTTTATCTATGAGGTGACACGATTACAGAGCCCAGCTCCAAATCCAAAGAAATCCCTGGAGATCCCTGTGCTCATAGGGAGAGTTTGCACCAGCTCACAGTAAGGCATTGGCAAAGCTGATCATACAAGGCAATGTGCTAATCATAACCATAATGCCCCTCAGAAATGTAGCTCTCAAGACCTTCTTCACTCCAGTACCAGCACCCATATCAGTCATAAGTAATCACCACCATCGAGAGAGAACAGTACATACTGACAACGCTCTCCAAAGCCCTGGGAAGTAATCCAGTTGACTGGGCAGTGAGGGCTGGGAATGCCAGGCTCCAAGGTGCGCGAGATCCAGCCCAGTTAAGGCTAAGGAAAGAAGGATTTTGTTGTTAACCCTATACATTGCACGAGAGCCATGAAGGGTCAAAGACACAGGGTAGCTTCCTCGGTGCCAGTCAAATGACTCAACGGACTTCAGTATTAGCAACAGCCACTCTTAAGCTTTTCAAAGCTGGGCTGAGCCACAGACAGAAACTTCCCTAGGAACCAAACACATATTTATGCTCAAGGTATTTATGCTCAATCACTGACAGAACTCCCACTGCCTTCAGCAGGATCTGACCCCTTTGCTGGATGTTTGAGCTAGCATTGGTGAAAAATTGAATCCTTCCACGCAACAGACTTCACGTTTGCACAATAAGTAACCTGGGAGGGTTTGCACAAACTAGATACACAGATAGAAGGCCTGGGTGGTTTTAAGCATCCATCATTACTCTTCCTCATATGCCTTTATTCCAGTCCCTCCAACGCTTATTAGATTGCACAAACACTTGATAGACCCCATTTTGTTCTGAAGTATAATTCCTTTTGAAGCCCCATTTCCAGGCTCTCTGTTCCCCCAACATCATCTCTCTGCCTCCCAACTGTGAGCCTACCTGCAGCCTTCACATGTTACACTCCTGACTGACAACCAGCAGCGTCCACACCATGTGCACATGCGGCTGACACTGGTTCACATTAATGGCTGTACTGCATTTCTACATGAGAAAGCAAGACGGTCACAACCCCCTGTGAAGACTGAACACAAGCCTCTGCAGAGGACTTCCCAACTGCTTCTCCTGAATTACCTGCGTTTCTTGTTCTTCTGACACTTCCACCTCTCCTGAGGGCTAGTTTGGGTAGCAAAAAAGGGTTTTCTGCTTGATTTGAGACAGATTTCCTGCCTGGACAAGGCATTCTCCTCTCTCATCTAAACCATTACCCCGCCACGCTCACTGCTGGGTTGACAGAGGGTGAACCCATGTCACTCAGAAGGGAAAGCATGGGTGGAAGTCCGTACCAGACATGGATGGGCAAGAATGATAGAGAAATGCTATATTGGTTACACAGGCAGACACCTTTCCGCACGCTGAAGTTACCACTTGCAGCAGCTTCTCAGGGGCAGCGTACACACAGCAACCAGGTTTTCAAACTACAACGTCCAGTTTGCTGGGCATCCAGCACTGGAGTTTGAGATGCATATCCCTCCACCAGCCTCTGGATCTCTGCACTGGTTTCCCCAGCATGCCTGCCCTTCAGACAAGGGTTATGTGACTCTTTCCATTCTGGAAATCCAAGAGACTGGAAGGTAAAATTCATTCCACGACCCCTTTTTAGCCCTAAGGAATCAAGTCCTGCTTCCCAAACTAATTGCATGTTTGAAGACCAGCTGTTTACCTGTGCATTCTTCAGTTGTCTCCCCTGCCTCAGACGTCTGTATGACCTCAGCTGGCCCTGTAGCCATGATATAATCACTGAAATAAAGAAAGAATAGGCAGTTAATTATCAGTCAGTTCCCCTGATAACATTAGAGACAGATTAATATTTCAGCCAGCGAGGAAACAGCATTGTTCAACACACTTCTGAAACAACAGAGTAGATGCTAATGACAAACAGGGTTTGCTCAGATATTTTGCACTTCAACCACAAGCTCACCCTTGATTTTCATTAACACGCCTTTCCCCAGCCAAAACCAACAAGTCAGTGTTGCTTCTCCGTAGAAGTCAGGATCAAAGTTTGCTTTAAAGGAAATCAGCCATTAAATATACTCAGTGAACAGCGCAATACTTTGCAGTTGCAGAGTAACAAATCTCTATGATGGCTGGTGCCAAGAGAACCACAGCTCCATGCTACCATGGAGCATGTCTCTCCTGTCCTGTAGTGTCCTCCCCAGACCAGGCACTGGGTTATCCTGCCAGTAATATAAAAATGAATTAAGCATCAGCATTGAACCAGCACACTGGCCACATGACAGCCGAGCTGTGCCAATAGATCAAATTTGTTTTGGACTCAGTGCAATCAGCTTTTAGCCATAAGCTCCGAAGCCCTATTGCAAACAGGGCATATTGATCAATTGAGCTGGCCACATCAGCTTCCCTCTGGATTAAAACAAAAGATGATGTTAGTGTTTAAAATCATACAAAGATGACAGGCTCTGCTTTGTATTTTTCAAAGCACATCTTTCAGAGGAAAAAGAAAGGCACAACAGGCCATCAGAGTTGCAGGACAAACCTTGCAATGACAGAAATATAAGAATGTGTCAGGATGGTTCAAAAAATATTATCTATAGCTGTGGAAGATAAGTGACATATTCAGAATGTCATACATAAAACTAGAACTTCTGGTTCCAAAATGAGATCAACTGGGAAACCGCAAGAAAACTGTCCTTTTCTGCAGGCTTTCAGGATCAAAGTCCCTTTGTCAGGCTCTGGGAAAAGTATAGATGGTACAAGATGGTAAAGAGTTCCCACAAGTAGGAAATAGACTTCATTTTTGCACAGAGGGAGCTGAAGATGGAAGGCTGTCCCTCTGGGTCCAAAAAGAGGCTCAGGG
>JAGPOW010001327.1:14810988-14853350 GCA_030014935.1 Caiman crocodilus
GTCCTGTGACCCTGGCACTTGTTCCTGCCATTGGCAGGGGGTCAGACTAGATGGCCTGCTCTAGGCCCCTTCTGACCCTAGACACTATGATACTATGATCTCTCCCATTAGCCCCTTTTCCTGGTGTCAGCCTTGTATTTTTGGTGATGACACCTTCTATACACATCTGTTCTCTAACCATGGGTCAAGTGTTTCCTCCTATTTCAGTCCCATTCCAAGCTGACTGCAAACCTCTTGGGGCTGGAAAATTGCGTTCTTACGTGTCTGTCCACTGCTCCACCAGTGCTGGTGAAAACTGTCAGTCACACTCACTAAAAACTATAAAAGAATAATTTTGTCACACGAGCTTCAGGATTGGAACAACATCAAAGATGCTGAGGCTCATAACACGGAGAAGGGGATGTATACATCTTCAAGTGACCATGAACCTGAGATGTACCACATCTAAGAGCCTTTCTTCAGGGATTCTTCCTACTGGCAGACAGGCAAATGTGTGTGTATTGGGGAAAATTACTAAGTGTATAGGCTCTGCTTCAACACAGGCATAACTTTGAACACTGATAATGTCACTGTCCTTAATGAGAAGCCACATGTTTATGGGCCCTGCTCAAATGAGGCTATGAAGAGGATCAAAGAGAGAGAACAGTAGTAGAGAAGAGGCAATGATGACAGTAGCAAAAAGGTCATCTCTCTTTCTGAGAGCTCCATAAAAGGCATCATGAAGTGTACCAGCTGCTAGAGGCAGCTTCGTAGAGCTGCGGCCAAAACTGCCAACCTCACTAGGGTCTGGTTTCTAGAATGGCTTAAAGCCAAAGTCAGTGAGAGTTGGGGCTTTCAACATGGTGGGCCACCTTGAGATTCAACCCAGAAGCAGAGTGCATACAGCAAATAGTGCCACCAACCAGCTTTTGGGGCTTTAAATGAAGGGCGATTTCCCAACTTCCCTGCCAAAAGCAGCATCTGAAATCACAAAGCCTACCTCACTTTTGCAGCCTTATAACCTCAAGATGGCTGGCTTTAGTTCCAGGCTCAGAACAAATTTTTATGACACGGTTAACCCTCCAAAAACTTCTGCCAGCATCTCCTTCCCTCGGGGCATTGTGAATTCCTGGGCTGCTAACATCTGTATTACATCCTGGAAAATCAAATGTGTCCAGGGAAATAAAATCTACATGAAGTGCTTTTTCCTGTCCTTCCCCCAACACTATTCTGTAACCCTCGAATGGGAGAATGACTGAGTAGTTTGTGGAGAAGATCCCCACCCTTAAGGTGACATACCACAAAGCTGGCTTTCAGGTCACTATTGTTTGCATCCATCCATTATCCTCATGATTGCTAGTAGTATTATAATTCATTATAATGAAATATCTCTGGCCTTTCTTTCCTGGGCCTATGAAGCAATGATACTTCCAACTGTTTTAGCTGGAATCAACACTATCGGAGAGACTTGAACATTCAGACATGACAGACGTGAACTAGTTATGTTAAATTATTATTTTTTTTATTATTGTGGTAGTGTGCAGAGACCAGCACTGGGGATCAGGGCAGCATTGTGCTGGGCCCTGAATATTACAGGACTTTTCACTCCTAGCTCTGATGGTGCTTTAGGGTCATTACCCCTCATTTACAAACAGCGAAGTAGAGGCACAGGTAGAAGATGCACTGTACCCAAGGTCTCCCGGTGATCTAGTAACAGAGCAGTGACCTACACCAATCTTTCCCAAATCCCCAGCCCAATGCTGCATTGCCTTGGCTAGACAATTTCTGTCCCCAGGTGTATACAACATACCGAGGCTAAGAGACAAAAGAGGGAGCTAAATACATTGGAAGCTCAAGGACAAGGTGACAAAGGAAAGGGCAGCTCTTGTAGCACGCTGCCTTCTCCTTTGAAGGGGGTGCTCTTTATTTGCTTGTTTTGGTCTTTCACCCCACAGAGAAGCTAAGACAGGAAGTGCTGCTTTGTCCTGATCCTAATTTTGCAGTTCAGCTCCTGTACGATAAGGACTGCCTGCTACTCCGCGATAGCAGCCCGACATTTCCTGCTGCTCAGTCTGTGAAAGGGTCTTCACAGGCAGTTTTCTCAGCGTGTCTGCTCTCCAACCAGCGAAGTCAGCACTCTGCTACCTCCTTGCTGGATTTAAATGCATCCCCACCAAACTGCCCCCAAATTTCTCAGCATTGAGTGTCTTCAAAGACGTCACGGGGGGTCCTGCAATGCCCTTGAGTCTCCCTGTAAAGTTGCTGGAAGCCTCTGTTGATGCCATCCTTTTAGGTCAGGAAATTAAGACAGGGAATAACAAAACAACAGATTTTGTTCTGTTGTTTCCTCCCATCTTTCCAATGAAGGTTTCCTAGTGGTGCTTTGAAGAGCAGATGTGGCTGTGTGGGAAGAGTGTTTAACCAATTTCTAAGCTGGTGTCAATCAGAAAAAAGCATCAATGAGGTCCAGAAGTCCAGGCTAACATACAGCAGTTGAAGATTCGGACCAGAATACTGACCAAAGTCTTCCCCACATTTGGGCCACGGCTAACAGCTCTGGTCACGTGTAAGCTGGTTCTGTCATACTCTCCCTATAGATAGGGACCATCTGGGCAAGGCTATGCTAAGGTTTCTGTACTGGGGTGTGGCCAGTCCCAGTTTAGCCTGTGAGTGGCGGTGTGGCAAGCTAGGGCTGTGTGTGTACCACAGTTGGAGGTGTGATACAGCGCATAACCAAGTCAGTCTAATCTTTCTACAGTGGGTCCTAGGAGCAGTGTCACTGTGGCAGTACGGGCTTCAGAAAGAATCAGCCCTGGGACTGTGTGCTCACGTTGTGCGACCAGCCGGGGCTGAAGCCCAGTCACAAAAGCTCTGCAGCGGTTACCCACGCTGCCTGGATTAATGCTAGCTCAAGGATGCCCACACAGCTGTACTGACACTGGTGGCCGCATTGCACACTATTCCCAGCGGTTTAGCTGGGGAGCAGAAAGTACTGATGGATGGAGAATGTAGCCGTGCTTCCACAAAGAGCTGTGGCTTCCCCTAGGTCCAGCACAGTTCGCATGCAGCATGTTTCCATCCCCTTTTCAGCAGTAGCTTGCAAACGCTCTTCTCTGATCCTTCCCTCCCCCCTTTGCCTTCCCGCACAATTACAGACCAAGCCCATGTGACTGTATGAAAGGCATTTCCTCCAGTTACACTGAAAAAAGAGTCTAGAATTCAGCTGAGCAGCTGCTTTCCATTAGTGTTACACACGCGCTCGCTCCAAGGGCAGAGTGTGGTGCAGCGGGCACAAGCATGTAGCAGGAAACCTTGGTATAGAAAAAGCCTCTTGAATGAGGACAGCAGGTAGAAGTGCTCAGTAGTTGTGGGCCCTGCTCAGGCAAACCTCGCTGAAGTCTGAACTACGGCAGTGGCAGATGGGGCGGACCAGTGCCTTGCTCTGGAGATCTCTTCAGGGCTGGGAATTAAGCACTGTCTGAGGCTGGAAGGAATTCCAATCCCTTGTTCATCCCAGAAGAGGGTTTTATGGATATTAAATATCATCTTGCTGCTTACCCAGATGTCCTGATGGCTGGTATTCCTCTATTATCTGTGATCCTTGGAAAAAGATCTTACACTTAGCTTCTGGATGAAATTCAAATACAAATTGTAGCAGCCTTGTTCACTAGGGTCCCATCACCCATCAGCTGGGCCAGTTCCCGTGTAGCTTATCTCTTTAAACCTCCCGCTCTTGTTTCGACCTTGATGAGGGTCCCATGGGTGCTAGTGGAGGAATATTTTATGGTGTGAGTGGTGTTCCACATGAGTAAGGGCACCAAGATGCAGTCTGAGGCTGCTCCTTGCACAAACAACATGGAAAGCCCCCACGCCTGCTCTGTCCCAGTAACTTCCACGTCTCAATTGCCCAAGGAAGCTGAAAACTCAGCAGTGTCTCTTCCGCAATGCTCTCCATTGAGAGTCCAGCCAGGAAACAGGACACTTCTTGGTGCTCTCACCACAATTTAGCTGACCATTTTGCTGAGGCGGTGCGAGCGTCCTACCTTGCATTAGTTCTGGATAGGTGGTGTGAAGAAAGTGTCCATCTGTGACACTGAAGACATTCACAAGGAGCAGACCTCACCATTAGAGTGCCGCTTTCACCACCGCTTCTCAGAGAACAGCCAGACCCCAACAGACGCTAACAAAGCTAAAAATATAACCTGCTAGTTTCTGGTGAAGAATAAGCTGAATCTTCCATTCCCCGCAAATCCACCCAAAAACCTCCACTCAGGAAATATAAAAATCATGATGTGTTATGCAGGGAACCAGCTTCAGCCTGAAGTGAATTCCTAGGAAAGCCCTGAAGGAGCCTGACCACGCTGAAGGACGGATCAGAAGCATTGCCTCTTCTCCTCATCCTGGGCGTGTGGCACGAGAATCAGAGCATGGGCTTGAGTTAAGCTGCCCTGTTTGTGACCTGAATGGAAGTGGTTTACAGAGCTGCAACAAAAGTGCATGTTTCTCATTAACCATCATCACGCTTAGGAAAAAGAAAGCTGTTTCCCAGTCCAGAGCATGTATTTTTGAGCCCTTGTTGTCCTTAGCATTTATTCCCCAAGAGCGAGACCATGCAGGGGTCAGCATCTCCTTTGCACCATAGCTCTCTGTAGGTCCAGGCAGAGGGCTGGAGGACCCTACAATGGGAAACTTGAACCTCAAACCAAACCACACCAAAGCAAATGCCAGCCCTTCTCTGTAGGGAATTGGGGGAGAATTGGCCAGCCTTGTTCATGCTGACAAAATTCAGAGGCAGAAGCCAGCTATCCACCTCCAGCTCTTCCCGTCTCATGAATCCCAGGGAGCGCACTGCTGCCGTGACTGCAGGCAGGTATTTTTAGTCACAGGGATTACCCAACGGCTGCCTTTCCCTCCTACATACCTTTCATCCCCCCACATGAACAAATCCCCCAGGTTCTGGCCTGGCTAATTTCCCACTCAGTAAGTCAACTCCAATTGGATTTAAACAACTCCCTGAGGTCACAGACACTCCCACGGGCCTGCAGATACAGATTAAAATTCACTGTCATGATGGTCTGTAGCTTGTGCTTTCCTGCAAGGTGGGTGGAGGCTAGCTGTTTTTAAGGTCACCTTGGTCTAATGGTCTAAGAACCGTCAGCCATCCTTTTAGTCTGATCCAGTTACCTCCGAAGCAACCTGATGGAAATGAAGAAAGAACAAAGCCCAAGGAAAAGTCCCAAGCTGGGTTTTGCTACCAGCAAAGGGCAAGTGGGCACTATATCTTTGCCAATCCTTGGGAGATGTATTGTATCCTCCCACTACCTATGGATGTATTGCATATTATGTTGCATATATTGCATCCTCCCAATACCTTGGGAGATGTATTACATATCAATGAAACAATGACAGAAAGGCTCTCTGTCCATCTATGTATTTCTATGGCACTCAGCTGCAGACAGACAGAGAGGGCACACGCTCTCATGGTGCATTGCTCATTCTCACTCAATCACAGGACTGCCGCCTCTGCAGGCTGGCAGGCAAACTCCATACTGAGATTATAAAGGATAGAAGGAGCCTCTCAAAAGGGCCAGTCCAGTGTTCCTGCACACATACAGGCAGCGAACTTTGACAGTACATGAAAGGAAGGAATGAGAAAGCATAAGAAAGAAAACAGGAAACAGAAAGGAAGGAAGGGGAGATAAAGAAAAACTAAAGAACAACCCCCAACTCTCTCCCAGGTTTTTGGAGACACCAGTGTGGGTGTAGTGACACACGACATTATTTTTCTTCACTAACCAGAACATGAATTCAGAGCGATATAACAAACAAACCAAAAATATTCGAGAACCACTGAGCTCATCTGACCTCTTGTATAACATGGGCCATAGAAATTCACCTAAAAATTCCTGTATCGAGTCCAGAACTAAAGCATCTCTTCAAGAAAAACATGTAATGGTATAATAGACAGAAAAGAGACCTTGCCGTACATCTGCACACACCACACATGCCTTGGCAGGGAGGATTCGATCAGAAATCCTTCCGCCACCAGGCTTGAGGCCACAGGCAGCATGGGCGAGTGCTGGAACCTTCAGTGCTGCAGTTTCATGGCAATGAGCAGGTCGCCAAGCAGAAGAAAGAGGCAGCCCTGAAGACATCACTCTCAATGGTTGGGGTTTGGAGAGGAATGACAGTATCGCCACCCTGTTCATTTATTCATTGGCTTCAACCTTGAAACTCGCCCACTGTTTGAGGCTAAAACTGCAATTAAACATAAACCTCATTTTAAGGGGAATTTTTTTGGCTGCATTTTTCCTTCATGAGCCCTGTACCCACACCTCCTTTTTAAGCTCCCTCCTCCTCCAAAGAAGAAGCTTTCAGCTGAAGTTTTCCTGAAGTTAATAGAAGCAACCTACTTTAGTTGCCAATGTAAATCAGGGGAAATAATTCCACCTCCCAAGCTGGTCTCAAGCCACTGTCATGCTGTCCCAGGTATGAAGACAGTCTGCTGATTAACGTGCAGCCTTCACTGTAATTCTAGGTATACATCTTGGAGCAAAATTTTCCTCAAAATACATCTCATTTATAACTGAGTTACTGTAAGACTCGAGCTGTGTTTCTGGGCACAAATTATACTCCCAGTGTCTGGCAAACACTGCGCTGCATATTTCTTAGAATGAATAAGCAAAAGTGAATTCTTTATGAATAGGATTCAAGGAACTTGATTCCCTAATTAGCACCAGATTGCTGGAGCTTTAAAGCCAAAAGAAACAACTGCTGCAAAAAGTCCAAGTTGGAGCACCCCTTCTGCTCTTTAACCATTTGTGCTGGTGCTAAGTAAGGCCTGTCTGCATACAAACCCTGTAGGGCCCTAACTATAACTTATGGTCATTCGTTTAGTTAAAGTACACCTTTATTGGGCTTTAACACCCTACACCTTTAGTGTGGACAAAGCCATACAGCTAGAAAGTAATTCCCATGTAAGAACTGCAGTAAGTTCCTACAGCACACCCTGGCATCAGTTGGGCTGCATCCAGGCTAAGGTTTGTATCAGTACAATGATGGGGGGAGCAGGCGGAAGAGAGATCATACCCCAAACTAAGATAACAGCTATTTGAATACTAGGGCTGGGGGCGTTTCTAGCCTTTGTGGCTCTGGAAAAGCTGAAGAGCTCACAATCTTGATTGCCAATATAATAAAGAGCTATAACTACTCAGCATCTGTGAGACCCCAGTAGAACTTGGGGCTAAATGCTAGCCTAATACACATAACAATAAAATAACCCGAGCTGAAAACAGCTAATAAAACTAAATTTGTTTTATGTTTAATGTTTTATTTATTAAAACACTTTGATTATTATATCCTACAAGCCTCAAACTGTAAATTGCACGTGAATTGATTCAGGACTGACAGGCTGACTCAATTCAGTGCACAGCTTTGGTACATATCAACATATCTTCTGCTCAGCTATTTCTTACAATAACCCTGTAAGAATCAGCCTTTGGACTTACAGCTTCTCCCACAGGATATTAGTTTTCTCTCTCCCCCAAGAATAGATGAATCCCTGTCTTGTAAAGATTTGGGTGCCATTTAACTCTAGTCATCTTTACACAATTCCTGTGGGCTCTGTATTTGAAATACATTTTGGACCAAATGCACTATTTGTTGTTAAAATCCCTGGCAAAGTTTCTGATTTTAAAGCCAGATCTAGGTCATCATGTGGGAGGCTCTTAATGCTCTAGAGATGGTATGCGAGACAAGGAAATGACAAATCAACCCCTCCAGACAGTTAAGGGGACAAAGCCAGATACTTTGAGCAAGGCCAGCTCTTTCTCTGAAGTAGGTCCCCCAGACCAGGGGTTCCCAACCTTTTTATGCTGAGGACCGGCAAACCGTGGACTGGCCGTGTCTGGCATACTGCGGACTGGCAGCATGTATACTCGGTATAAAAAAGGGTTGGCTGCCGGTCTGCAGTATGCCAGTCAGGGCCAGTCCACGGTCACTTCTGGTCCGGCGGCCAGCTCTTCACAGCTCGGTACCGGGCCGTGGCCTGGAGGTTGGGAACCCCTGCCCCAGGCAACAATCAGAATCAGCTATTTTGATACCTCAGGCACATAAGTTACATCAAGATGCAAGGGAGGATGCGACATGGGACTCCAAGGAGCTCTGTTCTGACATCATAAAAATCCAAGCAGGAGTTATTACAGGAGTTCAGCCCAAATTCTCATTGGCAGGGCACCGGGGGGAAACGTGCTGGCCTGCTGAGACTGAGGACAGGTATCTAACTCAGGATGCCTGCGCGCCTATGCTGATAAATGCATCCCCTTCGCTGCGACTGTGACACTTGCAGAAACGATTATGAGAAATAGAGCAACTGCCCGTACCTGTACTAGATCAACCATTTTTTGTGTTAATATGAGCCGTCTGGGACAGACTGATTATTGATCCATTTGTATAAAACCACTATGTATTGTGCCATGGTAACTGATTACCCGCACTGCCCCACTCTGCTGTTCCCGTCGCTGTCAGCATCTGTCACCTTCCAAAAACAGGGCTTGCTGCTGGAAGCACTTGCAGCCAGGCACAGTGCACCCAACTGCAAGGAATTCTGCTGGTAGCAAGCAGATGGCCACTGGTCATTGTTGGCAGGGATCAAGCTCATGATCTGCACTATTAACAAGTTGCTAGGCTGCAAATTTCTTCCTTGAGTACAATGATCAGAAAAAAAAACCCTGATTCAATTCAGGAACCCTGAAGGACAGACAGTGAACTCCTGGCCCCGCCAAAGTCAACATGTATGGGAAATGACACTTTCCCACCAGAGCAGAGGAACGCTCAGGTAGCCAGCTCTCTCTGGATGGCGATATACTACTAAACAATACCTGGCACCATTAACTCCCCCCGAGCACTTGCAAAGACAGAGAAGGCTGTGACTGCGCACAGCTGCCTGGGCTGCCAGACAGCCGCCACCACAGCCCAGCCCTGATCACATACCATCAGCGTGCTTCTGGCAGCTCCAGATGGCCCCTTTCGGCAGCTGTGCTGCCAGGGCACAAGGTGCTCTCTGGGAAGGTTGCTGGATGGATGGTAGCAGCCAGCTGAAGGTGAGGAATATCTTCACATGCCTTCTGCCAGCTGGGAGCAGAAGCCTTACTCCGCCTGGCCCGGGCTCTGCTGGTTAAAGTGGAGAGACCTGCCACCTCCCAGCAGCTGATGTGTGGATACAAGGTCAGGGTGGCTTGCCACACCCTCACTTGGTCTTGTAACTGGGTGGGAAGCCCATAAGCCAACCAGCTCTTTGTAAATGCAAAAAGCATCAGCCTGGTCAAACCGACTGCGCGCTGCAGTTGTAGCAACAAAGCACGAGGCCAAGTAGGAGAGCGAGGTTCCAAAGGGTTTGTAAGAGGCTCCTCTTGCTGCCAAAGCCAGGTTCACACTGAAAAGGCTCAGTGCAATTCAAGCAGCTTCATTCCTACCCAGCCAGCTGACAGGAATTAGTGCTTGCAAGGAAAACACCCTTTCTGCTGAGCTCAGCGCTCTCCGGAGTTCAAAAGGTAAAAGCCTGTTGCTCCCACCAGCAATACCCTGTGGGGGGAGCAACAGAAAAGGGGAGGGTATGGTGCGGAGCTCCTCCGCAGCCTGGATGGGAACCCCAGCCTGAGACAAGGGGGGCAATGAGGGCACAACAGGCATCCCAGGCCCGTGTTAACACCGATGTTTTTCACGCTGCAAGAGCCCGCAGGCAGCCGCAGGCTGGAGAGGAACTGTGATGCCCACAGGACACAGAGCTGCTTATTTTCAATAAAGACCATCCTCAATCCTCAGGTCCCATTATCTCCCTGTGAAACGCACTCTCCAAGTTCGCTGAGCTCCGGCACATCTCTACACACAGACCATAGACGGCATCTCTCAACGGCGCACAATCTTTTTAACGTGATGTTACCCAATCCCAGTACTTTGGGGTATGGCCGATGCAGCAATGGCATCAGTATCAAATGATACAGATGATGACTGTCACGCTGTGATTTATATCTGTGGGGAGTCTGCAGCAATACAAGCTCAGCCAAAGTGTTGCAACTTTACCCCAGGGTTCATTCCTTTCAAACCCACCCCAGGGGCCTGATCCCAGCCAAAGGAGCGTTTCAAACTGAGGTAGGAGAATGCATCCAGGTTGGGTTTTTGGGTGCAGGTCCATGGATTTTGCATGCTGTTGGGCAAAAGCAGTGTTCAGGGAGCACAGCACTTCTCACCAGTGCTGGGCCACAAAAGAATTCAACCCCTCTCCGAGAGCAGCAGTTAGGCCGGCAGCATGTACTCCGGTTGGACTTTGGCCAACGTACTGGGGTTAACACCCCTAGCTCTTGCGAAAGGCACCATGGATTCTATAGTGACCACATGAAATAGGGACTGGCTAAGTACACCTAATTACGGTCTCTCATAGCGATGGTTTCTGAGGTGGCGCACAGAACTTTCGGCCAAATATTTAACATCACTTCTAACGCACTATATTTGTCTTTGAAAATTGGCAGTTTGCACCGAGTATCAGCAACAAGCCTTACTATTCAAGTAACTAAATTATACCATGTTGATAGTTTGTAACTACGTGTTTAGCTAGGGCTGAAGACTCAAGGGACAGGGATGTAAAACCCAGCATGGGATTTACAGAACATGGTCACATTAGCCAAGGGCTGGGCTTCTGTAAAATACCACCTAAGGATCTGGTGCTATGAGACACTGCAACCAGGATGAATGGCATGAAGTCTTTCAGGAATAAAGACCTGTCTAAGACAGCTTAGTCTGCATGTGCCCATGGAGAGGAAATAAGAGGAGAAACTGTCTTGTCTGCTTTCGAAGGAGTAGCGGCCAAGGCTGGTGAAGAAAGACTGACCCTTAGGTGACACCTCATCATGGAAGAGCACGGACAAAGCCTGCCAGCTGGACCCAGTAGAGAAAGTCCCTGGTTTGGATTCTGCTATGGGGCCTCTGAGCCCCACAGCAGGAATTTGGCCAGAGGGAGGGACTAGTTCATCCCCAACCCACAACATACCCTAGGCAAACTGGCTGTGGTCCAGGAGGCACCTGGAGAGGGAGAGCCTATGCTGAGCCTCTAAAACCTCAACAGATAGCAGCTGTCCTGGCCCTGGGTCCACTGCCCACAAATAAATCCTGCCCACTCACTATATAATAAATCTGCCTGGAGGCACTAGAGACCCGCAGTCAGGGGAGTCAACATTTCAACAGCAACCCTGAGCAGCTTGGGGTGTACCAAAGCATCTCCCCTCCCCGCTGCACCAACAGGGAGAGAGCTGGGATCTGACCTACAGTGCTCTCTCTGATGTACCTACAGGGAACCAAGGGGCAGAGTTGGGGGGATATTCAACTGGCAGCAGACCTGGGGTCAGGATGGAAGACATATGGACATACCCATCCTCACATGGAGTTTCGAGAATTGGAAAACAGGGTCCCCAGCAAATGACTGGTACCTCCAATCAAATGTGTCTGGTTTGATTTCAGGGACACAGGTGGAGCTCCAACAGCCTGGCCCACATGGCCCCACAGAAGATGGTTTGATGCCTGTAGCAACAGCAACATGGACCTTTACATCTAGGGCAGCTTAGAAATGACCAACAATGATGGCAAACACAGTGGTTCCAGGCATGTCCCTTGCTGGATTCGTTCATCCTAGCACGTCTCCTGGGTCTGTTCTTTGACAAAGCAGCACCAAGCATTACTCCAGCATCCTCTCTGTACCTTTCGCATAGGTTTCATATACATTATACAATTGCCAGTTGACCACATGGGAAGTCAAACTAGAAAAAGGATCCTCATACGCCCAGGCTCACTAGTGACGGCACAGACACTGCACGCCTGTGGGCCTGGCCTCAAAAATGCCAGAGGTTTCTGACTCATTGTCAAGCATCACTGTGGACATCACATTGGCTTTCTGAAGGGCTCAGCACTGACAGGTTTTAATCTGACATCATTTTCACCCTCTCTCCTTGCCCAACTTCATCACAATGTTACACACGGTTAAGAAGAGGGTGGCAGAGAGAATCTAACAAAATATATTGTGCGCTGCTTGGGCCAGAACTGACCACGGAAAAACATCAGTGATTCCAGCATGGTTCGGTGAATAGGGCCTCGTAGATCTCACTTCTATTCCTTGCTTTTGCCACTGACCCGCTGTGAGATTGCAAGCAAGACACTTTGCTACTATCTCCATTTCTATTCTCACTCTTTATCCATACGCATGGACCATCTCTTGCGAGATAGTTGCACAGTGACTTCATCTTGGCTCCCGGTGTCCTGGAGTACTGAATTCAGAAAGTAGAGAGGGGAATTCTACTCCAGTGGAACCGAAAAAATAAACCATCTCAACATACCATTTCACTGCCAGAAGATCTTGATATTATCTCCAAAAACGGTCCCCCATTTTTGTATTTTTTGTCCAAGTCAGCATGATTTTAACCAACCCTCTTCCAACAAAAGGAGAAAGAAAGATTTTGGTTCATCAAGATCCATGCAGATGACTTGGACTATATCTGGCAATTAGTTTTAGGGAGATTCCAAACAGCCGTTTCTAACTAACTGCTTCTCCAGCTGGCGGTAATGAGAGCGCTTGCGGTGTTTAACAATCAGTTTTCAGTGCAGTTAATCTGATTGTATTATGCCAATCCCGATATATGCAATTGTGTTGATGTACTCATACTATACAGTAATCCTACTAAAATCGGCATTCATAGAGACTCAAATAAGAATGGAAGCAAATGGTTAAGTTTGGTGTATTGACTGGTCCAGTATAATTCTACACAAGAATATTCACCCAAATACCTACTCTGAAATGCTTCCCCAGGTGCATGCTCCTTTCTGCAATAACTTTACTTCAGAAAAAGCAGGCAATTGCAAATCATAATGATAATTCTAGCATAGAGTGACTTTTATTCTAGAAGAGCACCAACATAGCAGAATATTGTGGAATAACTATTCCACTCAGTGGCTCTTAGTAGCAAGCTCTTGAAGTCCAATGCCCATCAAATGCCATGCAAAGCTAATCTTGGGCTCTATTATTGTGCTACACTGATTGTTTATAAACTGCTTTTACTTTGTAATCACCAAAGCCCAAGCTGAACATCAGTTTTATAACCCAGGACTGCAAAGTACTAATAACTGTACTAATCTATGCAGCGACCAGTTACTGGACTAAAACAGCAGGTTATGAAATATCATCCAAACATAAACTTCATGCAGCGTTCCAAAAAAGCCAGTGTCTGAAGGAGACAAATGCAAGCAACTAATTACACCACACAACTGGAGATGCAATAGAAAAGGAACAGTGATCATATCCTATTGAAATGATGCCTCATCTGGCAATTCTCTCTACAGATGTGCTCTTTGGCTACAGTATCCACCTTTGTTTTGGCCACTCTTGCTGAACGATTCCTGAGAAAAAATGTTTTAGCATAAATGAAACAATATTCCTGGATGGACTAAGTATGGAGAAAGGTATTTAATAGTAGAACTAGACAATTCAATTAGCCCTGAAAATCAGATTCTTTTGTATTACTAATTTAAGACAGCCTGAGCCAGTTTTCTCACAAGTACAATTGCAAACATCTCTCCCTCTTGGCTATTTTGTTAGCTGGGGGTATGTTCTTCCTTTGTACGATTTTTTTCTTTCCTTTCTAAATATTTAGATCCTTCTCTGAGACTCTGGCTGAAGATTTCCAAAGCAGCGTAAGGAGGCCAAAATCCCAGGGAAATCTTAACTGAAACCCAATGGGAGCTGGATCCTCTTTGAAAACCCAAGCCTCCCATCAAAGGAATTCATGCCATAGGCTACTGACCGTAAGCATATAACCTCTGACAAGAAAAAAAAACTGACGGAGATATCTTGGCCTCACTGAAGTCAGCCAGAGTTTCCCTATTAGCCAGGATTTCACCTACACATTTAACAACACAGCTTGACAGCAGTGTCATGAGGTCATGTCTTAAGCCTCAAAGATGTAACGTTGTTAGCCTTTTACTGCTATTTTTCCTCCCTATTTAATCATACTGTCTGCACCAGTAGAGCTCCCTACAGTCTCTGGACTAAAAATATCAGTCTCAGGACCACTCTTCAGTTTTTAAAACGGAGTATTTCATTCCTTTCCTTACCAGGGACAATGTCACAGGAAAAAAAAAGTGTCTTCAGAGTTATCTACAGCACAAATACAGACATGCATTGTTCCATTCTATTTTCCATTCACAGCTTATCCACACACCATGACAATATAGCAGCTAAATCTACACTTTAAATGCAATTAAAGGCCAATTAACGGCACAATTAGAGAACAGATATAGATGAGAAAACCCTCAGCTTTTACGTACACAAAGGTTGTGCAGCTGAAGTTCTTAAACAGCATCTAGTGTAAAGATTTTGGCTGAATCCACAGAACTTTTTTAAGTGAATATGAATTTTGCTCTATTGTTTTTATTGATTGTACAAGCAGTTCAGCTAATCAGACAGAAAGAGCTTTTTCTTCTTTCCCTATAATTGGAGGACAGCTTTTTGGTAGCAAAAGTGGCTACAGCTAGATTTAGTCCACTGAAGAAAAAGAAAATTCCTAACTTTCATGAGTCTAATAATGCAGTCACAATGGCTACTCTGCACTCCTGCATTAAGAATGGTACCCTAGAAGGAGATCATGAACGTTTTATTCAGCACTATTATGTCTTATGCGGCACAACAGAGGCAGAATGTAAAGTATCCGGTGGAATCAGCCTGCTCCTGAAAAGATGGGGAAGGAGGGAAGAGAATGGCACTTACTTTTTACTCTTCAGGCAACTGTAGAATCCAGCCATGGCCCTTGCAAGTGAGGTATGTACACCTTCAATTCATACTTGTGCATGGACGCCTGCACAAAGGTTCTGCAGCTCCGTGTCCTGCTCACCAAATGCCCACACACATGCACAAGAAAGCGAGCATGCCGATGCAATTACTAGCCAGATAAAGTTCCTGATCTGAGGCCCTCAGTCTCTGCTGAACTGGGTCCAAGGAGGGCTGTGCTTGTTCCATACATGGTTATGAATTGTTAACTCCCCCTTTTCCTGTCTCTCCAACTCTTGGTAACCACAGCATCCTAAGTGCAAAGTACCAGATGCTATTTGATTCCCCCTCCGCACAGTGCTAATGAGGGGCTTGGCTGTAATTAGGATGGGAAGAAGCCCTAAGGAGACAGCAATGTTTGTTTTTATCAGAAAAAGGCAACTGGAGAGACAGAGCAAACAGCTTTGGAACAGCAATAAAAAGAATAAGCCATGCTCCAGCATTTAAAGGGTGTAGAGGAACTTTTCAGACATCCCATTTATCCTGCAAAAATAAGCCTTAAACTGACTCAGTATAAAACTCAGGCAAGGAGTCGGTTGTTACATTGCCATGCAAGCGCTGTGAACTCCCCCAAGAAGTTTACCTTTGTGTACTAATGACATTTGCTTGAGCATGGAAAGTATTCAGCAAACATGTATTAGAAAATACTGCGTGACCAAGTCCTTCTGCAATCATTACATTTGCCCGAGGCCCCTCCCTTGCCACACTGCAGTCAAAAAAAAAGGTGGGCTGTTTATGGTAATCCTTAGTACAGGAGGTCTGGAGGGTATCCGCAATCCTCCCCTTCCCACTGCACAGCCTTGCTTTCTGCTCTGGGACTCTGTTTGTTTAGGCCAGGAATGGACAGAGAGAAATGTTCTTTTATGGCAGGAATGCCACACATGTGGCCACGGGCTGGATCCAGCCCATGGGTTTTGGATCAACCCAGAGCACTCATGTAGCACAGGGAGCCAGCATCAAACTGGTTCTTCCCATTGATTCTGGAACAAGTCAAGGTTTGAGTCAGTGCACGTGGTTTGGCCAGCAGAGCAGCACATTCAGTGTGTGCCCCATGCCAAACCCCTGTGAAGTGAGCAATGCATGTGGCCAGTCCAGCTGTGCATGTGCCAGCCCTTGGGCTCCCTCTGCATGAGGAACATGGAGCCAGCATGGGGCACATGCTGCCCATTGGACCTTGGCAGACCGCCCTTGCTTGCTTTCTCCACTTGCATAGACCCGATCTGGCCTGCAGAGCAGCTCAGTCACCCTCACCTGGCCAAAAGGGCCGGATGAGTTTGACACCACTATTTTATGGCCTTCAAACCCCATTTTCAGAACAAAGATTGTGGCCCAGCATAGAGACAGAGACCCTAGTATCAAACAGGATTCAAAACCTCTCTGCAGACCCCACCCCCAGATCACTATAATCACAGTGTAGTAGCTAAGCATTTATTTTCCCGATATTCAAACTGGAAAACTAGGCAAGGAGGGTCAGCAACTTGCCCAAAGCCATACAGGGACACAGCTGGATGTGGCACTCTGAAGCTCATGACAACCAGCCTCATGTTCAGGTGTGGTCTCTTTGTCTTTAATTCATTCAAAGAAGGTGTGATGGTCAAAGTGCAACCATAGCAGGGGTGCTTAGCCCCTGGTCCACAGGCCAGATCCAGCCCCCAGCACCTTGCATCCAGCTCACGGGACTCCCCTCAAGTCCGTGAGGAGCCCCACGGGCCATAGACCTGCAGACTAGGTCAGGCATGCAGGGTGGCACAGGGTCCAAACCTGGCACATGAGACAGGAAGGAGGTGATGTAAAGCCCCAAGGCCCAATCCCAGCACTCAGGGCTGGGCAAAGATGGTACAGGGCCCCAAAGCCCAGGGGCAGCATGGAGCTCTGGGGCATGATCCTGGTGCACGGGGTCCGATCCAGCCTGCAGACTGGCCCCATGCCCTTCATTTGGCCCGTGGGACCAAAAGCTTGAACACCACTGGACTGCAGCCATCATGTTATCCTGAATGACCACTCTCTCATTCTGTCCCAGCTGTATTACTTTAGAGCTGCTGCCTATTTCATTGTGTTCCAAGTCTCCATCTGGCTCCAAGACTGGCTGTAACCCAAGGCTGTCTGTGTGATTGCTTTCAGATCTGTGTGCAGCTGACACAAGATCCTGCTGACCCTATAGGGGTATACGGAGTTTGCATGGCAGAGGGTAGTTGTAGCCACTGGTTCTTCCATCCCAGCCTGTCATCTCATTGTCTCCACGGGTGCCCATCCACACGCTCCAGGGTGGGAAGCCGGGGGGTGGGGACATATTGCTCTAATTAAAACGCCACAGTGTCTCATGTATTCAGTGTCCCACATTTCAAAATGGCCATGGGGGTGCTTTAATTAAAACTCATTCAACAAGCTTTAGTTAAAGCACCCCCATAACCATTTTGAATCCCAGGACGCTAAATACAAGAGACATTGCAAGACGCTGAAGCATTCCAATTAGAATACTTCAGCAGACTCAATTAATTGAGTCTGCTCCAACGTGCTCTAATCAGAACGTGGAGCACGTGTGTAGGCATCCCGTGTGACTATGACAATGGTTACATAGGAGACATCAGCATTCAGGGTGCATACACATAGACTAAATTGACTTAAAATAAGGTGATTTAAGTAACTCGCCTGAAGTTAAGCTACACTGAAGCATACAACTCCTTGACATGGTGGCAGCCATCTTGTGAGCTAAGTCGACTTATCTTGAGTTGCATTCATTTAGTTAATACACCTCAGAGGTGTATTATGTTGCACCTCATTTAAATTGATTCTGCTCCACATATGTGTGTATGCTCTGACAGTTAAGTCGACTTTAAAAAGTTAAGTCATCTTAACTGTCAGAAAGTTGGTACTGTGTCACCTACCGATGCTCAGCTCTGCACTTCAATTACATCTTCTACAGCTTGAGCCGTGGAATTAATTTTCCAGAGCCTGGATGCACCAGAAGTTTAGATGAGATCTACTGCTGCAGCTCAGTCCAGACAAGACACAGATGATTCTGGTTTGTGGGCAGAGTTTTCAGAAGTTATTTCCCCTGCCATGGTTAAAGGAAGGGTAATTGTCATTTGTAAGACACACAATCCAAGGATGCTCTTGTTTCCCTGGTAACTATGGGCACCTATACATGAGCACAGAGGCTGCACCAACACGCTGGTGCATCAGAGCAGACTCAATTAACTGAGTCTGTTGAAACGCAGCAATTGCTGCACTCCAGCAGCCTCCTGCATCTTGGGCACCAGTGTCCCCACACTTAAAAAATGCCGGTGGGAGCACCTGCACTAAAGCTTTTTTTCCATCCCCTCTGTGCACAAAGACTGCAACCTTCTCTGACCAATGCTGACCTTTCCACAACTACCCAGATCACCTCAAGATCAGATTGCCATAACTGCACAGAGGTACATCTTGGATCATTTACAAATTGCAGCTCATGCAGAATACTCAGACTTGCTTGTAAAGTGGAGCTTTATACTGTGAGCAAGTTAGATGCTGCATGATCCATAAACTTCTAGATGGAATCCAGGGGTTACAAGCTATGAAGCCTTAAATGGTCTGAAGCCTGGATACTCGAGAGAGGTTGGCAGAAGCAATGATGCTGGGGTCTATCCTTATAAATGCAGGCCTCCTCCATGATGCTTCCTACATTTTGGAATATGTTCCTACTCCCACCTCGCAAATTTGTTTGCTTTCTAAGCGCAGCACAAGGCCCCGCTTTTCCTCTCCCTCTCCAGGGCTGTTGAGGAGGAGTATGCCGAGGTAGACAAAGTTAGGAGTGGTCCTATATTTATGTTGCAATTATGATTCAGGGGACCTTGAGGAGAGGCTGAGCCCCTAGCCACGCAGCATAAGAATCTGAAGGGATACATTAATAATCAAATCAATTGCAGCCCGAGTGGTCTTAAAATTTTGCCTGGGGTCATCCTTCTTCTGTCACCGCAAAGGGAGGACAAGGTTTATTAATGGCTGCTTTTTACTGTTGGGGAACATAAATACCAAGGCATTTTGTTCATCAGGGATGCTGCAGGCTGAAGCAGAATTTGTGGCTGTGCGCATTTATTTTTGACACCAAGTATGATTTAGATTAGCTATTTGAGGTGGGCAGCTCTCTCAGTTTCCTGAAGGACCATCAAAATGCTCTCAGCTTTGGTGTGCATGGATACCTCCCACTATGGAGGGAAGATCCATATCCATATGGATACCCCCCACTGTGGAGGGAAGAGCAGGGGCAGCGAGAGCTAAGGGCAGTCATTGCCTAAGCACATCTCCTCCTTTGTGTGCCTGAAGAATCACAGCAGCCACTCGGAGAGCAAACCTTTTCATGCCATTCGAGGAGCCCAGAGATGAAGTGCTGGACCTTCTGAAGGCCAGTGACATTAGTGGGGCCAGGATTTCATCTTGAAGGATGAGACATGTGACACTTCACCCTCGAAACCAATGATGTTTGTCCTAAATTCTAGTCTGGTCCAACGTCACTGGTATTCACCAGACCATCGGAGCGCTTCAGAGGCAAGTGGGTCCTTGAACATATTAAAATGAGAGTGCATGCATAGGTGTGCTTGGAGAAAGGTGTGCTCCGAGTCTTTGGGAAGGGGCTAAGAAATTAAATGTACCCATGGGAACAGCACTAGTTACACTCTTATCCAACTGAGCTTCATTGTTGTACTGAATTATTGCATTCGTCCAGCTGACTCCATGTTGAACCCCTAATGCAAACAAACACAGCTTGACAAGACGCTCCTTGTCTCCACCCAGCGCAGAAAGCCCACAAGAAGAATGCTGAAATCCAAACTCCAGCTATAGGGTAACAACCACCAGAAAGGAATTCCCAGAGATTACTAGGGAACTTAATGACTGGCTTGATGCATGAAACCTCGGAAGTAGGATTTCATCTGACATCTGCCTGGCACACAGCTCAGAAAAGGCTGCCAATGGCAACATTCATATGAAGAATAGGAGGAAACTTAATCAGAAATTTGTATTGTAACTCAAAAGCAAAAGAGCTTAAGTGGCACAGACCCAGTTGCCGAATCCAGTCCCCCTTCTGGAGGTGTTGGCAGATTAACTCCTGTGCATTTTGTAGGTGCAGAATTGAGTCCATAATCCTCAAGGGAGCAAATCCTTTGCTAACAGGAAGCAGATTCCCCTTTCCCTTCCCTCCCAGGATCTAAGCCTAGCTCTCAGGAATATGCTAGCATCTTTTTTTTTAGTCTTGCAGTTACTTATTTTAGTATGAATAAGTATCTGCCTCTGCTCATTTTCATCTAGGCAAAATAAAATCCAGCTCCCTATAGCTGACATTTCAACTATACATATGGCTCTATGTCTGTAAAAGCCATTTCTTTTTAAAGAGCATCAACCACTGCAACATACAGTTCATTGTCCATGTGTAACAACTACCTCATCTGGGGACCTGGTAATAAGTTTTCCATTTCTCTATAGCTTTTCATCTGACTCCAGTATCATGATGATGCTTACTACTCACTGCTATTACTCTCCATTGTTGGGACTGCAATAACCCCTAGAAGCCCCATCTCCAGCTTTGTAGCTATAGCTACAAAGTCCTAATGCTGGGAAATAGCCTCATCCCTATATTAGAAATGGGGAAACTGAGGTGTAGAGGGAAGGTTGCAAGTCAGTAGTAGAGTACAGATTAGCTCTCCTAACTGGAGTCCAACCCATTGGGCAACTCTGCCTCCTATAATTAAGCAAGCCTTACAACACACCTGGGACCAAGAAAAATTCTGCAATCAGCCACATAAAGTACCATATTAGTGAAACACCAGTATCACATAGACCTTTCCAGTGCCAAGAGGGTACATTAAAGAGGGGGAGGAACAGTTTAGCATCTGGGCCCAAAAGCAGATCTGGCTTTTCCCCAAAGTTTGCATGTTGTCTTTAGCTGAAGTGTGTAGCTCAAAGGGGCATATCACACCTGACCTCAAAGTTGCTTCTCTTTGCTGACATCAATCCGACTCCCATGCCACTTCCAGCGAGTCCGTGTGCATGAAGTTTGGTAGAACAAGTGCTGGTGTGGCTCACTCACCACTACCACTTCTCAGCAGCAGGATATGTAAACCTCCCCCCGGCAGCCTGTGGACCCAGAGCTACCAGTGCACTGTTCGTTTCTCTGGGTCTGGAAGCAGAGGCAGGAATCCCAGCGGCCTGCCGCCAGGTGGTAGATCACTGGGAGAAAGGTGTTACCTTCCACTGGGGGATCAGATGTGGCATTTACAAGGCCTGCAAACTCTTCCCAAGCATTTCTTAACTTCTGCATAAGCCCACAGGGATTGAAGTCAGCAAGTCCCAGCAGAGCCCAGTGACTCAGCAAGCCACCTCCGTCATCTGGGCTTGAGAGAGAGCTGTTAAAAAGCCAGCTCTCAAACAAGCAGGCGTTTTCATTCTGTTTTGTTTTACAGGCAGATTTACACCCACAAAAAAGCCTGTGCAAAGTAGAGATCAAGCAGAGATATATAATCTAAAATGGGAACCCCTCTGCTCTCCACATCCCCCCCCCCCCTCCAATGCAAGACTGGCACATTTCCATGGCCACCTTCTAGACATACACGTGCATACCAGGCACCAGCCTGAAGCTCTACAGCAGAGGTGTTAAAAGGCTGCAAATGGAGTCAAGAATCAGAAATATGTTTCCTGTCCAACCCAAGCAGCACTTTTAGCAGCCTCTTTGCAACTAGGTTGCTGTTGCCAGAGTCAAAAAAACCCCACTTCACATAGCTAGAAATACGTTCACAAGAAGAAACCATATCCAGCTACAGTTAGGCCGCAGCCATGTGTTGTGACTGTCCTTAAACATGGTTATATGATGTAGAAAGAAGCAAAATGTCATGAGAATTTTATATTGAGCAATTCTGAGGAGGCACTGAGAATCCTACAGCAAGCTGGCACTCATCCCCTGGGCTTAGGCTGCTGCTTTTAAGTGCATTTTAGAATCTCTGAAATGGCTTCTTTGCTAAAGGACAGGCTTTGGACTCTCTTGGCTTCTAGCCTTTAACCTCTCTGCAAAAATCCAAGCAGGATTTCCCCATGTGATCATTAACATCAGCCAATCCAATTTATGAGGTGCACATTCTTCACTGGCTAAATCTCTTTCCTTAGTTCCACCCCAAGTGTAATAAAGAAAGAGAAAGAAATTAAAACTGGATTTTTTGTCTTAAATGTTACTGTTGTGAAGACACAACAGCAAAAATACAAGCAGTGATATATAAATGTTTGGGTATGCATGTGTACATATATGTGCACACACATATACAAGCCACACACATTTTTATACATGTATGTATAAAATGTACAGACATTGTATACATACATGTATAAAAATGTGTGTGGCTTGTATATGTGCGTGCATGCATGTGGATACATACACCTCTCACAAGTATACACAAACACTTATATATCACTGCTTGTGTTTTTGCTGGTGTCTCCATGACAGTTTAATTTCTTTTTCTTTATTACACTTGGGGTGGAACTAAGGAAAGAAATTTAGCCAGTGAAGAATGTGCACCTCATAAACTGGATTGGTTGATGTTAATGATCACATGGGGAAATCCTGCTTGGATCGATATATATGTAAATCAATATGCATCTCACATGTGTATGCAGCTGTAATCTTTGTGGTCCAAACAACAACAATCCAGATGTCCACAATCCAGCCAAAGATCAAAAAAGTACCTTACAAATCTTGGTTAATTTAGTTCTGCCACCACATTTTAGAGACCCACGTAACAAGTTCTAGTCGGTCTCCGTAGGTGTGGAACATCTGCTGTGTCCATTTCACAGATTTCACAGACATTAGGGCTGGAAGGGACCTCAGAAGATCATCGAGTCCAACCCACTAACTTCTCTATCTTTGAAAAGTCAGGCTTTCAGCGACTTGCTCAGATTTCCAACAAGATATCTGTGGTAGAGCCACGACTGGACCTAGTCCTGGACTGTAATCACAGCGCAGGCCAGCCTCTATTAACCGAGAATTCCCAGAGATTCTCCCGTTGCTCAGACTGGGTTTCACCCTGCTCTTATCCCAACATTTACAAAATCTGACCTTCCTCAGAGACATACACGGAGCTCCCTTTCCAACATCCATGTCATAAATCTTGTGTGGAAGCCTGAATGTAACTTTGCCAGCCACTTTTTCCCTAAGTCACGCCATAATTCTCTCTTTGTATTGGGAGTCCGGAGTGCTTAGCTGTGTGCTAACAAACATGACTCAGGAAAGACTGCCTTGAACTAGAAACAGATTCAGCTGTGTTACAAGTCAGATTCCTTGCCCAGCAAATGAGCTTGGCTTGGGAGTTTCCAGTGAAAACCTTTCATTACTGTAGAAAATGCAGTGCGCACACTACTTTTAAAGGCTGCAACATCAGAGCTTTGAAGAAACAAGGTTGGGATAAAATACAATATTCTGGGTGAAATAAAGACATGGAGATAAGAGGATTTCTGCCCTTCACACTTTACACATACTGACAGCCATCTGTGCTTAATAGTAATAGAAAAACAGGATGAATTCCTGTCCCTGGAAGACAGAGTATAGCCAAAAGTCTCTTTCAGATCCTGCGAGTCTGTAACAGCTCTTTATTCATGCATACAAGCCTGAGGAATGTGTCATGATACTTGCTTTGGCAACTAATTGCTGTATGTTGATCTAATTATGCCTATTTTTTTACCTTCTGTAAGAGATGTCTTTTCTGGTAGTCCCCTGTTGGAGGAGTTTCTGGGAGACAAGCGCCTTCATTAAAAAGGATATTTTACAGAAAGTACAAAACAGATTATCACTTTGATTCCAGGATTTGATATTCATGCGTGTGAATCACTGCCTGTAGCTAACCACAGAACATACCATCTCCACCTCCACCTCCACCTCCAGCAAGAGAGCTGGGATAAAGCTCAGGATGTCAGATCCGGCGAGTTACTGATTATATCAGAGAGGATACTGATATTCTAAATCTACCCTGCATGTCTGGGCCTCCTCAGCGCTTCGCCTGTCAGGCACAAACTCTTCCTGGCGTGTTTGGAATTGGAGGTCATATGAGGTGTCACTCAAAAGGCAATTTCCACTAGATCTGCAACGAGAGCACAGATGTAACCTTGGACCTCAGTGTCACAAGACACTCGCTGACACACAAAGAACACATATGGCAAAAAAAAGACGGTTTTCTCCCCAGAGGTTGGCCAAGGTTCAATTCATTGACAAGAATATATTTAAGCACGAACGATCCTTCCGTATAAAAATGAAATGTATTTGTGGGGGAAATATCAGAGCCCTAGAAGGATATATGAGCAGTAAAGTGAGGGTAGGCTGCACTTCCTGTACCTTTTTTCATAGAAAGTTGTAAATCTAAATCCAAGATTGTAATGGCTCTTAATAAAAAGTGGATTAAACTTGTGACATAGCGGAAGAGCTCCTGCGAACAGTCAATATTTTACACATTAGAAAACCGTGGTTCTTTTGTCTAAGGAGAGGGAAGACACGGAAAAAGGAGGTTTATTTCTACACATTCACACAGAAACAGTAATAAATATCAAGTTCTCAATATCAAGTAATAAATACAACTTCTGCTCATTGGTGGCCAAACACTGTATACATAAAACCATCTGCAAGGAAATGTGAGAATGCAGTAGATAAACAGAGGCACATGGTCCACTTCCTCGCTTAGACATAGATCAGAGGTGGTATATTTATCAGAGTCCAAATAAGTGTCCTGAGGCACTACTGAGCTGAACGTTGCGGAGGTTAAGAGCTTTGCACATGCCTTTCATTCAAAGTCCGCTTCTCAGGACAGGTCCAATTCCCAATGGGACAGTACCACTGAGTTCACTGGGAGCTGGAACAGGTCCAGGATACTGCTAATGCTTGTGGTATGAAAAGCAACTGAAAGCTTAATAGGCCTGACTCTCCTCCAACAAACATTACCTTCCACCGACTTCAGTGGAATTGCTCCCAACTTGCAGGGGTCTGAGTGCAAGAACCTGGTCCCCATGTGTCTACAATAATATCCTTTAGTCCATCAACATCCTGGGCTTTAACTGGGCTGGAAGACAAACAAATTCAAAGGTGAAGGTCGAGTCTCGAGTGAAATCTCACTGGCCATTGATTTCAGCAGTAATAAAGAAAGGCCAGGAAACACAGCGCTTGGGGAGACTCTCTAGCGTCTGCAAACACAAAGCTGAAGATAAAGTGACTATTAACCTCCTGAGTGGGGCAATAAGGTTCCGTCTGCCGGGCGTTTTGTTCCGAGAACAGGAAAGAATGGAAAAATAAGTCAACCTTTTGTATCTAGTTGACATTTAACTCAAATTGGCCCTCAGTGGTCAATAGCTCATTTTCTTTATTACAACCCTTCTGTACAAGCTCAGAGGCATAATGCCGGGAGCCCTTTTTATAAATGCAAAATAAATTACACAGATGGGATCACGCAGGCAACACTTTATATCCTACAGGCATTAGCCTTCACATCCACCTTGGACACCATGTAGTGTTGCTCCCTGCTACTGCTGTAGATAGGGAAACTGAGAAAGACTTTCCCAGAAAACAAGTAGTAACCGTGGGATTAGAAAAACAGAGTCCCTAGTTTCCAATGCCATGCTCAGAATATAGCTCTTTCCACTCCAACTAGTCAGGAAGATGCTGCAATACTGGGCACAGTAGAAATATCGAAAACAAAGAGTTTCATACTGATGGGCTAAATCTCCTGCAGGTGTAACTCTCACAGTACCACTGAAGTCAGTCTAACAGCTGGGTTACATTATAACTCAATAAAGCTGCACCATTTTAACTCATTTGAGGATCCGGTTTTTTCTGCCCAAGGTTCTAAAATCATCACATAAAATATTCATTGCACAGAAACAACTGCATCATAAAACACTCCACAATGTCTCACCCAGTAGCACAGTGACCTGATGAACTAGCTGGACTCCATTTCTAGCCATCTTTAAAGAGTAGCATTTTGTTCTCTTTACTATGCTACATTACTCCAGGGAAAGGAAATTATTTACTAAATATCCAGTTGCAAAAAGAGATGCTAAATTAAAGAGTATTTTAAGGCCTCAAATTAGTCAGCTCTGATTCAGCCAGGTGTCTGTGCCCCTGCCTAAACTGAAACATATGATTAGGCACCTGATTTCAAAAGAACTAAATGCTGACTTGGCACATGCTTATGCATCTTGCTGGGTTGAGGGTCTGGTGGCTGCTCACAGAAGCTGTGTTCTTTGTAAAAGACTGCAAACTGAACTACTAGAACCAGGTCCTACTGCTTTCATATCTCAGTGCCTTCACCTGGGCCTTAAGTAATGCCTAGGCCAGGGGTGGGCAAAATGCGGCCCACCAGACCATTCCATCTGGCCTGCAGGACCCCTCAAAAATGTAGAAAATTAATATTTATCTGCCCTGGCTGCCTGTCACGCATCCCTCAAAGGCTTGCCAAAACTAAGTAAGCGGCCCTCTGCCCAAAACAATTGCCCACCCCTGGCCTACGCCTTCACACAGACCTGCTTGCAGTGAACTTCACCTCCTAATCAGAGTCAGCTTGGCTGTGTTCATCCTTGCAGCAGATTAATTTTTTGACTGCTGGATTGAATCCAATAGCTCCACACACCCAAACACTAGTCAACTTTATAGTGAAAAGCAACAGGAAGAGGAAGGGTTAGTAACATCCGCAGTCTTAGCTGAAGAGCCTTCCTCCACCTTCTTCAGCCTTGATTAGCTCTGCAATTCCCTCTCACAGGCAGTTTCCATCGGTGCAGCAGAGAGGACTGTGCATCATCAGAGCACATCTGTTCTCCACAGGTCAGAGGAGCCTGGGAGCTACTGCAATCTATGCCAGCTGGCAGTGGTCTCAAGGAAACAAGCTCGGGCACGGGGTATGGTAGAGGGACAAGATATGCTGGCTCTGCCACAGAGCTCCTCCAATGCCAGGAAAATCCTAAACCAGCCACCAAGGCTGCAAAGGCTGCAAACAGAGAACAGGAATGATAGGTTCACCTGATATTTTAGCCCAATAAGGAGTAAACTGCTAAGCTACGGATTTTTACTACTTGTTATACTCCCAGCATCCCGACGTACCTTATTCTCCTGTTTGCACATGGTGAAAAAGACTCAAGATTTCACTCATACAAACTTTAACAAGACTTTCAGTTCTGCAAAGCCCTAGCCTTGTCCCAGGACTGTGCAGAATTCTTTGCACAGTATACTTCTGCATTGAGATGTACTCACCAAACATAACAGGAAAGGCTAACATAAATCTGCCAGGGAAATCAAATAGAACGGGATGTGCTGAAGAAACTGCCCGCTCCGTACAAATGACAATGCCATCTCAGCCCCAATAAAGCTAAAATTACATTCTAATCAGAAAGCGCTACTGTGTGAAACTGTTAAAAGTTGAATGTACTCCATGTCTGTAAAAAGAAATGTGTTCTCCCCCTAGCTAGCAAACTCTTCCCAGCCCAGGTCAGGTCATTTCTGGCTCTGCCAATACTAGATTCTGCAGTATGAAAGTATGAACTCGACCTGATCCTAGAGGGATGCAGTGTAAGATCCTTGCATACTAAAGTCAATGGCAAAGCTTTAATGGGGCAGAAGCTGGGCATTACTGAAGACTGCTTTTCAGGATGGGCCTTAGCTAATAGTCTGAGCTGCCATCGAGGGAACAGAACACATCCACCTCGCTCTCCCTTGGCTATACCGACGCTGCAGTGACAGAGGCAGTAGAAATGGCAAAAGCATCCTTCAGTCAGAAAAGCCAGCAGCTGACGGCTGCACAAGGTAGAGAGCTCTGCTGAACGGGAGGATGCTATTTCCATTCAGTACTTAAGCCAGCTCACTTCACAGAATCAGGGTGGCTCACCTTCTCTAGCAGGTGACCGCTCGAATGGCAAAACCCCAGCTTGCTCTCCCTTCATCTTTCCACTTAAGATGGATTTTATTTTGCTCTTAGTTAAAAAGATCATATTTAATAAATTAACATAATTCCAGGGACTTGATAAATGGAAAGCAAGAACTTCTGAGAGAAAAGTGACACCTCCGATTTCCCTTGCTTTAAGCTGATTTACAGTAAGAACCTTAACATTTGAATGTATTCTTCTATAATGAGCTATCATTTTTAATTATAGCAAAACCCACTAATCAAGTAGCTTTAGCAGTTTAACACTCATTAAATCCACTCTTCAGTCACCAAAGGACTAAAGTAATAAAACTCAAATGGCAACTCCAACAAAGAACATTTGTATTGAAACGTAACCTTTTAAAAGAGAATATGTTAGTGGTTAACAGTCCAAGTACAGTGATTTGACATTCCTTTGCTTGCTACATACTGGTATTTGTTGTTCTTATATTAATGATACATAGTAGAGAGGAACATGATGCAAATGGCTGATGTGTTAAACTGAGACTCCAAATTGCAATCTCTAATGGTGAACTGCAGTACATGAGATGTCATTTGCAAAAGACATGGATACCAGGGGGAAATTAAACTGAGGACACCTTAAAGACCACATGTAGAAGGGAAGTTTGTAGATAAGACCTTTCCAAATACTTCTACAGGGAAAGTGTAGATCTTAGCACCTGACAAAGTCAGCTGCTGCTTATGAAAGCTTATGCATCTGATTTAGCTGGTCTATAAGGTGCTAATCTAACCTGCCTTCTGCCCGACTCCAGACTAATCCAACTAACGCTAAATCATCTCATGCCAGACTTAAGAATAATTTACAGCTAGAGAACCAAGGGATTCAGGAAAACATTATTTGTTTCTCAGCATGGTACATGCTACTGATTATACCGGGGTGGGCAAAATGTGGCCCAGGGGCTGGCCTGCCAGGCCATTTTATCTGGCCCACAAAGCCCCTAAAAAATTTAGAAAATTCATATTCATCTGCCCTAGGCTGCCTGTCATGCGGCCCTCTATGGCTTGCCAAAACTCAGTAAGAGGCCCTCTGCCCAAAATAATTGCCCACCTCTGGATTATACTGTTACCTTGCATTTACAAAGCTCCTTGAACAGGAAACTCCCAAACCACTTCATACATTTGCATTTCTACCTAGGAGAAACTTTACAGTCTTTGCATTCTCTTATGCCTGTGGAAGGGTGTGTGCCCAAAAACTTGCAAATAAAGACATTTATTTTTGCAACTATCCAATTGGTCTAATAAAAGATAACCCGCTCTGCCATGAGTTCTGATTCACAACTGCCCAAGAGGTCACAGAGTAGACCATAAAGCAGGCGAAGGAAGGGCATGAGAACACAGAAGTCCTGTTGCTGCCCTGAATGGGTCAGAAACAGGATATTTATTTACGAGGGGATTGGAGTGAGGCAACATATTCCCCCTAACCTTCCCCCAGGACATTTGCCATGAGTTTACCAAGGGTACACTGAGTCACAGCATTGGGGCTCCAATTTTTTCAGTGGGGAAAGGATTAGACCCTGTGGGCCTTAGTTAAGGTCACACTACACATCTACACATGTAATTAATGCAGCTGAATAAACTCCAACACAGTTTGTGCTAGAATTTATTGCTCTTGGGTGCCACATTTGCACGTGTGCCTGGGACCACAGCACGTTGAGCCTAGGTGGAGCAGCCCCCACTGGCAGGGTCAGCCTGCCAGCCCAGGGCTCTTCTGACCTGGCTCAACGTCCTGCGGAGGGGCTGGCAGGGGCACAACAGGGCTACGGTGCAGGACTAGCTGGCAAGCAGCCCCCACCTTGCAGGATCCTCATGCCAGCCCCATCAGCATCTACATGTGTGTTGTGGTGGAGTAAATAACTCTGCCATAGGATAGCATTTGTGTCTGACAGTACTGTCCTACAGCAAGGTTAATTGGTTTACTCTGGCTTAATAGCACTGCACATGTAGACACTGACATTTTACTGCGGAGTTAATTTGTCAGGTCCACCATAAATACTTTGTGTAGACACACTCACAGGAAACCAAAAGCAGGCCTGGGAAAAAAAGGCAGACAGACCGCTGTGTCCCAGCCCTGAGGCTGGACCCTGCCCCCAGCCCCTTGGCAGTCTGGGAAGCGCACACGAACTCTCACAGGGAAGCTGAGAATCTAAAACAAAAAAACCCCAAAAAAACCAAAAAGGAAAAGTCTCAGCATTCAGGAAGCACTGAATACTCGTAAAGTGGCAGCAAAAATTGACACCTGCCAGCTGTGAACTGGTTATTCTCGTTTAAATCAATGGAACATAAGGACAGTCTGGTAAAGGCTAAAGGCAGCAGAAGAGGCTCCTTCCGACCAAAGCCTATTGACTTTTCCAGCAAACACTGGCACTAGTAGCCAACAGACTCCTGTGCACTACAGCAGCATCCATTTATCAGCAAATTGTAATTAAACTTAGACAAGATACATGTTCCAGTAGAAAGAAATAAGGAATGAGGTCAAATGCAAATCTGGTAACTGCAGAAAATCTTTGTGAGAGCAATGCAGGCTATATAACTCACTGATGTATGGTCCGCAGGAGCTCTTGAGTACAGAGAGCCAAAGCCACAACAACAGCTTCCATTTTACTTCTGCATTGTCAAGAAACGTCTTAGAGAGAGGCTGGAAAATTACCTTCTGTTTGCTGTAAACTCATGTTGCAAGAAGGGGCAATACTGCCAACCACAAGCCAACAAACGTCATGAATCAGGCTTCCAGAAAATTGACTGGCTTAAAAATACCACACTTGTTTTTTTTAAACAACCCATTTGAGATTTCTGAGATGTATCTGAACTCACATTCTCCACTTTTCTTCCACAGGACTAGAAATAAGGGAGGGGGGGTAGGGAGAGTCATTTTAGTTTTAAATGGAAGTCCAATTTTTTGTGCCATCAACTAATCCCAGGCACTAAGTCATTAAGAAAAATATAGGCTATCACAAGACGGGACACGGAGGGAATAACACCTTTAAATGATCCCTGTTCCCACAGCTAGGTGCAGTTATGCAAGGAGGGATTCTGAGTTGTTCCACTGCATGTAAAATTTATCAGCAGAGCTTGAAGAGAAAAACCCTCTGAGATTTAAGACCAATTTATTTACCTCTGCATCTCAACTATGCTGCATTCAGGCCTTAAATAAAAGGCAGTATCATATTAAAGACTTGCTGAAAAATGTAGTTCTAGTATTAAAACCAATGGGAAGCAAAAAGCCCTGTGCAATTTGTTCCAATTAGCTTTAAAGACACTGATCAATTTTGAATGAGACCAAAGCTTGTGTCCTTGATGTTGCCTTGGGAAACTATTTCATATACAGAGTGCATACATCTGTGTGCACACATGTGACTCAACATAGCACAGCAGCATTTCATCGCAGTCAAATTCAATTCTGCCTGGGCTAGATCCAAAGCCCTTGGAAATCAATAGGAGTCCTTCCCTGGGGTTCAATGGGCTTTGGATCAAGCTCAGCTGTAAAGAGTGATGTTCAATTTGGACTCTGTTCATGACGCTTTTGTGTCCCACGTTGGACTCGTCATTACATAGCTTGATGATCACATTATATAACTAAAGATTTGTTTTTTGAGACCAGCCACATGGCACATAGGCTGTCGTATAAAGTCAAAGACTAATGAAAATCCTCAGAAAAACAGCCTGGCAGGCCTGCTGGGGCCACTGCTCATTTCTTTGGTTTTATTTTTAAACGATCCTAAAATGATTCAGGAATGCAAATTAAAACCTAACCTGGAGACTTAACAGCATTAAAGCAGAGATTAGGCAGCGACGATTAAGACGAGAACATTTGCGTGTTAGTACCAGACATATTAGATTCTCTCCCCTAAGATACCAGTTGGAATCATCACAAGCGGACAAAGACTGTTCAAGGCATGTTAATTTTCACAGTCATTCAGAATTAAGTAGCGTTCTAAGCCCCTGGCCGACAGCTATTCATGATCTCAACATCTGTCAGGACCGCCTTGCTGCGAAACATTCCAAATAAATGGACTCTTCTTGAATGAACTGTGCTTCCAGCCCAGGCATCATTCTTCATTTCTTTCCTTCCTGTCCCAGCCCTCCTTTTGGTAAATGAAAATGCTTATCAGCTTGTCTGTAGCTATATTTTGTCTGCAGCACATACTCCAGTGATAAATGAAGACAACTTTGGAGTGCAGACAAACATTAATTTGGAAACTAAAGCCCAGGGTAACATTTGCACCAATACTACTAAATCTTTTAAGGTCCTAAGGCTTACACTGAGCTAGGAAAATTAATTTGTCAGGCTTACTGGATCCCAGAGAGACTGGGAAGAATGGATATTGATTGCACAATGTGCGTGCACCGCCAAAAATCTGTTACATGTCCCAAAGGACAAATAATTTGGAGTAACCAAATCTGGACTGGGTGTATCTCCATCTGTTTGGTCATCTAGGAATCTGAGATATTTAATTTTAGAAAATACTGTTGGGTTTAGGATAAAAACTCAAAGCAAAAAAGATTTTTACCTGTCATCGTGATAAAAGCAGGAAGATGCTTAGTATTGGTTCACAGAAGGTACAATCAATCTTCAGCTGTATATTGACAATCACTGTGAAATGGGAACCATACAGCTAACAGTATACAGCTTTATTTTAAATATTTACCTTTTATATATTTACTTATATTAAGCCCAAACTAATACGCTGTTGTACAATTTCCCCTCCTGACAAAGCAAATGAAAATTGAGGGCACTCAAAAGTTCACAGATCTGGAAGTGTCTCTTTGTTGAACTGAAGGGTCATGAATTCAAATCCTATACTAAAGAGTTAACGTCAGGCTAGCTGGGTCTTTTCGAGTAAGTGGTTAAGGGCTCAGTCCCATAAAGTGCTGAACAGCGAGATGCAGCAAACCATTCACATCACGCCCTTACTTTCAAACACACGAGCAATTTCACTGAAGTCTGGAACTACCAATGCGCAATCTCAGGGCTCAACCTGAAGTACGAGATTTGGTTTAAGAGTAGCCTTAAAAAAGTTTAAGTAGTGCACCTTTTACTGTGGTCTTAAAGAAAAAGTCAAACAGCAAAAGAGAGGTTTTCATGTGTGACCATGCCCAGATCAGACCGTTTCTAAGCATACTCCTTTAGTAGCTCTGTGTTCACATACCTCAGAATATAACACACGCGTCACGCGTCTGCAAGCATACAAGATAAAAGCGTTATTATTACACGCTGGAGGAAAGTCATGAGTATCTGAAGCTCTCAGTACTGATAGCAGAAAAGCAACTTCAGTGGCATTTCCCAACAGCATCCTTTAGCAGAATGTCCCGTTTCACAGGGTTGGCTGAACTCTGCAGGGACCAACACCTCAGCACCTCAAGAGGACAAAAAGCATGCCATGGAAGGGAGCGGTGTGGCTGTCCACGGGAATCAGAGTTTATGTGAATAAGCATTTCCCCCCTTGCCCTCCAAGGTGCATCTGGTTTGAAACTGATACAGTTCCAACCAAGTCTTCAACGCACTACTGCAGAGTTCAGGGGCGTTGGTCCCTGACCATTCAATGTATGTAACCTGCCTTTACCCTGCTGTACAGCCCTACACCGAAGTCATGTACTGAGGAAAGTCTATCCTGAAAAAATAGAACAAAACAAAAACCCAACTGTGACTCCAGATCACTTGAGCTGACAAATCACATTTTTCAGTTCACAAAATGATAGGCTATTATTTTTAATACCAGCCTTACACACTCATTTGGCAATCTCAAGGTCCCAGCAGACTCCTTCAGTTCCCTATGCCACAATCTAAAAACTCAGCAACTGGGACTCTGCAACAGTTTTCTCTTGGGGATGCAAGACAAAGAATCAAACGCAGATTGGTCAAGAGCGAGCACATCAACCCTACTGAGCTAACACAGATTAAACCCTGACTTAGTTGGGACGTGACGTTAGACACGTCACTCCTTTGTATACACTCCCCTGGCTACAGCAACTGACACCCCTTAACAGGGCTTGCCCGATGCACCTGTCAGTTCAGGCAGGCCTTTGAATCTGACTTTAGAGCATCAAGCACAGAGTGGGCTGAAAGACAGGTGGTGAAGCAGTGCGCTAAGGACATGTCCCATGTGACAGACCCTCTGTAATGCGCCGGTAGCAGGGAGGGAGAACCAAGTACAGAAGGTGAACAAACAATAGAAGAGCAGAGGATCACAAAATGGTCACTTTGTTCATTTATTTGATAACATGCCACTTAGTCTTAATTAGTTATTTTGCTTCAGAACCCTTAACCAGTAGAAAAATCGTTATAAAAATTCTCATGCTACTGTGAACTTTTCTTATGTTTTATTAGAAAAGTTACTATTAAACTTTTGCTACAAATTAGACCCAGACCACCACTTTTCTTGTGGATTCTTAAGTATCGCCAACTCCATGGTTAATTGCTAAAATGGGCATTGGTAAAGATTTGTTAACCCATTTCAGTGTTCTGTTTAAGGGTCTGATATGGCATTTTTCTGCAGGAATATGTTGCAGGACTGACCTTAAATCTGTAAGCAATACGATGAGCCACACAGATGAATCATACCGGCTACATGCAAAAATGATCCAGGATTCCTCAGGAGTATTTATTATTTCTTAACCCTTTCTTTTAATCAAGAATAAAGCCCCAGGTGCTTATGGACCGTTAAGTATGTACCAAGCATAGATCCAAAATAGGGCTTCAACTCTGCAGAAGCTCACAGTCTAAGCAACACACAAGTAGTCCCACTGACTGCGGTGGCCACTTGGGTGCAATCAGAAGGGCACGATACAAGTGTTAACACTAATGAGGCCAGCCAGCAAAGTTATCCAACTGAAATCACCCCCTAGGAAAAGCCACACGCTCACACCACTTAATACCAGCTAATGTCGACACTGCCTGTGAGGAACTGGGAGGGTGCAACAAGGGCTCATCCCTCGACACATACCCCATTTCCTATGCTCGTCCTACAAAGCAAACGCTACTTGCCACAGACCGCTGGGTCAGATGGACTTTTCCTTTGCCCCAGCCTGCATGTCCTTACACTTAATGTAAACCCGTGATTTTTAACCTTTCCAGACTCACAGCACCCCTTGGAAAATGCCAGCTGAGTTTTCGGGGAGGTCGGTTGTAGCCATGTTGGCCCTTCCCTGGTTATTGAGAAATACCAGGGCGCCAGCTCTCAACCTTTTTAGGCTGGAGGCACCCTTGGATGAACTCCAGGCCCCCCTCGGAAAACAGCAGCTCTTGCTTTTCACTTGTTTTTTGACTACAGAAAAGCAGGGTGAAACGCAGACCAGCGGTGGCGTTGACTGGTCCAGGACATGACTGCCCTCAAAACAGATGCGGGGGGAGGAAGGAGCTGCGATTGTGCCAAGGCAAGGTGTTAATCCGGATTATTCACGGGCACTGCGTGGGGCGCAGCGGGCTTCTGCCCCGGGGCTCGCTGCTAACCGGACTCCAACCTGTTCTCCCGGTCCCGGGGAGGCGCCGCCGGGCTCGGCCGGGCAGCGCCGCGCGGAGCCCCGCTCCCGGGGAGGCTCGCGGCTGCAAGCCGGGGACCGCGCGCCGCCGCCCCGCGCTCCTCACCTCGCCTCCGCGCCCGGCGGGCAGGGGCCGCCTCCGCCGCTCCGGGTCCCCGCTGCCCGGGACCGGGGCCCTGCCCGGGCCGGCCCCGCAGCGCAGTGGCGGCCGGGCCCCAGGTGCTCGGCTCCCGCCCCCGGAGCGGCGGGCGGCTGCCGCGGCCAGTCACCGCCCCGCGGCCGTCCCAGCCCGGGCGGAGCTGCGGCTGCGGTGCGGGAGATCCTGCCTTCCAGCCCCCGGGAGCGCTGCAGCCTTCTGCCCATTGCACAGACGGGAACGCCGAGGCGCAGCCAGCGGGGTGGGCTCCTGCAGGGAGCTCCGAGCGCTCGGTCCCTGAAAGAGCAAATGCTAAGCTGTGCTAAGATCCCCGGTCTAGCGGGTAAGGAGCTTACCAGCTTCTAGAAAGCATCAAGTCCTCTCGCAGATCTGTGGCATCCTCAGCCAGAGGCCTCCCGAGTGCTTTACTGTGCAGGCAGCGCTAAATGCAGCTGCTTCTGGGGTGGAGGCTGGCAAGAGGGAGGGCAGCAGCAAGAAAAAGTGGTCTGCTCAACGGCGTAGCGGTGTCCTGTATGGTGGTGACTGAGAGCTTTGGGTTGTGAACTGTCATCCAGGAGTGCTGCAGAAGTCGCAGACCATCTCCTTAGTTGGTAACACGTACAGCAGCCTCCCTCTTCATAGCTGCCTTCGCTAGGAGCTGTGGCCTTGCGGGATGTGCACGTGAGATGTGTGTGGACAGTCTCGCCACGTGAGGGGCAACTGCTTTGGGGCATCTGGCAAGGAACCGGAAACTGAAGACGTGACCCAGCAAGTGTCCTTTTCAGGAGCTGGCCACATCAAATGCAAGTGTGCTCTGAAAGGCCCGTTGTGCATTTTGGTGGCTTGACGTTCTGCTGGGATAGGAACTTGTTTCTATGTCAGCTAGACTTCACAGAGGCTTGGTTTGTTCTTTCCTGGTTTCACTTGCGGGGTAGGGAAAATTGCACTGCCATGGCTAAACAGTGAGCTCTTTTCAAACTTAGCTCTTTTTTTTAAGTCCTCTCAGATATTTGTGCCTTGAGAATTGCCGTGCTTTGCTGGGCTGCAGGATACTCCAAGTCTGAAGTAATTTGAGCAAAGGGTCCCAAGTGTTTCTTGTGGGTTATGGAATAGGCCTAGATAGCCATAGTACTGGGATAAAAATCCATCCCTCTACAGCAACAGATTCCTTGTTCTCCTCTTCCGCAGCACAAAAGCAGAAATACTTTGCAAATACTTCTTGCAAGAGGGTGTAGAGCTAACTTAGCATTCCTTGTGCCTCCCTCCCCATGGAGCTGGCACAGGCAGCATGTCAAGGCAGGAGGAGAATTAGCTGGAACATATTTATTGCACGTATCTCTGGCTGGTGTACGGACCCTCAAAACATAGGCTGCAGATGTAAACTGAAGCAGCCTGAAGGGTGCCCTAGTTGGGCCTGGCACAGAGTCGGGTCATCTCAGTTCCCTGAAAACTTCCTGGCAGGATGCCACAGAGGATCTGGTCTACAAGCAGTCAGTACACTCACAAGTTTTCTAATAATTTGGTCATGGCTGATGGTGATACGTTTTATGGTTAGATTCTTTTTCTGTATCCCCTCACCAGTCTCCACCTGTCCTGGGAACTGTAGTCTATGCTATTTGTAAGCTTTGTTTAAGTATACTGCCATAGATGCCACAAAGATTGTTTTGGGTTTGGTCACAGCATCTTCCAAGAGTATATTTCTTATGTAGCTATACACACTTACCAGCAAAAAATGAATAATGATTTCAAGGGTCCAAAAGAATTTTCTTTGAGAATGCTGCATAACTAGAGCTGCTGGTAGTCAACGGAAGGATGAAATTAACTGAATCATCTCTTACTGTACATTGAAAACTAAATCCCAGACCACTACCTAGCAGTCTCACCTTGCACCCAAACCAAA
Organism: Caiman crocodilus; assembly: GCA_030014935.1. NCBI lineage: Eukaryota > Metazoa > Chordata > Crocodylia > Alligatoridae > Caiman > Caiman crocodilus. The sequence goes on from JAGPOW010001327.1 coordinate 14,848,272, forward strand.
AACAACCTACCCATTTTAAAATGACAGATAGAATCAGAAAGCTGGAGATAAAAAAAAACCGCTGGTAGAATGAGACAGGAACTTGGCTTGGACCGAGAAATATGTCAAATCAGACTAGACAGCAAGGTTATTTAGGAGGTGGAATGAAAGATATTCCTTCCACGTGTGCCTACTCCTGCAGCTGTTGTTTTTTCTTTTCTTTTTTTCCTCTCACTTTCTTCTCCATGGTAATCTCTGGGCTTATCCACATGTAGGTGCACCCACTTAACTAAACATATTTTTTTTTAGACCAACCTAACTGTCAAAAGGCTGGGTGACTCTGCTTATTCTGGTTTAATTTAAATGGGTTCAAGCTAAATAGAAGTAAGTCTTTTCCCAATGCAGTGAGAATTGCTGTAAAGTTAGTTGCACAGGCTTAACAAAACTGGTGCAAGTTTGTGCAGAGACAACTCTCCCCTCTACATTTTTTGGGATTTCCCTACACTTACCTGTTCTCTCTCTATCAGGAAGACGAATACCTAAGTGACAAATACATAACTGCCCCCATGGTAGGGTCAATGTAAGTTGTTATGGTTCTTGTACTACAAGAGAGGGCACAGAAATAATTTAACTTCTTTTAAGGTGTAATGCTTCTGACATTGCTGTGACTGCATAAAGATATTTTTTGAAAAGTGATTTCCATATAAGTAAGTGTTGCCCTTTGTAAAGAGCGCAGGTGGTAGCCCATTAAATTGTATGGTATTGTTGTTTCAGTGCACAGACTGAGTTGTTGGTACAGTAGCAATGTTACTGTCTAGAACTGAGAGTTGGTTCAGTCCGCTTTCACACTTACTTTCCATATTTGAGAAAACCTTCTTGAAACTCTAAGTAAATCACAAGGAGTTATTTTATAGGAAGTGCAGGGATTGTATCAGCTCTTGCTTTGCCATCAGTGTACACATTAGAGATGTTAGGACTGAAAAGGAGACATAGATTTATCTCTTCTTCTCCCTACACCCCAACCAGGCCTTCCTGAAGGTTCTCCTACTCTGAACTACAGACACGTGTTACCTCCAAGAAAAAGATCCCGTGCTTGGAACAACTGGCTGGAACTTAGCATGTTTACAGATGTGCTCTGGGAGGTGGGGTGCTTTAATTAGCGCAGCTCCGAGAGCCGTGCTAATTAAAAGTGCCCGAAGCATCACGTGTTTCAGCATCCCTGCACTGAAAAATGGCAGCAAAGTGCTTTGAACTAAAGCTCATTGAACAAGCCTTAATTTAATGTGCCTGCCACCATTTTTCAGCACAGGGAAGCTGATGTGTGGTAATTACAACACTCCAGTAGACTCAGTTAATCAAGTCTGCTCTGATATGCTGTAATTACAGTGTGCCGGAGCAGCCTCCCTTCATGTGTATAGGAGCCCTAGTGTCTACCCTGGAGTTACTGACCTAGGTCAGTAATTGATTGTAGTTTCTTTCTGTGGTGACATGACAGCTTTCCTGTGATTGACAAAGACCCTATTTGGCAGGACCAAATGGAAGCTGTGGATCTGACAGTCTGACTGACAGCTGTGGTAGGAAAACCTGGTTGGAAAACCAAGTTGAGTAGCAAATTCCACCTGGATGTTGCTGAAAAGGGAAATTCAATAGCATATTGCCAGGCTGCTACAGCTGACAGGTCCTTCCCCTACATCTCTGACACATTCTCAAGTATAATGTAATGGGCTCCATCTGCAGTCTTCTCATGCTGCAGATGTTCTGATGAATCAATTCCCATACCGACAGGAGCCTGATAGTCATCAGTGTTTCACCATCTTCCATTTGGAGAAATCTCTCATTCTAGCATCTCTTCCCATTCCCTTTTCCTTGTGAACATGTTACCCATCATTTGCTATTAAGTTCACCTGAGTTTGTCCAGTAGGGAGCCAGTTAGAAAGCATGAGAGGAGAGCTGCAAGATAAAGAGGGGGCCAGTACAAGGACAATCCACCACTGAGAACATCCAAAGAGGGGCTAAATGTGGCTGTCAGACCTCTACGGGGATGACTTTTGCCCACTACCAACAGCACAATTTGACATTAGGTAGAAGCCTCTAGAGCAGAGCTCAGCTACTGGGGTATTCCAGTGCTGAAAAGGATTCTGTTTCCTTAGCTTATATGAGAAGCAGGCAATTATTTTGGGCCGAGGGCCACTTACTGAGTTTGGCAAGCCATCAAGGGCTGCATGGACAGGCAGCCAGGGGCAGATAAATATTACTTTTCTAAAACTTTAGGGGCCCCATGGGCCAGATAGAATGGCCTGGCGGTCCACATCTGGCCCATGGGTTGCATTTTGCCCTCCCCTGTCATATGGGCACTAGTGACTTGAAGAAAAGGATGAGGCAGAAACTACCTCTTAATGTTTTTTATTAAGAAGTTAAGTAACACCTGTCATGTGGCTTGCTCAGAAATTGTACCTATGCTAAGAGAAATGACTACTGGATAGGTGGGGTAGATTCTTGTGTGCCTGGCTGATGTTAGGGGGCAGCAGGGGGCATTAAGGCATTAATAAAACGTTTAGGTGGTATATCATAAATACCTATCAGTTTTCCTGTGAGCTAGGACACAACTGGCCCCCTGAAGCTAGTGTTTTCAGGAGGATCAGCTAAGCTTAGTGCCCATCTGATGCCTCCTGGAGCTGGAGCTGAACCCTCAGCAGTGATTGTCAATCCTGAAAAGTGGGCCAAAGGAAATGTAAGGTGCACACATCTCAGTTGATACTTCTGAAAATGGTGACTCTTGGGCTTTGGGGCTGAAATGTGTATGGCAGACAAGCTGAGGAAGGAAACTGTTATAGGGATTGTTTCTTGTGAAATAAATCAGCAGAATCAACAATGCCCTTTTCAGAGTCCTTTAGTAAGAACCTTTGCTTCTAGTTTGGTTGTTAATAAGCAAGGAGGATGCATTGCTGGACATAATTATCATGGATTATAAAGGAATGATTAGGGAACTTGAGGATCAGCTTGGAGGCAGTGACCCTAAAACACTTCTTTAGTTACTAGCTAGAAAGGACATATGTAATGGGGAATTTAGGTAGAACCTGTTTTGTTCTCTGAAGGAGGACTCTCTGAAGAGCTAATTAAAAGTAGAATTACTATGCTAGTCCAAAAGCAAACCAAATAAGCAACATACTAGAATATATTAAAGCTGGTTCTGTTTCAAACTTGCTGGAGTTACAGCTTTTGTAAAACAAGCAGGGACATTTAAAAAATAAAAATCTATTTTGATTTGCAAGAAAAATGAAACGAGCTGATATTCTCAGGGGTTGAGCAGTTTGCTGAACTAGTGCAGGGAAAGAGTTCTGCTATGACAGCTTTATCAATTTTTGTGGAAGTGGCTTTCAACCTGGGGTCCACAGACTGTCTAAGGTGTCTGCAAAAGATCGCTATAATCAATCAAAAGTATATGAATATCCATTCAAAGGGGTCTGCACCTCCATTTGAAATTTCCAAAGTGGTCTGCAAGTGGAAAAAGGTTGAAAACCACTGGTCTATAGCATGGTTCTGTGTCTTGTGTATTCTGTGTAAGCACATTGCTGTGAGTAACTGGTGCTGAGATTATTCCAGCAGTGAGAAATGAGGAATAAATGTAACTATTTCTGCCATGCCTTCTGGGGCACCTAGTTTTAGTCCTAACCTGTATGTTATCAATTTTCTAAATTTTTTTGTACCATTTTTCCTAAATATGGTACATCCTAAGAGGGCTGACACTTCCTCTCTAAATCTATAAGAAACGTCTGAAGAGAAGTGTCCCTGAATTGCACAACTAGTACATACGTGGCAGATAACCTAAGGTACTAGGAACCTTGGCAGCATTTGCTAATCCTTACTAATCCAAGGATTGGCTATCACTTCCCCAGTATATCAGGCAAAAAAATTGGTCGCTAGCTGTCCTCCATCTAATTGCCTTTTCTGTTCTCCCTGAACAAAACATTGTAAACACTGCAAGGAAGATCTTTGTTCCTGGGATGCCATGCTCACCTCCCTGCAGCTAACTAGCATCCTACTTTAAATTGGGGTGGGCCTCTTCTATGTCATCCAACTTCACTGATGCAATTCTAAGTCTGAGAGTGTCCTGGTTAGGATCCAGTTACGTGGTTTGACCCAAAGGATGTCTCAATGCTCTCATGCTCCAGATCAATAAAAATGGAGTTTCCCACAGTGGATGGCAGGTGGTAGCAAAATCTCTACCTTGCAAAGGACAGAACAAGTTCTGTTTGGCATCGTATTGCTTAGGCAAGTCAGAAATGCTGCCTAATAGAAGCCTAGTGGCCTTCAGAGGGATAAACCTCCTTCTTGCCATTGAGGAAAAACTAAACTAAACCAACCAACCAAACTGCTCTGTCTCATGTTGGTTACTGGGCATTTAAAACGTAAGTAAAGGTCAGGACATTGGCATCAATGGGAAATAGCTGTTGATATATGGAAAGATTTGATTCTGGCAGCTGCAAGAACACTACTGGCAACTATCACTTGTATCAAATTCTTCCGTAGGGTATATGGCTGCGTTCCATGCTTCACTCTGACTCCTCATTTCTTGCACAATATGCACTGTTAACTTGTGCAACCCCCGTTTTAAGGCACTGGGATTGTACGTGTCACTGGGCCCCATCCTGAAGTCTGCCCTTCGTCCAGACTTGCATGGAACTAAAAGCTGAATGAGGACATTGTCTCTAGTGGGTTATGGAAGAGAGAAGATCCCACACAATTTACTGATTTGTTTGATGCACTGGCTGGGGGAGTATTTAGTTGATCGCACGATTTCACAATGATTACACACTTAATTCATACAACACAATTGTATTTTTAAATTCTTTACTACACGTATAACACTGCTTAGCTTTAAGAAATACCACAAACATTGAAAGTACAATAATTACATATATCAGAAACAATGTTCTGAATTCACTTCCTTCCCAAACAATGGTATAAGAATTAGTATTACAAAAACAACTACAATTACAATAAAAGTTAAATTTGAATCAATACTATTATTTTCATAATATACTTACAATCCTAGAATTCTGAGAAGCCAAACACCTAAATATGGTTTCATTCCTCAGT
>JAGPOW010001327.1:14862924-14876291 GCA_030014935.1 Caiman crocodilus
ATGCTCATGGAGGTGCTCCTCTGTCTAGAAGAAGAGTGGTAAAACTTGACACAAATAGCAGTACCCAGAATAAATATTACAGAACAGGATATCTGGGATTTGTGACAGGCACTGCTCTTTGGTTGAATCCTGTGACTGAAAGTAAACAGGTCTGAGGGAACACTCCCAAGGTAAAAAATAAACTTTAAACTGCACGTATGAATCTTTGTGAACTGAGGGTAAAGTTCTGATGCTGTGGACCTGGCAAAAGAATTATAAAGCTCTATTTTGTTGTACACGTCTGTTTTATACAGTCCTCATGTGTGCGATATCCAGTCCATAGGGCACAGGACTGGATGCAAGACCTTGAGTTCTTGCCTCTCCTCTTCAATTCAAAGCGAGATGCTTAACTTCTGTGCCTTGATTTCCAATCTTGCTAATGTGGAGTTTATACTTGTACTGTGTGAACTGCTTTGAAGAATTTATCTAAATGTACTATGTCTGCTGTAAAAGAAGGCAACAGGAGGAAGACGACTTTTGAAGAAGCTGAATAACAGGTACAATATATTTGGAAAACTGGCAGAAAGCTGAGACAAAATTTAAGGTTGAATATTGACAACATTATGGGAGAGGTAAAGTATACTCAAATAAAGCTAAAGCTTGCTGGAGGAATGGTTGAGATTTTTCTTTAGTTTGAACGGTTGCTTCAGAAAAGGCAGATTTTCTCTTTATATGCAGCACTTGGAGAAATGTGGATAGAAATTCTGTTTGTACATTACTGTTTGCTCATTGCAGCTTGATCCTCTTTCCAGGAATCGCAAGCTGTAATGACTAAGCATTTACAAACAAACCAGGCAGTTCAGTTCATACTCTGTTAATATGCAAACAGTTAATGTGCAGAAAAAGCAGCAGTCGGGCCTTACCTCCAGCAGTGTGAAGACTGAAACTGGGAGGTTACTTGTGCCTGTATAATATAAACCCAGCTGCTAGAATACTGGAAAAGAATCCAACTAGAATCTGATCACCAGCCAGCCTGATTCACTCTCAGCTGCTCTGTAAAGTCCATAAACCTCTAGAGACTTGACTCTATTCTCTGTTTAATTATCTTAACTAGTTGTTATTTTTAAGCTCTTTCAATTATAAATGAATATAGGCTTCAGTAATGAAGGAGCTCAGTAAATGTTACACAAGCAATCACAGAAACAAAGGGACTACAAAGTGCATGCACTATATGCCTGGAGACTTTAGACAGGAGCAGGGAAAAGTTTTATAGAACAAAGGGAATTTATATTTGAACACTTATTTACCTGGTCTTCCAGTATCCTTTGTACTACGAATTCAGTTCTGAACCTGCTTATTCATGCACTTTGCCCCACGTACACTGAATATGCCATCTTGACACTACTTCTTCATTGCTCTAGTCCATTTCAGTTTTATAAAACATCTAAGACTGCTCTCAGAAGGGAGGATGTGATCATGTTGCCTGGAAAAATTTAGAAGTGTAATAATAATTGATTAAATTCTAGTAATTTTTTCTCCTATGTTTTAGACCACACGTCATCACACCACTGTAAAAAGTTAGTAGAAATCTCTCCTCATGTAGATGTGATAGGAAACAAAAACAACATCATTTTTAACAAATTTCTTAGTTACAGAAATAAATTATTTAAAAAAAGGACTGTTGACTTGCTCTACAAAACTATGCCAGAAATGTAAGTGCAAATGTTTCAGCAAAAGTAAATCACTCTTGCAAAATACAAGTTCCTTCTCTACTTTTCACTTCTGTGCCCTGGATGCCAGGTCCTGAAGCGGCTATTTGGGGCAACAGCTGGGAGTGAGGCACTCAGATGCAAGTTTACAAGTATAACTGAAACAGCTGGACAGATGCTATCACTGCTTTGCCCCAGCTACAGGTAGAGGTGCCTGGCAGAGCTGCAACTGCCATTTCTGTTCTTTACTGAGGTCTCTTAAATAATAAAGAGAAGGGGGAGGTAAGACAAGGTTATTTAAAAATTAAACTATTTTGCGTGGGTTTTTGATCTGCAGTTAACTCTGCATACTCCCCAAATGTCTTTGATGTACAACTGGCTTATTCCATTCCATTTCCAAACAAAAGGCATGATCACCCACAGTTCTCACTAGCCAGGTACTCTAAAAATGGGCAGCCTGAACCTATTGTAGGAACTAGATAACTCCTCTTAAGGCAGCTATTTTAAAGAGACTCACTAATGTGTCTAACCATTGCTCTCCTTGTTCTCCATATGTGTAAAACTTTACAGAAGCAGGTGTTACACCAGCTATGCAGCAGCTCAACCCTTTCTCAAATTTTGGCCAGCACTCCAAAACTGGACTTCAAGGATCAGATGCTAACAGTAGTATATGCCTGCTACAGATTGCACATATAGCTTACTGCTTGTCAGGGCAAGGTCTATCCTTTTGTACTGGGTCTGTACAAGGGCTAACAAATTGTAACACCAAGGAATTTGTCCTACATACAGTCATCAAATTACAAAATGCTTCTGTAGCACCCATCTGTTGATCAACTACCTGAATATTATCTTCCATATTTTAATACATTAATATTTAAAACACTTATATAAAATAAATACATTTTATTATTTAACTTTCATAATTGAGACACAACAGCTTATTCTTCAGCAGTATCAATATACAGATTTAACCAGAAAAACATCTACAAATTTAAGTTTAAAAGCAAATTCTTAAAAATTTCTTTAAAGATATTCTCAAAAATGGAATTTAAACAAATGCTGACCCATGATATGAAATATAAGTTGTTTATACCAAATGGTCCAAAATACAGAATTAGAGAGGCTCAGCTAATATGTGTGTGGGGGGAAAAGGTGAAGAAGCAGATGATCTGAAAATAAGCAAAAGGAGGTTCTAAACTGTGCAATCTATGATATAAAAAGGGCAAAGCTGGAATGTATGTTCTAATAAAGTTCATTTATATCTTAATATGGTGAAGTAAAACAAGTTGGCATTTGGCATTTTAAAGTGCACATATAATATACTGTTCACTGTATTAGTGTTGTACCTATTCCAAATGAAGAATGTGATGTTCAGGACTTGCTTTTTCAGTTGAATGAAGGCAAGTGGTGCAACAAGCAATTGCAGGACAAGTATATTTACTTGGTGTTAAATAATACAGTGGCATCGTGCAAGATCATTGGAAAATTATACTTAATAGTTCCAGTTCCCTCACCAAAGTCACTTCTATGTAAATGTGACACTGATGTGCATAAGCATATGCACATACACTTTTCTAAACAAAGAGGGAGGGAAGTCCTTTTCTGGTCTGTAAATATTGCATAGAGGAAAACATTTTGTGATACGCCATGACAGTGAACAGAAATATTTACACTTGAAATCATTTCTATAGCTGGTAACCATTACAACTGTATAAAACACCAGAAAGCAAAGTCTAAATAGCAACCAGAGACATAACTTTTCCAAAGTACATAGGCAATATTCTGCTTAAGAAATTGTTTTCAGGTAAGTGTTATTCTTAACAGTACTTTGTCTGAATAGCAACCTTTTTGTCATTGATGATCCTGAAAAGGCACTCAACATATGGGTGTGTTTTTAACGAGAATAATATTTATGGTAAAAACCTGCACAGAAATCATTGCAGAACTATGTGGTGGAAAGCACAATTAACATGAACAATAACTGCGAGTGTTTATTAATATTTATTAGAGCAGAAGTTACAACATGGATGATATGCTATGTATGAAAGCAGCAGTATCATATTACTTTAGTATCCTGACATGTAATAAATATTTTTTTCCAAAGTGAGAACTTAAATAGTCAGTATATTTTCTAAATTAAGTTCCATCTCCCAAGGGGACTTTGTCCAGGAGCAGCTGTGGCTGTCTTCTAAATAGAGACAACCGAACAAACAACAGATATTAATTCAAGCTTCTAGTCTGCAGTTTCACATTTATAACTCCATGCTGAAAAAAATTTATGAAATGTAGCAATGTTAGAAGTCTTTCCTGTGAATTACCTGTCAGCTATCTCAAACTAAGCAATCCTGTTCCTACATGTTCCTTTAAAAGATCCAAACTTCTGCTGCAAACAACTGCCAGCACATATTGAAGGCAACTTCTAATGTCAAGCATCCCCTTTTATTTTCAACATCAGTGCCATTTTCAGAATGTCCTTACGCAGCATCTGAGGAACATTCAATCTATTGGGACTATAATGAGACAGACCAGCCCAAGAGCCTGTTAGTTTTCCAAATAATTTCTGAAATTCTGCTAGAAGGCAGAGGAACTGTTCCAGCCCAGGGGCTCAGGAAAGGTTAAAACAGACTAGCCTGCTTGTTTCTCAAATTTAGAAATGAGCAAGATTTCACCCATCTTCTTTTTTCAAAAATGTGAATATATCCCTGACCTCCTGCCACGGCACCTCTTCTAGTCCTACCACTACACCAATCTGACTGAGGCAGCACTGCATGAGCTTCATTACATTTCTGCAAGAGCTTCCGTGCACGATCTGTTCAGCCCTTATTACAGACATCAGAATTTGGATGTTTCATAACTCCCTGACTTAGTTCAATTTGGAGGTTTCAAGCTATTAAGCTTCAAACCTTTTAGCAACTGGTCCTCATCCACAATACTTGGCCATGCCTTTGAGTAACTTTTTGGTCCTTTTAAATATTGATGGTAAATCTAGAAAGATTCTGTTTTTGTGTGGCTCTTTGTACCAGCCTGATTGTCCTACCACTTCTTCATGTAGGAAGACTCTAAGCAACACAGGCTATTCTAGATTGCTTACAATTACTAACCCTTACAGTTCCATTCTTACGGCTGTGAAAGAAACTTTCTCCTTCTGTGAGTAGCCTTGAGACCAGCTTTCCATTACTTGACAGGCATTCAGCATCCTCTCCTGGGTTCTGCTTTGCAAACAGTGTCTGGGCAAGGATTTGTCTCACTCATCTCCACGGGAAATAGAGGGAATCCTCTTACAGCTGAATTGGGATCCATCTCTTTTCTCAAAGTTAATTTCCTCTCCTCTCCTGTAAATATGGAGAAGAAAAAAATTTGAAATGAATTTGTCAGAAGAGAAAATGCAAAAATGTACTTCAGTTAGATGGGTGCTATAGTAGGTTGAATCAGAATTCAAAAAACAGGGAAAACAGTATCGAGAATATTTTTTTACTGCTGGGAGAACAGACAGCCTCCATACAGAACTTCATTCAGCTCAAGACATATCTTCCATCCCCCTTTACGCTGCATGCTGTAGTCTCTTCCACTACACTTGCTACCATAGTAGAAGACCAGGCCTGATGAGCATAGTGTTTTACTTGTCTTCAGAAGTGCACATTTTGTCCTCCCACATGGGATGAGCTACTCGTGTTAAAAATGGGATAAAATATACACAGGTGAATTAAAGAGATGCTTTGCCATCTAAGTAAGTGGCCAATTCGGCTCTTACATCTCTTGGGAAAACTTTTGCTACCAAGAGAGGAGCATTTCCTGAGCTAAACTGTCAAAACACTGCATGACACCCTCTTCCCCCTAAACTGCTTCCAAAAACTAGAATAGCCCTGGTGATTAAGTTCACCTGTCAGCGACTATAAACCTCTCCAATTTAAGCATGCTCTCTTGGTCCTATTTTATGCATCTCTACTTACCTGCCTTTTGGTGAAATCCCTGAAGGGCAGAGGCATCAGGAGAGACAGCATTCGAGACTGCTGTCACCGTGTGAAGCGTTTTGAGTTTCATTTTGTGATGAACTATTTTGTTACATTTCCTCTGTGTCTTTTTTAGAGTTGCCAACTGTCTGCAACCATCTGTTTCAGAGAAGCCATGTTCATCAGATAAAATGTTAGTGAGAGGCTTTTTTCTTTTTTTTTTCTTTTTGTGAACATGTCTCTCTTCCTCCCTGGATCGCCTCTCACTTCTTTGCCCTTCATGTCTTAATTTACTACTGGACCTCTTGCATGATTTTTTAAGCTTACATCCACTCTGCTTTGTCAAGCCATCAGGCACAGAGTTTGAACAGAAGCTACATTTTTTGGATTCACTATCTTCATCATTCTGAGCTGAATTTTTAACACAAACAATATTTTTTTTCTCCTCTTTTCCCATGAGAGAGGATAATTTGTTACCATCACTGAAAACCTTTTCGTATTTTCTCTCCGTTCTCTTTACTAAGCTACTGAAGTATTCAGAATCACTACTAATCTCTTCCAATAATTCATTTAATTTGTATGCTGACCCAGATGGCTTGTATGGCAGAGTAACTTTCCTGCTGTTACTGTCTTGTTTGGATTCTTTATTATGACCAAGGCTGGTGCCTCCAAAGGAATTGTTCAGTTCCACACGTGGGAAGTTGCCAGTGTTGAGTGAGTCATTCCACTGTATCTGGAAGTTATTTGTGAACCCTTGAAAACAAGTCTTATGTTTGGACGCTCCCGATGTAGGCTCTGATTTCTGAATAGTGATCTCCCATCTATAATTATCATCCCTGCTGCAAGTTCTCTCATCAAGATTTTGTACAAAACTCTTCTCAGTGAGGTGCTGCCCATACTTGTTCCTCAAGTTGATCTGAAAGCTGTTGCCATTATCTGACACCACCCTTTGCCACCAAGACTTGCTCACAGCAGTTTTTGGCTGTAGGCAGACACGTGCATACCGTGGGGTTTGATAGTAGTTTAATAAATAATGTATGAATTCATCAGTTTCATAAACCTTTTGCTTCTTGCGGTAGCCTGTATCACATGCTGTTTGTGAGTTCGCTACATTCAAAGCAGGGGAGTTCTCTCTATCAAGAGACTCTATTAGCTTGCAGTCTTGAGTAATTGTAATCTGTAAAGAACTGCTTTCAGAGGAGCTGTACTTGTCCGTTCTAGTTAATTTACCAGAGCTCAGGGTTATAGCAGGATCATTTAAGACAGTCCTCACAATATGACAAGATGATGCAGGTAGCTTAGTCTCCCACTCTCTCTCACTAAATGAACAGCCATCCGTTTGAAACAACCGATACTTAAACTTTTCCCCATGCTTCTGCTCCCCAAGATAATGAAAGTCTTTCTGCTCCTTCTGTGCAGTTTGTAACTCTGTCTCCGGAAAGTGATCTTTCCTTATGTCTCCAAAGTCCAGTAAAGGCTCCACTTTTTGGCTGGTCAACTGTGCAAAATCCTTCAAATAAAATGGGAAAAAATTATGAGAAAGAGAACATTTGTTCAGAGCAAAGAAACCGAGCTTGAAAAAATTCTTTAAGCCATATCAGAGTGAACTGAGCTAAATTACAAACCAACTTGTCGTTAACCCAAGGTTAAGACAATGGTACAGATATAACCAAGGGCACAATTTGACCTAATTCAAAACCAAAGCAAACCAAGTTCTTCAGCCCTCCTGTTGCCTCACAAAGCTGGGCTCTTCATTTAAAATACTCTTTCATTCAATAAAATGACCTGTATTGTTGGGATATAAGTGACTTGAAACCACTAAAATATTTTTTTCATCCAGGTTGCTTACAGAATCCCACTAACCTTGGTAATTCTACCAAGTCTAACTTCTGCATTTTGTAAGTGGAATATTTTATTACATACAAATAATTAGATACATTGCTCTACATTACATTTCTGTGATAATTTTATAAGACTGATGTCATGCTTCACTAAAAATCAAAAGGCAAGCTAGTGTGACCTCTGGCAGGTACCATTTCTGGATGGGGAGGGAGGGACTCCAATGACTTGCAAGAAATATTAAGCATAAGGGTTTTAAAAAAGAAACACTGCAAAACACTTGCTAGTGGCCTGTAGCAAGTCTTCTCCTTGGCAAATGATGGAATATAAGTCGTTTTGTAGCATTTGAGCTTTCCTTTTAAAAAAAATGAAAGCTAGCCCATATAACTAAGATCATTATCCCAATATGAAGCAAAGTAGTGAGTCTGTAGGCAGACTTCTGTAATTCTACGCTGCTGAACAGATTTTCCAAAACAGCAGCAGAGTGAAACTGACAAAAAACACGTCGGTTTCGTTGCTCACCCACAGAAGGCTGAACACTGGAGGTGTAGCTGACATTATTCAGGGTACTCTGCTGCTTGAATAAGCTGGGACTGGCAGCAGATGCAGTAACTAGAGTTATTCGTAGGAGAAGAGGATGCGAAAGTGGTCGGGACCTCTTTTCCTAGAGTGCTGGCTTGGGATTTAGCACAGTAATTACACATCTTTTTCCGCACAGTAATGAGAACCAGGGGTCTGCTTTTAATTTATCAGACACCTATTGGGCAGAGTCCAATATCAAAGATGAAATCACTGAGCAAAGACAAAGAACAGATTTCTGGTTAGAATCACACCACCATTTTCCTTATAAATAGGTGTGAGAAAAGGCTAAATCAATGTTTCACGAGCTGAGCTGTACTGTGAATGTTCAGAGGCAAATGGGAAAGGAGAAGGATAAATGAAAAAAAGGAAGAAAAAGAAAAAATGAACAGTTTGACAGTACTTCCTGGACTGCCAGAGAGGTTACAGTGTTTTGATAGTGACAAAGTGCTACCTTATGAATAACACGTGCTAGTGCTCCCAGAATCCCAAACCATCTTTCTAACCAGCATCTGGCCATCAGGTGTCTGGTAAGTTATTCAAGCTCTAGTAAAAGTCCTTTAAACTTAGAATGTTCGTTTAAATAGTCTTACTTTTACTCGGTTTAACAGCACTGTAAGCAGCCTTACAGACTCCACTCTTCTCTGAGCTAGTAGATATTTCCTCTCTTCCCATTCAGGCATATTCTCTGGCCACTGCTCTTCTTCAGCTGTTACCTTCTGCTGCTTTCTTGGGCGTTTTTCATCCCGATCTATCTGTCTCTGTTCTCTCCTCTTGAGCTTAGCCTTCCTTTTTCTTTCTCCAACTTTTTTTTCATCATCACGTCTTTTTCTAGGTAATTATTAATATGGGACAATTTAGATGACACTCATTTTACATTTTAATTCCTGGATGCTGGGAGGTAGGATTGTAGCGTGCTAACAGCAACTGGTTCAATTCTGAGAACCCAACAGCTGCTAGCACTAAGAAATCCTCTCTCCTGGAACAGTATGTGTAAAGTCAATGGCAACCAACATACATCCAATAGATCCACAGATTTAGGACTGGTTTTGACTCTCTCTCCTGAAATGTCTTGTGTTCTTAGATTTTTCATAATACATTGTCTCTCTACAGTACAGACATTGTTAATATTTTAGTCACTTCCACATCACAAAAACTGGATGGTTGTTCCTCCTTCCCTGCACCCACTCTTTTTTATGTTAGAACTGATAACTAACGTTTATAATCTCTTTGATCCAAACCTACGGTCCTTAGGCAAGCCAAACTCATCTACAACTGAATAGGGATTTAGCCCATGTTAGAGCCTCTACAGAACAGTTCCCATTTTGGAACAGACTTCCCAAGGAGGTGGTGCGGTCCCCAACCTTGGAGGTCTTTAAGTGAAAACTGGACAGACCCCTTGCTGGGATCATTTGATCTCAGCAGCATTCCTGGCCAGAGCGGGGGGGTGGACTCAAGGATCTTTCAAAGTCCCTTCCAGCCCTTAATGTCCGATTTCCCTAGGATGCAAGTTGAAGTTGACATTTTAACAAGATTGTACAAAGTTCTTTATATTCTACTGAAAATAAATTTTCTGCACGATTAAAACAGCATCTCACAAAAGTCTAGGAAATCCCAGGAACAAAAAATATACATATGCACCTATCAAACCTAACTGGCTTAATTAAACTATTCAAATAACAAAGGTATTAGATAAGGTTTTTAATTGATCTAGCACACATTGATCTAGCAATGTTGTCATGCAGGGTGCCAGAAACACCCACGACCTTGAATTGTAAGATGCTGGTACGTTGGGGTGAATGGCTGGTGGAGCCACCAGGGGCCCAATCTTTGTTCTGGCAATGGAGCCCTTGCCTGTTACCTGCCATCTGCTCCAAGGTGTGCGTGCCAGGCAAAATGCCTGTGTCCCCCACGCTCTGGCACCTGTGCTAGGGGTTGCCTACCCCTGATCTAGCATTACAGCTCCCAAACTTAGCTTCCTAACTAGATTCCTACATCAATATGCATGTTCCTGGCTTAATAGCTTGTGTCAGGCAAGATGGAGCTTATATACTCCTTGTAAAATTTTAGTATATAATTACTATTTTTCATATACATTTTACCAATGCTGCTCTCACATAACACCATTGGAAAGGATGTAAAAAAATAGATGAGGCTTGAATTTATACATGGCAGCTTTCCAGACAATGCTGAAGCATGTAGAAGCCTACCTGTCCCATGTTCTATGTCATATACAAGCTTTACTTCAGGACAGAGAGGCTGTATAATTTTAATTCTTGCCATTGTAGCCAACAAGAAACCATGATTCCCGATTTCTCCTCAACCACGCATCCAAAATGTTAGTAGATTACCCTCCTGGATAAACCTGAAGAGCCTGGTAACATATACATATACATTTGATGCTCTTTCCAACAACACTACTCCAACAGTAGCAATGTTGTGAGGACCACTTGGACTAAAACAACACAGCTAAGCATTGCCTTTAGACTTGGACCAATTCATATCTGTAACCTTTTGTTCTGCTACTGGAAACATGGCCAGAATATTTTGCCACCTTCTTGGGTTAATATATAGTTTTACTGCACAAAAGCCTTCTTCAGACTTCACACACGTTTTCTTTCAAAGGATGTTTAATATATCAATAGTGCTAACGAAAAACTTAATTAATGGACATGTAAGGAGAGAGATCAAAAGGGGGAACAATAACTTTTCATTGGGAGGTTTAGGCCTCTGGACAATTCAAGACTATACAAACACAATCTCTTCATTTCCCTGCGCTGAGTTTATTACCCCTCCTTCCCTTTATCTAGTGCCTTTCATCTGATTCCTACCTGTTTAAACTAACAAACTTATTTTGCTTTCATTACACACAATGAATTAAATACAACATTTAGCAGTCAGTGTAAGCTCCCCAACCTGCATCTCCTCCATCCTTAACATGATCAGAACTGGAATTCATGGTATTTGACTCTTGGGATTTACCTGAGAAGAGGATGTGGTAATAAATCCAAAGAAGTAGGACACTCACTGAAAATAAGTCTCTCACCTTTCAGCCTCCTCTTCCTCCTTCTCTTTTTCCCTTTCTCTTTCTTGCTCTAGCTCCTGCAGCTTGAGTCTTTCCAGCCTTCTCCTTTTTATAGCTGTTTCACCAAAAGGTTTGGTCGTCACCTGTTGCAGAGGAAACAGAATCAAACTCAAAAATCTACAGAGTTCTAAGTTTATACACAGATTAAAGAGCCTCTTATTTAAACTTGAAACTGTCCTTCTGCTTGCTCTTCATTAGTCTGGAGGACTGGAATATGACTTCCAAAATTCAGAGTAATAGCTGCCTTCTAAGCTCAAGATATTACCTGTGACTCTCACACATCACTTTACACTACACTCACATTAGTATACATACCTTACTATGCTTACATTAATGTCCTAAGCTGACAAAATGCCTTTATTCACAACCTGTCAATGTCCACTTTAGGGGATTGGAGACCAAGCATTTTCAGCAGAGATTTCCTAGTTATACAATCCTCTTCTCCTGAAAGACAGTCTGAGCCTAAATTTACCAGTTTGCTGAACTACATGGGAAACGATGGGTTAGGGATGGCTGGTGGACTGCTACAAAAAGGAGAGCTGTTGAACTTAACATGATGCTATGTTTCATCTGTTCTGGATGCCCAGATGTGAGCCCATTAAAAGAAAACATTAAGGCTGGAAGACCAAGAAATTTGGAGCACGTTTTATGGTAACAAAAAAACTGCGTGCTTGAGAATCATTTAGAAGCTTTCTAGTCAGCAAAATACTTGCAACTATATCTCAATAACTAAATATGACTTTTAGATGAATACTGCTGATCACTAACAAAAGCATGCAGATTTCCACTCTTCTTTCCCAGTGTTACACTGGGCACTGATCTGTCTTTTAGGACTTGTAATTATGCCCACTTTAAGCAATACAAGGTGCTGTGAAGAGCAAGTGGTGCAAAATAACTATTTTTTTAAACAGGGGTGTTGACTTCATTTGCTCAGTCAGTGAAGAAACCCCAGGTCCTGAGTACATTTTTCTTAGCTCCGGTGTCATTCCAGTTCAACCCCTTTCCACGTTTATTTTACCAATCAAAAAAAAATGTTTTGGGTAAATCAAAAAACTAACTACCACACTTTTGTATGAAAACACTAAAAACTCCAAATATTCAGCCAGGCAGCACATCCATACAAACCAACATCTTTATGCAAACAAACCAGACCAAATGGCTTTCTCTGAAGAGCCAGCCATTTGTGACTAAGCACATTTGTGATACTCAGCCCTCATACAAGACCAGAAATGCAGCCAGAGCTTTGTTCACCAGGTTGGGACCTAAGAGGGGGATGCATGCTGCAGCAGTCCACCCACCCCCGTGCCAAACAGCTGCACTCTCCATCTGTAAATTCCCACCTCAAATATCCATCACTTAAGCCCTTATATTGGCTAGTAAGATGCCTGGTTTCCCAAACAAAAAATTCCCACATTTAGTTTTCACAAAGCAGATCCTGGAGCAGAAAAGACCTTCAGCAGTCTCAGCAGATAAAGCTGGGTTGGGCCAGGGATTTTGATACTTTCCAACTATCATTCAATCCAGTCTTTGACTACTTAGCAACCACTTCCACAGTCTTTATGATACTGTCTTTGAAAAAATACACCACTGACAGTATCAGGAGGGATAGTTTATGCTGCTTTTTACTTCTGAAAGAGCTGTGTTCTCTGGGTATCAGTAAAAAAATTCAGATCTATACAGATCTCTGAAAGTGAAATTATTCACATTTCTTCCTACCCTTACTTCTTTATAAGGGTCAAGCATATCTACATTCTTGAGCTTTCCCAAAGCTCTCAAATGCCAATCTAAAAAAAGACTCACTTGGCTTTTCATTATTTGAGCCCTTCCAAATAGAGGTAACCAGGAATATCAGATCTTTGCTCAGCAAAGTCTTTATTCATTATCTCACTTTTGATTCAACCCCTCTTCTGGGAATGGGTTCAATCAAGTTTATATGGACTAGTCTGTGCTCAGCTGTTCCTTAATCTAACTAGATCTTGGATATCTTTCTGGATACCCTCCAAATGAGAGAGTTAAATTAAACTCAGATAAAGGCCTATTTAGGGGGTCCAACAACTATGAAAGAAGTTTAGTTAGGAAATCCAATTTTCATGTTAAAAATACCTTCTAAAACAGGGGTTGTCAACCAGGGCTGCCAGCACTTTGTGCCGCTTGCATTGCCGTGCACTGCCAGTGCTTTTGTTTTTGCCAGCGCTATGCACTGCTGGTGCTTCTGCTGCCGTACAC
>JAGPOW010001327.1:14914301-15090186 GCA_030014935.1 Caiman crocodilus
AGTATGTCAGTAACACAAGGAAGATCAGGAAGAGCATAAGTCCCTTACTGAATGTGGCAGTTGATGCAGAAAAGGCTGAAGTACTCAATCCCTTTTTTTTTTTTTTTAACTCAGTCTTCACAAGCAAGGTCAGCTTCTAGACTACTGTTCTTTTCTAGTCCTACACTTAAGACAAAACAATCCCATGCGCCAGTACAGGCTGGGGACTTACTGGCTAAGCAGCAGCTCTACAGAAAAGGACATGGGAGTTACAGCAGATCAAGGAAAGTAATTATTTTTCTCTATACAGCCCTGGTGAGGTCACTGTGTCCAGTTTTGGGTCTCCCACTACAGAAAAGGTGGGGACAAATTAGGACTAGTTCAGCGGAGGGCAACAGAAATGTTTTGGAGGCTGGGAGACATGACTTCTGAGAGGCTGAGGGAACTGGACTTACTTAGTCTGGAGAAGAGAAGACGGGGGGGATTCAACAGCAGCCTTCAGCTCCCTGAAGGATGGCTCCAAAGACAGAGCTGGACTCTTCTCGGTGGTGGCAGATGACAGAACAAGGAGCAATGGGCTCAAGTTGCAGCAAGGGAAGCGTATATTAGAACTCAGGAAAAACATTCTCACTAGAAGGGTAGAAAAGCACTGCAACAGTATACCCGGAAAGGTGATGGTATCTCCATCCTCAAAGGTTTTTAAGACCCGCATAGACAAAGCTTTGGCTGGGATGATCTAGTTGGGGATGGTCCTGCTTTGAACAGGGTGTTAGACTAGATGACCTCCTGAACCTAATTTTCTATGATTCTATGAGCAGGAAATATGGGCATGGCCACAAGGCACACTCATTCCTAATTCCTAGTGTGGGCATACCTTTCTGACTATCTCACAGGACTCCTGTAATATAGGGGAGTATTATT
This sequence comes from Caiman crocodilus, assembly GCA_030014935.1. Taxonomy (NCBI): domain Eukaryota; kingdom Metazoa; phylum Chordata; order Crocodylia; family Alligatoridae; genus Caiman; species Caiman crocodilus. Next base: position 14,915,202 of record JAGPOW010001327.1, read on the forward strand.
GAGCCCCTGCTGCATATGGGTAAAGATGGACTGAGATCAGCCTTGAGGTAAGCTTATGCATAGGCTAGTATTTGAGAGAACTGGACTGAGCTAGGCTGGGATTTCAGAGACCTGGCTCTACCAGGGCTGCCCTAGAAGTCCCTGGAGGAGCCCAGACTGCAATTTATACCTGTTACTTCCCTACCCTCCAGGCAGTCTCAGGGGCTGTGCCACTTCCCTTGTTTTAGAAGGGCAGATTTCTTCTTTACAGCATTAAGTCTTAGCCCCAGAAGGGGCAGAAGCTTAGAGGCACAGGTCCAGGACTACCAGCCTAGAGCAACTGGAGCCTGGAACAAGTGCTAAGAGTGGAAAAGATGCCTTGGTACATGACTGTCAACACTGCCTAAGGCACGTTAATCTCCGTATTCTTCCTTAAAAGCTAGTTGAACTGTTGTGCAGACAAGATTCAGTTCTAGGACTTGTTCAGCCAGCATGTCTTGATCAGTTCTGCTCCCTGCCTATTTTCTGACAATTGTTTTTCCTAACTTTGCTCTTCTTAATTCTTGTTGCCTGAAAGAAAAAACTTCCCCAAATTGATAACACTATTTTTCTGCACATGTCACCCCTATAAAGGAGGTACAGTGTGGTTCTGCAGCTGCAGCACTCGCCTAGGACTTCAGACCTGAGTTCTAGTCCTGGCTCTGCCACTAACTGACCTTCTGGGTAACCTACAGTCTCCTTCCCCTCTCTATGCCTCAATTTTCCTTTGTACAAAATGAGGATGATGAGACCAATCTCCTTTGTAAAGTACTCTGAGATCTCTGGGAATGAGAATGTGTCACTACCTCACACTGAGAGCTCCAGGTTGGTAATCTGAGAGTAGGGAAGCAACTGGACTCCTAAAGTGTTCTTACTTGGGTGAAACACTCAGTCCCACATTATACGTTAAGATTTTTACACAAATTGGACAGGTTTAATAAATCCTCATGGTGAAAAACAGCCAATTACTTGCTATAAATGATTGCTAGAATGAGTCGGTCGGTTGCCTATAACCTGCTCCTGATGTGCCTCTGACACTTTACTCATCTTACAGCATGCTTATAAAATCTATCAACTATTTAGTAACCCTCTATTAATACAAAGTAAGTGATCACAAACGCCACAAAGTCATGCAATACCTCCAAGGATATAGGTAGAGTATTTCCTGTGGCATGGCAGGGAATACTGCTTGAAAAGCGAAAGAACACGCCATGGTCATGCAAGAAGTGAAGAACACCCTGGCAGACTGGAACAGCAGAAAAAGCTTGGGGAAGGGTGGGGGCACAGGGGGGTGGGGGAGTCAAACCAAGTTGATATTTAGGCAGAGCGCCAGAGTCGGTGCCTGAGGAGTCTGGGGGCACGTAGAACAAGTACCCCAGTCTGTTCCAACAACCTCATCTGACAGCCATGCAGTCTGTGGGGAGAGGTAGGGATGGCTGATGGTTTGATCAGATACATGGACACCATGTGTGTATGTATATGTATGTATGTATGTATGGGGGGTGCGGATAATTTTTTTTTTTTTTTAAGGAAAACTTTTCATGTTCCCAGACAAATCCATTCCAAATCCGTGAGTGGTTCAAGAACCAAATGTGGCTCTTCTCTCAGCAAGCATTCCCCCTGCGCCCCCCTCCCGGGGGCTTCAGATGCTTCCGCATCCTGTGGCGGGAGAGTGAACATCCTACGTGCAGCCCCAAGCCCGAAGCGTGGGGTTTGGTTCCTCCGAGTTTTGCTCGCCCTCGGAGCAAGCCAGGGAGGAGTCTCCCACTTCCATAAAGCCAAGGTGTTCCCGCTGGAAAGGAAAGTGGGAGGTGAACTGTACATTACCTCCGCGGTACTACCCCGCGCCAGAAAAGCGGTTATCCCCGGCCCCTAGGAAAACCGCCTGAGGTCGCGGTTTACATGGACGTGGTTCCTCTGGGATCCTCAACCGGTCCAGGTCGGTGTGCGGCCTAGTACCGGCGCGGGCGCGGGCGCAGGCGAGCGGCGGGGCAGGCCCAGCCCGGCCTTCCCGGCGCCCCTCGCGCACGCTCGGCCTCCCCCGCCGCGCTCCGGTTGCTATGGAGACGGCGGGGGGCTCCGCGCTGGAGTTGCCCAGCAACGCGGCCCCCAGCCCCGGCGCGCGCCAGGCTACGCCCCCGCCGCGCTGAACCAATGAGCGGAGCCGGCGGCCGGCAGGCGTGGCGGGAACGTCCCCGCGGCCCAGCCCCGCGCGCGCCCTATGTAAGCCGGCCATTTCCGCCGCGCGGCCTCCGCATCGCATCGGCCCGCACCGCACCGCACCGCCCCGGCTCGCACCATGACGGACGCAGCTCTGTCCTTCGTCAAGGACTTCCTGGCCGGCGGCATCGCCGCCGCCATCTCCAAGACCGCCGTCGCCCCCATCGAGCGGGTGAAGCTGCTGCTGCAGGTGAGCGGGAGCGGGGTCGGGCATCCCCCGCTCCAAGGTCGCGGCAAGGAGAGGGCGCGGCCCGGCGCTCGGCGCTGCCCCTGAGCCCGGGGCAGCCGTGACCTTCCCGGCAGGGATGCAGGAGCTGGCCCCGCTCCCATCGGCACGGGGCATGGCATGGCGCGGTGGGGGGGGTCTCCTCTAAACCGGCTCTGTCCTGCTCCCGCCCCTCCTCGCTGGGGCTGCAGGGAGCCAGCGATGCCAGCCCGAGAGGAAGATGCTGCCCTTGCCTCCTGCCCTTGAGCCGGAAGAGAGGAGATAGTAGGCCTGGCTGGGGACGGTGTTCCCCGAGCTGTCGCAAAGGGCCGGGAATGCAGCACGCTGGAGCTGTGCAGGAATCGCCGCCACGTACAGGAAGCTAAGCTGAGCAGGAAGGGCCTGTTGGCTTCCTCGCCAGCTGAGGGAGCCCTGCTGGGTTTTTTGTCCTCTGGCTCAGATCGGGTTCACGTGGTACAGATGCCTGGGTTTTAACCTAGCGAGGCTTTGGGATGCCTGTTCCCAGGGCCTCTCTGGCATCTTGCATTTATTAAATACCAATAGAGTGGCAGGTTTCCATTTTCAAGACAGATTTGCTGGGGTTTTTTTAGTGTAGAGTGATTTCAATTGTATAGTAAGGCGGTCAATTCAGAACTGAGCTGAATGTTAATGGTGAAATGCAGGTGAAAGCAAACCGCGCTTAGCAGAAATTATAGATGCTTCTTGTGGTCTTCTTTACTAGCAAAAGATGCCTTGGTAAGGAAGCAAGTGATTATTAATCCAACTTCTCCTAATGTCCCACAGGTGCAGCATGCAAGCAAGCAGATCACGGCAGAAAAGCAATACAAGGGCATCATTGACTGTGTTGTCCGTATCCCCAAAGAGCAGGGCTTCTTGTCCTTCTGGCGTGGCAACTTGGCCAACGTGATCAGATACTTTCCAACTCAGGCCCTCAACTTTGCTTTCAAAGACAAATACAAGCAGATCTTCCTGGGCGGTGTTGACAAAAGAACCCAGTTCTGGCGTTACTTTGCTGGTAACCTGGCATCTGGTGGTGCGGCCGGTGCTACGTCTTTGTGTTTCGTCTACCCTCTTGATTTTGCCCGAACCCGTCTGGCAGCTGACGTCGGTAAAGCTGGAGCTGAAAGAGAATTCAATGGTCTTGGTGACTGCCTGGTGAAGATCTTCAAGTCTGATGGGCTGCGGGGCCTTTATCAAGGCTTTAATGTGTCTGTGCAGGGTATCATCATCTACAGAGCTGCCTATTTTGGCATCTACGACACTGCTAAGGGTAAGTTCTTTGTCTCCACGTAAGATAGCTCAGAGGCCAAACAGGAGTCCTTCCCCACTGTGAAAATAGCCTAGAAAAACTAAGTAGCTGGCTAGTATCACTGTGCTGATTTTTGGTCTTCCTAACCTGAACCGTACCCCCTTCCCTCCTGTAGGAATGCTTCCTGACCCAAAGAACACCCATATTATCATCAGCTGGATGATTGCTCAGACAGTTACTGCTGTTGCTGGGTTGACCTCCTATCCATTTGATACTGTGCGTCGTCGCATGATGATGCAGTCTGGGCGTAAAGCAGGTATGTTTCTAATTCCCTTGTAGGATGCCTTGTAGTGTGGATGGCTTGAACGCTCCACAGAGACTTGCTAGAATTGGGTGGAAAGTACTGCACGTCTGGAGACAGGCATGTCTTTAAGTGCCAGGTTTTGGAAGGGCTGGTGGGCTATTTCAGTTGTAGGATCTTGTATCTAAATATTGGAATGGGTTGTCAGAAAGAATTTCTCCTCTAATGCCTTGTTGCCTTAATGCAACTACCACTTGGCTACACCTTTAGATACTCCATGGGAGAAGTGTGCTGAAGACTGGTACTCATTCATTGATGTAACAATTGATGGGCAAGTGTTGCTATTGCTGTCAGAAGTAACACTGCAAGTAAATGGCTGAGTCAGGACTGGAACTTAAGAGCTGTTCTCCATAGGCAACACTGTTACTGCTGTTGACACTGCTGTTTTAAATTTAAAAAAAACCAAAACACAACCTGAAACGTAACAGAATGGTGCATGTGGCATAACCCATCAGGGTGCTGTAATAGCAACATAACTTTGGAGGGACCCTGTAAATGAAAGTCTCTGTTTAAAATACAGACTCTGAAATGTATGTTAATGCAGTTGATCTCTTCTCTATTATACAGTTTACAACTGTAGCCAAAGACCCTTCTTTCCTAAAGGGCACACGCATTAACACTTTCTCCTTGGAGTGGCAAAACTGGGAGCCGTAAGCCATTGTCCCTTTGTGCTTGACACACTAACCACCTCTATCTTCCACAGCTGACATCATGTACTCTGGTACAATTGACTGCTGGCGAAAGATTGCTCGTGACGAAGGTGGAAAGGCGTTCTTCAAAGGTGCATGGTCCAACGTCCTCAGAGGCATGGGTGGTGCTTTTGTCTTAGTCTTGTATGATGAAATCAAAAAATTCACTTAAGTTATTTCCCATTGTGAACCGGCATGTTGTATTATGTAACTTACTATGACCATTCATGGACTGTATCAAAACCGTCTAGTTATCAGCTACAACTGGTGGCTAAACTGGTGGGCAAAGGGTAAGGGGAGGGTCAATTGCCTGACCTTAGCTCTTGTATCAAGTCATTCCCCTGATGGGACTCCAAATGTGGTTTCTATTTCAGTCACTCCTGTTTAACAAGCTTAAAGAAATTAAAAAAGAAAGAACATCTGAAACAAATTATTTTGTGTTTTGCTTGCTTTTTTGCAGCTACTAGTAGGAGGGTTGTGGAGGAAGGAGCTGAAACATTCAGTTGCATATGGTGACAGGGGGAATATTGTAGTCAGGGTGCATATGATTATGTAACACTTACTAGAGAAGTATTTAAAATGAATGTGTAATTCAGGGATCAGAAATGAGACTGTAGCAAACCCTGTTCTTAAACTGGGGGAAAGAGATTGTGTCCTTAGCAATCTCAGCTGTCAGTTTTGACAGCCCCAGCATATACCTTTTTCTGTTTTTTCTTCTTAACTGAATCTTTGATTTGTACAGAGCTGTCTTTCTAGCCTAAACAAGGTAGTTGCTAGTGTTTGCACTAACATCAGCCGGAGCGCAGTGAAGTAGCAGTGTAAGTGTCAGTAGTCTACTCTTTCTCCAAACAAAACAAGCACCTTAACTGTTAACTTGCATGTCTCCTGAAGTGGAGTTCCTACTAAGATGCTTTTAATAGGGATGGAGAATTACAAATCTAGTGGGAGGACTAGTAATGGGAGCTAACATAAGTGCCACTAGCTTAAAGAACAAAACTCAACTTGGACACATCCACATTCAATGCCAGGCTTAGGTAATATGGGCTCCTGAGAGCAGCTGTGCTGCAAAGCTATAGTCAAATATGCCTGCCTGCCTGTGCTTGTGTGGGTGTATCACTCTTCAAGGGTAGTGCTGGGCTTACTAACATCAAGTTGATCTTATTTTCCTGCTGAAGTGTGTGAGGACACAGAGGAATCGTGTAAGATAATGGAGGATTATTGGCACCTTAGTTTACACCACACGGTGGGTGGGTTACCCAGTAAGTTGCTCTGGGTTTCGGCCCTCCTCCCCTGGTAGATCAGCTGGCCTATATACAAAGTGTGGAGATGCCTTTCACCCTTAGCTCAGGGAAATGCTGTCCCTCAGACACAGCTGACAGACAATCCTACCTCTGTCTGCAACTTGGTTGTCTGTTGGGAGTTCTTACCTAACGTGCCTGGTGAAGTGGTCTGAGCCAGGGGCCTACCCTTCATTTTCCCTTGCAGAGTTCTAGTAACTGTGTTCCTATTTGTGAAGTTAATCCATGTCGTGTGGATTACAGAGGACACAGCCCCACTAATCGTGGTCATAAGCTCTAGGCAGACAGCACATGGAGCATAGTCACTCTTGGCTGACCTGTGCACTAGGACTCCCAGCTCTCAAAAATGCTGCTGAGCAGCCACACTACAACACAGGCATGCTCTCTGCTGTAAAAATTCCCCTTCTAGTCCAGACATGCCAGCAGTGGTAAGGAATGTGACAACATGAAAAAGAGGCAATTGGGTATACGGTGGTACCAGGGATCCGGGTGAGCCACAATGACCTAAGAGCCTTTGCTTTCAAGGGGAAGACTCTAGGTGCGTAAAGAGATGATGGTGGGAAAACAAGAGCAGGTCATTGAAAACCAGTCCTTGTTGTGACTTGGTACTTTGACCCAATCAGCAGCTGGGCTTTAATCACCCTAAAAGACCACTTTCCTACCAATGAAATGCATGTTATGGATCAGCCTGGTTGGATCCCCTTTTGCACCCCTTTCCTCCCCTAGCCTCTTTAGAAGCACTTGCTTCTTATCAGCTTCTGCCTTGCCAAGCTCTTCTAAATAATGTCAAGGGTCTCCCAGAAATGCTGCTTGGGAAGTTCTTGCTGGCATGTGGATTAGCTCACTGGGGCAAGGGATATGTTTGCATTTCCACCTCTCAGGATGACAGTAAGGCTGGAAAATTGCCAGGATGAGAGTAAGTGTTCTAGTTACTTTCCAAGTGGCTTTGCACATGTAGGATGCTGCTGAGCCTGACTCAACTGGAGCAGGACAGTGTCAGAACCTGGTTTCTTCAGCTATAAAGTCAAGAGTAGCCATGTCCTGTTCATCCATTTTATGTGATTGGCTTGGCACACAGGGGCTGAGATTTTATTGAACTCAAAACGTAGCATCAAGAGTACCAGGTACGTTTAATAGAAATTATGCAGGCATTTCACAGCCTGCCTACAAAACTTTTTCTTAGTGGGTAAAAGTACTAGCAACTGAAGTTGTCTCTCTTTCACCAGCAGGAAATGCTCGGGGTGGTATCAAAAACTTCCTTAATGCTGCTCTTAACATGTCTCCACCCTGGTCTAGGGCCTTCAGGGAAATTCAGTCTCCCAACACTTGGCTTCCTTTGGTGAAACTGCATTAGTAATAGTTAACTCATACATGGAACTCATCATCTCCAGGTCTCAGACTACCTTGTGAAAGAAGCCAGTATTGTTTACCTCATTTTACAGAGAGGGAAACTGCAATAGTCAGTTATGTCCATTATGATGCAGTTTTTAAACAGAATTTTCCCATCAGGAATATTAAAAATATCTAATGTTTGTATTTTACTTCCATGTGGCTGTTTAATCTAACTGGGGAAGACTGATTGGCTGAGGGTGTCTGCATATCGCCATCCTTAATCCCGTAGTATGGCTTTGATCTTTAACAGAACTAAGGTTCCCAATGTCCTCCTTGCTAGCATGGATGGGGACAACCTTGTGGCAGGCCAGTGGCTGGAAATCCTCTGCTGACAAGGTGTTGACGCAGAAAGGCTCCACAAAGGGTCATGTTAAATATTTGCTCGTTGCTCTAGAAGGCTGAGCCTGGCGCTAAATGTTTGACATAGCAATGTGCTTAAGGCAGGCCAAGCCCTTCCTACTGACTCCTCCCAGCTTTCACTTTCCTCTGTAAGAGCAGAGCTAGCAAAGCTATGATTCACTCCAGTGTTGGATCACTGTGTATTTGGACTCTACTTTTTCATTCATTGAAAGGGCACATTGCCAGCCCTACAGCTGCATGCTATCCCTTCCTCAAATCTGACATCCACGTGACAGAGCAGTGAAGGAATCATGGGCACAGTGTATTCCCAGCTTGATAGCTGGATATAAAGATGAGCCATGAGGTTCAGTATGGTCCAAAGACCCTCAAGCACCAGGAACTGGGCTGTGCCACTGTGGGATCCTTTAGCATAACAGTAGCTAGAGACCTTTACAAACAGAACAGAAAATGACTTGGCTTTGTTCCACTCCACAACTCTGTAATAGGTGACGAGTATCATTCTCCTCTGCCTACTCTCTGGTTGCCAAGGTTGTGAGCAACAAGCATGAATTGGGACAGGTTGTAATGTTGCAATCCCTCCCACTCCGGAACAGGGCTGCATTGGCATGTTGCTGAATGCAGGCTAATAAATCCTCTTCAGCCATAATGTGGCACTGTTCATTCTGTTCTGGAACTAACAGGTGTGGAGCAGCTTGGGCTATCTCTGCAGTACTACCTTGCACCATGGAGACATGCCCTCTCTTCAGGGGTCACAATAACCAGAGACATGTTCCTTTCAACTACATATAGAAATGGGGTCCAGGCTAAGTTGCAGTGGTCTTGAAGTTTATCATGACTTGATAAAATCTGGAATGGTTAATGCTCTTGTGCTGTTCCAAACCATCGTTCAGCCCGCCTGGAAGTATCTGAGGAGAAGACAGGCAGGGACGCAGCACAACTTGCATCTTGAGATGAGTTACTTTTGAGCCTCAGAACCTCTGCCAGTTCTGTACTTTCCTCCATGGGCAGTGGACTGCATGTTCATGAAAACCACCTCCGTCACAACCTTGCAGTCCCTACTGGAAGGCAGAAGCACTGACGTATCATCGTGTGTGCGCTTCATTGCTAGCCCTGGCCACTGATTCAAGATACTAATTGGAAAAGCTGGGTGCAACTGGATTGACTACACAAGAGCCTGGAATGAATTACATGAGGCAGACCCCTGATTTCTTCCCCCCCTCCCCTCTCCGTGTTGTTTTAAGAGGCTGGTCTGCAGATTCAGGGCAACCTAGAGGTTTTCCCTTTAAGCTTCATTGTCATGTGCTCTGAAGAAGGGGAGGTGTCTGTCCCCTGGGGAGCAATCGGGTGGACTTTCCAGTTCTGTTCAGATCAACACCTATTACTGTAGTCTGTATTCTGGAGAGTATCCAACCTGTGCATGTGCAATAGGACACCACCAAGCAGCCACCACAAGATCTCTTGTGGTGGCTACCACAAGATCCCTTGTCTTTCTCTTCTACAAGCGACAGGGAGGCTATTTATATCTGGAGAAAGACAAAGCAGCCTCCTTAGATGAGGCAGCTTTATAGCAAGAAGGAGACCAGAGCATATAGTTGCAATTGGTGATTGTCTTTTGAAGGCTACAGGCCATATCCCCAGGTCTTTAGAGTTGGCATGCATACAATTAATTAGCGCTAGACTGTTAAAGTCATGCCTACAAGCAACCAGCAGTTGTTCTAGAGAGGATCTAAAAAGACTGAACGGAAGACAGTCCCTGAATCCGGATCAAGCGCCTCCCCAACAAGGAGCGTGCTCTCTGCCTGCATGTAACTTGAAGAAGAGCACCTGGTGCCTGAAGTCTTGTCCAACATCTCTCCCAACTCTACTGGCAGACCAATAAAACAGATCATCAAACCCCTTGCTTCTTGTGCAACCCAATAAGCCAATTCTAGAACTTCAAAATAATTATTTTAAGTTATACAGTCCCATGGATTCAGTTACTTGTATGGCACAGTTACAAGCTACAAAGACACTCAAATGGCAGATTTCAAATCCAGGGGATTTGTGGACTCAGAGTTCTGACTGGCCTGCTATAGACATGTGGGTCAGCTGCCAAGTGTAGACTGAGATTCAGATTGAAGCTTTTCCGGCATTTAGGAGGGTTCGTCCCTGATTCCGGAATCGTATCCCAGAGTTCTGGTGCAGGCTGATTTACAGGTTGGAAAGGGAAAATATCCCCATTGACTTCAGTCATCTCTGGTTCAGAACCTAAGTCTCATCCCCTTTGCTTCAGAGTTATGAACTCTTCTTTGCATTTGTTGTGGTGTCTGAATACCAGGCTAATGCCCTTATTTGTCCAGTATTTACCAAAGTGACTCAATAAATACAGAAAATTAGCATTTGAAAGTGTTAGTAAGAGGCACCTTTCACTGCCTACAGATACCTTAGAGTCCCAAGTGTCTTGTTAAAAAAGTGCTTTGAATCCAAGCTTTTCAGGGCAGATATTAATGTTCCTCCATTTTAAATCATTCTGCTTTGTTCTCATTGTTGTTAAATATACAGACTGAAAATGGAAAGTAGCTAAGGCAACCCAGCAAATGAATGAAACCTAATTAAGAATCTAAAATCACATGATATTGTTTGGCTCCAGCTGTTTTATGTCACTATAGTGTTCATAAATCAAGACCAGACACAATCAGGAAAGTCAACCACAATCTAAAATATCCAAAGACTTTTCAAAAGTGATGAGAGGGGGAGTCTACTCTAAGCTCCCAAACTTCTAAAGCAAAGCCATAGTCTGCAGTTTTGATCTGTCTCAGTAGCTTGGGATAAATTGATGCGAGCGGTCATTTCTCCTGGCCTTGGATCATTATTTTGATCCCCTTGATTGCTACTAAGACTTGAATATGCGATGCGTACCTCCAAACACACAGCCCAGACCATCAGCTGTGGGCTGCTTCTGTGTGCTTGGTCTCTAGCCCTGCAATACTGTTGTAAGAACTGATGTGGATGCTATAACGTACAGGTAAGGAGTAAGAAAGCAATGTACTTATAAACTTGCCCCTCTCATGCAGAGGTGGCCGGCCAAACAAAAACATTCAAGACCCAGTATTATATGAGTAACACCCTTTGTCTCTGGCTTATTCAGGAATGAATAGCACTGATATGTCACCATCAGTGAGTCAGGATTGTCAAAACCTCCCCCACTATAGGTGTTCTCTCTCTGCTTCCACTGCTGCCGGGCTCCATTGTGCAATATTTTTGTTTATGTAAAGCATGTTGGGTCAGACTACTCCCCAAGGTCAAAACTTTCTCCTGAGAGCAATCCCAACGGATTCACAATGAGGACAGCCTTGCTCTGCAAGCAGGCACATCCCAGCCAGCACAGGAGGAGAGGGAAGCATCATGAGCAATACCCAAGGACTGATTGTGGGAATTATGAAATGCACTGTAATCATGCAGCAGGTGAGCCCCAGTGCAGCTTATAGTAGACCTGGGCCCCAACCCAACCCATCTTGCTGCTATGGCCCTTTCAAGCCTTAAGGCAGCTGGGGAAGAGCTGGACATGACAATGCTCCAGACATGGTTCCTCCTGGCTCAGGCTTAAAATGCCTGGAGGAAACCTGGGGCAAGTTTTCTGCATCAGGGGCTTTCTTGCTGGCACAAGCAAATGTGAACTGGGGACTAGAGGACAACTTGCAATGCAAGGTAGGATAGGACATGTACGAAGATGGCAGACTCAAGCCTTCCACTAGCTTTTAAGTTCTGGGCTAAAAATGAACCACCACCACCAAACAGGTTCAGAGTTAAGACCCTAGCTGAAGAGGCTGTCTGAACTCACAGGCCCAGGGCAGCCACTACTCCAGCTTGCCCCAGTTGAGATTTCTGTACTAAGCCGGTTTTTTAAATCCCCAGGCCTAGTACAAATGTCTCAGTGGTCTCCTTTAGAAAACAATACCAGCGTGGAAGTTAAACAAATCACTCTCCCTACGTGGGGTTTGTGCCCAAACCCGGCCTCACCACGCACTGGGTCTAGGGAACTGACGCTGACCTAAATCTACCTGCGCTGTCCAAGCTGAATGAAAGGCAAAAGAAAACATAAGGAGTAGGCAGATCTACTGCCCAAGTGCAGTAGGAAAGCACGACTCTCCCTGGAGGGTTGGGAGGAAGAGTCCCATTGAAGGAGACAGGCTTTGGGAAGGCAGTCTTGCTGGCTCTGCTGATCTTGGAACTACAGGCCTGCTTCACAGCTCAGTGAAGTGGATTAAAAAGCTCCCACTGATTTCTCTGGGCTCTGACCCAGCCCCATTATGTGCGAGAAACAAGAGAATGATTCTGCGCTGCAGCCTTTTGGCCTTCTTTACACACACAAGTTGTAGCACTTTAACTACAGCAGTACAGCAAAAGGGGGACAGATTCCTATCATGGACGCAGTCATTTTAAATTGAAATAAAGGCCCTCTGTGCCTGTGGTGGAAAGCAATAAAATACTTTGCGGTGATTGCGCTGATGAATCATTTATTTCTTAATCATAGTAGTTTGCTAATTAAAATATCTTCACAGTCACAGTGTCTCCAAGACATTTAAAGAGCTTGGCTGTGCCAGGTACACTAGTATTATTGGCAAAGATGCCGAATGTGAGTCCCCCTGTTTAGAAAAACTACTGCCAGGTCTAAAGAGCTTAGTGCAGGAACTGCATGGAGACCTGCTACAATCTGGAGAAAGAAGAACCTGCTTCATCTGGATAATTAAATTGTTAGTTTCCCTTAGAGGCGTGGAATGAAGGCAGCCGCCTCATTTGCCTTAGACCAATCCAGACTCTGAATCACCTGCACGCATTACAGCTATCTGCCTTGCAGAGCAACTGGTTAACAGGTTGTACAGCAGGTTTAGACCAGAAAAATCAGGCAGGACATGCCCTTGAGCAGCTCTGTCCCCTGTTCCCTAGCCCTACTGCATATGCCTTGCTAGCATATTCTTACAATGCTGAGGACTCCTCCTGAAGTTTAAAGACTCACCAACCTGTTAGTGTCAGGAATTAGGCTGGGAAAGGTCAGGGGTCATTAACCTTTTAACAATGGCATGATTCTTCTTAAGATGTATGATCTACAGTGCAGCATCACTGAGTATAGATATGCTCCTGAGTACAGTCACCCTATTAGACGTCTGCGTTTCCCATGGTGCTGGGCAAAGACAGATTAGTCAGAAGCACAATGTTTCCTTGAAATCCACTAAAGAATGAACATACGTATTACGATCTCTCTTCACTTTGCTGTTCTCCTTGTCCAGGGATCTGGGCTGAGGCAGAGCATAAGTGAAGATATTGAGAGGGGTCTGAAGATATCAGTGTCATAAGGAAGTATCACTCCACAGGGATTCTGTTTAGGCTCAGAGCTTTGACCTTGAGAGGGCATTTAAGTTAGAGCAGGATGTGCATTTCCCCAAGACTTAGCAAATCAATATTGCCTCTGTGCTGTAGACAATGACGAGCCTTTCCTGTTCATCCCCTGGTGTATGTTATAGTCAAGACAACAGCCCTGATCAGCTAAGCTGTCACTTCATCCCCAAGCTGTACATCACAGCCACTTGGAACTGCACAATGAGACCAGAAAAGGATGCCAGTTTATCAGCTCTTAAAACATAAAGCCCAACGGGAATCTTCATCAGCCACTAGCAGCAGAGAGCCTACGGCGAATGGTAAAGTAATTCTGATTCCACTCTCCTGATGAAAGTCACATGTACATTGTACCTGCCTGGTTTTGTGGAGCCTCTTGTGTGCAGCCCCAGAGTGGGCACTTAGGGTCTGCCACAGAGGCTGCTCCTGCTGCCGTGATATTGAGTCATGTTTTCCCTGAGAAATACCCTGATACTTTCCTGCCACGTCTTGAATGTTTTGTTCAGTAGTGGGATTCCATCTTACCACGGGGAACAGGCCAGATGTCATCACCAGCAGCTGTTCCTGGGACTCCACCTCCCCTACACCCCAGCTGTGCGCCAGCCTCTTGGTACAGTCAAACGATGGTCAGCTTGACTCCACTTAGGTGTCCTGTCCCCTCTTTGTTGTTCCAGCCCTCAGTGATCACAACAGTTTTCCTCTCTGCCATTCACATGTAGCCGGGGCAGTGAGGTGATGCCTGGTGAAGGGTCTGATCTAAGTGTCGGGGTCTCCTGTGTGGCCCCAGCCTGCTCAGCCCTCCAAGCGCTACCAGTGGCCTCTCTCCTGGCTCCAAGGCTTAAAAATTAACGAAAAGAGAAACAATTAACTGAAATTCCAGGGAGGGGCCTCAGCTCCCTCCCCTCACATGTCCTGCATCTGATGACCTCACCATCCCTCAGCGCCTTCCTCTGGCTCAGCTCACTTGCCGTCCAGGGTGGCGTGTCCCTTTAATTATCAGACCTCTCTGTTGGGTCCCTTTTCGACCTCTCCCCCATGTCACTAGGAGGCCCTTGCTCAGCTCGAGGGACAATCCAGCAGCTCTCTCTCTGCTGCATTCCCCCAGCTGTTTCCCCACTGCCAGCTTTTATCCTTGCTGAGCAGTGTTCTTAGATGACATCATCAGGCCTCACCGGCTCCAGCTGCAGAGCACTCGCTGCAGAGAAAAGTGGCTGATGAACTGTACAGGCATTCCACTCCCTGTGGCTCGTTCGGCCTGGCTGCACCTGCTAGAGGTAAGTTTGCCCTGTTCTCAGGGCTTTTCTTTTTATTTTGTGGTAGGCCGTCCCTGCCTTGACCTACACCGCAGAAAGGTTCTCCTGCCCCTTTCCCGCCATCCCTCTGGGACATGCACATACCAGCTATTATGATACATTATTCTGTTTTAATCACAAGTAGCCTATACCTTAGAGTCCACCTCAGAGACATGCCAGCCAATTATAGAGTTTTTAATAGCCAAACAAGGTGTTGTTTTGCACTGTTTATAGAGTATCACCTGTTATTCCAGTTATTACTTGAGGCTTTGGAGTTTTGAATAATAAATCAAGGTGGGATTCTCCAGCTTCCCAGCAGTGAGGAAAAAGTGATTTGCCACAATATCTGGGTTCAGATCAAATTTTGGTGGACAGGTTTTAATTATCTTATCAAATACTGATACAATTAAACTAAATAATTTGTAAAGCGCCTCCTTGACTGTACTGCCCTGGCATCTTTGGTGATCAAAGACCATTCTTTTTGCATTCTGAGAACACAGCCATGGATGGGTGGACTAAGTATCAATCGGAAGAGATATTCTGGTTACAATGACAAGTGCTGATTTCCTACCAGTTAGAGATGCTGAAGATCTACAGGATCACTCAAATTTATTCTCTTGTATGGGGAAGCAAGATTATACCAGAAAGGAAACTGAGACTGCAAAAACAGCCTTTTTTTTTTTTTTTTTTAACAAAATGCAGGTAAAGATCTAAAGGCAAGTTCCTAATTTAGTGATCTTAATGTTTGATTATTGAAGAGCTTTAAAATCCTATAAATATTCTTAAAATTAATCTCTCAGCAGACATCAATTTCAGATTTCTATTTTTTGTTTTGAAAAATTACCTCTGTCGAGTCCAGTAAGGAGCTTATCACTAAAGTAGCACTGAGCACTGTAGCTGAACACTCAGTATAGCCCTACCCTGCTCTATTGAAGGCAATGATAATATTGTCATTGATTTAAATGAGAGAAGAATTAGGCTGTGAAATAGTCTTTGAAAATCTCACCACACCTTTGAGCCAGATAGTAGGCCTTTCTGAAATGACATATAGGCACGTGGGTTTTAAAAAACAATCCACAAGTTTGGAAGAACTAAACCCTCCTGTTTCAGGCAATAAACCAAACCCTAACTCAGTGGTTTCTAATCCAGGGACTGTGACCTCATGTGGTATTTGATGCAAGTGGGGTTCATAATCACCCATAGGCCACAACGGCAACCAGAGGTAGGTTTCATGAGCCTGACAGTTGAGTTGCAAGGGGAATCTTTTGGGAACCACTGCCCTAACTAATGAGAAGGGCAGAATATTTCCTCTACAGGCTGGCTATTCCACAACTTCCCACTTCGGCATGACTTGCATCTTCATCTGGGGACCGCTACTGATGCCTGTAAGTGACTTGATCAGCTGCTGGTCTGACTTGACATTGCAAAGCCTACATTCCTATGTACCAACTCTAAAAGGGGGTCCTGAGCTATAAAGCCACAAGTGTTTCTGCTGAGAAAAAGGAGTGACATCTAACTTTGATTCTATATTATGCTATTCCTTCAGGTCTTGTTTCAAAGTGTTTTGTTCTTCTCACCATGAGTTACTGGTCATTTATTACAGTGCAGAGAAATACAGTGTTCTGGGTATTTAAGTTAAACCATCTTAAAACCGTGTTAAAATAAATGATTTTGCCCCAGAGGTACAAAATGAGAATCCTGAAATAGCTGAAGGGAGATCTTTGCCGTCTGGGTTCTGTAAACGACCTTCATATCAGGAAACGCACAACCAGGATGAAGTCACCTGACTGAAGGTCACTTCTGGGAGCCAGTATGACTGAATTTCCTTTTAGGGACTTATGTAAAGTCAGGAAGTGTTTAATATGCTAGCCAGAGCTCCACCTTTTCTTGTGCTGTGCCAGCAAGTCATTGCAGCCTGTGTAAGTTGTACTGACCTCTAATGGGAGTAACTGTGAATACAGAGTAGGTTCACAGACATGTCGGATCAAAGGACAATTCTGAGTATGAATGAACTGGCTTTCAGCTGCACTGCACTGTTCTCCATGAACAAAGAACAGGCTCCCACTTTGCTCTCCCATGTCAGACCTGTGGTTTATCGCCAGATTTATCAGGCTGGCAACCAAGGAGACTTAAAACGTGTCACTGACACATTACATTCCTCCTTCATCAGACCTGCTTTAACAAAGCTGCATACGCAAGAGGAGGGAGTGCTTGCTTCCTCCTTTCCCCTCCCAGCTCCGAACACAGGACTGCCTCACAGGGAGTGGCCTCCCAAGAACCGCAGTCTGAACCACCCACTGAATGTGACTACTCACGCATGGGGGAGGAGGGTTGACAGAGCTCT
Source organism: Caiman crocodilus (assembly GCA_030014935.1). NCBI lineage: Eukaryota > Metazoa > Chordata > Crocodylia > Alligatoridae > Caiman > Caiman crocodilus. The sequence goes on from JAGPOW010001327.1 coordinate 14,932,024, forward strand.
GGCAATGTCTAACACATTCTGACCTGAAATGCCTCTTGCTGCTCTGCCTACTACAGTGGTTCCCAATTTATTTTAAAGTCCAGGCGCCTCTTGGAAAATACCAGCATTTAGTTTGTATTTGTTTTTTGACTACAGAAAAATAATAGATCAATCCTTCTGTTGCAAAAAACTTAGAAAGCCCACGACAGGACAGAATGTTTTAACACTCTGGTTTCCTATTTGAAATCTCTGGGTTTATCTTGTGAATCACAACTGTACATATAACAGTACTCACACTACGTGGCACCCCATGACACCCTTGAAAGGATTTCAAGACTCTCAAGGTTGAGAATCACTGTTCTCGTGGATTTTCTGCTGATGTGCACAAGCAATCAGAGAGCACCTAACATATTTTGCCATTGCTGTACAGATTGATCTACATATACATCATGTATGTCAGGTAGGGATGTGATTTTTTTTAGCAATACAAACCCTAGAGGGACAGAGTTTTACCAGTATAACTGTCCCTATGCAGGCTTATTTTGTGCTATTAGCTATACCAGTATAACCAGAGTAGCCAAACCCTCCTTGTGTTGACAAGGTCTTTACCTCTTTTCAAACAGGAAAAACTACATTGATATACCAATATGAGATGGTCATACTACTTTCTTTTTACTACTTTTCCAGTATGCCAACAATTAGGTTTAGCATGGACACCACATTTTCTACCCACTGCCGTCAAAGCACCTTACAAAGATGCGTAAGCATTATACAGCTGATGAGAACATTTACACATGGAGCTATCTGGGATAACTCCACGTGCGCCTTTTTCTGAATTAGCTTAAACCACTTTAAAAGAGGCCTCTAATTGTACGCTGAAACTGTCCACATAGAGTCATTCTGGAATAACAATTCCAATCTCAATTCACAGGATGGCCCTTCATTGATTCAAAACAATTAAGTGGATCATTAGTCACAAGGGGAATGGAGACTGGTTGCTGCGCACAGCTTGGTTTCCTGGAAGAACAAACTTGAGAAAAGATCTTTCCCTTAGCTGTCCTGTGACGTGCTGTGCTGCTAATTATTGCCTAGAGGGTGGAGATTCTGAGACTGAAAAAGTGAATCACAGGGTAAATTCAGTGCCATAAACAAGTATTAATAGCATCTTATTTTAACCTTTCACTTGTCCCTGGTGAGCCAGGCTCTGCCTTTGTATCAGTAAATGCTCACATGTACATGACAGTGCACGTATATGCATGCAAAACTGCAAGGCAATAATCATCTGTGCTTCCAGATAAAAATCCTAAAGTCAGATCTTTGAATTCACTCACTGGAACTATTGCTATTGATTTCAGCCGGGGCAGGACCTCACTCTGTTTAGGGTCTAGGTTAGGCTAAAGTAAATCCAACAGTTTAGCTGATATCATCAACCACAAGGTAATTGCAGCACTATTAAAACGAAGTGATTTTTTGAGACATTTCACTTCCCTATTCCTACATGGAAAGAGAGTTCCTTGGTTTTCAGCTACATTCAAACATGGAATATGACAGACCCTCAGCAGAGAAACGTGACAAGATCCTCAAATGAATAAAGACCAGGGCAAAACTGTAGGTTTCACTACTTCAACACAGCCCTTGATTTTGCACATGCCTGTCCTGCTGGGGTCAGGAAAGGACATTCCCTGACTCCATCACGTGGCCAGCATTTAGGACATGTGACATTTTGGCCAGATTCTATACAGCTTAACTGAATAAAGGCCCCCTGCTGGTTGAAGTCTGCTACTACAGCCAGACAAATGGCTCGCGTAAGAGTGGTAGGTAAGTCTTTTTCGGAACTTCACTAAGCAGCTCCTTCTTTTGCCCTCCCATCTATTACCCATGACTCTGGCATTGAAACTTAGGAGTTTCTGGGACAAGACTGTAATTGTTACAAACAAGGTCAGCGGCCATAGGCCACACAAAATGCATGCCTTACCCAGCACCGACTCAGAAGAGACCGATCTTCAGGAGCTCACGTAGTTCTATACTCCTAGGTCTGACACGAGGCCACCTTTCTCGCTCTCTCTCAAAATATGGCAGATTTAAGATGTACAAGTGACCAAATCTGCCAGTTCAGTTTATCGAAGCAAACAGAAATATGACCATTCAAGGAATAGGGTGAAACTGGAACTTAGTCAAGGCAACTTGAACATTCCTGTAACAAGTTTGGAAGACATTAACAATTTATTAGTAGCTTCCTTCAGCATAGGGAAGTGGTAGATAATTGATATACTGGAAACATGTTCTCATTCAAAGTGGAGAGGTGGCGTAGCAGTCCCAGGGATAGCTGTGATGCCCCCTGGTAGCCTGGCAGTTCCTGCCCCTCTGGTTCTTGGGTCTCCCCTTTTCTTTCTTGTCACATCTTTGATGCTATTTTGAGCAAAATGAATCAGGATACTGCTCACAAGTCCCCAGAGAACACTGGCCTACTTCTTCTAGACCTGCCTAGGGCTTTGGTAACTGTCTTAAGGGCTGCAACCCTCAGACCACCCTTACAGCCATGCTCATGCCTTGCAGGTGTTACCAGTTGCTTATTTTGGTGGGCCTGTGGCCATCAGTACAACCACATGCTTCTCAGGGCCCCTCCGTCCTGGTTGATGTCCAGCCCCAGTAGGGCCTCTCGACTGCTCTGATTCCATTTCCCCCACGTTATGGTCTCACCCCTCATAGCTTTGCCCTTGCCCCTCTAACGATCTAGGTCTGTCCTCAAGTCTCTGGTTTCGCCCTTCTAGAGCCCCGGGTTCCCCCTTCACAGGTTCTTGTCTCATCTCTGTAGGGCTCTGAGTTTACCCCTCCAGGGCTATGATCTCACCCCTCTCAGGCTCTGGGTTTGCCTTCCGAGGGCTCTGGAATAACCAGATGCCCATCTAGCACCACTGGGACCTTCACCACCTGTCAATCCTAAGCCTGGTCCTCCGGTATAAACTATAACAGCCCCCAAGGTATAAAAGAAACTAGCTGCATAACAAAGCTGAGTTCTTTGCAAGCCTTCAGTTCCTTACTTGTAGTCCTCACATCAGGCAGATTCTATTCAATCACTCAGCCCCAGTCCTCTCAGGGCAGAGCTCCTTCCCTGGCAGCTTTCCAGGCCAGACTGACCCCCTAACTCCAGTTCTGGGCTTATATGTTGCCTAAGCCAGCATTTCTCAACCTGTGGGTTATGACCCAAAACTGGGCCACAAGAATTTATTAAAGGGTTGTGAACAATCATGGGGAAACGTCAAAAAACACGGGAAACTGTGGGTTTCCCCTTGCAGGCTGGCAGGGTCCCAGGCTGCAATGGGCTGGGGGAATTGGAAGGAGAGCAATCAGACAGGGGTAACGTGTGTATGTGCACACACACACACACACACGGACGTGGCAACCAGGCAGTGTAGAGAGCAGCCCCTGCAGCTCCCCTCATTTAAATCTATGGGGCAAGAGGGGACAATGATGATGCATTGGGGGGGGCCCCCCCACAGGTGACACATCAAGGGAGCATGTGTCCCCTCAGATTTGTGCAGTTGGTGGCAGGAGGTGAGGGCAGTGCAGCCCCCGTATCCATTAGTCCACATGCTGCTGGTCGCATGGCTAGCACAAGGGTCCTAGCAGCAGCAGCAGCAAGGAATCTTGATGCCCCACTCTGGACCCTGTCCACTGGACCACAGAGGTGGCTCCTGCCCATGCCAGTATGGCCAGGTTGCAGCTCTGTACCTACTGTGGGTGCACACCTCCCCATCCCACACACTGTGGAGCTGAGGTCTGGGGGCAGGGGACAGTGGATCAGGAGTGAGGGCACCAGCAGGGCTGAGGGATGGGGGGCTGTGGGTTGGGACTGAGGGACACCAGCAGGGCCAGGGGACTGCAAGTCAGGAGGGCAATTTTGTCACTCAGGAGTAATGGAGGGCCACCTGTTGATATTGTCGTTACTGTTTTCCTGTTGATGTTGATTTCTGTCTTTAAAATTAAGACTGTTGAGCTGCTTTAACTTGTAACATGGTCATAAGTATTTGGGGCCAAAATACTTGTGTTTTCTGCTTAAACTATTTACTGGGTTGGGACTGGCTACTCATGTTTACAAAGGGTCCTAGTACAAAAAAACGTTGAGAACCACTGATCTAAGCCCTGCCTCTTTTGGTCATGAGGCTTCCAAGCCACACACAGGTGTTTCTACTTAGGCTAGCTACCCTCCAGACCAGGTTATAGCTGCTAGACTAGGAGCTACTGCCATTCCAGCCTGGCTCTGCCACATGATATTATTGCATAGCAGCTGCCAGCTAGCTCTGCAATAGTTCCTCTGCAATCCAAGCTGGCTCAGCCCTAACATACTATGGTAAAGCAGCTCACTCTGCAATAGACTTTCACAGCCTCTAAGACCCTGGCAACCTATTCTCCTGAAGAATTCTTGTAAGTGCCATCTTTTATTGGATCAACTGTAGGGCTGTTAAAGATAAAGGTATGCTTTTGGGTATCACAGTACTCTTCCACAGGCTTCTTGCTTGAGAGACTTTCATGTACCTCTTGGACCATCACCTCAACCCTGTCATTGGAATTAAAATGGTTCATTTAGCACTTAGTGGAGGCACCACTTCATTAAAGAAACTGTCTGTGGTGTTTGTTACTGTTGGGTTTTGTTTTCAGCAGTTTCAGGTGGGACTTCTGTTTGATATGCCTATAGTATAGCTGTGCTGGCACAGGTACATTTAAGGAACTTTTTGACCATCACTCTTTCTCCAATTTAAAAAACAGGTCTGCAGTTTGAGAAACTGCAAGCCATGTGTCCCCTGCAACTCTTGCCAGACATATGCAGCAAACATTTCTAAACACTTTTAGTATTCTAAAAAAGATTGGCCAGACTTCTAGAAACATACTTCTTAATCTTTGAAGTTTTATTGTCCACCTTGGTGAGGTCTGCTCTGTGAAAATACATGGTCAGTAACAATATTATAGACATCCATATAACTCACTGCCTTTCTAGCTTGCTTATATTTTGACAGATTTGTTTTTGGTTTTCAATTAGATGGACATGACTTACCTTTTGTAAGGTTTTATTTTCTGTATGATTAGGTTTTTGCTTTGTGTGTCTAAAATATATGTACATCTGGAAACATCAAAAGACCAGTGCGTACTTAAAAGTGCATGGATCCCCACATACAGCTGGGGGGAGGGCTTTCCCCTGAAACAGACATTACCATAAATGTCAGGGTGTTAGAGACAAAATGCCTGAACGTACACAGAAATGAGATTTTAAGAAAGTCCTTGAAGTCCTTTGTTATAATATACCACCTTAAATGAAAATACAGCCAAGAGCTGAGATAGCACCATCCCCCAAGTCAACTTCGATGTACGGCTCTTCTATGTACGTGCTTTGCTTCAGCAGGGTTGATTGAAGTCTCTGGTAGGTGGTTGTTCTACCCCTCTAAATGGGCAGCTGCCCAAGTGGTGACAAGAGGAAGTTTTTTCTTATTTGAACTGGTTATCAATTAGGGTTCCCTTCATCTTGGCTTTCTTGGCTTCCAGCTCAGCCTGATTAAAAGCAATTAGGACAGAATAAAGACTCTAGACAAGGCCAACGTCAACATGGGTAATTTTTCCCTCCAGGGCTTCACTGAAGTACACTTCTCTAGTCTGAACATGGCTAGCGATGAATGCAACCACCTGCCTTCTCTGCAAAGTGGAAAACTTTTTCTCCAGTCTCTTCATTGGCTACCTCTGCTTCTGGGTGCACAGCCAAGTGCGTGTTAAAGTCTTTGAAATCCTGGATGGTCTAGTGTTATTTAGACAGGAGACCACTTCACACCTTATATTCTGCACTGGCAAGATCACCTGCAATGTTCTTGCTGTTGATTCCTAGGACAATCTTTTCAGGATTAGCAACAGTTACCTCAGTGGCAGGTCCTTCTCTAGGTCTAGGACATATGATACCTCCAACAGTCCATGCTAGAGTGTGGGTTTGGTAGGCTTGAGGACACAACGTGAAAAAACATTCCTTTGGTTAAGCTTTTGGGTAAATTTCTCCAAGTGTCAGCCTGGTAAATCATGGACAATGTGGCTACGGAATCTACCCTGGTTTCAACAGTGACTTATAAATTACGCTCTTTTGCATATAATTATGCTCTTTTGCGTATAATCTCTGTATAATTTTAGAGAAACAGAAGATCTCTGTTCTACACTTATGTCAGACAAAAGGAAGATGCTGCTAGATATCCCCACATTACCCAAGAAAGACTTACAAGAACTGGATGGATTTTCTTTTAATTTTTACAGAGAATGTTCTCACCTGAAGCTAAAAAACTCAAAGGAAATAGTTTGGTCTGTTAAGCGTAAACCAGTTCTCTCCCCAAAACTGCAAGGCGCATGTAAAATGAAGCCAGGATGCCTGAACACCCACAGTGAGGTTTTAAGAAACATTGCTTAGGCTTACCGTTAGCACAGAGATTCACACCACAAAGAATGCACAGTCGCAATGACAATGCACTGAAAACAAGACTCACCAGTTCCTGCAGCCTCCTCTTGCTCATGCCTTTCCGCTCCAGCTGCTTCTCAATCACTTTAGCATTCTGTGCATACGAGTCTGCAATTTCTCTCTGAAAACCATACAGCATCCTGTCAGTCTGTGGTCTAGTGGTGCACTGACTAATTCAGGTGGTAAATGAGATGCACAGGACCACCTTCCAGATCAATAACAACTGCAATATTCCCCATCCTTACCTTCAGCCTGAACCTGTACAGTGATCCCCTACAGTGTCCCACTAGTGTACTAGTGATAATATTGTTCAATTACATAGTGCTCCTGGAGATGCAGATCGACAGACATCTACACGATGATCATTCTGCCTGCCCTGAAATGCAGCCACCTCTAGAGTCAGTGTGGTAGAGGCAATATTTTTTATTAGACCAACTAAACAGTTGCAAAACAAATCTTTATTTTCAAGCTTTTGGGCACATATGCCCTTCCTCAGGCACAGGAGAATGCAAAGATTGTAAATTTTTTCCCCAGATAGAAATGAAAATTCATAATGTACAGGAGAGCTAGAGGGTGGTTTAAGTTCTCTTGGTTGTAAAAAATCATTTTATGCACATTAGGCTCAGATGAAAGTTGGATCAGTCTATTTACCTCAAAGGTGTCTCATCATCACCTCTAGATTGCACCATGCCTGCTTCTCAATGTGCTTAGTAATAATGGCTTAGAACAGGAAGCAGGAATGAGGATGCAAGTCACTGGGCCAGCTTTATCTAAGGGCAGACTTGTCCAACATGCAGCCCTCCAAGCTGTTTTCTGAGACCCCAGGTGCTGCAATGGGAAACGAAAGTAAATACTGTACTTTCATTTTGGGGAGGTGATGTGATACCACTTCCAGTGAGATCTTTCATAGTTTCATAGTTTGTAGGGTCAGAAGAGACCCGAGGAGATCATCTAGTCCAACCCCCTGCCATGGCAGGAAAGAGTACTGGGGTCAAAGGACCCCGGCCAGATGTTTGTCCAGCCTTTTTTTAAGACCCCCAGAGTAGGAGCCAGCACCACTTCTTTTGGAAGTTGGTTCCAGGTCCTAGCAGCCCTGACAGTGAAATAGCGCCTCCTAAAGTCTAACATGAAACTACCCTCTACTAGCTTGTGTCCGTTGTTTTGTGCAACTCCCGGGAGTGCTCAGGAGAACAGGGACTCTCCCAATGCCTGGTGGTCCCCCTTTACTAGTTTGATTATGGCTCCCCAGTCCACTAAGTGATAAAAAGTTCATGATCCAGCCCCACATTCAAAAAGGTTGGACACCCCTGATCTAGGGTGACTAGATGAGACAACGTGAAAGCCTGCTACTCCCCAGGCTGCAGGGAGACAATGGTCCCTTAATCACCCAGTATTCTTTACTCCAAACACCTGTGAAGTAACAATTAATGTTAGCAAGGTTTCCTATTTCACAGCTCCTGCCACTCTGCATCCCCACCCTGAAATGACTGATCCTCTGAAATCCAGGACTGCCCCAGCCAATCTAAGACATATGTTCACTTTTGCCATCACCATCCTTACAGCCTGTAATCACTTTCCAGCTGGCAAAGGCAAAATGCCAGCAGGAAAGGACAAGGAAACATGTGTACAATGAAGAAAATCCCTTTTATTAGCATCACCATTCACAGGAAGGTCGTCTAGGCTCAAGTATTCTGTGCTGTTGAAAAGCAGGCCAGCAATCGCCTTGTTCGTCTCAGTTGATCAATTGGATTGCAACAGGCAAATGAAAGGAGGAGAATGACAAGGTGGGGGGAAATGGATGAGGTCATTGCAGAGCAAGCCCAAAATAGCACAGCACAAGCTAGCTTAGCATGGGTGGAACAGGCCCACTGCACAGCCTCTCTCAGGCAGAGGTATACTTCTGCTTGTTTTGCAGCAGGGTAGCATAGCCTATGCAAAGGTCTACTCAGACATAGCTGGGCTGCTGCTAGGACCTGAACTAATGCTACCAAGGTCCCTCTATTCCACACCGTAATGTCAACAACCTCTATGCCCTCAAACTGCATCTATTGTGCAGAACCATCCCAGCACCTGGACTAGATTGCTGCTGTCATATTCCATGTCTCTCAGTGACAACTTAAACCTGACCTCCTTCTGACTTCATCTGCAGAATGGCCATTCTCATTTAGCGTGGAACTGATACGACAGTGAAAGTGAAGTTATTCATTATGAAGACAACCAGTTCTGACAGCAAAAGCAAACAGCATCTAACAGCCAAAACACTGCATGAGAATACCTAGGAATCCAGCTTGCACGTGGCAATGTGACTCATAGCCTGCCTGACCAATTACTCTGTCTTTTCCGTTCTCTCCTGCCCACTAAACAGGAAAGTGTCAATTTGGGTACCTTTTCCCAAATTATGGATCTTACTGGTTACACACCACAGCTTTTCCCAAAGGCTGGTGTCAGCACCTGGCAACCTGGTAGCCTAGAAGGAAGGTGGCATCTCTGTTCAAATGCTCCAGAGGCTTTGACCTCAAATACACAGCAATAGGGAGGAAAAAGTACAGTTTAGGTGCAATGCGACAACAGAACCAGAGAAGCAAGAGCAACCTGACTTAATTAGCCTGTCTTCTTATTTCAGAATGAATGGGATGCCAACCCAGCCTGAAATGAAACCAGAGCTATGTCTCCTAAAGCAGGCTTAAACTGCCTTCAAGATAGGGTTGGAGGTTTTTTGTGTATGGACAGAAGCAGGCTTAGGGGTAACATTCCGACCATAGTCCAGGGTTACTGTGCAGCAAAGACACAGCTCTGGAAAGCACAGAGGGAAAGGTAAATTAAAGAATATACAAGCTGAGTTGAGAGAACAACTCCTGCATACTAACTCAGTAGAGATTATGTAAAAATAGTATAAAAGGTTTTTTTTTCCCTTTGGCCTCTCTTGTATCCCAGAATACAAGAGATACCCCTCGCTAATACCAGGAGGCTGTAAGAGCCCAGAGCAGAATTTCTACTGGATCCAGTGATGTACAGGTAGCCAGATACCACAGTGAAAAGCACAGAGTATACACCTAAATAGATGAATGGCAGTATATTCAGAATACTTGTTTAACCAAGAAACCTTTGGAGGAGCTGCACTCAAGGCGACTTGCCAGCACTGGCAGGGCAAAGGAAACTCACCGCCTCAATCTCCTCCTCCTCTTCATCAATGGTGGAAACTGTGACTGAACTGAACTTCCCCATGTCTTTGGTCCGTTTTGTCATCATCACCTAGGGGAAACAAAAAAAGGTGCTGCCTTAGTTCAGCATGTATTTGTATCAACAATGACCCCAGAGCTTTGAAGCAGTGTTTAACACAGCCAGCTGAAGAGGGAGAATACAATTCAAACATAAACCAGTCTGAAGCGCTTGGTGATTTAGACCAATGTTCTGAGAGATGCTGGGAGTCCTCCCTACTCCTTTCTCTCTCCCCTCCAGTTTCAAAGTTTCTGTGCTTTAAAAACCTCTGCCAAGGAAGACTTACTACAGTCAATTCCACTTTTCCAAACAACCAGAAGGAACCATCAGTGACTGAGCACAGGCCCAAACTATGCATCAGAGATGAAAAAGACTTACTAGGTCCACCTGCACCCCTTTGAAAGACACAGTTAACTTTGTAATTAATCAAAGCCAAATTACCTTTTTGGGAGGCTCCTGTTTCTGAGTATATATGTTTGTTTTCCCAAAGCCCTGGCCAAACTTGACAACGGCTCCATCAACGATGAAAGTAACTGGGGCGTTCTTCTGCTGGTGCTGGTAAAAGAGCAGCAGTCCACACCTGAAAACAGCAGTGCACCTACTCATGAGAAAACAGAAGTCTTTTCCTCCTGATTAGATGCTTTCAAAAACATCCTGCACTCCAAACCAGTCAACTGACCATGTAGCCAATTAACTTGACAGGACAAAAATGATCTTCAAGTAAATAACGTTCCCTTCTCATCAGCACAGAGGCAGAAAAGGATCTTGGAGTCTCTAATGCTCCAAGATGAATATGGGCCGCCAATGTGGGGTCACAGCCAGGAAGGCTAACCACACCTTGTCATGCATCCACAGATGTATCACGAGCAGGTCTAAGGAGGTGATCTCCTCCTCTATGCAGCACTGGTCAGGCCACAGTTGGAGTACTGCGTCCAGTTCTGGGTGCCACACTTCAGGAGGGATGTGGACAACATGGAGAGGGTCCAGAGGACGGCCACTCACATGACTGGGGGGCAGCAGGGCAGGCCCTACGAAGAGAGGCTACGAGACCTGAACCTCTTCAGCCTCCACAAGAGAAGGCTGAGAGGGGATCTGGTGGCCATCTATAAAGTGGCTAAGGGAGATCAGCACGCAATGGGAGAGTCTCTGTTCCCCAGAGCACTACTGGGAGTAACAAGAAATAACAGCCATAAGTTGACAGAGTAGATTCAGGCTAGATATAGGAGGCGCTACTTCACAGTCAGGGCGGCTAGGCTCTGGGACCAACTTCCAAGGGAAGTGGTGCTCGCTCCTACCCTGAGGGTCTTCAAAAGGAGGCTAGATAGACACCTTGCCAGGGTCATTTGACCCCAGCATTCTTTCCTGCCATGGCAGGGGGTCAGATTTGATGATCTGCTCAGGTCCCTTCCAACCCTACCAAATATGAAACCATCAACCTAAGGATATTAAATCTACACCAAGCATTAAAAAAAATAAAATTAATATTTGAAGGGTCACAGATTGAGGCCGAGTCCATTTTAGAATACTGTTTTTGTTTACCCTCTTATCACGTGACCCACAGCCTCCTTTTCAGTGTTACCAAATTAATAAAGCAAGAGTTAGAAGTTCAGTAACGATATGATACCCAGGAACACTGAGAGTCCAGTCTTGGCACTATGGCCCTGGCTATTGTACACAGATGAAGGTTACAAAATGTTAATATCCCTACTATGTGTTACAGGAAGAAAAACATTATTTCTAAGCAATGGGGCCAACAATGGAAAGCAATAAACAAATACCAAACAACCATACACATCCAGATCTCTCCATACTGTACTGATAACTTCTAATCTGCAGTCACTTACTTTCCACACTTCTTCCTGTACTGCCGCTCAATACCTTCTGGTCTGGGGAAGAAAGAGTGAAAATGTTTAGGTATCTGACACATGTGTAGATACTAAATAGAGGAGTGCATTAGAAATCCACAGAGCAAACAGAAAGGAGGCCAGACTTGTAGCCAGATAAGGGGTTTCAGCTTTGTTTGCCTTTTTTGCCTCACTATTAGCAGATCTGTAGTCAGGTGATATACAGTTTCTTCAGTCTGGACTCTACACCAGGCAGACACAGGACTGGGAAAGTGAGAGAGACTGAACAATACAAAGATGTAGACCAGGGTAGCAGTGTTACAGCCAAGGCAAAGATACCTTGTCTCCTCCCTTAAGACCCTGCTCAATGCATTTTCTTCATGAAAAACTTGCTATCTTGACTTCATCACTAATGTGAGAGAGGAAGACAAGAGATCTACTTGTCTGGCATGAATGCCGTATGCCCCTACAGGCTGGTGGGGCACAGCAAGCTCCCGCAGGCAGCAGCAGCGCTGATGGCAGTGGGGAGGAGAGGGGGGAGAGTGTCAACTGGCAGTTGGCAACCACCCATCCCAATGGGTAGCCAATGTTGTTTGGTTTTGTCTCACTCTTCTTTCTGACTAAATTCTTTGCCGTAAGAAATGTCTCAATCTACAGTGTAGTAGAGTCATGGCAGAAGATGTTTTAATACCAGTATTCCCACATCATTCAAAACCAAAACTAAATCCAGTCACATTTACTGGAATCAGCAATTTACTGGAATCCCAGAGGAAATTAACAAAGCATAAGGTCCACCTATGCCATCCTTTAATCTATCAATCCTATAGTGCAATAACCAAAAGATTATTAAAGTCATTTACAGTTTATTCTTTGCGACCACACTTTCAGGAGAAAGACAATGGGTGTGACGTTTGTTTCACATCTGGTTTTGTTCTAGTCACAAAACAGGGACTACAGCTGTGTTTTTCAGTATACTAATCTGCTGATGAGAAATTAATTTTTCCATCTGCAAAGCAGGAGACATTTAGTATTTCTCTGGCATGCTCCATTCGATGTCTGAGATATCTCAAACGTGGGTCTACATTACCTGCCTCTATAAGAACAGCATCTGATCCTGCAGCAGTTCCTGTCCTCAGATCTACCAGTGATAAATTCATAGTTCAGAAGAATTATTTTCATCTAACTGTTTGAAGCCTGAACAGTGGCAGCATCACATAATCACACAAATGGTCAAGGGTGCCAATAGAGGACAAGAGGGTCCCGTACCGTCTGAGGTAAACATTTTCTTCTTCCTCTGTGTTACAGAATTTATGGGCATGTTTGGCTGCGTCAATCACTCGAGCTCTGTCTCTGGGCCTCATGGGCAGCTTCTCCAGTTGACAGTCTGCAGAACAAAGGATGGAGATGGTTGTAATGGTAGTTTCATCTTCATTGACAGGAACAATAGTCTAGCGGTTAGAAGGCCATTTTCTCATCTTTATGAAGACCAAACATTGCCACGCATTTGCACCCATCAGAATAATCAGGGCAGTGGCATTACTCCATCAGGTTTCTCCACTGTCTCCTGGCGAGTGCAGTATTTAGCAGCTTACGAACCTGAGCCAAGTCCAGCTACTGAAACCTGGACCCCCACAACAGCATCCCTCTTGCCCATCCCCTCTAGCCAGGCAGCATCAAAAAGAAAGCAGCCGCTGGATTCACAAGACAGCATCGGGAAGCGATCTTCTCAGAAAGGATGAAAAAAGAAAGGGTCCCAACACAAGGACTAGGTGCCAAGGGTGGTAAAAACCCTGAACACCGTTAATCCTCAGCACCGCCGTGTGCCTTTGGCCCCCACCCTATATTATGCACATCAGGCAATTAACAAGTGAACTGCGCAATAAGCGTAGGCCAGCCACACGTGCCAAGCAATCACTGCACCATCAAAACCACTGCGCGGCATTGGCGATCGCCGGACAGCGAGGGCCCTGCCACGCCTTGCAGCCAAAGCCGGTTTGAAACGTTGGAAGCACAAACTTCACAGCCGGACAGTCCTTTTATCACCCGAGCCGACTCCGCAAGATTTACCCCCAACTCCTCGGTCGGTCTAATCCGAGACCGCCTCTACCACAGAGCCTGGCCTGCTGCAGGCCCCAGGCCTGGCGTCGACCCCGCTCTCACTGAGGGCCCCGGCCCGGTCCGACCCGGCCCCGCCTCCCCCTCCGGCCGCTCACCCAGCACCAGCACCATCTGCCCGCACAGGCAGTAATAGACGTGCAGCGGCTTCTCGCCATCGTCGTACTCCTCGCGGTCGCGGGTGTCGGAGCACACCACGGAGCGCGACACCACCTTGGGCATGATGGCGGCGCCCGCAGCGGGAGCGGGGCGGAGCTTCGGCGGGGGGCGGGGCCGGGCCGGGCCGCGCCGCTGGGAGGCTCCGCGTGTCCTTGGGTCGGCAGCGCGCGGGGCGCCGCGAGGGCGGCGGTCGCCGATGCGCGTTGTGCCCGTCTCTTCGGGGGTGCAGATGCACGGAGCGGGGCCGGCTCAGGTGGCGGACTGTCCGACGCACGTGCGCAGCGCTTCAGGCCCGAGAGCAGGGCGGGTCCGGCCCTTTGGCGAACTGGGGGGGTCCCCAGAATTTGGAAGAATTACACGCGGAACAAAATAACAGGCGCGTGTTTCTAAAGAGCAGCCCTGGATGCCTGCAGCTCCACCTTGCTCTCAGACCTTTGGTTCAGTAAGGGGAGAAAGATCTCGGAGGAAAGATCCATGGAGTCGCGACGCGGGCCTTTCCAGCTCTCAAGAGGGCTTGTGACAAGAGCAACGTCATCCTAAAAAGTGAACCCCTACTCCTAGATCATCTTACAGCTGGTGACACTGGCTTGTTACACCTTCCGTCTTCCAACCACGCTTTTTTAAATCTCAAGCATCCTAAATTTTGTCCGTGGCATTTAAAATTTCATCAAGACTATGAAAAGGGTGAAACAATCAATAACATTTTTAAAAATTGTTTTATTGTTCATTTCAAATGTCAAATAAGCACATGCAAACGTTGGCAATGCGTAGAGGGTGCATGGCACTGCCAACACCTGTGGGCGGTTGCCACTTGCCACCCTGACACCGCCAGTCGGCAATTGCTGCTGACCGCTGCCGACTATTAATTGGCGCTCGCCACACAACCCTCCACCAACAGCGCTGCGGCTGCCTGCAGGAGCTCCCCGCTTACCACCAGCAAATTCACGCTGCTGACAGCACCGCTACCACTTGCGGGAGCTTGCCATGCCCCCCCAGGCACCGGGGGCAGGCAGCGTTTGTGCACGTAAAAGTTCATTTTAGACATCTTTTCTTCTTCTACATTGGACATGGTGCGAGCATCGAGGTACACAGTTTGCCTTGGACCGGCCCTGCCCAAAAGGAAACAGGCTGCAAGACAAATCACCTAATAAATAGGTACATCAGAGATGACCCTGGGGGCTCAAAATGCCACGAAAGAAAGAAACGTAAATTGTGGAGGAAGAAAAAGAGAGCAGCCTCTTTTTCCAAAGGGCTGCAGTTGGATTTTCATGCTTACATCATCAACTTGTGATCTGGGGAAATGCATCCAGCTGGGAAAAAAAGAGAAATCCCACATTGGAAAGTTGGGGTTGTTATATTACAAAGTACCTCACTTGAATGTGTATTTGCCCACATAAAAATTCCCGGTCTCACAAACTGCTCCCAGAACCCTATTTAATCCACATACAACCCAGGATTTTCATAGGTACAATAAATACTTGTTTAAGTTTCATTTCAATTCAAGTTGAGAACTGCAATATGTGACATGTACGATTGAGAGGCTAACTTTATCTTGCTATCACAGGAAAGCTATTGGAAATCAAATTCAAAACAGGGTGAAGCAGATGTAACATGCTGCATACTAATTTCCTTATCACCAAAATGCCAGCAGGGTGTCTTAATTAAGAAATATCCAGAGTTCCTCCACCAATTTTGAGAGAGGCACGAGGAATTAATTCTTCTGTTACTTCTAGATGGTCTTTTCTTAACATTATCATAGCCAAAGAATTCTATTAAGTTTGTCTTCAAATTGCTTTTGCAGAGATTATTCCTTCTAACAGACACAATATCTCTTCCCACAGCTAAATAAGTTACGCAGTAGTAATAAGTGATGAATCATGAAGGCAGAAACACTTAAAATAGGATTTTAAAAGCAGTAAAAATCTAAAGGCTTATGGAGATGAGAAAGTTGTGTTTACTTCATCCCCAACCATTGCAACAAAAAAAGGTTTTAAATAGACCCATTAGACAAATCACAATGCAGAAATTAAACCTGCTCAGATGCAAAGCCTGGAATCTGTTATATCGAGGGTGGTAAAGAAGGGGGACAATTGTTCTTGTAAGCAAATTGCTTTAAAGTTAAATTCCTTGTTTCTGGCTCATCCACTTATCTATCTCAGTTTAGGCTTTTATATAGTATTTATCACCATGGTATCTACAGGCCTTCTGAGAAATGACCTGATCTGCTACTCAGAGCTTGACTACTGAGGTTGTATGCAAGCAAGGAGTAAGAGAAAGACTCACTGTACAACATACAGATAGATGCTGTAGCTACAACACAACACTGATTCCAGCCAATTCATTACAAGCAGATGTCTGGTGTAAGGAGGAGGTAGGACCACTACATCTACATATCCTTATATCTAGTAGTCTTGTAATAGTTCCAGGACTTCTTCCCCATGATTCTTTTTGGGATCCTGACAATCTTTAACTCCACAGTGTGGTGGGCCCTATACTGAAATGTCAACCTGTGTAAACTTAAGCAACAAATCCGACACTATTATGCTCAGGTGAACCCTAAAACAGCTGAAAATCCCTCTCCATGGATGCAGGGGTTTACTTGTGTGCATTACACTGTGGGAGTTCTTTACACATTGTAGATCTTCTGTCATAGCTGGGCAATATGCACTGGATTTTACAGAAATGACTGAACAAGTGTTTTTGTTCATATAACCCTATTTTTGTTCATATAACCCTATTTTGTTCATATAACCCTATTTTGTAATTTTCCATGAGCATTCTTCATAATTCTAAACATTCTGAATGCAAAGAATAGAAGAAACTGTTCTTGGCATTGCACATTCAACATATTCTTCAAGATATAAATGGAGTGCAAACAGCTAAGTGATAAAGTAAGAACAAAAAGTGATTTTACCCAATACTTATCTGGAAAAATCGAGGTATAAAAAGAGCTGAATAATTTGGCAATTTCATATTGACTTTTATCCCCTGCCATCTTGAAAATATGCTTCCTTATAAAGAGTGCCTATTGTATTAACTCTTGTAGACTTAATGCCAGTAATACTGTAATCTCCTATGCAGAATCAAATGAATGTCAAGTTCTACAAATCTGAAAGTACGATGAGAAGTGTAAGAATCTGTGAAGTCCATTCCATCCAGTTGGGAGGTTTGGCACCTGGAAAGATTGAGCCATCAGTTTGGGTCTGAGAATATGACCTACTGACTGTTTCCCATAGCATATATTAAATTAGATCCTGTAAAGTATTCCAGAAGGAGGCAATTTTAAAGGTTTAACTTGGTATACATTTATTTGTAGAATAATTTATTATGCATCTATTGCCATGGCTCCTGTACACAATATACACCTTAAATTATCTGCTAGTATGGCTGTCGTTGACTGGTTGTAGAACTAATTTAACCTCACTGAGAAAGAAGGTAAAAGTCCATTCTTTGGATGTCCTATAAGATGCTAAAAGTGATTTCCAAGAAACTGGAGCTCATTTCTATTTTATTTTACTTTTTGTACACTGTGTCTGCTGCAACAGCTATTTATGGACAACTGTAATTTATACTTATATGAAACTTGGAAACATTCAGATAATGTAATCAGACTCTATTTTGACGTTCAAGAGAACATAAGACACAGATTTTATGTCAACAAGAGTCATCAAAGGCTAACTTCAGACGTCATGTCACTAAATGCAAATTCATTAAATGAGTGTAGATGGACTTATTCGAGATCTGAATTTGGCACAAAGAACTACATTTTATCCAAATGGAGCCAAAATAATTTCCCTCCACAGTCAATAATAAATAAGTCCAATTAACTTAGTGTAGGGCTTTCAGGGAGGAGTCGGAGTCGGCAGCCCTTCCTGAAAAATAGAGTGGGATTATGGCCCAGTGGTCTGGCAAGCACAGTTCAGCCAGGAGGAGTGAGTGAATTTACTCCTTCTTTACAATTCCTTATCTTTACAGCTATTAGCTGTGATAATAAACACCCCCAAGTCGCTAGTACCTCCTGGGAGCTACGAGGCTGTGCTGGGCAGATTGCTCATTGTTTTTCAGTGAAGTAAGAGCCAAATGCTTAATTACAGGTATCTAAATTAAATAGTTATAGTTCTCAGTCACTTTCATCTGCAGTGCAGAAATGAGGCCCATTAAACCTATATCCCCTAGCATACCCTGTGCCACTTTGAAGCAAACCCAGGCCATTCAGATCACAGTTGAACACAGATGACTCAGACTTGTAATTTCCTAGGACTGAATCCTTGTAATGAAGATAAGGAAGGCTATACACCGTATACTAGAGATGATGCTCTTTTTCATCCCTCATTTATAGTCTGATGTGGGTGTAATGAGAAGATGTACCATGCTCCTTCCTGTCCCAGGCAGGTAAGAAACTCACAGCTCTAACATAAGATTACAAAAGCTACTCTTGCCACTACAAGAAAGTCCAGTTTACAACCAGATGGGAAAAAAAGCATCCACATACATTTAAACTTTCCTGCTCAGATAATAATTTCAGAAGCCCTGGCACCCAAGTAGTTGTATAGAAGTTAGCCTGGCAATCCTAAAAGCATGAAAGGACTCACTTCCCATAAGCAAGACCACCCATCTCCATTAAACTGTTAACAAGTCTGATCCCTACAGAATAAAACCTTGCTCTGTCTCCATAAATATAAACTCCTCCGCCTTCCTGACGCAAGCAGGGGTAATGTCCCTGTAGCAGAAGGGGTCAAACATAGGGGTCAGAAAGTCCCATTCCAGCTGCAATCACGTTATGCAGCAACAGGGATGGAGCATCAGGATCAGACTTCCCACAACAGTTGGACTTGGACAGACGGACTCCAACCGTCAGCAGAAAGCTGGGCTCTTGACATTCTGCCCCAGGGACAGATCTGATTAGCTGGAAGAATATTAGACAATAAATGGGCCGAGAGGAAGTTCTAAGGTTCCTGCTTCTACATGGGAACAGCAGCATGGGTCATGTTGTTCTCCCAGCAAGAAGCAGTAGACCCTCTTCTCTGATGGCTGGCATGAGGTCCTTCCCAACTGGATGCGATTCTAGGGGAAAGATAATGCCATTGACAAGGAATACCTGTATCTCTTGTGTAGAGCTCGCCAGGTTCAGTAAACACAGACATACATGAATGAAAAGAACTAAAACAAGTTTCATTATGGAGCTCCATGCAGATCCTGCAGCTTCTGCAGATCCTTTGGCTCTAACAAGAAAGTTTAATTGAGAGATCATCTCTCAACTCCCAGCTTCTGTAGACTAAGTCAGGGCTTGACTCTTAAGTTTGAAGTTCTTTCACAACATAGAGGGAGAAAGGTCTCTGATGTGGAGAGAAGAGTATATCCCTGAAGGAAACATGAAGAGTAAAAGGGTGAAATGACAGGCAAGTCAAGGGATCAAAGAGAAACATGGGTTTTTCAGACACAAGCCATGCAGATAAAAAAAAAATCCTCAAAGGGAGGTGAGAATTTGTCATTACTGTCAGAACTCATATAGAAAGCAATTTTTCTGTGGCAAAAATAATTAGTGGGATACAGGTTTCAAAGAAACACCAGCCCAGGCAACATCTCAGCTTGCAGCATCTTCCCAGTGACATCACCAGTATCAGCCTACAATTCAGTAGACTAAATATGACAACATCTTTTAATCTTCTCTCATAAAATAGGTTCACCAGTCCCTGCTATCCTAGCAATCCTTCTCTGTTCCTGCTGCAATCTGAATTCATCTTTCTTCAGCAAATATGATCAGAATTTTACATCGTGGTCTAGATGATGTCTCACTAGCACCTTGTTCAGCAGCTTTAATACTTTCCTTTATATCTACTGCACCAAGTCATACATCCTAAAACATCATTTGTCTTTTTCACAGCCATATCACATTGGTTGCTGACATCCCCTAATCTAATTTTGCCTGAATATGCCAGCATATGATATTCTGATCCTTTTCTGTACTGAGAATGTTTCACCACCTTGTAACATTAACAAACATAATTAGCAGACCGCTGATATTTGTACCAAAGTGATTACTCTTACCTACTGTATGGGTAAAGAGAATGCCGTGTCGGGTAAACTGATTTTGGGGTTTACAAAAAGAAGAAAATGGAGCCTAGCATGAAAGGCAAATAATTAATTTCACTGGAAAAAACTATTTAGCATGAGTCCAGCTCGGAACATAATCTAGGAGACCCTGCCTCTTACGCATCAGGACACACCCTCACCAGATGCACGCAGAGGGACAAAAGACTGAAGATTCACATCTGCGCAATCACTGTTTCTGCATCTCTGATCTAGCAAGATCTGGACATTATTCAAATAACGCGTGTCTTGGTTTTCCAGCAGAGGACACAGGGGAGGCAGACATCCCAGTGCCCCACCCCTCCTGGTAGGCGGCCACCTCACCCTGATGGACAGTGAGGCTTTCCCCAGCCTCCTACTGCCACAAACACGTCCTCCGTCAGATCGATAGCTGAGCAGGCAGCCTCTTGGTTCCTAATTCTCAGGTCACGTTCCCCCTACAGCTGTATTCCAGATGATAAACTGGAGAGGGTTCAGCAGAACGATTAAAACACTGAAAAACCTTGCGAAGAACCCAAGAGCCTGTCGGAGGGCACAGGGGTGCCTTGATCCCAGTTTACAACTGCCAAGGCCTGCCGAAAACTTTGATCCTGGGCTTTTTGATGGAGCAGACAAGGACAAAGCGGATCCAACGGCCGCTAGCTAAAGCTTAGCAACTTTGGGCTAGAAGCAAGGGGTGTTGGTGCGGGTGGCTGTGGGCCACCGTGGCAAAGGGGGGCGGTGGTGCTCCCTCGCAGGCAGTTTTTAGCCCCTTTAATTTTTCTAAGACATGTGCAAGGCTCCCAGCTGGAAGCAGAAACTCCTGGGGCGCGTGGAGCACCTTGGGGGACAGGTCAGGCATAACAAAGTGGCGTCATTCCCGTGACTCACGGGGTGAGGCCGCCCTCCAACCTCGCTCCCGCCCTAAACACGCTGAGAGCCCTTGTCCTGCCCTCACCTGGAGCAGCAGGTGATGAGGCCACGCCCCCGGCCCCGCCCCGGGCGGGAACAATGACAAGAACACGCCCTCTCCGCTGACGTCAGTGGTGCCGTCTCACTTCCTGCTGCCCCGCCTCCGCCGCGGTACTTGGTACATCCCGGATTCCTTTAGACGCCGCCTCCTGCTTCTCTGCCGCTGTGGTAGGGTCTGGTCGGGTTCACTCGCATGCGTTCCTCCTCTCCACAACAGTGGTACAGCCCAGGATCGCCCGGGAGGAGTGAGGTGCCATCTTGGCCTCCCCCCCGTGAGCCGGTGCAGTGGTACGACCCGGTATCGCTCGGCAGCCCCCGCCGCCGCCGCCTTAGTTGGAGCCAGCTGCTGCTGCCGCCGTTGTCCTGGTGTCCCTGGGCGCCCGCTCCCTCGCTCCCGGGGCTAGTGTATGAGCGATTCGTCACCCTGAACCCGCCATGTCCACGCCGGCCCGGAGGCGCCTCATGCGGGACTTCAAGAGGTAACGAGGCCGGCGGCGGAGGGAGGCCGGGAGAGGAGGGGGCCGGCCAACATGGCGGCAGGAGCGGCGGCCCTGCGCCGATTGCGTAGCGCTAGGCCACGCCGCTTGCGCAGGGAGGGGGACTGGGGTTACGCTGACTGGTTGGGGTGACTCCCGGGGGCTACGCTAACTGCGGCCCGCCCGGGGGCGGAGTTTGGCCACGCTGACACGCCCGTGCCCTCAGGCTGCAGGAGGACCCCCCGGCCGGCGTGAGCGGCGCCCCCTCCGAGAACAACATCATGGTGTGGAACGCCGTCATCTTCGGGTGAGTGCGCATGCGCGGGTGAGCGCCCCCTGCGGGCGGGGCGGGCGGAGGGGCACCCCTGTGCTGTACTCACCCCTCCTCTGTGCTCACCCTTCCCTCTTCTCTTCCAGGCCCGAGGGGACTCCCTTTGAGGATGGTAAGTGTGGCTAACCGCCAAGCTACTGGGGTTGTTTTGTTTTGTTTTGTTTTGTTCTTCCTAGCGTGACCTGCAACAGGTGTCAGCTTAGGACCTCCGGAAGCACAGCCACTGCCCACCTCCCTGCCAGCTTCTGTCCTTAAAACTGCTCTGTGGTGCTACATCCCCGACCCCTGCAAACCTGCCTGCCTTATTCCCCTCACTCCTCCTAAGTCTGACTTCCTAAATGTGGAATTGGGTAGTGAAACAGTAGCATGCAAACAAATGCAAAGTGCTGCCTGGATGAAGGCAAGTCATTACTTGGCCACAAGTGTCTCGTGCTTTATCAAGCCAGATCAGCTTGAAGATCTGTTGTCATGTCTGTCATCAACAGTGTGTTAGCTGGGCTTGTTGGCTGGTTGGTTAGGGTTTTTTGGGGTTTTTTTAATACTTAAAACATACATGGTCAATCTGTTGTGCCCTTTGTTTAACATTGATTTGTCATTCTCCTTTCCATTTTCTGAATTTTCCTGTTTGTTGGTAAAACAGTGTTTAACTAAGTGGTGTGTGTGTGTGGTTTTTTCTTTGGTTTTTTGTCCTACTAAATATGTCCTGAAAGTGACTGTAGTACACCATGAAGTGTTTTAAAGTTAGCTTGATTCTGTAGTCAGTTCATCCAGTTAAAATATAACCTGCTCTTGAAGTTGCTGGACAGGAGCTACACTGGTTTGGGGGAGGGCGGTGTTCCTTACCTTAGTCTAGTTGTAGCTGCTTTCAGTTTTTAAAACTGAAAGTAGCTACACTCCTTTTTTTTTTTTAAACTTCCCGTGATACTTTTGTCCCTAACTCTGTCATTGTTTGTAGCTTTGCTCACTACTTTCTCTGAAGTTTGCACTTCTGATGCTGTATGAAGGATCCATTATCTATCCTGAACTTGCTAGATAGACCTAAGCAAATAAGCAACTAGAAATAGTTATTCTGTAAAGGTGTCAGTATAGGACTACAATTAGTGTTGAGTCTTATGGTTGTATCATGAATTGCATGGTAACACTCCCTAGCTCTAAAACTGTTTCTTCCTCTGAGGGAGCAACTGTTTGTTTGGCTTGAGGGCTCTGCCTTCCTGAGCTCATGCTTTCCCCTTTAAAGTACCTCAGACCCAAAAACACTCTAGTTGCTTTTTTTTTTTTTTTGTCCTTTAGTTAACCACAAAACTATACAACTACCTCCAGCTCTCCTGCTTAGTGGTTGGTCTACCTTTTCTTTTTCCTGCAGTGCCTGGTGCTCGTGGCTCCTTGCTTTGTTTGTGGGATTGTTTGAAGTCAGAAGTTCTCTTTGGTCTCTTGGGCCTTAATACACTAGTATTAACAGGTCTGGGTCATGAGGCGGGTCTTGCATGGTGCACAGTCATCCCAGAAATGAATCGCGGCTTAGAGGAAGAGAAACTGGCTTTTGTGAATTAATGGTATCAATCTTGAGAGTTGTGTGTAGTTTTTGTTTGTATTTTTTGGGGGGGGGGTTGTTTGTTTGTCTCTCATTTTGTAGCTCAGTGTTGGGGTTACTGAGATGTTTAGTAACAAAGGATTTTTGGCAAGAAGATCTACCACCTTCAGTACATCTGTGGAAGACTAGCTTTGAAAGTGCTGGTGTATTAATGCTATCTAGGGCTTTTAAGTATTGATTTCTCTTCCCTGCCCCTCCTCCCCTCTCCTTATGCCTTGATCTTAAATCCCTAAGGTTCTAGGCATTCAAGCCTTAATCAGCTTGAATCCAAGGCTACATGCACTCCTGGTAGCTGGAGTATATTTCCTGTGTGCTTTAGCGGTAGGTTATTCCTCTTGTCTGTGGGGTTGTTCCTCAGCTAACATTCTTGGACAGGTTTTGGCACAGGTTGCATACTGGGTTTCTTGATACCCAAGGCAGGAAAAGTGAACAGGGCATAAAATTGCTTGTTTGTTTGTTTTGTTTTGTTTTTTACCATACAGCTTTTGTTCAATCTTGCTGCCTAGAATCGTATGTGTTGGCATCTGGAGATGTCTGCCCCACTCGAATAGTTTGCTGGTGCCTTTAGAGTGAGGCACAAGGTAAAAGTTGGAGGGCTAGGAACGTAGCTCAGGATGCTCCTGCCAGTCCTTTTGTGCCTGGTCCCCTGCATTTGTAGGTTCTCCTTAACTAAAAGAATTTCTCAAATTGCTCTCTTTACTTGGTTGCCTACAAGCAAAGGAACAAAATTTGAGATGCCAGAAGTAGCCTGTGAAATGCTATGGATGAAAGCATTGTCAGTGTCCTCATTGCCCCTGCAATAATAGGAAGTAAGCTTATGTACGTGCCCAGAAGATCCTAGGTAAAGGACCATGCCCCATGCTAAAGGAAGACAACGATGATGACACCCCACCTCCCAGCTGTGCCAGTCAAACTAGGGGGACTCTTTTCTGTAAGTCAAAAACTAGGCGCTCGGTGGGTACGTCTACAGGTCTTAATGCACAGTAGCCTTTTTCACTGTGCATAAAAGTGTCATGTAAAAAAACCCGCTATGCTAATATGCAGTAAAATAGGCTACTATGCATTAAGTGTTTTTAAAGTGTGCACTTGCAGTACTGCATATTAGGGCAGCCTAATGTACACTTCACTACCTCACATTGGCGGTACTACATTTAATGGACATTAGAAAGAATGCATTCATGCATGTGTATCTGTACCTGGTATGACTTCATCTTTCTGGAGCCACTGTTTCTGCAACAATATTGGTCTGGTAAGGGTACAGTAATTAGAGATCTCCTGAGGTCTCAGATATATTTTTATGCCTTCACTGGAATATGGTGGTATATGGAGAAGGCCTTGGCAAGTAGCCATGCTCTAATGGAATTGTGACGTATGGTTTTTCATTGCTTGGGGCCTCCTTAACGCTGAATGACCCTAGTTTTTGAAGGGCCTCAATTTGTGATCTGAAGCTCTACTCTGCTATTCACTGTTGAGAGGTTTGTATTCATTTTGTGACTTATCTGCTTTATGCTAAACATTCTTGTACTGTGCTTTCATGGTATTTGGGAAATACCATTATCTATGTTACCAGAGAATACACTGGAGTCTGGTTCCAGTCATCAAGTATTCCATCAGAAAAGTGTTGGCAACTGAAATAGGTAGCAGTCCTGCTAAATCTGGTATTCAACTCTACCAGTTGCTTGAGCTAGATTCTGAATCATTGTCATTTTGATGGAGTAAGGAAGTTGGTCAGGACAGGACTCTGAGTATTTGATTTCCCAACTGCAGCTGCATCCCTGGTCCTTGATTTCAGTATTCTAATTGCTGTGAAAAACTACATCTCAGAGATGCTCTTGTATATCTGGATGCGCTCAGATTCCTGGCCTGGGGATATACATGAAATTTCCACTGCAGCAGATCCATTTTTCCTGAAGAATAGCAGTGCATTATCCTTTTTAAAAAGCTGATCTTTAAAGCATTAAGTACTAACAGCAGATTTCCTGGGTGAAATCCTGCTTCCATTTAACTTAATGAGTGTATTATCAGACTTCAGTGAAATCAGGATTTTGCCTCTTCTGCCTGTAAAGAAGAGATGGGACCCTAACCTGAATGACCTTCAAATATATTGTTTCCCACGTCAAGGGACTTTTGCAGGACAGTCGGTTCCCATGAAGATATTGCTTGTAGGTTAAGGAAAGCGGAACTGTGGGAACATGTCTCTGTTTTGGAGCAATAATACAGATCACCACTCTTCAGTGGGGTCTCCAAAGGTGGACCCACATCTGTAGAGTTAGTGTTTCTTCTTACTAGGTCCTTAGTAAAAGATGTCCTCAACTAGTGAGGGAGACATTTAGCTTTGCTCAAAGCTTATAGCACAAGCTTTCTGGCCACACTTTGAGATGGACTCTTTTATCAGAACAAGTAAGACAAAAGGTATGATCCTGAATCAGTACACGAGTTGTCTCACGCTGAAAACTTGGTCAGGATTGGTTGTTCAAATTCACTGTTATATTCTTCAGACTTGAACCCCTTCCCTTCTGGTGTTTTGGGTTTTGACTGGGTGAACTTTGCAGTAAATCATCAGACCCCTTAAAATGAAGATAATGCATAGTAGACAGGCCCACCTGAATTGCTTTACCTCCCATTCTTTTCCTGGCCCAAGTAGCTTAACTAGCTATTGAAGTTCAGTAGCTGCTTATCCATCCATGAGTAGGGCAGTGTCTTCCTGAAGCTCCTCCCAGGTTATGGTGCTTTGAAAGCTATACATTCATGCATGAATATCTTTTAACAAAGGTGATGTTGCCATGATGTTCCAGGAGGCAGGAATTCTTGTGGGTGAAGTCTTGTATTGGATCAAGTGCATGATTGGGACAGACATGGGCAAGCTTCTGGGTATCACAGTATCCTTTCCATCAGGCCCCAGAGACAATCCCACACAGCAGAGGAAAGTAGCAGATGGAACAAAAGCTGGCTTAAAACTCCATGTGTAAATGAAATATATGGGCTTCTCTCCCAGAGGCCTGAGGGGAGGATACTGTAATACCTAAAAGCTTCCCTGTGTCTGTCCCAATCATGCACTCAATCCAATACGAGACTTCACCCACAAGAATTCTTGCTTCTTAAAGGTAACATATTTCCATTGTGAGTCTTTCTGTATTTGTAGTCCCAAACTTTTTTTTTTTTTTTTTTTTGTGCTTAGGAAAATGGGTCTAGGTTTTAGTGGCTAATCTGTCACATTTTGGTCATGCATTGAGGATATTCACTTATGTTGTCCCAGTTGCATCCTGCATATTTGCATTGCTGTTCTGCTGAAGCCCTTCTCCAGCTGTTCACATTTAAACCTAAAACATGGTCAGTCTGCACAGTCTGTTGTATTGCCATCCATGGTGATGCAGCTCATCAGAGCTGTTTTTTGTTGTTGTTTTTTTTTTGGGTGGTCTGCACTGCTAGCTAAAACTGGCCCAGTCAACCACTGTAAACTTGGAGGTTGCATCAAAGCGCTCCTGTTCCTTGCCTGACTGAGCTAGTTAGATTTCGGGTATTTGCAAGAGGACCATGCATCTGCCTTTCAGTATGTTTAGCACTCGGATTAGTTACATTTGCCCTCTTGGGTAGACTGAAAGCCCCTTTCTCTCAAGTAAATGAAACCCCAAGTCTGCTACCCCCTACCCCAGACCTTGTCTTTAAGATGCTTTCTTGGGCTGCTGCCACCTGTGTAGGATTCTTGCTTTTAGAGGGCTGGCCTCTGGCCCAGCTCTGTTAGCAGAGCTCCCTCCTGGGGATGGGATGTGGAGTAGCACAAGGGTGTGCTGCACTGCCTGCCTGAAAAATGGAAGATCTGTGAGCAGCAGCCCTCT
Source organism: Caiman crocodilus (assembly GCA_030014935.1). NCBI lineage: Eukaryota > Metazoa > Chordata > Crocodylia > Alligatoridae > Caiman > Caiman crocodilus. Next base: position 14,959,099 of record JAGPOW010001327.1, read on the forward strand.
TCTTGGCATAGCTACATCTAGGGAGGGGGCAGCATATATTGAACTGTCATCTTGCATCCTCTAGCTGACATCGCTGTGTCGGCAGAACTCTTCATCGTGGACCAGTAGCATATGAATTTTCTAGGTCCTCTTCCTTGGCTCAAATTACAGCAGGGCACTTATTTTGGATGCAGGTGATGTGTAGCTTGGCTTATTAAAACCTTTGTATAATGTCTTTGAAACAACTTTTTTTTTTTTTTGGTTTGTTTTTACTAGAACCATTTGTTGCTAAACGGAGACCCAAAATAAGTGAATAAATGGGGGTGTTCAATTTCCAGCAAGGCTGTTCTGTTTTGAAGAGCCAGACAGCTGAAGTCTTGCCATGCAGTCCTTATAGCGGGACAACTGGGGACCCTGCTTCTCGCCAATCTGGCATTGTTTTTTCTGTGGGCTTTGCTTATTGTTCCTTGGTTGACTGGCTTCTACTTTTCCCTCTTATCCTCTTATTCAATGCCCTGAAATTAACCCTTCAGTGGTCTTTCAGGAGCATCTGGAAAGTCCCTTCATGTCTATTTAAGTGCACCATTGGGGGGTTGTACTTATAGTCCTGAGCCTCGTGTATCCATTTTGATTGCAAAGTGGGAAGGGACTTCTTAAACTGTGGCAGAGTTGGCAGTGTAGCTTGATTCTCTTGTAGGAACCTCAGGTCAGAAGTATAATACCTGAAATGCCACTAAAAGCTTTTTCTTGTAGGTATTGCCCTTTTAGCAAGGTTGTGACACTTGCTAATGGGAGGAGTACTCTTCTTTTCTAGAATGAGTAAGAGGACTCTGTCCGGTCAAAATGGTTTCCTGGGGTCATGGTGGTTGTGTGGTTTGGTTTTGTTCCCCCCCCCCCCCCAGTGGAATCTCTAGGCTTCGATATCTGACCTTCCTCTCCCACTCTGGCTTAGATGAGATGACTATTTCGACCAGTGTGAAAAGTGCACTTTAATTGGTCCACTACAGAGGGCAAAAAAAGACAGTACAGGGCCTATGTCATCTTACTATTTGTCCTCCAAATAGCATTAGAAACTTAAATGACTCTTGCTGTAGTATATGCCACTTGTATACAGGGCAAGCAATATGACCACTGACAGATGTGATTTGGGGGGGGGGCAGCTTTACCAAAAGAGGCATTGTTTTAGTTTGACCTGGCTTGCCCAGCATTTGTATAGCTCGTGCTTCAGCGGGGCCTTTTGGCGCTTTTTAATAGCCAATTTGAATTGGATAAATCAGCTATTAGATAGAAGTGCCAAAAAGCCCTGCTGAAGCACATGATCCATACAGATGTTGGGCGAGCAAGGTCAAACTGATGCGATGCCTCCTCTGGGCATGTGTTGTGCTTGTTGCAGGGATGCACTGAACTAAAACTAATGCACTGTTTTTCTTTTTGTTGTTGTCTTTGTTTGCTGTTCTTTTTCACACCTGTAAGCAGCCTCCGAGGCCATCATTGTATTTAAGCTTCTGTGCTCTTCCCAGCCACATTCTAGAAACCCAGTTAATATACTCATTTGTGTATCTAACTAATTGTAGTCCAACTTCCTGGTTCGTAAGGACAAGCTACAGATTCTGCATCATGTTGATCCTTTTTAAGCTCTGCCAGAAAGGAAGGGACCTGACCCTTTGCTCTCCCTTGATGCCAACCAGCAGCTGCTATTAACAGTAAACTAGCAACAAAGTCCGAGTCATGGCACAGGCTAAGAACTACCTTTTTTCTTATCAGTTAAACCTTATGGGTCTTGAGTTCTTAGTACCCACATTCAGGTTTGTTATCATGCCAGGTAGAACACATTAGAAGAGAAGTAACAGTAGGAATTTGTTTGCCTTTTTATCTTGGCACCTGGTTGCAAGCAGTAACAGATGGTACAAGAATACATTCCTGATGCAGGAAATCTTAGCTTGAAATAAAGAGACGGGTTCAGTGCTGGCTTTTAACCTATTTCTGTTCTAAAACAAGTATGTGGGTGTGTCTTAAACTCATGCTATGCTAGATGGGGAAAGGGGTTCATTTTCCAAGCAGTGCAGCTTCTGTAATTGCTTAGGTACTTGCTTTGAATTTTTGTTGCCAGTCAAAATGGAAGCCAGGTTCCCATACGCAGCATATTTGGCAGACTCACTTTCCCAGGTCCTCATAGTCTGAGGAGGATTAAAATAGCTTCTGCTACTGCAGGCTGTTAGGGTTGTTGAACTTGAAAAATTTATCCATCTTATTTCTTGTGGTTTGCTCTTCCCATGAGAGAGGTAAATTTTGGTGTCAAGCCATGTTGACTAATCTGATGTACTGTGTTGCATGGCAAACACTTAAGTATCCAAAACTTTCTCAAGTCCCATACGTAGAATCTATAGTAATCTGCTTTGAAGAGCCACTATTGCAGAGGGCGCTGCTTTGAATTAATGTCTGAGAGTGGTTATAAATGCTCTTGGCTACTCCAACACTCCAACCCCACTAAAAAGTTATGTTGATCCAGAAAGTGTATGAGGCAAGGATTTTATTTTATTTATGTGTTTATAATATTTAAATTGCTGGTACAAACAACAGAGAATTTCCATTTTTAGTAGTATGCAACTGAATTTAAATCTGTTTTGGAGAGAAGTGAAACCTTTTGGACTTGCTAGAACAGCCACTGTTGTTTTATGGATGTCTATTGGGGCATTAGAATTAATTTCTTATACAAAAAGCCCCCAGATATTAAATACTGTACTTGCACTACTCCTGACATGCTCAAGAGATCAGAGCAGGGGCACAATGGAGTTCAGCAACAATCACATCTTGTCTGTCTTCTACTTTGGGGCAACTAACTGGACCTTTCTGTGTCCATCATAACTCTCTTTTTTTTCCTTCTTTCAACTCTAGGAACTTTCAAGCTTACAATAGAATTCACAGAAGAATATCCAAATAAGCCACCTACTGTTAGATTTGTCTCTAAAATGTTTCATCCAAATGGTAAGTACCCATATAAGATGCAGGTGTAGTCTGGCTTATGACCCTATGCCATTATTTGTAGAAATGGAATATTGCTAGTGTGTGCTATACATAAAGGAGCTAGCATTCATTCTCTGTGGCCAGCAGGAAGTTGGAGGTGTTAGCAGGACTAAAAATCTGGGAGGAAATAAAGGATTTCCCTGGTTCACAACTAGAAGTGGAACAATGCTGGATCCAAAGCAATTCCTGTCCTACTTGGCTATGACACTTCTGGTAGAAGCTATAATCTTTTTGCCTAGCTAGAGGATTCTTCTTATCTGAGGTGTGAAATCTTCAGAGAGCTTGGGCAAGGAGAGGTATTGCTTTCAAAATTGGAGTTAATGAATTACAGCATTAATTGGAAGCCAGTGAACCACTTTAAGTTGCTTGATGGAATAGATGTCCATAGAAGAGCCAAAAAAGAATGCTCCGAATTGTACCGATGCCGATTACTGTTGTACCTGTGAATTGTTACTTTATAGGCAGCAAGGTTTAGTGCTACTTCATTGATTTCTGTGAAATGCTTATCTGTCAAACATCATGCTTCAGTACTAGGGTGCCGAATAATATTAACTCTTTTATAATAACTCTTGCAGTTCAGGGAGGGGGTGGGGGTGTAATAAGTTGCATGCATGCACTGTCTTTCTGAATGCAGAGAATAGTCCTGATTTTTAAATAACAATCCTTCTGTAGATTCAGGTGGGTGCATGTGGAAATAAATGTCAGATTGCATCTCAGGAGTTGTTAAGTACATAAATCATCTGAAAAGGAGAACAAGTTAAACAACTACCATAGTTTTCCAGGTTAATGCATGACCATGCTGTTTACATGCACTCCTAGCTACAGGAGGTTCTTTGCCCAACCTGTCCCAAATTAGTTAGGCAATGATCACTTGAAATGCTAAGTGGCAATCAAACAAGCCATCAGCTTTGTCTCCCCTTAAAATTCTTTGCTACTTTTCCTTGTTTGGTCACCAGTTGACACCTGCATGATTTTTTGCCTTGAAATGCTTCCTGCTATGTAATCCTTGCCTGAATAAGAGGGTGGATGGTAGTTTTTGCAGCTAAATGTGAAGTCTCACAGAAACAAAAAACCTTGTTGAGGCATAAGTTGGAAAACTTACTGAAGGCAGACCCTTTTAGGTAACTATTGGTAGCAAATCTGGCTTTTGGGAGATTTTTCTAGCTTGTTCTGACATCTTGAGTACCATTAATTTGTCCAACTACCAACAGCTGATGCACTGAAATTATGTATGAGATCAGGAAATGTCATGTAGAAACTCATCTGGGCTTCTAAAAAACTATCCTTTGCTAAACATCATCTTCAGGGTGTGTCTAAACGTCTTCTGTTTTCTCCCTCCCCACCCCTATGTCCCTTTCCAGTGTATGCAGATGGTAGTATATGTTTGGATATTCTTCAGAATCGTTGGAGTCCAACCTATGATGTTTCTTCTATCTTAACATCCATACAGGTAAAAAAAAAAAAAAAAAATGTTCCTAGCACTTGCTGTAATCCTGGATTTTGGGGGGAAAGAAAAAAAATTACACATGCACCAGGGACTAGTTCTGAGCTTAGACTGTCACAATTTGTAGACAGTGGTCATGTTTACACGTGCATTTATTGCATGGTGAGTTACTGCAAAATACAGTTTTTATGTGGACATCTACACATGCAGGTGTTACAGCACAGCAACACTGTGTGGATTGTCTTGGGACTAAAGCTGGTTCCAAGTCAATCCACACCACGGGATTACTGCTCAGTAAGGTGTGTGCACGTGCCTTACTGCGCAGTAACTACTTGGTGTAAATTTGCTACCTGCATCCTGCAGATGGGCATAAACTTGTTAAGTTGGTGTAATTCACCATGGTTACTGTGCAGTATAGGCATGAATGTGTAGACATACCTGTACTGCATGGTAGTTTTCAGCATAGTGTTCTATCCGTGTTGCAGAATTGATCACGATATTCAGACTGCTTTAATTTCAGAGCTTTTTTGAAATGCAGAGATAAGTGGTGATACTTCCTACAATGAATTGTATATACAATGAGTGTTATATTGGGTCTTTCTAATCGGTTCTTGTTTTGAAGTGAAGGTGGTTGATTGGTTATTTTATTTCAGTTATTAATTTTCTCTAGACCAGTGGTTTTCAGCTGGGGTGCTGCAGTGCAGGTGCTGGTGCTGCTTCAGCAGTGGGTAGATTAATGCAGCCCTGCATGCAGGCAGTTTTGAGTTCTTTGCTATCCTTAACTGGCAGGTGGAGCTGGCTTGAGTTGTTGGCTGCTCTCCCCACTCTATACCAACTTGCTCCTCACACCCTGCTTCCAGGAGACACCATGCAGTCAGACCAGAAACAGCAGAAGTAGAAGCCAGCTCTCCTGCCTGCTTTAGGGTTTGCAGAGAACTCTAATGAGGCAGGAGAATGAGCATGTGCTGCATCTCCTCTGTCTGGCTGTGCACCAGACATGTGAGCTAGGTTTGCTTGCTTTACCTGGCTACACCCTCACCCTGAAGTGAAAGCCACTGAGGTGAGTTGAGCACAACAGTGGTTCTCAACCAGGGATGCCAGCACACTCAAGAAAGAGGGTAGACGGGTGCTGTGACTGGAAAGGTTGAAAATTGCTACTCTGGGCTAAGTTCTTGTCCTATCCCAGCCTCTCCCCTGAAATTTAAAAGGGAGTGGTATTAGTTTGGTAGCAGTAACTGCAGGGTGGCTTCTTGTTTTGTATTTAACCCAAGACATGGGGAATGGATGACTGCTGCAATACTTGATGATGTGCAGGTATAGGCTGAAGGACCCTGCCACAACTTTTTTTTTAAGTAGTTGCTGCAAAAGCCTGCAAATCTTCTAATGAGAAATTGAAACCACTTTTTCTTTGAACAGTCTCTATTGGATGAGCCGAATCCCAACAGTCCAGCAAACAGCCAGGCAGCTCAACTATACCAAGAGAATAAGCGGGAATATGAAAAACGGGTTTCTGCAATAGTAGAACAGAGTTGGCGTGATTGTTGACCCAGGATGATGCAAATGAACACTCTGAGGAAAAAAAATATATGAAGTGTCTGAGTCCTCTTCCTCCTCCCAAGCATCACTGCATTTACTTTGAACGCAAAATAGCTGTTGTGCTGTTGCCACCCTCCCCTGCTGAAGCTTCCTTGGACATCAGAAAGCACCCACTTTGAAGTCAAATGTACTGTACTTGGGTTACTTGCAAAAGAATTACTGATGCTGAATTCATTTTCTGTGGTTCCTCTCCAGTCTTAGGGCAGTATTGTGCATTTCTGTAGTGTACACTAAGCTTTTAATTGTAATTGTGTTTCTACACAGTGATGCTTATGTGTAGCTTGATAAAAGGGATGTTTATATACATACACTTTTTTTTTTTTTAACTGGTATTACTAAAGTGGTGATCTGTCCAGGCTGGTCATTTTACCTCTCCTGTTGGTTTAGACCTCACTGCATTTGTAAGTGCTGAATGAAGGATGATCTTCGTGTCCTATTCTGACTGGTCTATCAACTGTTAAACTGGGAAGGAAATCGTAAGAAAGTTCAAAAGTGGATTCCATTTCAACTAATCAGATAATGAAACTGTGGGATGCTGGCAACTTCTGCACATAAATGTGCAAGATAACATGGATCACTACAGTTTTGGTACTTCATTATGTTGGGTGACAGGCAGAGTACCCCCCTTTTTCTTTTCTTTTTTTTGCTTTTATTTAAATAGGGTTTTAAAGGATATAACGACAGGGAATATTGCTGAAGTAGGTGACTTTTGTGTCCTTTCAGGAAGGCATTGAATGGACATAATGATGTTGAGCTGTGGTACTTAACTTAAAGGTCTTATGGATGAGTTCGCTAGTGAGTGAAATATTTTTTTTTTTAAGGGATAAGAAAAGAAATATTAAAAATATTGAAGTTGGGATTATTCCTGGTCACAGTACTTCCTGTTTCAGCCTTCTCCCAGATTGAACTTTGCCTCTTGGAAAGCTTTGTGTACAGAAGCATGTGGTGGGTATTCAAGTGTCTAGGAGGTTCCCGCTCTTCATAAACTCCTGTGTGGTGTGTGAGAGACTGCTCCATGTTTCAGTTAATTTCTTCTCAATTTTATGAAAAGTTTTTGGGGGTTTTTTTTGGTTCTTTTTTTCCAGTTTTGAAAAAAAAAAAGTCTGTAAGGCTCAGTTTGTACCTTTTTGGATACAGTACATTAAGCAGCAGTGTGGGATGAAGCCTACAAGCGTGTTGTCCGCTGTTCCAGTGTCTCGTGTGCACATTGGTCTGTTAGTTGAGAAGTATACCTTTGCACAAGTAACCCATGTAAGAAAACTGTACATTTTTCAAAACTTGTAAATAAAAGTTACCTTAAATGCTTATTGTATAATAGGCAAGAGGTGTACAACTGTACTTATTTTTGTTCCAGGTAGCAGGAGGGGGTTATTTTCCAGGAGGCAGGTGCCACTTTGTTATTGAGAGCAAGCTGTGGTGGTGCTCAGTATGCCAGCTCTTTTTAGGGCAGAGGGAAAAGCCCCCTCCATCATGCTAACCTTTTAACCCAGATCAGTGCAGTGTTTGGAAAGCTCTAATTTATCCTTCTGACATGACTTTATAATTGCAGATTTTTCACTTTTGTAGAGCAGCACAAACTGGTGTCCAAAAGCAGACAACTGCCCCTGCCAATATGTTATTGAGTTTCCAAATAAACCAGATGAGAGCTAGTGCAGAGACTACAATCTACCCTACACCTTAAAGTGATTTAACTCAGTCATCCCCCCCCCCATACTACTCAAAGGGGCAAGGAATTAATTTAATTAGTGCAAGTATGCTTATTCCACTGATTGAAAACTCCATTATGTGAGGAGAGGGGAAAATGCTTACGTTTTCAGTAGCTGGCCTAAAGTCTGCAGTGGTTCAGTTGTGCCTCCCAGATGTCTTAATAGTCCCTCTCAGGCAGCTGGACCCTTCATTAACTCTTCAGGCTTACTGGAATGCAGACAGCAGCAATACCCAGTTCCTAATGGAAAGAGAAGGCACACAGCACTGAGACAAAGTATTTATAGAGTTTAGCAGTTAAGCTAATGACTTGTTCAAGTTGAAAATGGGGGTTCTGTATGTCCTGTTAGTTTAATAGAGATTTATGGCCTTGGTTTCCCTCAGCATAAGGTACTGAGCAGTAGATCAGTTATCAGGTCCCTGCTGGTATAGTCCTCATAAACTCTGCTCCCATCTAGTTTCTGTGTCAAACTCTCGCTCATCCCACTGATTGTGAGGTCCAATCCAAGATTCCTAGCATCCTTCTCACAACTGTGTCTGAATCTTCTCATTTATATTTCTGCTCAAATACAGTGACATGCAAGTTTTGGAGTGCCCTTCTCTTACCTACACAATTAGTCCCATATTGCTTCACCTTCTACTTCAGCCTGCTTTTAAGCTTCAAAACCTGACAACCCCAATCCAACAATATAACATGTTCCAATACAGTGCTCCTTTCACTGTACTACACCTGGAGTGCAGGCTACTATGACTGAATAATCAATTCACCATTCCATAGAAATATTCATCCTGCCTTTACCATGTTGCTTGTTGCATTACCACATGAGGCAACCAAGGTCCTTTGGGTAAGTCTGATATCTTGTGTTAGCAGTGCAAGCTTTTGGGCACGAACACCCTTTGTCAGGCTGAGGAAGTGTCTTCAGACGGTCTGTGCTCTTCCTGGATGAAGTGGTAAACCAGCCAGAAGCCAGTATATATGCAAGAAAGCCAGTTAGTTAAGATGTAAATTGAGGTGGTGGGTAGCAGAGGGGAGGAAATGAGAATAGCAGGTAGAAAGTGGAGGGGTTACCTGGGGAGTCAGATGTTAGGCAGGTTGTGTGTCATAAATCCAATGTCTATATTTAGTCCATGATTTTTTTGTATTCAGTAGATGGATGAAGTGAAGTTCACAGACTCATCTGTGGAAGGTATCTGGCATCAGCCAAGACGCATCTGATTATCAAAGAGAAACTGAAATGCAATACTGCTGTTCATACCTTAGTACACCCTGCCCTCCTGAGTTTCTGCCATTCGTTGGCAATAAAAGATGAGATTGTTTTACAGCCAGAAAGTATGGCATCAAGAAGTGGCAGCCAATCAGTAAGAGATCATTTCTCTAAGTTTTAAGATGACCAGCAAAGAGAAGGAAGAATGCACAATGCTAAAGTGGCAGATAAGGTTCTTTGGGTAAATGTGGTATCTTATTAGACCAAGAGTTGTCAGCTGAGAGTATGCATACCCCCTTGGGTACTTGGGAAGCCCGAGGGGGTACGTGCAGGCGGGAATAGTGCTGCCGTGGACCATCCCATGCTGCTGTGCAGGTGCCCACCCAGCTGGATGTGGGAGAAGCTCAGACACTTTGTTCCACACCCCTGTGAGCGGCCACTGGGAGTACACTTCCAAAAAGGTTGAAAACCCCTGCCCTAGGGGGTACACACAGGCAAGTGAGGACAGACAGAGCACTACCACCCACTACCCTATGCTGCCACCTCCCAGGAGCAGGGCTGGGGAGGAGGGCAGCGGTATCCCTCTACAGGCCACGTTGGCCAGGCTGGTGGTGCCTGATGCAGGGGCTGGGGGGGAGCTCATATGAGGCCACCACTTCACATCTGGCTGTGTGCCACCCCTCGCTTCCAGCTGCTGGGGGTACACTTATTAAAAAAGGCTGAAAACCCCTGTAATTAGACCACCTAAATAGTTGGAAAAATTGTTCTTTGCAAGCTTAAAGAGACATCACATTTACCCAGAGAACTTTATCTGCCTGTGTCCTTAAACCAACACCGCTACAACCAACAGTCCCAAAACAACAGTGAAGTGCAGATTTATTAGTTTCCAGTACCATTCACATTGTGCTGGGTATGGGGCAAAAATTAAGACAACTCTGTGGGGTAGGGACAGAGAAAAAACATCTAACTAGAGATGTACAAAGGCATGTGGACCAATTCCTTACCTCAGAAGACGAGACCCTGGTTGTTTAAGCATTAAAATAGGCAAGACTAGTGAAAGCTCTGTATATACTGCAGATTAAATTACACTGAGTGCTGTGCCAGCTAATACCAGATCAGGAAGTGTAGGGAGTAGCAGCTTTGATTGACCACCCACTAAACCAGGGGTGGGCAATTATTTTGGGCAGAGGGCCACTTCCTGAGTTTCAGCAAGCCATTGAAGGCCACATGACAGGCAGCCCAGGGCAGATCAATTAATTTTCTAAATTTTTTAGGGGCCCCACAGGCTGGACAGCATGGACTGGCAGGTCGCATCCTGCCCCTGGGCTGCATTTGACCCACCCCTGCACTAAACCAAAGGAAATACATACACAAGTCAAGTCTTGCCTGCAGCAGAATACAACCATCTTTGTAGGAAGTTTCATTAAGCCAAGTTCCTGGTTCCATGTGCCTCAGTCTTCCCCAAAAACAGGTTACCTACTGGCATTTCCTGATTCTACAATGTTTGATGTTGCCGAGCTTTGGGAAGCTGCTGGAAAAGCAGTGGCTGCTTGGGCTGGTATGGGGTACAAAGCAGACCTTACTTCCCTCAGCGCCATCTACTACGTGACGCAAGTTCTTGAGAGCACAATTCAGAGGGAGAGGCTGGCAGATGAACGGAAAGAGAGCGCGTTTTCAAGTTTCTACTCCTCGGGGAGGGGGGCCTAACCTGTTCCCACATATGCAGCTCCAGGCAGCGCAGGTCCGGGAAGGTAGGCTCAGGAGAACTACAGAGGTCCTTACCTGTAACTTGAGTCCTGTGGGATGAGCATTTGCACTTTCACACCTGTGGGATCAAAATACTGTACCGCAGGTCACCGGGATCTTCTGCCGTGTCAGCTGGGCCACTCCCTCTCCTCAAAGCTGAGGGAATGAAAGAGCAACCCAGGAGGTTGAACCGACCTGAAGGGTAATGTAAGCAGACAGTGAAACAGATACAGGCAACAAGAAAAGGGAGACAGACAGACTGACACACAGGGCTGGTATTTATTACAAGGGGCTGAGGGAAGCAGAGATATGAGCTGGTGGAAAGCCAGCAGGTGGCTGACCCACCAGAAAAAACATCATGTACAGATGCATTTTTGCTGGTCCAAGACTGATTTTTCTCCCTCTTATTAGTTTTCCTCACATTTTTCAAGCACAGCTCCAGCAGTGCTACCCAGGAACGCTCCCAAAGCAGAGCAATGCCAAAAGGGTTTTGCCCTGTGAATGGCAACATGCACAAGTTGTTCTTTAGACCAGCCTGTTCCCAGGACCTAGTCCTGTGGCATGTCCGCCCTGGATAGACTCCACACTTAAACCACATGCCAAAGCAGCATGAGAACATTTTACTTGTGAATCTCCACTTGACATATACAAGCCCAGGTACATTGAGTGGAAAGAAATCATTAGGCACAGATCTGATTTTGCTCAGGGTTAAAAAAACTTATATTAAATATAAGTAAAAAATAAATTATATTGTCATTGCTCCACAAGTAACATAGGCATCTCTAACACAGGGGCAGCATTCACCCTGGTTCTTGTAATGTCATGCTTCTCCAAGGTATAAAGCAGTGCTTCAAGGTAAAAATGCTCTGGAATTATCTACAAGTATCATTAAGGTGCATTCAGCAGTTTGGAGTTTGGGAGACCAGAATAATTATAGTACAGCTCTGCTAATAAAACTACTGTTAAAAGCTGGTTTGGAGGTTTCTCCACATAACACAAGATGGACACATCACTTTACTTAGCTATACAATACTCTGAAATAACTGCAGCATCACACAAAAATGTACATACGAAAGGTAGCAAATCCTGTTTTTCCAGAAATAAAACTGTATTTTTATTGTCATTAATACCAACTTTACATATTTTTTCCTCCAAACTGCATTTTCTTTCCTTTTTTTGTTTTGTTTGTTCATTTGTTTTTAAATAACAAAGGCATATTGATTCCCTGGGTTCAAAAAGACTAAGGGAGCTATCATTTTCAGTGGTGTCAAATTTGCTGTGGTTGGACGTGCATTTTTTGCTATTACAAAACTATTAAAATATGGAGGAACCGAGGACACGTACAGGAACAGAACTATTGGCATCTGGGTTGTGCTAATATAATTGGACAGAACTTGGCAGGTTCTAATTTTCTAATAACATTTTCAAAATTAAAATGAGCAACGTAGAACATTTTCAACATGAATATGCCCCACAACAAGGAAATGCAGCATCTCTCTAATTCAGGAGCTAGGAAATCAGTCTTGTTTTGCGTTCACTGGTAAAACTGGGCACCACACATCTCAGTTTGCTTGAGGCATAATAAGCTCATAATGCCCAACCTGGCCCTCTTGCTTCAGTTGGTCTAATAAATCTTCCTTGCGCCTCTTTCTGCTTACTACCAAGTATCTATCATGGCCCTGCCCGTGCGATTTACTTTTAAGCCCATATTTTTGGGCAATTTGATGTATTTGCTTCCGTTCATCGTTGTTAAGTTCTGTTGAGAACGTCAAGTCAACGTTACTCTCCGAGCGAGCGTAATTTCGAATGATCTGCTCGATATCTCTCTTGGCAATTTTGTTCACCCTTTCCACATCAAGGCCAAGTCCTTCCCTTTTAAACTGCTCCTTTACTGAAATAGGCTCTCGGATCCCTTCACCGTCTTTCCCAAGCCCACCACCCTTCCAGCCCATTTTTCTTAGAATCTGATTCCCAATGTTATCTTCTTTTATCTTCTGTTTGAAGGCCTCTTCTGCTGAGCGGCCCTGGATCTCATTTCTTGAGATGACATCTTCAATGGTGCCTTTCTTCAGGTTGTTGACAACAGTGGGCTGCGTCTTTTTGAGTATTTTCACGGCTTCCTCTGCTGCCTCGTGCTTCACAGATTTCTTAACGCCGATGGCTTCAGCAATGAATTCGTTTTCTAGCATCACCTTGCACTTCCACCGCATGCCCGTCATCCTTTCGAAGACGTACTCCACAGTCATCTTGTTGAACTGGGCAGTGTCATTAAGCGTACACACAGGATTGCTAGAGTTCTCATAGATGACCAGGTCCTTCAAGTCCTTCTTCTTGCCACCCCTGGATGAACAGCCCACTTTCTGAACCTGGGTGGTTTTGATAGCCGTCATATTGGACTGGGTCTTTTGAAGAATTTTCAAAGCTTCATCTGCTGCGGCATGCTTGCTGGTTTTCTTAGTGCCATACCCCTCTGCCAAGCAATGGTCTTGTAAATACACTCGACAGCGCCACGAGCGGTTGGGCATCTGGTCATACTTGTATTCAATTGACATTTTGTTAAAGGAAGCAGAGTTGTTCAGTATCCCGATTGCATCACTAGCATTTTCTATGAGGACAAAGCTAGTCCAGTGCTTGTTTGAGTTAGAACCACTTTTTAACAACTCAGAGCCAGGCTGAATAGGTACACAATCTCGGTTGGCAGCTACGAATTCGTCGTATGGTTTGAGAGCAGGAGGGAATTCTGGGGGAGATGCATCAACCTCACACACGACTAAGTCCTCCTGATAGCTATGTTTGAACTTCCGCTGAATAACTCTCACTTCGACAGTCTTTTGTAACAGCTTGACTGCCTTTTCTGTGGCGCGATCCCTGGATCCATTTTTGCTGCCAGCGTAACCAGTGGTTAAGTAGACATTGAGGCATCTCACTTCGCAAGCAAAGCCATCTGTGAGAAGCTTCTTACTTTTTGGGAGATCAGCAGGAGCAATTTCTTTTAAAGGAACATAAATATATTCAGGATTTGTCTTACAGGCCTGAATTGAGCGAGTCAACAGATAAGTATAATTAATTTTATCAGTCCCAATGTTTGCATCTGGGTTAGCCAGATTTTTCCAAATAGCAGCTGAGAGTTTATCAATAAAATTCTGCTTCAGTGCTACAACTGATGGGGAGAAAGTTTCAGAGGAAGTCTGAGCAGCTAAGGGGGAGGTTGAGAGTTGTGTAGCATCACTGAAGGTAGTGTCCATACTGTTTAAAATCTTACTGGTACCTGTTGCCTGGCTACTTCCATAGCCTAAACCTACTGAGTTAGAGGACTGGGGATCTTCTTCTAGAGCACTGAAGCTGTTGAAAGCCAAGCTGGTACAGTTTTCTGCTGGCTGTGATGTGCTGTGTGCATCTGTATCCTTGTGGGATTCCTGTGTTTGGTTGTCTGAAGGATCTTCCTTTCCTCCAACTTTTTCATTACTGGCTACAAAGTATATGGGTTCAAAACGAGGTCTCACACGGAACCTGGGGGGAACTTTTTTGGGAGGCTCTGGACCTAGGAAATGAATAAAATGTACAATGTTACAAACAAGTTCTCAGAAAGGAAGGCAATGCTTCAGTATGATCACCCACAGTCACCAACCAGCAAGCTTTTGAGCATGAAATTCCAACTGCTCAGTCACAACAAGAAGGATTCTGTGTGCAACACGCGTGCCATAGATAAAGTGTCATTTGTGCAGGTTACAGTAGAAGGAATCTCAATTCAGTTTTTCACATGACATTTGGTGGGTTTTGTAATACTTACAGCACATAGGCCAGAGGGACACAGGGATCATTTAGTCTAACCTGTGTGAAGTTACTCAATCAATCCACAACATTTCATCCAAGTAACTCCTGCAGTGAGCCAAACAGCTTGTGGGAAAATAACTGCACTGAGACCCTGGAGACCTTGGCTCTGTTCCCAGTTCTGCTACTGGCAAGTCATTATACCCATCTTGGCCTTTTCATCTGTGAAACAGGATGAAGATATGGGCCCTTCTTTGTAGCATTATCTTCTAGTGGTGAAATATACTTTACAGCTGTATTTTCCACAGAGAACCAGTCTTGAGTGGAAGGTGAATAAAAGCCAAGTGTGGTCTTGTTGCAAAAAAAAGGCCAATAGTATACTTAGTGTCACTGGGAGGAAAGTCACTTGCAGATCAAGGGAAGTGATTTTTCCACTCTATTCAGCCCTGGCGAGACCTCACCAGGAGTACTGTGTCCAGTGTCAGTCCCCCACGTCAAGTATGACGTGGAGAAATGGGAAAGAACCCAGTGGAGAGCAACAAAAACAAAGGCCTGGGAAGCATGATTTATGAGGAAAGGCTGAAAGAGCTAATGTAATTTCATCAGGAGAAGACTTGAGAAGGGATTTGACAACAGTCTTCAAATACCTGAAGGACAATCATAGTGAAGATGAAGATGGGCCTTTTCTTTGTGGCCACAGGGGACAGGACAAAGAGCAATGGCCTCAAGCCACAGCAGAGAACATTTGGAGATAAGAAGCAACTTTCTGACCAGGAGGGTGGCCAAACATTGGAAGTGTGGAATCCCTGGCTAAACCATTCAGATGGTTTAGCCAGGGATGATCTTCCCTGAGCAGAGGGCTGGAATAGACGATCTTGTGAGGTTCCTTCCAGCCCTACTTTCCTATGATCCTATGTCAAGAAATGATAGACCACTGGAACATGCTTCCCAAAGTCACTGCGCCTCATTTCTAACTTGAACTGGAGCCAAGGCACAAGCATACTTATGCGAACAAGTACTGCAAAACTGCACAGAATTTGACAGCTGGAAGTCTAAAGAACACATGATTATTCTGATTACAAGAAAGTATTTTGCCCCCGTACTCCAAAGCTAGGGATCGGTAGCTTCATCAGAGAATGAAAAGTCCACCTCAAATCCACAGAAAAACTGTTTCATTCAACACTAGTATGTGAAACTATGACACAGGTAAGGTTACTAGGTAGGTACAGGCACCAGCATAGTAGCGTCTGCGGTTTAAACTGTTGGGGTCCTCTGACATTCCAGTGGTTTGATGGCTGTTTCCCACTTTTGGTGTTTGTTATTTGCTTGTCTGAGAGCAGTGCCTAAAGGCTCTGTCCAAGAGAAGGACCTGGCTGTACTAGATGCTACGTGCAGACACACAGTAAGAGGTACCCTCCCACACAGCTTGCAACCTGAACAGAAGAGATGAAGGAAAAAAAATGGGATTAAAGTAACAGTTTCATGACTTGGCTGCTGGGGAACCAAAGCCCAGAAAGATGAACCAACTCACCAGAAGCTGAGGCAGGCTATTTGTAGCAGAGCTGAACACTGTACTACCCACACTCACTTGGCCAGCTGCCATTTCCTCCCCACCCCAGAACTGCAGCATCCGGACTGGCTTCAGAAGTCACGGGAGCATTCTGCTCCGACAGCCCCTGCGTCCCCAAGACCATAGGTCAAAGACACCGCTCACTGCAGCTGCCTCTAACATGCAGGCAAATATACTCACTGGAAGGTGCAGAATTTGCAGAAGGTAGAGAACAGGGTCGCTTCCGTGCCTTGGCACTAGGCACCAACTCGAATGATGGCATCTCCCCAGTATCAATGCCTTCGGCCATCTTGAGGACTTTCTCCATGACCTGTGCGCCATACCTGCATTGAATTCAGCACAGACAGTGTTAGCACCTGCCACACCAGGGTCTGTGCTGCCAGCTTCCTAAAAGCACCTGCATGGCAAGCCTCAAGCCTGCTGAATGCCACACTCCTCTCAGCCCAGGCTTTGGGATTTACACCCATGGAGATACTGAGGACTTTCTATCCCACACTAGAAGAAGGACTTTAAAAGAAAGATGCATGTCAGATAAGGTGTTGTTCAGACTAAAGAAGAGCTAGAGCTGAAAAGCCAACTGAGATATTACAAGCAAACCCTGGTCAAAGCATGGCCTGGTTAGCTGTCCAGTGCAGGACTCGCAGTGACTTTGCGGGTGCCAAGGAGCAAAGCTGCAAGCTGGCCCTGCGCCTGTAACTGGTCCCATGCACACACACCTCTGAGGAACTCCTCTGAGGGAAGGGAGCTGCCTGCAGGGCCCTGCTTTCAGGACTGTGGCCTCGCACAAAAAAAAATGACCATGGGAGTCAACAAGCCAGCTACTTCCAAACAAATGCCAAGTGTGTAAGCAGCCAATAGGCTCCCTGTAATTCCCCACCAGGGATCCTGTTTTTCTCCATTAAAAAAATAAAAAAAAAAAAATAAAAAAAAAAATCACAAAATCTGATAAAAATGCAAATTCTGATTTAAAAAAACCCAAATCTGCAATTAAAATGAAATGCCACTAATACGCACACACACTATAGACTGAACACAATGTTTTAGCAATATATTTACAATTTTAAAGCGATTTGGAAGCCTACCAGTGTCTCAATCACTGTAATAAAATAAATTCTAAATCCCTATACGTTTTGGCACTTGATTTTGGGGTTTTTTTATCATGGAAAATCAGAGCTCTCTCTGCCCCCCTTGCTTACCAGGACGCAGGTCCAGGCCTCTCACTCCCAAGCCACAATCCCCAGCCCTGCTAGTGACCCTCACAGCCCCTGCCCTGTGCTGCTGGTGCCCCTCACTCCCTACCCATAGCCCCCTTACCCCCCAAGCTCTGCTGGAGGAGACTCCCTGCTGCCAAAGCTATGGGCCCTGCAGCTCTCTGCAGCACTGCCTGAGCCTGGCCCCCCCTCCATGGCCAGGACAGCTGAAGTAGAGCCCATGGTGGAGGGGGAGGGGGGGCTGCTCATTGCAGGCTTGGGATCCCCACCCTGCTGCCCTCCCCCTGGGGCCTCTGCAACCCCAGAGGTGGGATGTGGCACAGCAGGGCAGAGCGGGGCTGGGCAGGAAAACTCCTTCCACTGCAAGCCCTGCACTGCCCTGGCAAAGCGCTCCTCGCCCGCCCAGCAACAGTAGGGGTGGTAGTGCAGGGCTGTGCCCCTTGCTGAGGCCGCCAGGTGGGTAGATGGCGCTTTGCCACAGCAGCGTGGAGCTCCTAGCAGTGGAGTTTCCTCACTTGGCCTTGCCACGCCAGGTCCCGCCTGTTGGGCTGTAAAGGTCCGAGGAAAGGCAGCAGGATGGGGAGCCTGAACCCACAGCCCACCCCGCACACAAATCTGGGAGGGATTTGCCCCCCTCCAGCTCCCGCTGAACTCTACCAGCCTGCAGACAGCTCTTTGCAAAAGTGGAAAATCGGTGTGTTTCTCCATTAAAATGAAAAAAACAAAAATCTGCATTTTTATCTGTTTTCCCATGAGAAGCAGAAAATCCAGATCCCTGTTCATCACATGAAGTTTTAAAATCAGGAGGAGTCAAGCAGCATGCTTCAATACAGTTGCAAGTGAAACGTACAATTTAATACTGCTTCAGAGAAAGCAAAGTGGTAGCAGAAAAGGCAGGATAAAGAGGGCTGCCAGATTGTAATCCAGCAGAAGGAAGCCAAAATCAAATGGCTCATGGACAAAAAGCTTAGTGACAGCCTGCTACAGGTCTCCAACACCGACCTCAGCCAGAAACCAAGGACTTGTCTCCTTTTCAGTAATGAGCACAACTTCACAGAGCAGTTTTAGACTGTTATCATTAGCAGCAATGTACCTGCAACATTTTCAGTTCACAGCAACAGAAGTGACATGACAATGACACCCTGTCGGTAACCCCCAGCTCTGTACCCTCCCTGCAAAATCATCAAGATCACAGATGGTTCCTGACAACGCAGATGCATACAACTTCAGCACAGCAAGTTTCCAGGTACCCCACAACTGTCAAGACCTCCCATAGCCTCTGGGATCTATAATCATTTCACTTAGATGGCAAAAGTTAAACAGTCCATCCTTCTCCTCCAGCCCCAAAGGCAGCCTCTAAACACTGAATGGAACCAGGAGCTGTAGGTTTCCCATTAAAGTACAGAAAGAAAAGACTGTTCCACCATGCAGCTGGAATTTCAATGAAGAGGAGGATCGGCCAGTTCCAAAGCAAAGACTAAAATCACCTTTGGGTTCCAACCACCAACGCTACTGTAAATGAATGGCTTTGAACTGCCTTTTCATTACTGTGGCTATTCTTCCCGTGTCCTGTCTGAGATTGTTGATGTTGAAGTATTTAGCAGAATTCATTACTGTGGCTATGAGGTCTGGTAGCACCCAAAGGTGCAGACAGACCTAACACCTGAACCACTCCAACAATGTCACTGATTGGAAACCGATTCACAAGCGTTCACACAAAAGCTAAGGGCTCTCGATAGACTCCTCACCGTTTAGGCACTGCAGCTGCTGACACGACAGTGGGGATGGTAGAGTACCCAAACCACCGTGCCTCCCAGGGGTTAGTGCCTGGACTTTCCCTAGGTTTCCCCTAGAGGAGGAGAAGGCCCAGCTTGGGGCAGGAGGTCAGAGTGGAAGGGTTGCCAGGTGCTGACAGGGCCCGTGTAGCTCCTTGATCACAATTCCCAGGGGACTGGGTGCGCTGGGCCCCCTTCCCCTCCAAGATCTCCCCAGCTTTTCCAACCACTCAAGTACCTTGCATTACCAGCAAGTGCACCGACTTGTGTGCGGGGTGGAACCTGCAAGGTGGGGATGGCTGCAGGAGTGCAGCACAGAAGGGAAAGGAACAATTAACAGTTAATGAGCTAATTCACTTCCCATGGAGTAGGGAACAGACAGGCATTGCACAACAGGCAACGCTTTCTTCAGAAGATCTGTTTTATCCCAGCTATACAGCTGGCCCAATAGAGTTAGACAAGCTTTTGAATGAAAGACATTCTTCTTCAGTCCTGATCAGAACCAGCCACTTGTTCTGGTCAGATCTGAAAAATGTCTTGCATTCATAAGCTTGAATAATTATCCCAACTATACAGTAGACCCAATAAAACATACTATCCTAAGAAATCCTTGCTTCTCAATTTCTGAACCAACACAGCTACAACGTCATTGTTCCATCACCATTGTGCAACAACTGTTTCATGCCCCTGCCCAATCCCCCCATCCAGCAAGTGACAGACATTTACTGTTACAGGAACAACCACTCATCACTCCAAGTAAACCTAGGATGCCCGTCCAGGGTCCCTAGCAGGGAAGTCAAACTGCTACAGGGGCTTTCTGCTTCCCTGCCCTTCCAAATAAGACATTTTGGGCACAGGGGTCGTGGTTGCATCCCAGAGGACCCCCACTGCCCTTCATAGGTTTCAGGGGCTGAGAAACAGCACACTCTAGGATGCAGAGGCCTGACCAGTTACTAAGCCCCAAATGCCTGGTGTCCTCACATGACACTGAACCAGATCAAGGACCGGTCTAAAGCAGCCTGCACATCTACACTCTTGGGGCTTAGAGTACATTTACAGTGCTCTAAGTCAGGGGTGTCAAAAATACAGCTCATAGGCTGGGTCTGACTCTGACTCACAGGCCAGTGGACTGGGTCCAACCCTGTGCAATGTGTACACTGCAGGCAGCACAGGGCACTGGACCACCCACATGTGCTGCATGAAGCACAGGGGGCTGGCCTGGGCATGCGTGCTGCCCACAGTGCACAGGCTGCACATCGCCCAGGGGATCTGGGACATGGGCTGCCTGCAGCGCCGGGGGCAGCTCACAAGCCATGAGCAGTGTATGTCCCATACCAGCCCCAGGGGCTGGCACATGCAACGTGCAGCTAGGACATGGCACCATGGGGTCTAGTCCAGCCCAGAAGCTGGCTTAGAGACACCCCTGTTGGTCTGTCCAGAGACTTCCCCAGCCAGGTATGGAGGCCTGAGCAGATCCCATCTTACATTTACATATGAAGAGAGAGCTCTGAATAGCCTGACCTGCAAAGACACTCCTGCACCACCAGGCTGATCAGCCTCTTCTCTGGCATCGCTGCTCAGACCCTGGTGAGCAGCAGCGAAGCCTTGCACTGCTGCTTGGGAGAACAAGAAACAGCAGCTTCAGTAAGGAGCTGGGCAAGGGACAGGACACCACACACAGAGCCAAACAAAGGCTCCCCCTCCGGCCTGGGGCAAGCAAGGGGAGGGGGCAGGGGAGCGGATAGCTATCCCTACCCTCTCTGACCCAGGGCAAGCAAGGGGAGGGGGCAGGGGAGTGGATGGCCATCCCCACCCCCTCTGGCCTGGGGCAAGCAAGGGGAGGGGAAGGGGAGCGGATAGCCATCCCCACCCCCTCTGGCCCAGGGCAAGCAAGGGGAGGGGAAGGGGAGCGGATAGCTATCCCCACCCCCTCTGGCCCAGGGCAAGCAAGGGGAGGGGAAGGGGAGCGGATAGCTATCCCCACCCTCTCTGGCCTGGGGCAAGCAAGGAGAGGAGGCAGGGGAGCGGATAGCCATCCCCACCCCCTCCGGCCTGGGGCAAGCAAGGGGAGGGGGCAGGGGAGCGGATGGCCATCCTCACCCCCTCCGGCCCGGGGCAAGCAAGGGGAGGGAGGAGGGGAGTTTCACCCTTTAACTCCAAACCAGCACCCCCTCCTTGCACCCGGGCATCGACAGGGCTGGACGGACTGCAGAAAGCAGCCAAGTCCCCCTGCCATCGGCATCCAGCCGCGGCCAACACTTGGCCCTTGGCAGCCCTGGATCACTTGTTCGAGCGGAGGCCAAGGCCTCCTTGGCAGCAACCGCCTGTTGGAGATGCTGGCTCTCTTCCCGACCCCTTACAAAGACAGCGAGTGCTTCGCACAGCTCTTTCCACCGAGCCCCTGCCCCGCGGCAGCGCCCGGGGGTCTGCCCGCCCCCCTCGCCCCAACGCCCTCCTGGCTGCGCTTCGCCCCGCGGCACCCCGAAAGTTCACCCCCGGCCACGAGCGCCCCCCCTTCGCGGCGGGGAAGCCTGTAGGCCCCAGGGCCCGGGCGGGCGCGGACCTGCAGCCCAGGAAGACGTGGTTGGCCCACAGCACGGACAGCGCCAGCAGCTGGTCGATGGCGGCGCCTGGGTAGCTCCGCAGGTGGCGCAGGATGAAGCGGCGCCGCAGCGCCCAGTGCCGCTCGCTCTCGTGGTACTGCCGCCACTGCGCCAGCGCCGCCTCGCCCACCGCCGGCCCGGGCTCGGGCGGCGGCGGCGGCGGCTGCTCCGGGGGCAGCGGCGGCGGCGGCGGCTCCGCCGACAGGAAGTCTCCGCCCGGCAGCGCCCAACCGCCGGCCATCGGCCCGGCCTGGCCCCGCTCCGCCGCCACGTGCCCCCGCCGCAGCCGCCGCCGGCCCTTTTTTTTTTTTCAATGTTGCCTTTTTTTCCTGTGAGGCGATTGTGACGTCACGCACCCGCGAGAGGTGGCGGCGGGCGCAGGAGGGAGGACGCGGCGTCAGCCGGCTCGGCCGCGCCCCGCAGCGCCCCCTGGCGGCGCCTCGCTGTGCTGCCTCCGGGGGTGTGCGGCGCTTGGGAGCCACAGCTCGGTGCTGTTCATTCAACCTATGAATCCCAGTGGAGGCTTTGTCTACCCGGATCTTATAAGCCTCCAAGGATGGGGAGTCCACCACTTCTCTGCCTAACCTGTTCCAGTGTTTTACCACCTTCCTAGTGAGGAAGTTTTTCCTAAAATCCAACTTCCCTTGCTGCGAATCGAGCCCATTGCTCCTTGCTCCATCATCTGCCTCGGCTGAGAACAGTCCAGCTCCATCCTCTTTGCAACCGCCCTTCAGGTACTTAAGGGCTGCCATCAAATCCCCACTCAGTCTTTTCTTCTCCAGACTAATTAAGCCTAATTCCTTCAGTCTTCCCTCACAAGTCCTGTCCCCCAGCCCCTGAACCATTTTTCTAGCCCTCGGCTGGACTCTCTTCAATTTGTCCACGATAAAGAGTTGCTGGAAATGCCTGAAGCCTGTGGGTCCCACAGCCCAGGGTCACAGCAACCTCATCATGCTTGAATTTCCAACCTGTTGGTCCCCAACCAGTCACCTAAGCCTCTGCGCCACAGAATCCAGCTCAGCCCATGGTGGATCAGGTCTGGCCTGCCTCGGGAAAAGATCAAGCTCCTTTGACTTTGCTTGGCATGCGGCCCCCGTGCCTCGCCAGCAGGTGCTTTGGTTCGGGGCGGGCAGGCTGGGGCGCTCGCGTGGCCTCGTGACACCGCCTGGTCCCTGGGAGGCTAGGGGCACGCAGGCAGTTGCCGGCTGCAAGATCAGGCATCTGCGGAGGAGGAAGGTCACCCCTGCGAGTCTGGGTTGCTGCCAAGCTTGAAGCCAACGGATTTCTGCAACACAAGGGCTCGCTGACCCCCGTGGCAGTGCGTGCAGGCCCAGGGTGACACCTGGGGATCCAGAAGCGATGGGAGCCTGTCATTCTTCGCTTTGAGAAGACAGACACCGGTGGACAACTGAGATTTTACATTTGGAGCCCTCCTGCCAGGGCAATTGCTTTTGTGACTGGCATCTCCCTGCAGGGTTCGTGATCTGAACGCAGCCTGAGAACTCGGAAGAGCAGGAAGGAGATAACTCCAGAGAGGGGAGAGCGCTACCTTTATGCCCAAGTCCAAGGGGTCACGTGTTTCTGCACTTCTCTGACTGCGGTTTTGGTGGTAAGGGAAGGCAGCAGGGAGGAGTTATCCAGACCCCATACTGAGGCCTAACTACCAGCACTTGGATCAGCATCATGTTGGGCCTTCTGCCATGCCTTGGGAACCTCACAGCTGCCAGCCAGCGACAACCACCTCTGAAAGAGGTAATGGTATAAGGCACGACACCAGCCAGAGGGCAGCAGTGATGTCACCTCCGAGGTGGAAGATGCCGACACGGTGGCACAAAGGTGGGGCTCATAGTTATGGGCCCAGAGAGGTCCAGCGAAACTCCAGCTGGAAGCCTACAGGCTGGCATTGGTCACAACGCCTGTTGTCCCAGCTTGTGGTGCGGCCCTGTGCGTGCAAGCGCCACGGTCAGCAAAGAGCGATAACGGGCCCTAAATCACACGGGAAAGGGAGCGCTGGGAGCACCCAGGAAATGGCACGGTAGAGTTCACCCTTACGTGACATGTCCTATTGCCACCACAGCGCTGAAGTGCAGGGCAGAGGGAAACTTGCAGGGTGCAGCCCCGCATATGGCACATGGGACAAGGCTGGCAGTCAGGCTCTTGGCAGCATCTCAGACACAACCCTCCAGGCCCCTCCTGGGCCGGGGAAGCCACAGAGCAGTCCTAAGGGAAACTTTTGTCTACTTTAAAAGGGGGAAGCGGCTCTGCCCATGTGATCAGTGCAGCTCCGAGGCTCCATCTGCCGGAGGGCTCTCGCAGTCGCACGTAACACCTCTTCCTGCGCGGGGGTGCTGCTTTTGGCTGAGACCGGCAGCAAGGAGGAGAGGCACAGATGCCAGCTAAGGGTAGAAAGTGCCAGGAGGTGCAGGTGGCACAGACTTGTCCTTTCCCTCCCACACTGCAGGGAGGATTTTCTGCACTCCCAGCCCAGAGAAGGCAGGAAGCAGCAGTCTGAGCCCACTGCCACCAAGAGGCAACTGTGCATTCCCTCCTCACATGTTCGCAGGGGAAAGCTTTTTCCCCTTCTCCTTTTATCCCCTGTCAGGACATCCAGCAAGACCTACCTGCTGAGCGAGCCCAAGGGCCCGCTCCAGAACAGGGCACAGAAGTGCTACATCACTAGCTGCTGGAAGAGCCGTGCCTGAACTCAAGGGTTTGTTCGTCTCGAGTCATTGAGGGAAGGACTTTGCTCCCTCTCGGCTGCAGTTCATAGATCTCACTGACTGGTTCATACCTTTGGCAGAACCATCTCAAGGATTGAACACTTCCTTCCTTTAAAAGCGGGTTTCCCCATGGGGCAGGTTGCCTTACCCTGGTTGTGTGGAAACACCTGCCACGGACAGCTCCGACTCCACGTGTTCCACGGCTCGCTTCAGGCCAGGGCCCTCTGGGGCTCCAGCGACCCAGGCTGCTTCCCATTCTTTTGTTTAAAGCAGCGCATTTTAAAAACCAGACAGACTCCAAGCTAAAAAAAGCTCCAGCACATCCCAGAAATAGCAAGTGTAAATTGGTTGCAGTCGCAGGTTTAACAACCTGTAGCATCTCCAATGCACGAGGTTAATGGCCTTCGGTGTCTAAGAACAACCAGCTAAATTGATTACAATTTCTAAAAGTGCAACAGGTCAAGAGAAACTTCCCACGTATGGAGCTTTTCCCCCGGTGCATTTTAGCACCTAAACTATTTCCATTTTCAGACAAGAGAGCTAAAGCAAGCCTGGTTAGAAATCCTATAGAGGGAAACCCAGGCTGGTCCAAGAGAAATCTCTCCAGGGGACAGAGGCAGGCAATTTCAACAGGGGCCTTATTTCATCCAAGCCAGGACACTCCAATTCTTCCCCGCAACATTGTGCTAGAGCTGGACCAACCAACCCCCCTTAACACCCTCACGATAACCTTTGCCAACATGCTTGTCCCAACATCCCGGCTACATTTCAGAGTGGCTCAACTGAGCTCCATGCATTTTCCCCAGAAGCAGCCGTACAACAGGAGGACTCTGCTCTCTCAGGAAACTCTCCACTACAAACACAAAAGGACCCAGGTTGTATTTTTTCACGTTTTTTTTTTTTTTATTGAAAACTTACATTAAAGTTAGAAAGGTATCGAGCTAAACAGTGCTGGTTCTTTAATGCTTCATGTAAATATATACTCGGTGCTGTTATCACTCATACTTCCATTGGAAAAAAAAAAGGGTGAAGGGGGAATAAAACCACAGAGGAGAGACAGATGAACACAGTTTGGAGGAACATGCAGTGGATGGTCCAAAGGAGAACGAGACAAGCAAGAGGGCTAGGACAGACTCCAAGGCATCTCCAAGACAGCACGCTCTACTCACATGGGCTTTGGAGGGAGCGTGACCAGCTGACGACAGCTCCCCAGGCCTCCCCAGCGTGACGAGCAACATCATTCTCTAACTCTAAAGAGCACAAGAGGGTTCCAATAATGGAGTGTGGGGTTTTAATACACAATAAATTATTTGAGGCTAAAAACTCACTCAGTCTGTGTCAGGCGGGCAATGCAGTGTGCTTAACAAGAGGGCAGAGGCATGAATGACACTAATGGAAGAAAAACTTGCATGTTTCTTTTTGCTGTATTTCCTTGTTAGAATGAGCTAGGTCGTGGCTGTCAATGTAGCAAATTGCACCTATTTCTCTCTCCTCTGACATCAAGTACAACAGGTTTTCAATGCAAAGCCAGGAACTGGCGAGAAAAAAAAACAAAACAAAAAAACAACAGTCTGGCTTCCATAGACAGTCATGGGAGTCTGTGATATTTATATTAGGCCAAATTAGGGGGGAAATATATATATATATATGTATGTATATATTGTTATAATCTTAATGCTTTGACTTTTTGTTTTTGGCTGTGTCACTCTTCCAATGACATTTCTGGTGCTCCTCAGAAGTCTTAGGTACACGATCAGCTTCCTCCAGTAATATTCTGTCTTGTCACACAAAATACAAGACACTTCAATTTTAAATACCATGCAAGGCAGAAAAGGGCTTCTTTCCAAGACACTAAACATTGAAGATCTGTCCCCCCCACACAGACATTATAGGATCCCTAAAAACTCTTCTAGAAGCAGTAGTCTTCTCCCTCAGACACAGTGCAGCTGGCGAAGACAGACTAAAAAAAGCTACAGAGGGGGAAAAAAAGAGAGAAAAAACAGAAGATTATCAAAAGGAGAAGGACATTCAAAAAAGCAGGAAATAGAGACTCAACATAAGCTGAGAGAGGAGAGATGGGCAATTGCAGCTCCTGCAGTAACTGCTCCCAGGGCTTCAAGGAAACCACACAAATTAGAACGTTGTTTAAAGAGGTTTTTAATAGCATTATAAAATGATCCGTAACAGCCAACAACCTGCAATGCAGGAAAACAAAAGGCGGATAAAAACACTCTTTGCAGCTGGACACCTGAGGCCCGCTGACCAAGGGACACTGACCGGTCACAGAAGGTGTGCCACTAAGGAAAGCAGTGAGTGCTTGAAGTACCGTATTTTCTCACATACAACATGTCCTAAGACAAAATGTGCACCTGGTTTCTGAAAGGCAGAACGAAGAAAGAAAGATTTTTTCTTTGTGAGCCTCTGTCAGGCAGGGTCGGGGGTGGTGGGGGGGTGGGAGGGGATAACGAGTGTCCACAGCCAGCACACAAGGAGCCCGGCATGCAGTGTAGCACGTGCAGCTTTAGTTTTGCTTTCCCCAGGCAGAAACTGAACTGCTGTTACCCTATTTCCTTGGTTACCATGCACACCCCGATTTCCAGCAGCTGCATTTTAGAGGAAAAGAAGCATGTGTGTTATATGTGAGAAATTATAGTATTTCAAACTTCTTTTTAAAAAGCAGTTTTTTTAATTGATCTTTACAGTGCCCCCAGAAACCTGAGAAAGTATTAATAGACTGCAGTCAAGCATTTGAACAGTCTTCACTTCTAGAAAATGAGGCCACACCTAAGCTTCAGTTATGGGCTCCTGCACAAGGCTGACCATGTGTTTGGGCAAGGAGCTGGGTGGAGGAGCACCTGGAGGAAGAGGAACGGCCTTCCCCACTAATGCTGACATGCGCCACAGGGGATAAGCCTCAGGCTGAGGCTAGATGGGACATCTCCAAACGCAGGCCTACAGCCAGCCAGACCGACCTAGAGCCAGGCGCTTGCTAGCTCCCCTGGGACAGGAGGAGATCTTGTCCCCAAAGCTCTGATCTGGCTAGCGAGCAGATATGAGGAAAAGGGGACCTGAATAAGAGCCATCGCCATCAGGCTCTCAGGTCTGAAGAGTGTGTGCAGGCAGTTGAAAGATGCTGTGGCAATAGCAGACCCTGAGACATCAGCCAGCTCTCCTTTCACCAGCGTCTGAGGGCTGTCTGTTGATTTCAGCCTTCATAAGATGCTCCCACTTGGGGTCAAGCTTTCGAGTTCAAATTCCACGCGCACACTTTGCCTTTTTCCCTAGAAGGATGAGATCTCACACATGTTCCCCTTAAACACTCATGGCTCACAACACATCTTCAACAGGACCTGTGCGTACCCAGCCCCCCTCCATCCAAGATGCAAGGCTTCCCCCCTCAGCCACCATAACTAAACCAAGGTTGTGTTGTCTTTTCAAAATCCCCAATAAATAGATTTTGAACTGCATTGTTATTTTGCCAGCAAAAAAAAAAAATGCACAGAATTCTTTTCCACATCCCTTAATTATTTGGGGGGGGGGGGGGGGAATCCATTAAATGTAGAATAAAAAAGAAAGGAGTGTTAAGGTTACAGTGTCCAAAAAAAGCTTATCTTAAATGGTTTCATTAAAGCAGTCACCACCAATACATAGGAAAGGCAGATTCCTGATGAGGAGAGAGAGGATTGGAAAGGTCATGGCTGAAATATTATGAGAAGCTGTCAGCTGTTACTAGAGCCTCTGTTTTAACAAATAAAGGAAGGTCCATTCGAGCCCTTTGCATTCAGGGATTATTACTCAGTACAGAGCCAGGGGTTACTGTAAAAGAAGGGCAAAAAAAAAAGTAAACGTTAACCAGAATTCATGGTCTCAATAAAGACTTTATTTTTTAAAAAATGTCCCCTTTAAGGAATACACAGACAAGACACTTCCAGGCAAACCACAGCTTGTTTAGGGAGGTACCTACTGAGCCTCACTGAAGGCAGAAGCAAAACTCCCACCCATTCAGTGCAAAAATGTTGCATTAAGAAATCATAAAAGCTTTTGCTATATAGAAAATTTAAAGGAACAACTAAACAGCATCTGTGCGTTCCTAAGCAGATGCTGGGTTTTCCTAATAATACTTGGGATATTAAACAACAAACAAAGAATATAAGGACAAAGGGTTTTGAAAAGTAAGTAATACGGCAGCATCTCTATGCTGTCTTCTTCATAAACACCAGCTGTTCTAGCAAGTAAATATGGGCCTTTACGCAGGTTTTCCCTGAGTTTGGATCCAGGATTTGTTTCAGCACGTCATGGTAACAGGGGAAGAGTCTGTGGAAGGCAGGCCAGGCGGATCTGAACTTCCCAGAGTCTGTGTGGCTCAGCTCACCAGGACAACCTGCTGCAAAGCCTGGATCTGGATTGAGTTTTCCCCACAGCATGGGGATGAGAATGGGGCTCTCCATCTTCTGAGGTTCTGGCTCAGGCCCCTGCCTGCTAGCATGGTATGTATGTAACAGTCAAGTACAAGGAATCCAATCTAGATGAGGATGGGTTAGACACTGGTACAGAAAATGAATGCACCACAACAAAGAGCAGCCTCTCCCGCAGGCAGCCCAGAGAGCAGGCTCTAATTGCACTCGCAGGGATTCGAAGGCAGGGCACAGGTTTCAGGGCACTAAATGCGAGTCCGCAAGCAACTGTGCTCTGACCATGCAGATGTGAAACATGTGCGAGAACTAGCTGGGACGGTTTAGAGCAGAGAATGCTAGTTCTGCAAGCCCTCGGCCATACGGGCTGCTGCCCAGAGGGGGAGTGGGTAGCTTTTAGTGCCTCCTGTCAGCTCCATACAGGTTATTGCTGGGCTCCTCACCCACGGCTAGTCAAGGGCAAGACTCTTGCTTTTTAAAATAATTGTAAGGAGAGAAAGGGAGCAGGGGGTGAGAATGGGCAAACAGGCAGTGGCAGCCGCGGGATAACTGAATGTGGGGGCATTCGTTTCTGGTGCCAAGGGGAAGGTGCTACAGGAAACCCGAACTGAAAATGAAAGAAAAAGGCAGGTTAATGGCATTGTGAGTGAATTTAAATAAGCAAATAAATCAAACATAATTATGGTCTCTATCAGGCAAAACAAATGAGAGTGTTGCTATGTGTTAATAAAGCTGACTGGTCTTGACCGACCCCAACACATGCTTTGCACACACAGGCACAGACAGCATGGGCACGAACAACATCTCCCACAGTTGCCTAACACAGTGGGATCAATCCTGTAAACCCCTGCTAGAGTGAAGCCCCATAATACTTTATGGGCCAACACGTGCATAAGTAGAACGATTGAAAAAGGACCAGACATACATATTTAGCTCAGTGGAGACAAATGCCCAATCAACAGGCACTGTTGGCAATTGTACACCCGGAACAAAAGAACGTTATTTGATCTGGGGCCGGACATACAATAGCGTACAGTTATAAGGACTGCCCAGAGCAATCCAAAACCAACAAGCAGCAGCAATGTTCGCTCCAACTGCACTTTAGCCCTGCCTTTGTGCTCAGCCCAGCATGAACACTGTTATTCTTTGAGATTATTTTTCACGTTCAGATCCCAAAAAGCAAAGAATTGTTCTTTCCCCACACCTCCCCCACTTTACACTGTTATTGTTGGCAGCAACATTCATCCTGTCTGAGCATCCAAGCAGGGTTTTTTGTTTTGTCGGTGGCATATTTTTTTTTTTTTACTATATCTCATTCTGTATAGGACCTTTCTGGAGCCCTTACTAATAAGTGGGGTGGGGCTTGCAATTAAAATTTAAAATTTGATTCAAAACTCAATGTTATTCCTTCTCTTTATTCCTCTTTATTCCCATTTCATGATAGACATACGTTAGTTTATAACTAGATCCTACTGACCTTATTCTAAAAGGTTGGTTTGTGGTAGGAAATCATCTCAAAATAGTGGACTTTCTGGAGGGTCATTAATACAAGAGCCATAAGGAGTCTTATTTTAATGGACACATTATTACAGCTGCAAGTGTCCCCTTTAAAAGCAATAGGGCTGATATCCTGCTCACGCTTGCAATCTAGACGTGTTAGTATCAATTTTACCTATGGCAATAGTAATTGCATCTGGTTGCAAAATAAAGGCTCTTTAGACGCATCCATCACAGCTATAATCATCAATTTACTCATCAGTCGAGGATACGAATGGCTTTCCTGCCTCTGCTACCTGGGTGCATTTGTTAAATGATTCCTTTACATATACATGAGTCCTTGTCCCTTACAATATACATCTATATCTTACAATGCCACGTATATGCAAGCTGAAAGCACGGTCTGACTGCAAGCTTCATTCATTAACCATTTCAAGGTTTACAAAGCAGCCTGACTGTAAACAAATAAGCTTCCCTACTGCTATGTGAGGAGACCCAGGATTACACGACAGCAATATAAAATGACTCAGAATTGTGCAAACATTGAGGACTAAGACGCCCACTTAATTTTGAGTGGAGGGAAGCTTTTGTGGCCTTTCTAGAGGAACTCAATGGGTGGCTGTAGCCCTCTTCCAAAACTAGAAGCTACCCGCATACACACCGACTCCATGAGTACTCTGGGGCTCAATCATTCACTGAAAAAAATTAGCAGGTGCTCAGCACCCATAAGCCACATCGGGTAAGCCGGGTTGAAGTAACATGCTGCCTCTTCTGGGCATGCATGAGGCTTGGCACAGGAATGCAAAAAAAGAAAGCACCCACTGGTAAAAACCAAAGCTGGCACCTATGGCTACCTGGATTCCTGATATGAATGCCAGGACCCAGGGGCAACATATGCATCTTTGGGGTCAGGGCTTGTAAGGCTAAATGCGAGCTGCTTTTTTTTCTTTTTTAAATGGAAATCACACTTAGTCTGAAAAGCCTACAATCATGTCTGCCCCACAGACAAGGCATGGGCAGACATCTAGAACTCAAAGGCACAGCCTTTAGCCCTTGATCATTTTAGATCAACACCCAGCACCTGTTATTTGGCAGTAAGCAACAACAAAAAAAACCCTAATTTTGACTATTTACTGCCTCAGGGTTAAGAAAGACCCAGTGGCATACCCAGGGCTGAGCAATAGCTTAGTGACACAGGCTAGGATACAAGTCTTGAATCCCAAGCCGGTGCACTAACCAGTCATTAGGGGTAGAAGACTTCATTCTCATCAACCAGCCTGATACTCAATACCTACATTTCTATAGTTATTGTTACCATAGCATCTAGATGACTAAAGATCTCTTAGTTTTAGAGACAGAGAAAAAGAGAGAAGACAAAAGGATTGCCTTTACTAGTCACATTAGTAAAATGGCTGCAAAGCTTTGGAGGCAGCGTCCTTCATCCTGAATGTGCCGTTATTATATTGCCCTTTCACATGACAACACATCAAGCAGTTCTTCGTGAAAAGTCACTCCTGTTACTTCGCAGCATCGTTAAGGACACACAGTTGTCCCGAATACCCTAGATTTATTACTGCATGTGGAAAGAGACAGAATAGCAATATACCAGGACAGGCAAAAGGGGAGAGAGAAGTGAAAGGCGAAGGTAGCGTTTTGTGATTGTGTGGTTGGTGCTCTTAAGAACTGTGCGACTGGATCCCACTGCAAGGTCTATTGTAGTTAATGAATCTTACCAGGACAATGCACCTCATGCCCCATGCAGCAAACAGCAGTTAACTGTAAAACAGCACACAAGTAAGAGCTGATGGCGATGGCATGGTAATAAACATCAAGTCATGAATTAGTGCAAACAATGGAGCCTGGACTAATTAAGTAAGGGAAGTGCCGAGTTATTTGCAAATGCAGATCTCATGGGAAAGAGAAGGGCTACTCTACAGTTGGTTAGCCACTGTTAAATGAAACATTACCAAGTTAAAATCCTGCCTATAACATCCCTGGTTGCTATGGAGATTTCTGATGTAAATGCTGTAATGGAGCTGATAGTAGGAGGGTATCCAACGTAGGAGGAGAGTATCCACTGTAGGAGTTTGGCAGAGAGCAAGGCACATCACCATTTTAAAACACAGCTATTTTTAACTTGAGAGAAGAGCCCCAACTTATTAAAAGCTGGCTTGAGTGCTGAACAATATGCTTCGTTCCATTTCCTGAACCCCAAAACTTTCCACTGTGGATGCTACCCCCCTTCTTGACCTAATCAGGCTGGACTACAGGAATACTTGGAGGCAATTTTGCTGTCAGCTATTCAGTATGTGTCTGGGTGTATTCTGGGTGTCTTATTCTGACCGGCATCTTTTTGCACAGCTCTGGGCCTGTTCAGCTTAGGGCTAGTGGCTAGGGTCGGATATTTGTCTTGTGTTACTCTGCCCTTAGAGATAACTGGCTATGTTGGAGAAGAGGTACCAAAAGGTCTAATTGCAAAGGGGCAGTCATGACAGAGAAGAAAGCACCAAGTTAACAACTTACTTTTTCCTCTCCTTGTCCCGTTTTAGAGTCTGTGATCCTCCAGCCTGCTGGGCCTGAGACTGGAGTAGCTCAGCCGCCGTCTTCTTCTGTTTGAATGCATTTACTTCATCATCCAGAGATTTCTTCTTGTCCTCCAGCTTCTTCTTCTCATCCTGATGCAGCTTCTTCAGACGATCAAACTTTTCATGCAGCTAGAGAGAGAGAGAGAGAGAGAGAGAGAAGAGCTGGCACACCAACATACCTTCTCTCTCTACTGAGAAAATCCCCATGAAGCCAGAAGACATTTTCAAAGAATACAGGACATTTCAGCAGCGACATAGCGGAGATGAATTCAAGGCTCATGGTAGTGGAGATGTACACATGCATGCATGCGCGCACGCACACTACTGTCTTCACCTCTTTTTCAGCCTCTTTAAGCTCCGCTTCTTTTTCTTTGACTCTCTGGACAAACATTTGCCTCATCTCCTCCTCTTTTTTCTGCAGTTCCCCCAGAAACTCATTCCTTTTGGCCTCATAAGTCTCTTGTAGGCTACAGAGAAAGAAAAAGCAGGTGTAAAATCAATGATAAACTCAGGTCTCTTCTCAGGCATCCCCTCTAAG
Source organism: Caiman crocodilus (assembly GCA_030014935.1). Lineage (NCBI taxonomy): Eukaryota > Metazoa > Chordata > Crocodylia > Alligatoridae > Caiman > Caiman crocodilus. The sequence goes on from JAGPOW010001327.1 coordinate 14,992,479, forward strand.
TCCACAAGAACCATCATGGCTAAGTAAGCACATGGGACAGACCAGAATCTGAGCTTGCTGGTCAAATGCTCAGGGGATAGCCTGGTTCAAACCCCCAGATGCTAGCACTGCCAGACTCTAGGGAAGTTCAGCTTCAGATTCAAACTCAGCAGCATCAGGCTCATCTTATCCTGCAATCTCCAAGACAGCCTTAAAAGAATAACACTTCCTGTGATCACGGGGATCATTTCATCAGCTGCCTGCTATTAGTCCTAACACCCTAACTCCTCAGTCTTCATGCTGGGAATAAGCCCAGTCACTCAGTTTCCAAAGGGACAGACAACTTTAGAAAGCAGCATCATCTGGAAGTACTTGTGTTGCCATCTGAAACCAAGCCACCACCTCAGGTCATATCCATGCTCCATATATTCATATCCTTGCCCCATGTTTGCCTCCATTTCTCTTATGTTCTCTGTTGAAAGATCCGGGATCAGACCCTCATCTTCACTCTCCTCTCTTGTACCTCGCACTTGCTGCTCCACCTGTCTCTGTGGGCTGTGCCTCTCTGCGACTGGGCGCTCCATGCATCATTCTATTATTCTCACGTGCTTAACCAGTGAAAAGCTGATGATTAGCAAGTCCATTCCCCCCTCAAGCCCTCGCTGAGCTGTGCCATTTGACCCACTGCTGTGGAAAAGGTCAAGCTTAGCCATCCTGGGATGAATAAGAGCCAGGTTTACTGTGCGATACAGATGGGAGCAGGGGGGTGAATCAGAAGAAAGCATTTGCCAAAGACAGATGCTGATTCCAAAGGAAGCCACTGGGTGACCCCCAGTAGGGGACACTCATGATACAGGGATTTTTGGCCCAACAAGGACAGGGAGATTCTTGGGTTTATAGTCTGCTCTAGTTCTAGCTTTCCCCTCCCATTTCACTCGCATCGGATGCTGCCTGGGAGGGCGATGCAGCCTGTGGCACAGAACCCAGTCAGGGGTACAAAGGCCTAGCCTTTCAGAGCCAGTTCTGCATGTGCTTGGGGCCTCAAGACAGGGTGAGCCAGCTGTGGTCTCTCCTGCCCTCTATGCTGCAGGAAGCATACCTGAAAGGTTTGCTGTCAGGATCTGTGTCCTTGAACCCCATCTCTTCCAGCTTGCACCGCCGGTACAGCTCATAGTGGCGCGCATGAGTCTGCTCGCGGAGATCTTCCATGTTCACACGAATAAGCATCTCGCGTAGCTTCACAAAGTCACAGTGAGCTTCATTCTCCACTGCAAGACAATTGGAGCAGTGATATGGAGTGAGACACAGAGAGTTGCCTCTTGATGCTCTTCTGCCCTCCAGCCCCCCAGGGGGACTCTACTACCCCTTCCCAGCACTGAAAACACAGCCCCCCCCCTTAATAATGTGATACAGGAATCCCCACTGCAAGGCTGAACCTCAGTGGGACCCAAGTTAGCAGCAGAGCTGGAAGCAGGAGTGAGGCATCCCCTGCCCCAGGTGCAGGATCCCACCCCCTCCCAGCAGCAGCCTCCTCTCACACCACAGGGCCCAGACACTCACCCTGCACTGTGCCCCATGGGTACTGCCGGGCTTTCATCATCTTGTTTCCTATTTTCATTTCCTCCGTGCTGCCAATCACTGCAAATGGTAAGTGGGCCTGGAATACAATCAGGGCAGTGGATATGAGTCACTTTGAGCGACAGCCAGGGACGCAGCACGCAGCCTGGACATGCCACATGTCCTGAGTGAGACAGGGCTGCATTGGCACTGGCTGACTCTCCCGGTGAACCTAGTCACTATAGCCATGGCCCAAGAGGCGGCTTTGGGGAACCCTGTGGCCAAAGTCCCTGCTCTCTCCCCTGATGGAGCTGAGCCAGGGTCCAGGACAGCTTCATGCACATCCTTAATGCCTCCCCCCCAAACTCCCACCCAGCCTTCTGTCCTGAAGGCTCAGGACTGAATGTGGGCTGCACATGGGAGCAGCCAGATACCACCGAGCCTTTGCAGGGGAGAAAACAATACAGCTTTCTCTGCTCAAAGCCCTGAAGCCCAAAGCCCTTTGTACAGCCACAGCAGAGAAGCAGTTTCCCTTATTCAGCCCCACTGACTTGCCTCCACCCTGAGCAGAGGGGGCTGATAATGGGGTAGGCCTGTCTCCATTTCCAGCCATATGCTAGCCTCACACTGATGCCTGCAGATAAGGCAACTGTGGTGGGCTTTGTTGAGATTGCAGCTGGCATCTGTTGAGAGCCACCAATCAGCTGTCACTTTAATAAGCTGCAACCTAAAATTACAAGGCTCTGCGCTGTTACCAAAGCCCCACATTGGTCTGTCGCACAGGAGAGCCTGATGCTCAAACTAGATCCTTTCATGGTGTTTGCTCATGTCATTCAGTCTCTGGTTGCATCATAACCCCCCCACCTCCCCTCCCCACACACAGAGGCTCCAGGACCCAATTCAGAGACAAACCAGGACACATTTTGGAATAACAAGAGGGGGAGATGGTCCTTTAGAAAGCAACCAAACTGCTCTCATTAACTGGGTTGTTTTAAGCTTGATCTTCCTGTGCACTGATCCTGGGACATAGCTTGGAAAAGCAAAGGGTTAATGCACCTGCAATACAACCTTCAGTGCATCACAGCCCCAGCCTGTCTGCTGCTCCTGGGAGGAACGCAGGCATCTTGCAGATCTCAGAGATCCACTCGGCAGCAGCGCTTGGCAGGCCAGGCCTCTCCTGGTCTGCTATCTGGTACCAAGTAAACCAGTACAGCCTGTTCCATGGTCAGGTTGTCAGCGGCTAAACCAGCACCCCAACCTGGGCAAGCCTGAGGGACTGGAGGATGTCTCCCAGCCTTTCAACCCAGCCTGCTGTATAATTCAGCAAATACCAGTCTCCATGGATTGAGTGATGCTTTGAACCAGTGTACTTGGGGCAAGGGGAAGGGGTGGGGGGGCTGGTCCCAGCTCTGCAACCAGCTCATCCTGTGACTTCAAACAAGTCAATCTGCCTCTCAGTCTCCAGGCTGATAAGCAGCCTTACCACTCAGTGACCTCAAAAGGGAAATCAGGCAAATGAGTCAGAGCTCAGAAAGCACAAGACCCTCCAGAAATGTGAGGCTGGTGCTATATGAAGTCAACGGGCCCGTGCTTTTTGCTTTTCAAAAAGAAACATAATCCATGGTCCTACTTTGTCATTTCATTTCAAAAGTGCTCTTCACACTGCACAGGCTGCCAGAAAAGCAGTGGCAAAGCAGGGTAATTGTCCAGGGAAAATAATTCAGAAGAACACACTCTTAAATTCAGCACCAATCTCTCCAAGGTAAAGCTAATTTAAAAACATACATTGACAGAAAAAAAAATCCTCACAGCTGCCCATGCATTAAGCAAAGCTACTGACAGCTTGGGCTTCACAGATATGGGGAATGAGACTGGGAGCCTAAGTGACAAGCCTAAAGCCATCTGCGACAGCAAAAGGAGACAACGCTGGAGTCTTCCTGGCTCCCAGTCCTGTGTTCACACTCATTGCCCTATGAATTACCAGGAAAAAAAGCTCTGCAGATGATGAACTTAATACACTACCATGTGATCGCCTAGATTGTGGGCGAGTGCAGATGGGGAGAGAACAAGCATCCAATAAACCAAACTAAAATCTAGGCAAACAGCTCTGTTGTGCCCTGCACCCCAGGCAGCCCCATGTGCCAGATAACGTGCAGCAATATTTGTCAGCAACAGCCATCAAGCTGTGCTGAATTCTGAGTAATTAACAGAGCGTTGGGATGCCGATTGTACCAGTAAAAACTGTGACCCCAGCTTGCTCACAGAAACAGAAAATAAGGGTCAAAGTGGTCAAAAGCTTGTTGTTCAAGGGATGAGAGCCAGAAGCAAAGAGTGTTTTGCCAGGAGAATTCAGAGTGACTTTTCAGTATGGACAGGCTATAATGGGCGAGTGTCAGCTCATGCCATTATGGCGAGTCTGAGCAGGAGACCCAGGATCTGCCTTACAGGACCAGCATGAGAGTGTCAGGGTACAACAGACTTGATCACCCAAAAAGGAGGAAGGAAGCAGTAGATCACTTTAAGGAGGGAGCCAGTGAGTCCCAGGAGGGACCCCAGCCAGGGCCAGCTGGAGGGTGGCTGGTCGTGACGTGGGGCTTCAGAAAAGGAAAAGAGTCTGTGCCCTGAGGATCCCCAAAAATGCTGCGCATGCATGAGGCATGGAGCAGAGCGACCATGTTAATGACTGACTCTGTCACAGGCATTCATCTATTGATGAGCCCAGAGTAATTGTTAGCAACGCACACTTCAAACAAGGCAGGGTTATTTTCCATCACTCTCCAATGCTGTGAAGCTGCCTGCAGGCACCACTCACAAATGAAGGCGAGCCACGTGGTCCTCTCTTCACTGCTCTCCCGCCCTGCTGGTCACAGCAAAGATGCTTAGAGATACTGTCCAGAATGGCCAAGTGCTAGGGGAGACCCTTAGTGCCACTGGACTGAGGACACATGAGGTCGTATTGTGCCAATAAGCCCTGCTGCAATCTCGTGGGAACCAACGGGCATCGGCATGGAGCTGGACTCATTGTTTCCACAAGCAATTCCCCCTGCATGAGGGAACCCAGAGCTGTAGGCAGCCATGTAGGCACAGGGAAGGATCAAGCCTCCCAGCTGGACAGCAGATCCCTGTGGGAAATTGGCAGGCTGTAAATAGCAGAGAGCACAATGCTGCATAGTGAAAGACAAAACCCCTACGCCCTCACTCAACTGAAGAAGCTTGGCCCCTTCATTTAAAAGGGAACTGAAGCACAGTTCGGAGATGTGGAGGGATTTCTTTCAGTACGCAGAGGTGGCAGTAGCCACGAGTGCCCATCAACCAGCCCACTGCCACCCACCAGAATACAAGTGCACATTTATCCCCCTTAGCACTGGGTAGCAGCAGCCCAACATACCTGAAAGAAAAGATAAAAACAGCAACATTTGGTTCCTCATCCACAAAATAGATTCTGGAGTTGGTTTAATGGGACTCTCAGGCCTTCAATAGTACAGATTTGGGTATGCAAACAATGTGTTTATAGCAAATCACAAGCAGCCCAAGCATGTTTTGCAGACTAGACTGATGATGAAGCACTATCAGCCATTTGCACAGTGCCCAGCTTATACAATCTCTAATTACTGTTTTGGGCTAACACTTTAGAAGCCAAGAGTCTGCAAATTCTCAGACTTCCCACCAAGCTCCTAAAAATAGGTGATTCTGAGAGATTTGAATCGTTACTGCAATGAGATTTCCAATTCTTGTTGGTGACATTCTTATAATACCCTGGTTCTTTAAGATCCCTGTTATCTTCCTACCACAGTAAGTGTACAGTTAACTTCTCAGCTCTTTGCTTTTTGCCTAGCAGAGGTTTGACAGTTTTATGAACTCTTGATTTTCATATCTTGACACTGCATCAAAATTAGCCTTGTGTTTTAATCTCACCATTTTCTTGAGTTAACTCATTGTACTGTGCAAACACCAAATCAGTCCTGATGACATCTCTGTGAAGCAGGCAAGCCTTGCCCTCATCTTAAACATGAGCAAATGGAGGCATCTTCCTTAAGATCACAAAGCAAACAGGAACAGGAGTAGGACTCACAAGTCCTGGGTTCAGTTGTGCACTCTAACTTTTAGACTCAGTCTGAACTATCCCATCTTCTGGCTGTGGAGGTTATACATCAATAGTGAAAGAAGCGACTCTGCTCTTGTGTCTGTTTCATTTCAATACCTTGTTTTAAAATAGTTTAATTTGGATTTCTATACACTGTTAAGAAGGAGTCAGTGCTCCACACATACTGAATGTACCATTAGTCCAGCCAGTTCTCCAGCAACAATGTTAGCACCAAGGCACTAGGTAATCTCCCTAGGCTGGAGGCAGTGGTTTGCACAGCTGAGAACTCTCTGTTAAGATACAGATTTGCCTGGACCAGGTTCAGACTCTTTTCTTTATAGCTGTTAGTCCCTATACCCCTGGAAGAGTAGGATTTTTAGCTGCTCAGTGTAAGGCTGTATGATGAAATTCCCTTCTCCTCTCCTCATTTATTAGTAAGGCCCAGCATGCTTAGAATTTGTGATGATGGGTCCTATTCAAGGGAAAGAAAAATGGGCATTTCTCTGTCCACCAGTGCACTGAACAAGCAATGGCTATTCCTATCAACCACCAACTTTCTATCCATCATCTTACAACTTCTTTTCCGAATACTGAATCTTCTGCAGTAAGCATATTTAGACAGAGCAAGAACCAAGAGCAAAACCACTCAAACAGTAAAATCAAGTTGTCACAGAAAGGCAGCCAGCCATGGTTAACATTGTACTTTCCATTCAGAGATCTCAAAACTTAACATACACACAAATGACACCTTTCCTGCATATCACCCTGCAGGCACTGTGCATGGAAAAATAAGACTAAGCTGAAGTGACACAGAGCAGCGACAGACCACGGGCTGTAGTTCTACTCTCCCCAGCGTCCAGGCCTGTGCTCTAGCCATTAGCAATTCTGCTTTCTTTACATGCTTCCCATTAGATCAAGCAAGAGAAAACAAACCCACCCAAGTACCATTACATGATAACATTCCCCTACCACCTCCAGAAAGCAACTAGGGTGTGGGGGAGAGGAGACAAACAGGAAAGGGTCAGTTTTGATGACTGGGGTCAGACTGACGCGGACTGGATTGAACTGAACCATAAATGAGTTACAGCAAAAATCCTATCCCTGTTCTGTAAAGTGCAATGAAGGTTAAAATGGAGATAACGCTCAGCACTGCGTAGAATACATCCCCACCGCGCCACTTACATTCATTGTCCCGTTGATCTCTGCCACGGATTCGTCATCGGTGGGGAACTGGTAGATCTGCACCCCATTACTGACCAGCTCACTTGTGATCTTAATTTTGAACTTTGTTAACTCACTTTTGGAGACAGCATCAGATTTGGCGATGATGGGAATGATGTTGACCTGGATGAGACAGAGGAACGACAGGGATTGAGCTTCACTCGGGCACAAAAGAAAATAGTGACGTCTTACGTCTGACAACGCAATTTGGATGCTTGTGGCGAGCTCGGGTGCAAGATAGCTTTTTCAGGGAAGTTATGGGATGTGCCCAAGGGACCCCATTAATCTACCCCAGCAAGGGAAAATTAGGTGGAGACTCCTCGACAGGTCAGTGAAGCTTTGCACATGGATTAGAAAACAAGTCAAGAGGATTATAGGCCCTCTACCTTGCTGTCCAGCTTCTTCATCGTTACCAAGTCCAGCGACTTCAGTGAATGGCCCGTGGGAGCAATGAAGTACAAGCAGGCATGAATACGGGTATCGTGGTAGTTGTGCAAAACCCTCTTTATCTTCAACTCCTCTTGCAAATAGGCTTCAAACTGAGCATCTATGAACTCTACGATGGGCTTGTAGCTTTGAGAGAGAGGAGGAAGAAAGAATCACAGACTTTGTCAACAAGGAGCAACATGAGCATTTTCCATATATTGCACTCCATTTTCGAGACGTTGTTCCACTTGTTTAGGACCCATGACAGCACCACACCATGTTTATTTGTAAGAAATGTACATTGCATTTGGGGGAAATGGCATTAGATTGACCACAGTGCCCTGTCTCTGGCAAAGCCCCATGTCCACGTGCTACAAAGACAGACAGAAAAAAAAGAAAAAAAGATGCAAGAAACCCCACAAGCAAAAATAAATCCTTAAATAACCTCTTAGAAAGAAAAGAAAGGTCATTAGCTGTGCCAGTTTGCAAGAGGAAGCACTTTCTACCTACCTCTCTTAAAAGTGATAAACTTCTGCCTTGAAGCATGAGGACTGTTTTCATTTAAAGTGTTTCTCATCTAATATAAATGATTAAGACTAATCTCCTGCACGGTGAAGTGACTAATCCAGAAAGCACTTGGACTCGTTACTGTCACTCTGTCCAGATGTCTACAGGTTAACCCTGCATTTCTTCCCTTTCTATAGCATGGATTCCCACGTTAGCACTCTTGCAAGGAGCCAAGAATCCATTCTGTGCAAAAGGCTCTCATGTAGCACCCTGTGAAGTGACTGGAAATGCTAAGGTTTCATCACATGACATAAAGAAAATGAATAATCACTTCACTACCAAGGCTGGGGGAGCTATTTAAGAGAGAGTGATAAGTCAAAGTAAGGTCATCTCTATTATCCCAAAACATGTTAGAGGGCAAGGATTGCTGCGATCAGCCAGATGCTCTAGTGCTCAAAACAATGGACAAACTCTTAATGGTATTGGGAAACTAGCTGCCAGGTACCAAAGGAGTCCTCCCAGGGTATTTCAGCAGAGAGCAGTGCCCCCCACCCAGAAGCAGTCAAGACAAGCAGTGTCTAGCCAGCTTTGGGATTTCTAATCAGGCCTCTAGGTTGCTGTGGCACACGAGACCATGAGGCAATGCCCTGGAGCAATCTGCATTTTGAGAGAAGAGCTGAATGGGCAGGAGGGGAGAAACTGCTCACAACACCACAGGCACCATCTCCTGGCCCATACCCAAGCAACACTGATGGACTACAGGCGTTGAGAAGCCACAGCCTGCCCTCCCTCCCCAGCCACCATCTACTCCAGAGCAGCAATGTGCACACTATGAAGGAGTCGGGTCAAAGCTACAACTCATCTAGAGTATTTGGGAGCCAAAGAGGGTGCAGGGGGAGGTGACGACGACAACAGGGATGGACACAGATTCATAGAAGTTAGGGTCAGAAGGGACCTCAATAGATCATCAAGTCTGACCCCTTGCATAGGCAGGGAAGTATGCTGGGTTCAGGTGACCCCAGCCAGATGCCCATCTGACCTCCTCTTGAAGACCCTCAGGGTAGGGGGCGAGCCCTCAGTATACCTGTCTTCCTTGTTGATCTGGTCCCCGAAGCCCACAGTGCTCACGATGGTCAGCTTCAGGTTGACATTGCTCTCCTGTAGGTCGTAGGTGTTGGACTTCAGCTTGACCCCCGGCTGTGAGTGTGAGGCGGGCTCCCCTTCAAATTTTGTGTTGAAAAGGGTGTCCATCAGTGTGGACTTTCCAAGGCCCGTTTCCCCTTTAAAGAAAGGAAAAGCAGTGAAACAAATTTGAAAAGACGCAGTCCAGTCCAGCAGATAAGGCCATTAAACAGGAGGCAAAACCCCAGCCAATGTAAACAAGACTTGTGCCCCAGGGGACTGTCCAAGAAGCAGAGTCATGGACAACGGGAAGTCTGTGCTTGCTGGGGAAAGATGGCCTGGGGAGAGTAATCATCATTTCAGAGCCTGCAAACACGGAGTTGAAAGGGAAGAGGTGAAAAGGGGAAGGGGAAGAAGGCAGCATTCAGAGTCTATCCAACAAGCCCTGCACTGTATCCTGGATCCAGTGCTTCTGTGACCTCACAGGCAGGCAGGCGGGCGGGGGAGGAAGAAGAGGAAGGAAACCATTTCCATTCCTAAAAGGATGAAGTCCAACCTACAGAGTGCTGCAGCCTCTTCCAACATGCAGCTGCTCCTGCTGCTTCCCTATAGGAAACTTGCCCCATGGAGGCTCCCATGCCACAAGCGAGCTGCACAACCAGACACCTGCACACACCACAAGACGCAGTGGCAGGATCAGGATCCTACCTGCCTTTACCTACATGCACTGTGGCATACTTGCTTGCTTCCAGCCTCTCCGTACCTGCGTGCATTTTCCCAGCTAGATACAAGAGGCAAATCCCTGTAAGGGGCTTGGGCAAAGCCCATCCCAATCCTGTTTCAAGCACATCCTGCCTGGAAACACTCTCAGCACATTCCCACTTTCCCCGTGGCCTTTCTGCTGCTCTCATCATCACCAGATTTGCTCTTGGTTCTAAATGCTTGCGGTCCTCTCCACTCCACAGAGTTCCCTTCCCTACCAAAAGGCACACTGCAAGCTGAATTCAGTTCATGGATTAAAATAGCAGAGAATTCACCAGCCAGCCTCCCCGCCACCGCCCACGCACTACACAAACCATTTCCAATTCAGCCTATTTTTACAATGCACTTCACTTGCAAAGTGGAAAGGATTCTGAGAGGATGTTAAAGCCTGTAAATTTTTTTGCCCCAAGGACTGGCAATTTTCTTATATTTTGGTGAAACAGAGATCAAAATTCACTCCTGAAGGTGCCCAGCTGGCATCTGCTGAAATCTCTCACTCTCACACACACACACACACATCCTGTCCCCCCCCCAAGGATCCAGCTTAGGCACAGGCAAAAAAGAGTTTCTTTGCTCTGCAAGCTTATTTAAAAGCTGCTCATTTCTGTAAGCTGGGGTGCAGCACTTACCATGAGTTTGTCTGCTTTAACAAGGAGGGGAGGCAAGAGTGAATGAGCTTTTGCATCATCTCTGCTAAGAAGCCAGAATTCTTTCTTCAAACAATGACAACCCTCAAGGGTGAGGTTTACTAGCAAGGCAGGATTGGGAAAGCCTTCTGCCCAGCCAGTGCAGGAAGGTTTAATTGTCAGGGCTGCAGATCTTTCCACAAAATCCAAAATTAATGACAATGTTAACATTAAAACACGGTGTATAGAGTATTACTAGAGAGAATTTAGATTTCATAGATTTCTAGGGTCGGAAGGAACCTATTAGATCATCGAGTCCAGTCCCCTGCTCTGGGCAGGAAAGAGCGCTGGGGTCAAGTGGTTTTCTAACCTCCTCTTGAACTCCTTCAAGGTAGGTGAAAGCACCACCTCCCTAGGAAGTCTATTCCATATTTTGGCAACCCTCACCATAAAGAATTTCTTCCTGATGTCCAATCTAAATCTACTCTGTTTTGGTTTATGGTCATTGTTTCTAGCAACCTGGAGGGGCACCCTGATAATCAGAGTATTTCTTATTCCCTGCTGACCCCCCACCCCCGATGAGTTTGTAGATAGCCACAAGATCACCTCTTAGCCTTCTCTTGCAGAGATTGAAGAAATTCAGGTCCCTCAGTCTGTCTTCATAGGATCTCACCTGCAGGCCCTCAACCATGCAAAAGGCCCTCCTCTGAACGCCTTCCAGATTATCTACATCCCTCTTGAAGTGCGGAGCCCAAAACTGGCTGCAGTACTTCAGCCATGGCCTCACCAAAGCTGCATAAAGGGGAAGAATCACCTCCCTAGACTTGCTCATGATGCACCCCTTAATGCAAGGCAGATACAAACTGGGTAGCTTCCAAAAAGATGGGTAAATAATTAGCATATCTGACTGCAATTCACTTCAGCCTTAGACAAAACCATAGCATAAAATCTAAAGGAAAAGGAGCTAGGAACAACCTCCTGGCTGTGGCCGTAGGTACTTGTTACTATAGTCCTCTATGCTGGAAATGTGCTGACAGACTGCCACATTCCAGATCAAAGAGCATTTGTCCCCAAGGTATGGACAGACAAGGTTCTTTAGGTAAATCTGATATCTTTTATTAAACCAACTCAAATAGTTGGAAAATTCTTCTTTGCAAGCTTTTGGGTATAAATACCCTTTGTCAGGCTGAGGAAGCATCTGCAGTTGGTGTGCGCTCTTCCTGGATCGAATGAACAGTAAAGCAGCCAGAGGCTGGTCTGCATGCAAGAAAGGCAGTCAGTGAAGATGTAAACTGAAGAATCAGTGGGTGAAAGACAGTTGGGGGTGGGGGTCAGAAATGAATGTACCTGGTAAATAGTGGAGAGGTACATGGGAAGTCAGATGTCAGGCAGATTTATGAAACATTATAATTCAATGTCTTTATTCAGTCCATGATTTTTTTTGTATCCAGGAGGCTGATGAAGTGAAGTTCATAGGTTCATCTGTGAAAGGTGTTTTGTAAATTCCCTTTGAGGATCAGGACTGAGAGATTGGAGAGAGTAGTTTTCTCGTGAGAAATGTGCCCCCACCAGTAATTGGGTATCCTTGTCTTTGATAGATTTCTGGTGTGCATTCATTCTGGTGTGCAGTTGTTGTTTGCTTTTTCCTGCATATTTTCCATCAAGGCATTTGGTTCACTGGATGAGATATATATGACATTTCTGGAGGTGAAGCTGTAAGATCCAGGAATGGTAATGGTTCTGTTGTGGGGTGTAGTCATTGTGGGGGTGGTGGAGATGTGTTGGCATGTTTTACATTTCTTGTCAAGGCATGGCCGGGATCCATTTAGTGTGTTTTGGGCTGTAGGAAGTTTGCTTCTGGTAATGAGATCAGCAAGATTCAGTGCTTGTTTAAAGGCTAGGATGGGTGGCTCTGGGAAGATCTCTTTAAGAACTGGGTCTTCTTCTAGTGTGGGTCGCAACTATTTGAGGATTTTCCATATAGGTTCCAGGGAGGAGTTATATGTCACAACCCGTGCTGTGTGATTAATGGGATGGGCAGGCGTTCAAGGCACTCTAAGAGCAGGCAGCTGCTCCCTACATTGCTGGGCTGACATTCAGACCAGGCAGAGGAAGGGCAGAAGCACCCAAAAGAAAGATTAACAGTTAAGCACCCGTGGGGGAAAGGAGTGCAAAAGATTCTGACTGAGGATTTAGCAGAAAGTTGTCTCTCTCTGAGCACCTGCCTTTCCAGTCCCAGCAGGAACCAAGCAGAGAGCAAATGGACAAGGCATAACTGAGTACAGCAACTGTTTCCCAGAACTCAGCCTGGGTGCTCAAAATGAGCAGAGTTAGCAGAAACCCTGGTCTGACCTCACCCAGCCTCACTTTGGATTCCAAGATGATGGTGACTTAAAAAAGAAACTTGAGAGACAGAGAAGGCTGCAGGATTTCCAGGAATCACTGCCAAGATTTCCTGCATGAGCTGGTGTGGGAAGAGTGGTGAGGCAGTGGCATATGCGCTTTGATGGATGCCAACATCCCTTGAAAGGCAAAGGGGCAGGAAGCATGCTTGACCCAAATCAACCAAGTTTGGATCTGCTCTGGCTGAAGCAGAGGGAACGTGGATCTTGACTTCCAAAGGGAAATTGGAAGACACAAAATTAACAGAACAAGTGACCTGGTAAACATGGCAGAAGATGACAAAGAACAACACTCTCTGTATCACATCTCTATGTGTTGGGCTTCCTCATCCAGGGCCCTCTCAGCAGACACATGCGTTGTGTCTGCAGATCTGTGAACAGACAATAAGGCTCCTTGGAGAGGATGCTCTTCATCCTTTCCTGCTGCCCAGGCCATCCTTGTTCCCATCCTTCAGCAAAGAAGGGCATTTTCATCTAAATTAGATTTTTGTGTCGACAAGAGCACCTGCTAATTACTGCCCAGTTTAAACTAGCCAGATGACTACAGAGTCAGAGGGACTTTAAGGGCAGGAAAAGCAGCTGGTGACTTTTTGACCCACATCTCACTGTAGCAACAGAAAGAGAGAGACCAGTCTCAGCTCACACTCTGACCAGCGGGAAAGCCTCACTGCAGCACAGAGCTCTGAACAAAGGTTCACCCTTTCGAACAAAAGCATCAATTGCTCATAACAGGGTCCCACAGTCTGGGATCTGTAAAAATCAATCTGTCTCCTTAACCCTGGATTTGATAGTCCCAGCTCCTGCCTCCCTCCAAAAAAGGCTAAATCAAAACAATGCTGTATTTAAATTAGATTTGGACCACCACCAAATTAAACTTGCCCTGTACATCGAGGTTTGAGGAACCTTGAGAAACAACGAAGACTAATAAAAATGTGGGCACCCAAAGAGCTTTGCCTAAATAAAAAAAAAAGCAACACCCCTCCCCAAACTACCCACCCAAACACATACAACTTTCCCTGCACAGGTTGAACATGCAAACACTGCAGCCCTGTGAAGGTACAGGGGAAACTGAAATAGGCTGCACCGAGAGAGGAGCGAATGCTTTCTCCAAGATGAGACATACACAAGGGGTAAGCAGAGCAGCTGGAATTGATGCTACAAGAATGACATAAGATATTCATCTCTGCTTGCTTACAAAGTCCGACCAGAGATAGGGCACAGGGCTGCATTAAAGGAAAGGGGCAGCGAGTGAGGAATGCTCCATCCCTGAGGAGCTCCTACCCACGATGGAAAGAATTGTCAGCTCGCAAAAGGGTGCGAATGGTGCCAACTGCTCCTTGCAAGGAGAGAGGAGTCCAGATGGAACAGATGGGCTGGTAAAAAGGACAAGAGGGAGAGTTGTCTGGGCTGGTTCCAGCTGACAGCACTGGAATCCTCCCCAGAAAACCAAGAGGATGAATGGAGATTAAGGGAGGAGGGACACTACGAGCGTCACCGTGCAAAAGGCACCACTATGCTCCACTCTAACAAGGTGCATCTGCTCTGGGAAAGGTGCTGCCCCATGTCAAGCTGTCTGGTACCTGCAGCCATATTTTCGGCTTGTACAGTGCTGTAGCTGTGGGCTACTCCATAAGGTGAAGTTGGAAATGTGCTCAGGAAAAGGAGGTAGTGGTGACCTGCTATGGTTAAGGTTTGCTGCGTCAGGAACAGAGCCGGATTAATGCGTAGGACAACAAGGTGCATGCCTAGAGCCCTAAGTGGAGAAGGGGTCCACTTGTGCTTATTTTACATATTATAATTATTGAGTGTAAAAAGTAATGTAAATATACAGTATTAAGTAGGCCCCACGAGTTTGTTTGCCTATGGCCCACTGAAGGGTTAATCCAGCCCTAATCAGGAAACTAAGCCAGCCTCAAGGGCAATCCAAAAGCAAAAGCCGTGCAACTCCAAACACATTGCACGCAGCACTTTGCAGCAGTTGCTAGCAGGGCTCGCAAGCTTCACCCCGGTCTAAAATGCACTGCAAATGCAGAGGCAGCCTAGCTGCTTTGGCGCCCTTCCAAACTGAGGCCAGTTGAGAAGAGGGTAGAGGAGGAACAGTTTCACTCTGCATGTACACAGTGCCCTTCACAGGATGCTTCCAAAAAGTCTGTCTCAAGCTATAGTCCTGAGATACCTACACAACCTCACATTTGCCATTTTTTTCCCTGTATTTCTGCTTTAACAGGTGGTTTCCTGCAGTTAAATAGCTTCTTCATGATCCTGCAGTGCACAACACCCCAGCAGGCCATGCCTGCAACACTTGACTAGGAGTCAGTGGAAACCACATGGCTTTGCCTGTTGAGCTCACAATGCTGAGCTCCCCCAAGAAGCCGTCTATGGACAGAAGCTCCATAGTATGCAAGCATGCCAAGCAGCAGCACAGTACACGTGTGAGCCATATTTTGCCATTAAATCCAATAAGATTCAGGAACTAAAAATTCCACCCGTCCAAACCTTTGGACTCAGTAAATTCCACCTTGACCCAGTACCAAAGTTGTACCTACACAACAGATTGGACAGTGACAGTTTGAAGATCTAATATCTGATTGCATGCAGAGTCTAGAGATGCTTGGAGCAAAGGTTCCTAGCACTTGGCTTGTTGGAGATGAAAGTCTGGCGATCAGATGGTTGTCCAGCCCCTAGGTGATCAGACGGTTGCCCAGCTCCTAGGTTTAAGAGTTTCACCTCTCAATATGAAAAGTACTTTAAAGCCAAAGCAGGCCCTTTTTTGCTTCCCTAACAGGAAGGTAGTTTACAGTCTAATGACATCCCACCTGTTCAGAGATTTGGATTAGGGACCAGCTAGAGTTGGCATACACTGGGATGTTAGGAGAGATTACGCTATTTGCTTTCAAGGCACTGAATTAAGTAGGTCGAGCTGCAGTAAATCCATATTGATTTGTTACACTGGCTTAAAGGTACTTCCTCTGGCTGACCATGGTGTCTGCCTGGCTCCGCTTCTCCAAGTTAACTGTGCAGCTTTCTAAGCAAACATCCCCTCCTGCTACATGGTGCTCTGCACTGCAGCATGCCACGCCAGCACAATCAGTGGGTGGTCTGGGACTTACTTGGGGGTGAAATAAACTCGAGACTCCTCTTCTGGCACCCCACAATTCCTCTGTACTCTGACACTGCCATTTCTGAACTGCTGTCAGGCTACACTGAGGACACATCGGAGGGCACTGTCACAGCAAACACAGTGCGCCAGGAGGATAACGCAGATGTTAATATGGAGAGGGAACAGACGCATGGGTTTGGCGCCACAGTTGAAGCTTGGGACACTGTGGCAAGTCAGATACAATGCACTGAAGCAGGAGGTGGGGGATGCTCACACAGTTTCTCCTAAAGGGCACTTACTGGAGCTCAGGGGAGCAACACATCTGTGCTCTTTGAAGTAGGTGGGACATAGCAGTGATGCCAACCTGGAGGACCAGCTGTGGTTGCATAAATCCAGGACAGAAGCCACTTTCCTAGAGATGTGTGGAGTTCACCTTGGAAGAGCATCAACAAGAAACGTCCTTTTGGTGGCACTGCCTCTCATGGAGGGGCATGGGGCCAGGGCCAAGGTTATCTACAAACTGACCACCCTATCAGTGAGAATCCAGCTGGTTCAGTGCTGTGCTGGGTTATAATGCTTCATTCAAAACAGAGGTTATTAAATGGGTCTGCATCATGGGGTTCCTGACCTCTGCAGAAGCTCTTGATGGGCCTACAACCCAGGCCAAAGAGTTTATCCACAGAACGGGGTATTTCTCCAGGATACTGCAAGGCTGGCTATTCACCATGACAGGTCTGCTGATACTAGCGGGTGTTCAAGAAAAAGACTGATGAAGCTGGGGTTGGTTTTGGGGGGTTTTTTGTTTGTTTGTTTTGGTTTTTGTTTGTTTGTTTGGGGTTTTGTTTTGTTTTTTTTACAGACTTGGGCTTGTTGTTGGAACGTATAAATCTCTGCTCCTGGGACCAGCATGGATCTCAATGGAGTTGCAATGCTTCTCTTTATTCTAAGAGACCCATCTTATCCTCTAATTACCCCGCATCAGCTGGCCACTTGGCCTGGAGCCTGGCCCTCCAAGCAGATCCCCAAACAGCAACAGTCAATGAGCAAGGATGAAGGAAAAATGTTACTGAGTGAACAAAAAATAGTCATCTGAGACCTCAGTGCAAACCTACAGTCCATGGAACCACGGCACACCCCAGAGTGTGGAGAGGTGTGTGCTGGGAGCAGCTAGTTTGGTTTGGGAAGGAAGGGTCTAGCAACTAATTAAACACCTAAAAAGGAAGCCCCAGGAGGGCATGTTTGCAGGAGGCTGCTACATTGCCTTGCTGGGCTTGGCTTGCAACACAGAGGGCTCCGGCAAGGCCATCTTCTACTGCACCGTGATCCTTTCTGAGGCCATGTGCTACCTTACGGGCCCACGGGTTCTGCCCTTGATGCTTGTGTGGGTGTATAGTCACTAGTTCCTCCAAAGTCTTCTCTCTCATCTTGTTTTTGTTTGCTCAGAGATATGCCAGCCTCTCAGCAGACAAGGTCCTAGTGTGTGTGAGCTGTGGTGTGGCAGGTACTGAAGAGAAAGGGAGGAAGCATCAGAAAACCCAAGTCTTCATTCCCATTCCAACAGTGATAAACTGTGCTTTCTGCACTATTTCACAGAGATGTTCCCATCTTCTCTTCCCATGTGGTGGTTCACTTCGAGAAAGAAAGATCTTCCCCAACTCACTTTCCCTTCATCTAGGATCTCCAACCCCAACTGCTGGGTAACTGTGGAGTTGGTAGATGGGCCTTACTCTGTGTGTTCACACCTGCTTTCCTTACACTGGATGATGCACATTTCCAGGAGACAGGAGGATCACGTTCCAAAAGGCAGTGGCCAAATCCAAAAAGATGCCCTGCATACTAGACAAGCACCTGGCTGGGGTTACTTGACCCCAGTGGTCTTTCCTGTCCAGAGTAGGGGTCGGACTTAATCATCTAATAGGACTCTTCTGACCCTAGAAATCTATGTAAACTATACCCAGCCCCGTTGTTTCCCAGGCTGACACACCAGCTGGGGAAGGAGTGTAAAATCTCTACTGTACTGGAGTCTTGGGTAAGCTGCACTGCATCAGAGTCTCTTTTAAAGCCACCTATGGATCAGCACAGAGTACCTGGCAACAAAAATTAACTGTTGCAGTAACTGAACAAAGGGTTAATGATGCTGAAGGAATAATTAAAAATAGACGAGACAGCTTTGCAGTTCCTCTCTGTTCTGGAATGTCTCTGGAGCCCAATTTTGGAAAAAATTACTGCATAAAACTTAAATGTAGCAATGCACCGAGATGTTAGCTACAGCTGAGATGCACAGTGCACCTTCCCGCTGTGACAATCTCCCCACATTCAAAGCGTTTGATCCTGATCTTTAATTCACATGGCACTGCCATCTGAGTGCAGGGAGATTTGGGACAAGCAGGGCCAGGCTCAGACAGCAAGCAAAGCAAGCAGCAGGCAGCCTGGGGACAGAAATAGAGCTCTGGGATTTGATATTTCAGGGAAATAAAGCCCTCACAGCACTAAGTCTGGTGCAGATGCAATCTTGACCACACTAAGGATGGGGTTAAAATTTTGAGCAGATGATGAGCCTGTGAGCTGGACCCAACATAGTCACAGACAATCGGCCTGGGGGAAGGTAGTTTGAAGCCCCCTGTAGTTTTAACACAGCACATGATGCTTCTTGATAGAGCTCCCGTCCCCATTAAACTGACAGGCTGCAGGCACATCCTCAGCTACTGCTTCGTGAGGATTTGGTCTTCCCAGCTGAAGCTCCTGCTCATGCTACAAGTAGTGCCTTCAGCGCTCTGTGGAAAGTGTCCACTGCAGCCCTCTTTTGGGGTTAAAAAACACAACAAAAAAAACAACAACTGTCCAGGGGCTCCCAGGAGGGGTGTGCATTGGGAGCATTACCAAGATCCCGTCCTGGCTTCAAAGAACTTCTGCTGGGGGTCCTCCTCCAAGACTTGGCTCTTTCCTTTGCCAGAGCAGATGAATCCCTGTCTGGCCTGCGTTCCTCCAGACAGGGCTGGACATGCAGCAGTCCAAAGGCAGCAATTGAGTCCAGGCGCTCAGCACGAGGCTGTGCCGGAGACTCAGCTGCTGTCATGAGCCTGGGTGCAGGACCTTGCAACTAGCTGGATCGCAGAGTGGCACTCTTGGCTGCACCACCACGAGGAGTGAGAGGATGGCCAGAGACTGTAGTTTAGAAAGCAAATAAACCACTTCAAGATAGAGCTAATTTCTGTTCCAAAGAGGATTCGTTACTGGGACCTGAGACAACAAATTGTTCCATCTGAAAAAAAACCCCCCATGTGTAGACACTAAGCACTTTAATATGAACAAATTAAAGCTAATCCAATTTAACATCGCCATCCAGACATACCCTGCAGCCATTCTGCATGATGAGGCTGTCTCTTAGAGCAAGAGGGGAGGATGGGGGAGGAAGGGGATGATAGGAATGGTATCCATCATTTGCCAGGCATAGGGAGATCTCTCACAACTCTCTGGCTGTAGGATGTGTCTTGTGCTTCCCAATGGAAAGAGGATGAACAAAGCACTATTTTAAAACCAGTACTTTGTAGCCTGAGAGAGCCAAGCAGCCCTTCACTCCATGTACTGAATGAATGGCAAGTAGTTCCTGTTCCAAGGAGATGAAATAATAACAGGGGAGAAAATAAGCAGGGGATTTGCAGAGGACCTTGCCAAATGAATGGCCTTCCTACTAGTTCAGCTGCTTCTTGTTATAATCAGCAGTGCAAATTCTCC
Organism: Caiman crocodilus; assembly: GCA_030014935.1. Classification (NCBI taxonomy): domain Eukaryota; kingdom Metazoa; phylum Chordata; order Crocodylia; family Alligatoridae; genus Caiman; species Caiman crocodilus. The sequence continues at coordinate 15,012,000 of JAGPOW010001327.1, forward strand.
CAAGACCTAAATACACAATCAGCCCACCACTTTCTCTGGAAACTGTGCACGTGTATGGGAGGGCAGAATTTGTCCCTGCACTGAGAGAGCTGCACGCACTCTTCCATCTCCTCTTTGTGACTACTCTCCTATAGTCCAAGCAACCTGCCTGTTGCGAGCCCTACCTGATCACCACCATCAGTTTAGGAGTTACTACATTTTAACAATGGCCCTTTCAAATAACAGCTCAAAAATATTACTCCTCTTCTGTTACTATGTACTGCAGCCACCCACAGTCATCTGAGTCTCAGGGCCACAGCTAGGCTGCTGACAAGAAAGATCACCCCGAAATCTCTGAAGTGAGTTTTGTGGTACAATTTTAATAAACTCTTGGCTCCAAATGGACCAGAGAAGGAGTCATACTCAGCCCTGATACCCCCGGCACAGTTGTCAGGGGTCCTCAGCCACTAATAATACCAGGCTTCATGCTGGAGCAAAGTTTTACTTCTTAGAATAAAACTAATCAGACAACAAAGGATGGTTTCCCATTAAGAAGCTGTGCTACTCCCAAGTTTTATGAGTCTGCTGCTTCCTGTCTGCTGGAGCTGGTTCTCTTTTCCTTGAGCAACTAGGTCATAAATTATGAGATCAACAACTGTTTTTGGATACTGGCAGTGTCTCATTGCAGTAAATGCAAAGAGAGCAGACACTCCTGTTTAAAAACAATTTTCCAAGGATGTAGGGAGGAAGAACCACTTGCATCCAGTGGAACACCAGTTTAAACACAACCATAATCTGCCTGAACTGAAATGCTACTGAGAGCGACCGACCAAGTTCACTCTCCATCTCCATCTCCTTCTCACTAAACAATGTTGACAGCACAAAGGGATCTGTCTGGGGCACTAAAATATTAACCCAACTGGTGCACTGAGCTGGAAGGCAAGTAGCACTTTTGCATTACAGCTCTGGGAGGAAAGTAATTGTCCAGCCCACCTTACGATTTCTAGTGTTAGCTTTGTTATATTTTTGCTCCCTATTTTTCGTTTAAACCCCAAACATTACAAGTGAGAGATGAGGCAGCTAAAAAGGGCCTTCATTTGAACTTTTTGCTGAAAGTCACTTTTCAAGTGTTCCCTGATAACATGTAATCACATTAAGGGATCCATTAAAGCTAATCGAGCAGATGTTCTTATATCCCGTGTGGTATTGACTACCCAGCTCTACATGGCCTCCATCTTCCAAACAATGTTACTTATGATTGAAAAGGAAAGTGTTTCAAAGTTGTTCTGCGGCATTCAGCAGCCTTCCTATGGACATTTGTCGGCTAGTACAGTAACAGTTTCCTGTTAAAGAATTACTCCTCATTGAATACTTTGTGAAGAAAGGGTGAGGGGAAGGAAATGAGTCTGGGCCTATTTTTCAACATCAAGATACAAAAGCAGTTAGAGTAACTCTCCCCCAGTTTATGTTTCTTTATTAAAACTTCATGTGGTCACTAGTTTGGCTTCCCTGGAAGACTCTGCCTTGAGGAGAACTGGTAGGAACAGGGTGTCATTGTGCTAGTGAAGCCCTACAAACCAAGAGGGGAAGTTGTTTCCCCCCTCAGACCTTTAAGAGTTCAGTTTCTGTTAAACGAAAGACCTGCATCCTTCACCCAAGGCCTGGGGAGCCCCCTTTCCCGTCTTTGGGGGCCTTTTGCAAGAGGGGGTTTTGCCAAGTAAGCTTTTTTTGTTTATTTCTTTGTTTTGCTTTGTTTTTACAAAGTTTCACTTGAAGCTAAGATAAAGTGGCTCTTGTATGTGCATTTATAAAAGCAACGTTAAGACCTGCAACATTTATTGCAATAGTATATCTTGGTGAATCCGTGATATTCTTAATTTATAAAATCTGATTAACATCTTCATTTTTTTCTGCATGTAAAAACTCGGAAGTATTTAACTGCTCCCCTACTATCAAGGAGGATGTGCATAACCAAGGGCCCCCCCTCTTTGCATTACAAGTATCATACAATTTACTGGTTAACTGCACAATTACCTTGAAACCAGCTACACGTGCAAAGTAACTATCACACCACAAAAAGCTCCACCCAGCTGTAAAGTTAGACCTCAAAAAACATGTACCAACTTTATAGCTTGTTGTTATCAAGCTTTAATTTGCACGTGTAGCAGCGTCTCCAGACACAGACCTTGTTGGAACACGCAGCCCCTTAACAAGAGTATAAGCAACACAACAGGAAACACACACACACACACGCACACACCTATCAATCTGTATAGGCACACAGGACTTCAACCTGGAGTTTCATAAGGGCCCATCATGTTTATGCAGAAAGGAATTACCTAACCACCCAGCCGTACATTGACCTCTACTCATTAGCAAGTTGTCATCTCACAGGATTTCCGTTGTGAGAGAAAATGTTCTCCTCTGGCCCATTCAGCAAAGCTCAGCTCTCAGCACTGAGCTCTTCCTGTCTTACGAATGTCTCATGAACTCATCGTCACAAAGAAAACAAGTGTCACACACTGCAGTACACACCTTGTGCTTTCAAGGATACAAACAGGGAGGGCCGACTATCAGGCTAGCCACATTGTTAGAATTTGAAAGCAGAATTTTGCTCTTATTAAACCTTAGAGGTCTCCTTCCCATTGCATCTGCCACGGTCTTGAAACCAGCCCCCTGCACCTGCAGTCTATCTGGAACAGTAGCAGCCAGGGGACGCCGCGCATCTCGCACCTTGGGTGCCTGGGCATAGATCAGTTAGAAGCACAGTGGACTTTTTCCACTGATCCATAGAAGATGCTTATTCATACTGAGGAATAAGCATGGAACTTTTTATAAGTGTCAGGTTGTGCTGAGGAAAGGCTCTTTAGGCCTGTAATCCCAGAGAAGACCATGTGGGATTCCTTTGGACGTTACAGCAATGGGAAAAGCCAATGAAGGTGCAGCAACAGAGCAGTGTGGCGGCAGTTTGGATTATAATGTGTGGGCCCACCCACTGGTCTAGACAATAATTTAGCTAAAAGTGTATATAAAAAGAAGTGTGGGAGTGTATGCTTGTGTGTGCATGCTTAAAAAATGGAAAATGTGTTCACTTTTTTGAGAAGAGGCCTGCTCCAGGATTTGACTAAACAAAGCTGAAGAATGCGTTAGCTGACTAAAAACACTGTATTAAAAATGAAAATTGCAAGAGTCTGAGATATTAGACATGTGATTTCCACAGTTCATTGCCCTTTAGTTTTAGATATGGCATTTCCCCATAGCTCTGACAGCAAATTCCCCAGCATGTCAGTTCTGCCTCGTTCAGGTACTGCAAGTGGGTCAGATGATGGGGAGAGGTGGAACTGTCTGCCAAATAAATCAAAGCTACCTTGTTAACCCAATTACCTGGAAGCAACATCCAGTTGCAGAGAAGCCCTGTTTGGCAAAAGAATTTCCCAAAATGGAAATACTCACCCACACACAGGATGTTGAAACAGAAGCCATGGTTAACCGACTTATTAACCAGCTGGTCAGGCAAACTGTCAAATCCAACATGCCCAGAAAGAGGAACGGTACGACATCCTTCACCCTAGAACGGTTGAAACACATTTATTACTCCTTCCCAGCACACCACATGCATCCATTTGACAGGTTTCAGACCTCCCAGGCAGAGTGCAATAGTTCTCCCTCCCAGATCCGTGTGTATATTGTAAATCTACCTCCTGTCAGCATACTTCCTGAACTGCTTAATCAATGGCTCCAGACAATGCAAGCAAAATACTCAATGTGTCTTGCATTGCAGGCTGTTTTGTCAGGAATATTAGAGAACTATGTTTAACACAGATACAGGTGTGCGTGTACAGTTTACGTATCATTCGTAAAGCTCTGACGTGCGTTTATTGAAAGAATACTCAATTCTTGACCTTTAATGGAAACAAAAGATGCCTTGCCCTGGAAAACAAAGCAGCTGGTTAACTATGGCTCCTCTTGTGTTTAATTTGCAATAAAAGACTGCTGGGAAAATTAGCCACTTAAAATTTTACTCTTGCCCAACAGGGAGACAAAAGTGACAACAAAAACACAACATAGCTGTGAAACACAAGTACTGCAGAATGGCTGAAGACAATGACACTTAAGAGAGGAGCAGCTGAACATGGCAACATCTTAGTAAACACATAGGATTTTACTCAGATCCAAACAATGGTCATTAGCAACAGAAACAAATCCAAATTCACTAAAAGACTCAGCAAAGAATAAATCCATCTTAAAAGGTGTAAACCCCCCCCCCATCTGCAACTGCTGTGAGGACTTTGTGGCTGCTATCCAAGCTACGGCTATGTTTTACATAACTATTAGCTGTAGATGAATGGCATACAGTACCCTCCTGCATGTTTCTGCACAAGGGGTGACAGACAGTCCAGGAAATACCGTGACTTGAAAAAGATTTCTAAGCAGTTGTCATCTCAGAACATGAACATGAACACAGCGTTGCACAAGGGCCTGCATCCCAGCTTGGGATCTGTGAAGAAGGACAATCCAAGTCCTACAAAGTCTCTTACACACGTAAAACTCTTAGAAGCGCAGGGCTTTAATAACACAGCCCCATGTGCAGCTGCAAAGGGGAAAAACACAAAGGAAACCTTCAAGTCTCTCCAGTCTCCACTGGGCCTAGCTGGTGACAGGTGTTGAGGGGTGTCACAACCTTCCAGCCCTTCCTGGCTCAAGCAGCACTACTGCAGTGTGAATGATTGTCACCAGTGATTAAAGCATCAGCAAAGCAGAGAAAATTTTGGGCTTAGCATAGGGATGGCCAGAGATACCTAGTCCCTCTTTTAAATGAATGGCTTGCTCCTCCCTGCTAGCCTTTCAGAAGTCTTCATTTGGCCACAGCACCAGGTTCAAAGCAATTTCAAATAAAAGCAGGAAACCTGCACAACAAATAACTGAACTGTGCAAAGATTCCTAATCAGAGCCTAGTTCATCCCAAATTACATTTTTGCATTAATCTCATATGCATGCATGAGAGATAGCAAAAGCATTTTTTTTCCCTGTGGAGACATTTCTCTCTCCAGTTTAAAGCACATCATTAGCTAGGCATTTCAACCTCTAATGCAGAAAATTCTCTTCCAGATTTTTTTACTGCAGCATAAATTTATTAGAAGAAATGCAATAAATATGTAGCCAACGTCCGTTACGTTTGCTTTTTACCTTCACATATTCCGAGTCCATTTTAAAATACCATGAATATATTTCTCTTCCACAGAAAGAACAGGGAAGATGCCATCATGAAAAATCCCTAGAATAGACAACACCACAAGTGTTATTGGCTGGTTGCAGGGAGAAGGGGGTGCGGTTGGGGTGTTTTAATGGGATGATCCAAATACACTCCAGCCATTAGCAAGATTTACAGCCCTGTTCTGTATAAATATGTTTCCCTTGAGCCATATTTTGTGTATTTGTCTGCTTCTTCCTGCCAAGATGTTCACCAAATATGGTATTTTGTGAATGCCTAAGCACCTTGCCTCCAAATCACATGCTACTGGGAGGAATGCCTTCTAGCCACCCAAGGGATGATTGGCCTATTTCTAAGGCCTTCTGAGGATGCAGCAGTACCTTCTAATACTGCAAAAAAAAAAGAACAAGCTTTTAGGGTAGCAATTAGATGGTTTTATACCACAGATGGATCAGAAGGCTCCAATTCCTGCGCCTTTTGCAAGTATGAGTAAAAACCCTCCAAGCCAAAAGCAACAAATACAGCGTGTCTGATGAGCGGACACCATTACCTCGCTACCCCAATACAAGTATACCGCTCCCTGATCAATGCAGCAAACGCCAAGGAGAAGGAACAGCAAGCAGAATTCCTCCTAGAGACGGTGAAATGGAATAAACGTTTAACACCAAGCCTGAAAACTGCAGGGCTGGAACATTACTTCAAGCCCTAAAAATCCAACCTGAGTTGCTCCAGGAAATGTGGGTGGAAGCGTAGGCTCTCACCAAGAACAAGCCTCCCCTCCTCACGCCACATTCCTAAATATAAGTGTGATCCAGATGGAACAAAATGAGCGTTAGATGGTTGAGCCGTAAGCAGCGAGGCAACGTGCCTCTCACCATGAAGAACTTCACCTACCACTCGCTTCCTGCAGCCTCTCTTCAAATGTCACCTGTGGTTTTAAAACACTGTACAAACCGCTCTGCGCAACAGTTACAGACAGAGCAGAAACCAGTGTGCATATTACCCCCCCGCCTTTTTTTTTTGGTAATCGGAGTAACTTAGCCTCCGTAGTAAACAAACAAACAAAAAATCTACAAATAGCATGCAAATTACTTAAGAGTATCAATTATAGGCTGCTGCACTGTTAGGAGAGATCTCAGCCCTTCCTATGGAGGATGTGAAAGAAAAAAGAAAGCAGTGCAACGGATTAGAAAAATAATGGCCCCAGCTTAAGCTGTTTGAGGAACATCAGAAAGTCATCAACAACCTGAACACAGCTGGGGAGGAGGAAACTGATGGCCCTGCTCAGACACACATACTTTCCAGGCCCCAGGTCACCAAATGGTGGTTCAGTGCTCAGAATATGGATGCACACAATGGTTCCCTCATAAACTACATAGCAGCGAGGACAACTCGTGCATTGCCCCAGCTCTTCCTTTAAGATGCTTGTCACTTCATGCTTCATTCAGAACGGAAGGAAATTACTTTAAGCCCAGGCAGTACGTTCAGCTGCAAAAGGCTATTATTCAAAACCTGTCTGCCCTGGATTATGCTGAAGAGGAATTGTAAGATCAGGTCCAGCATGCAAAATGTGGGATATGTATTTGCCACTGTTCCTCAAAAGACCTGTGCAGAAATGTGCTGGGGTCGGGTCATTTTCTGAGTCTTTCTTCCTTTCGTAGCTGTATCCAAGAAGGGTCTAACTTGAAAATAAGTGTACACGCACAAGTCCCAAAGAGATGGGCTCATAAACAGATTCAGTCTTTCAGTTCAACAGCAATATCCTCTGGAGAAAATCCCCTAATGGCCAAGAATGCTTTTGCATCTCATATATTAAAGCTGATGCCTTCCTGTAATGAAAGAAAACCTGGTAGACTGCATATCTGGGAAGTCAACGAGAGGGTTGTTGGCACGGTGCCAAAATACCAGATTGCCTCTTTCCCATGTATGCGGCGTGGCCCCTCGGATAGGAAGTGCTGTCTATTCTCCCAAGACAGTAAAGTGCCTTTGCCACAAATCAGATTTAGATGAATAAAAAGAGCAATGTGATGCCTCAGAGTTTTCCCCATGTGGTCCTGTTTCATAGTTTCTCTTCTGTGTAACAATTTGCTACCGTATCAGATTACTGCTGTCCAGCTAAAAGAATTGCCAAGTGGGAAGATTTTGAATTTTATTTTCTGTCTTTGGAGTCTGAAAACACGAATATGTTGAATCTCCCACAAGCTGGCTCAGCTAAATGCAGATGATGGTAAGTTATATTACGTTTAAAGGTATTACAGGTTCAATATTAGCACAGTTAAACCTGAGATGCGTACTCCAAGTATTTTAATTTCTTCAGAGACCAACAGGATGGGAAATTAATTAAGAAAGTCTTGCTGAAATCGCATCTCTACTTTGGCCTTAGTTGCAGGGAAACCTGGTAAAATAGTCAGCTTGTGAGAAAGGATGTTTCAATGGGATGGAGCAAGACATCATTTGGGAAGTGAGAAATTGTATTCATCACGAACACCAATGCCCTGAATGATGGAGGATGTTATTGGTGGCTACTGCAAGTCATTTCATGGCCAGAGTAAAGAGAAGTGAGAGCGGACAGCCTCCAGTTGACAACTGCTCTGACACAAGAATGCTGACCATGCAATACAGGACAGCTTAATGGAGTAGTACGCTGAGGTCCACACTTCAACACATGCGTTACAAAAAGACAGTGCGAGAAAACCCTGTAACATGCCTCCTTTCCCTTTAATGTTAGAAGGATATTAGTGATCCTTGAGATGAATGATGTTGCTGTATTAATACATCCACAACACTGAAATTAATTTCAGATTCCAAACCATTAACAGAATCTCTAATAACTTTCAAAGGGCAGATGGGCTTCTCGGCTATTTTTGGATGTGTTTACTTAATTGAAATGCACAAAGCTGCATTCATAGAAATTTGGACTAAATCAACGGTCTTGTCTTCTAAGGCAGCAGGTAGGACTCCCAGCTCAAGGTCAAGGCTCAAGTTAAACACACCCTGCTTCTCAGTACACAGCTGCTTTAGGAGTCAGATGTCAAACTGAAGAAGGGAGGGGGACTCAAGAGTTCAGGCTTTACCAAATAAAATGGTTTTCATCTTTAAACCGGAAAAGCACTACAGCAAATTCCCTTCCTGCAAGCAAAGCTGTATTATGGCCTTCCTGCAAGCAAAGCTGTATTATAGTATCCACTTCATATAGGCTGTTTCGCTCTGATCGAAGACAGATTACACCAACACTTTTACTGACTCCTCTTCCCTTGTACAAATGTGTTCCTCTCATGTTATGCCAGAAGTCTCTTGTGGGCAGTGTAAATACCTACGTTTCAGACGCCTGCATTTCTTTTGTGGAATGCAAGGGCTTCATGTTCTTTATCTTTCCCTGCGGTTAATAAGTCAGTAGCTTGAAAAAAGAGAGAGAGAGAGAGAGAGAGAGAAAGAACGAACTCTCAATTAAGCACTGATGAAAAGGGGGGCAAATTGACTGCTCTCTCTATTTTATTTCTCATCCATTCAACATGCAAGAACAGGCAAGTGCATCTGAAATCACAAACTCTGACGCCCCAGGGCTTACACATTTTAATGCCCTTGCCAAAGCATCAGGCTATTAGGTTTGCCCAAGAAAAGTTTCCTTAGCTTATACTCTAGAAATTGAGACATCCCTGTGTAAATTTAGACTCTGATCCTACCAACTAATCCATCAGCTTAAGCCCCTACACCGGGTTTGAAGCATGGCCTAGCTGGACATTAGGGTTCTGTCCCTGAGGATCGGCATCCAAACTGAGGACCTAATGCTCATGAAAGATGTCAAATTCACCACACCCTGGAGGAGGCCAAAGAAGCTCCTAGATGCTGCCAAGCCAGCCCTCCCATGAGGCAGGAGAAGGATTTAGCAGTTATTTTTGTGCTGTGCTTGTGTTCCCTGGGAACAAGGTCCCCCACCGCTACATGGTAATAACTTGCCACTGCTGCTGGCCTGGGCTGGAATCAAAGTGATGACATGGGGCTACCTGGTTAACCCTCACCACAAGAAAGCCCCGGAGCCTTCCTGCCCCCACGTCTCGGATATGGGCAGGGATACGAGCCCTCTGCTTCCCTCCCCTTCTGCTGTCAGGAATACAGTAAAGCACAGCCTCAAGCCAGGGCCTTGGACAAGGTGACTCGACCAACAACCCCGTCAGGATAGAGACATCACTGTTCGTGGCATGCCAATTTCTCGTCCATCTAAACATCACACATCCTCTAAATCACTAGCTAGCGAGAGAGTGGCCAGAGCATATCAGCTTCCACTGACTTAGGATGAATAGTCTGGTACATATCTTCTGAGACTGCAACACTGAATTTACTTCAGAAAGCACAGACACAAAAGAAACTACTCAATGCAGAGACCTTGGCAAAGAGCAAGCCAGTCCAGGAGGAAACTCTGTCACAAACCGGGTAGGCAGAAGCAGCATTGATCAGCTTAAATGACATTTTTTTGTCATGGAAAAATCTACTGCTTAAAGACCAAGCTACAAATGCTCATCTCACTATTATTCCAGTCTCGGCATATAGATGCGAAGGCTGGAAACCCACCCCAGGCATGGACAGCTCTCCGAACGCCTTGACGAGCCAACGCGTCAGGAAAGCACTGACTACAAAACAAAACTAAATGCGTAACAAATGCAAAGATTCGGAAGCGGCTCAAACCCTCCTCTCCAGGGTTATCTGGAAAACAACAGCCCGCGTCCCAGATGCTCCCAGGAATGACAGCCAGCGGCAGGTGGGCCCTTCGACAGCTGCACGAGGAAGGAGCCCCTCCGCGAAACGCTCCCGCGAGCGGCAACGCGCACAGGCTCCGACACCACCCAGGTCTGTGCCTATGGCAGATCCAGAGCTCCGGCGTGCAAAAGAGAGTCCCTATTAATAACCGCGAGTGGGTTAATAAGCCGAGGAAGAGCAACGCTGAGAAATGGTGTCGCTTTTTGGCCAAAAGTGGTAAACTGGCAGCCTCTCCCGTCCGCGTGAAAGCCCACGCGTGAGCGTGTGCCTCAGAGCAGGGGGTCAACCCTCGTGAAACCCGAACCCATGAACGCCCCAGAGCTCGCGGCACTGCATGCTGCCCTGCCAGGCAAACCCTCCTCCTGAGGAGGAGCTGGGCACGGGGGGGGGGGGACGCCAGCTCTGCTTTTCGCTCCTCTTTTCACTACAGGAAAATCCTAGAGCGGGCTTTTTCCCCGCCACAGACCCCTATTCCCACCCGGGGATGCGGCTGGGCGCCTGCCGGCAGCCGCACCCGCGGGGCACGGACGCGAGGCGACACGCCGGGCCCGGGCCCCGCCGCTTCCCGCCCGCGGGAGACTGCACAAGGCGGCGCGGGGTCCGCCCCCGGCGCTGGAGCGGGCCCAGAGCCCGGGCAATGGGCCAGGCTCGCGGGGACGCCCCGGCCTTTGTCCCGGAGCCCGGCGGGGCTGGGATGCGGCCGGGGAGAGAGCCGCCGGCTGCCCCGAGAGAGCCCCCGCCGCCTTGCACCCGGGCACCTCCCCGGGCACGCACCCAACCTCCCCCGGGCACGCGCCGCCCTCCGCACCTGGCGCGCGATCTCCGCCGCCGCCATGGCCCCTTCGCCGCCAGCCGCCGAGCAGTCCCCGCCCCTGGGCCGGGCCCGGCCACTGCGGCCGCGTGGGGAGCCGGCCCCGCCCGCCGCGATTGGGGTGGGGGGAGGCAGAGCATCCCCAGGCACAGCACCCCGGCCGGGGCGCGGGGCCGGGGTTGGGCTACATCGGGGGTCCCCACCTGGCGGGCGCCCAGCCCTGGGCATCTCCGGGGGGACGTGGGAGAAATGGTGGCAGGGCGGATTTCGTGCTCGTGATGATCGTAACGGGCATGGGAGGGGGCAGGTGCGCTCGGAGGCGGCCGCCACAGGAGAGCTGGGGGACCGCTGGATGAGGTGACCTCCGGAGGGCCCCACGACACCGGGATCCTGCCGCTGTGGGGGTGTCCAGGGCGCCCAGCTCCCCCTGGCTGCTGGAAAACCCGGACCAGGAAGGTAAGAACCAGTCACTCAGGAACGTCCCAGCTGTCGCTGGTGTTTACTGGGAACCAGGTCATTTCAGGAGTGGTACCCACCGATCACCCGCAGCCCTGGGGGCAGATTGGTACGTGGGCATCATTTGCAACTGCTTACACTCCTATCTAGCACACACATATATACATACGTGCACGCACATCTATCTATCAATTGGTATGTATGTAGATACATACCTATCTATCGATATGTATGTAGATATCTACGTCTAGATCTATCTTATCAATAGCTAGATATAGGCATATATATCTGCATACACGCGTGTTTGTGTGTGTACCTATCGATACCTGAATGGGCAGATCTAGGATTTTGAAAAGGGGGATGCAGAGGGCAAGGGGCATCACGGGTGAAACAACACCTATTTTTCTCCAGTTAAAAGGAAACTAGAAGCTTTACTCGTCTGTCGGGGCCTAGGGCTGGATTACGAAATTTAAAAACAAATACAACTTCACAGGAATGAATTAAAACCAAATCTGAAGGGCTGTGAAATGGGAGCTTCGCGTCCAGGAGCAGTGAGCAGACAGCAGAAATGGCCGAACAAAGACTAGTTTGACTGGTGGAACATGAAGATCTTTAAAAAGGAGAGAGTGTTGTTAAATGAAGAGTGGAGAAGGGGTCAGGGAGATGATAATGAGCCATGAAGTCAGGTGAGTCCCTTAGCACTGCCAGAGTAGAAATGCTGCTGCCACTGCCAGGCGCTTGGCTGCAAACTTTGGGTGGGCCAGGAAACAAAGGTGGTGCATGTGTACCAGTGTCCTCCTCCTGGATCTGCCCTTGCATGTGTGTACACACACACACACACCACCCCCACTAAAGGTTTGAAAAAATAAGCTAGACATTGACTATCCCTTATTCATGACATTCAGACACAAAAAGCACTTTTGTCATTGAACTACTCACAGTAGAAGTGCCTCAGGAGTGGGAAAACCTGCTCTGTCCCCAGAAATATTATTGCCATTTGATGGGAGCTGCTCAAAGCACAATGTGGTGCTGGGATCTTCAGGCCCTATTTAGGCACCTAGTTCTCCGTGAAATCATTGGGCCTGGGCCTCAGTTATTCCTGTAAGGAGGGGACTACTTTCAGTTTCCATCCGTCACTGGGAGTTGCAGGTGTGCCTTCAGGCCTTTACAAAATTGTCAGGTTAGACCTGGTTCCCATCCTTTTCTGGGATCTTCTGAAATGCTGCCCTGGGCTTGTGTGGAGCGCTGTTAAAGCAAATGACCTTCTGTATGGGAACAGGAAACAGCTGTGGGAACAGGTCTGAGTGCTGGTCTATCTTCTTAGGAGCATGAGTATGGATCTAGGTCCCTAGTCGGGCACACAGATTTAACAACGTTGGCCATAGTTCCCAGAGGGTGAAAGAGAAAGACTTCCTTTAGTATCTCTGATGGTCAGGAAAAGTCTGTTCCATGGAAAGTGTTATCCAGAAGCCTGGATCCTACAGATTGGCAGCTGTCCTAAGAGGGATTGACTGAAAATCAAGTATTTAAAAGAACTGACAGAAGAAAGCCCAAATCTAGAACACATGGAAGACCCAAGCCTGGCCTCTGAGCTCAGCAGAATCGGGAAATAGCTCCTGGCCTGTACTTTTGGACAATTTTGTGGAAAGAAAAACCAGACTCTATAACCAACCTCCCATCAGTACAATGCTGATGATACCGGTGCTGCTGGCATGGTGAATGCTTGCACCCCTTTTTCTTTCCCTCTCTGAGGGGTGGACTTTTAACAGGCAGGTCTCGAGAGCCCTGCTTGCTTCTTCCTTTAGCTCTGTGTTTTAGAGGCTCTTTCTCTCACCCTGGCAAATTCCTCTCCCCAGGGCTACACCCTGCTGTATGATCCCTACTTTTATGTGTCTAGGCAGAATCGGTGGAAAACCCAACTTGAGCCACAGGGGCGTGCATGCAGAGGAAGGTCCTGGTCACCGAACGCCCCGCGGTCACCGTGTGTGAGGAGTGACCCAGCTAGAGAAAGCGTGTGTGGAATGAACATTTTTGCACAGATCAGAGTCCCTTGCACAAAGCCAGGGCAAGGGCGGGCCGTGACTGTCACCGAATCCCCAATCACAGTAGCCAGGGGCACCTCATGCCTTGTCCTGTTGTACCAATAACCCATTCCTTGACTAAATGCTCAGTCACTAAAAAAGGCCCCACTACCAGCAAGTCTGAGGGCTGATCCGGTGAGATGAAGAGGCCTCGCAGTTCTCGTTAACACAAGGAATATACAAAGAAGGAAGGCATAAGGCTGGGCTTAGTGACCTCAATGAGATATGAAGGCACGCAGCCTCCGATGGGATGAAGCTTGCAGTGCCCAGCTCTCCTCAGCTTGTTTCCACCCATTTCAGTGGTGCAGGGTCAGCCCAGCTGCAGACAGCGATTGCTGTAAACCCAGCTGGCACATTTATTTCCTCTGCCGTCTCTGCTGAGTGTGATGTATTACGGCCATCATGGAGTGTAAACCGCGTTCATTCTCAAACTGCTAATTAACGGAGCCTTTCTTGTGCAGCTGCCTGAGTCCAAGAGCTGTCAAACGGCTGCTAGTCAAAGGGAAGAAAATATTACTTCCTCTGATGTGAGTTAGAGATTTCCTGTTGGCAGAGGGGGAGGTTAATTCAGAGAGAAATGAGAGTTGTAGGCCTGAGCTGCCAACCATTTTCACGTTTCCCTATGCAGTGCCTACTTCCACCTCCCAGGCCCTAGTGCAAGAACTGGTGCAGTCTGCAGACCTGGGGAAATGGTCTCGTGCCCTGGGGAGCCTGAGATACGGAGATGCATCCTCTAGCTAGGTACCTCTTGAGTGATAGGCAAGAGCTCCCTGAGCGTCATGACCGTCTTTGACTCCTGAGCTCATACTGCCTTGCGCATGGGTCTAAATGACTGTGGTTTGCTAAGTGAAAATATCCTACAACGTGGGTGGTGCCTTATTGTCAGAAGCCCCTCTAAATGTGCCTTATTCCATGTGATATCTTTAAAGCTCCGTTACCAGGACCTAATCCAACGTCCATTGACTCGGTTGGAGTTTTCCATAACAATTTTTCAGTATGTATGTGTGTGTATACACAAATGCTAACAATATTTTAATATGGTTCTAAATAAAGATTCTGTTTTCAAGGTTTAACCACATTCTCATGAATCCAGAAGTGAGATTCTGCTATGCATAATAGAGAAGTACCCTTATAAATGCATACAAAATGAGAGACCCTGGAATCCGCAGGAAAAAAAGCAAAACAAAAAACCCCAAATGGTTAAAACTAATGCTCGGTTTATCTAAATACCACACATTCCCCCAATACTAATGCTGACTTGTGGGTACGAAGTTCGCTGAGGCCACATTTCATTTTATGGTTTGGGTTTAAGGCTCTTACATCTGTATGTCTCATAAATTCTTTGCTATTTAAAAGAAATATTTATGTGTTTATATGTGGTTAGGGTTTATCATACTGATTTGAGCTTTTCCCAGGAACAGGATCAATGGCTATCTCACTATTTTAAGTTCTAAATACAGCCTGATGAAAACAATAACAGCTGGACTTTTCCGAAGGCCTATAGGGATGTCCTATGGGAAAGCGAATGGATGTGAATACTTTTAAAAATACCAGCTGATAACATTCACTCTGTAACTCTCATGGCCAGTGACTCTGGACACTGAATCAAATTCCATAATAAAGTCAATGTAATAACTTTACATTTAACCATTTGTAGTATTTCTTAATGGAACTGAAAGGATAAAATATACCTGGTCTTTCAAGCCACACCTGAAAAGTCTTTCATTTGTTTCCAGTAAAAAAACAATTAAAATACTAGCTATTTTGCTGCTTACTTGTAATTAAAGTATACCATAAAACTGACTTGGGTAACATAAATAATGCTGGTCACCAAGGGTTTAGGAAGAATGGATCTTGCCTAACTCATTTGATATCATTTTGGGATAAAATGACAAGCTTGGTTTATAAAGCTTGATGGAATATATATTTGGATTTATGTAAGACATTTGAGTTGGTACCACACTGTATTCATAGATACATAGAAAAATGAGGATTGGAAGGGACCTCAGAAGGTCATCTAGTCATCCTAAGATCAAACCTCAACTTCCCTTGCTGCAACTTGAGCCCATTGCTCCTTGTTCTGTCATCTGCCGCCACTGAGAACAGTCCAGCCCCATCCTCTTTTGAGCCCCCCTTCAGGTAGTTGAAGGCTGCTGTTAAATCCCACCTCAGCCTTCTCTTCTGTGGACTGCATAAGCCCAGTTACTAGGACTGTGCTAAGCTTTGGTCACTGATTTGATTCAGAGGAGATTCAGCCCGATTCGGGAGCCAAATCTCTGAATTCGAATCAAATCAGAAGACCCATTCATCTCTTGATTCAGAGCGATTTGGAGCAATTCGATGATTCAGCCATAGACACAGCTTTATGTGTTTTTTCTACGTGCCTTGAGGTACCAGGCATGGCTCGTGAACACTGAGATGCTGAGGTGGATGGAGCGTCCCACGGGAGCATGGACCTGGACCAGAAGTACTTCCAGTCCACTTCTGGATCCACTGCGGAGCACACAGGGGACCTCCCCACCCTGCTGGCTCAATGACTGGTGTCTCCTGGGTCTGGGGGGGCATCTGGGGTCCCCCCGTGACTGATCACTGAGCCGGGTGCGGTGCAGGGGGGTCCACGGCAAGCTCAGTGGCAGACCTGGAAGTACTTGTGGTCTGCTAACAACCATGAGGGGATCCCTCCACCCCTGTGCTCCTGTGGGACACTTCATCCCTTGATGTATATAGAAGAAACTTTTAAAGCTGTGTCTATGGCTGAATTGCTGATCCTCCAAATCAGGATCGAATCTTCAGGTTTGGCTGAATCTAGTCAGGACAGGGTACAGATGAATCAACTAATTGAATCACTGTTCCCCAAATCGGGCCAAATCCGAATTGAATACTGCCCGCTTCGCACAACCCTACCGGTTACCTCTGCCTTTCCTCAGAAGTCGTGTGCCCCAGCCCCTTGCCATTTTTGTTGTCCTCCAGTGGACTCTCTCCCATTGGTTCACATCCTTTCTGTAGGGGGGAGGCCAAAACTGGACACAGTACTCCAGATGTGGCCTCACCAGTGGAGAACAGAGGGGAAGAATCACTTTCCACGATCGGTTGGCAATGCTCCTATTAATGCAGCCCACTATGCCTTTAGCCTTGGCAACAAGGGCCCACTGTTGGCTTATGTTCAGCTTATTGTCCATTGTAGCCCCCAGGTCCCCTTCTGCAGAGCAGCTGCCCAGCCAGTCTGCCCCGGTCTGCACTGGTGCATGGGATTGCTCTGTCCTAAGTGCAGGACTTTGTACTTGTCCTTGTTGAACCTCATGAGAACAGTCCAGCTCCATCCTTCAGGTGGTGGAAGCCTGCTAGTAAATCTCCCTCGGTATTCTCTTTTCTAGACTAAATAAGCCCAGTTCCCTCAGCCTTTTCTCAGAAGTCATGTGGCCCAGCCCCCAAACCATTTTTGTTGCCCTCCACTGGACTCTCTCCAGTTTGTCCACATCCTTTCTGTAGTGGAGAGCCCAAAACTAAGCACAGTACTCCAGTTGTGGCCAAACCAGTGCAGAATCGAGGGGAAGAATCACTTCCCACGATCTGCTGGCAATGCTCCTATTAATGCAGCCCAGGATGCCGTTAGCCTTCTTCGCAACAAGGGCACACTGTTGGCTCGTATCATGATTAAGAAACTAGAATGATACAAAAGCAATGTGGCACACTTCAAATGGATTAATACCTGGCTAATCAAAAGTCTTTGTAAATTCAAGTCATCACTGAGTGGATGTTTCACCTGGGATCTGGATCTTTTGATCAGCTGGGCACAAGCAAACAATATTATTTCCTTACAGCTATAGATATAAAGTCCCAGATCCAGGAACAAAGAATGCAGGTTGGCGAATTCTCTTCTGGGAAGCAGTGACTCTGGAAAGGACTTGAGGTTAACAGTGGATAATAGTCATCTGAACATAAGCTCCCGATAACTCATCTGAAGTCACTGGAATTGTGCAGGTGTAAGACTGGCATATGAGACAGGAGCATCAGAGCCAGACTTCACTTGCAAACTAAACATCCGAGGGTTTGAAATGTACAGAGACGAAGAATCATTTGCTGATATGATTTGATGCTCATGTGATCCCATCATGATTTTGCTAAGGTCACAAAGATGGTAGGTAAAAGCTCATTCTCTAACCATCCACCTCTTCCATCCCATTCTCAGGCAGACAGATGTCTGGTGATGGGAACCAGGCTAACGAGCTGATGGACACAGAAGCCTGTACACCCGCTTCCTCTCCAGGCCCCTCTGATACCAACTTTCATCATATCTCTGAAGATTTTGCAGATAATGATGCAGCAAATCTTACTCTTGGGGGAAGCAGTATTGATAATTACAGTTAAAAAAGGGCAAATGCTTTATCTGGCGGCAACATGAAGGGAATGAACTCAAGGCTGCATGTCCTTTGAAGCCAGTGAGAGTCCTGTTTGAATAAAGACTTCAAGACCAGGCCGATGGCTTCACAGCTCCAGAGCAATATCATTCTCATGACACAGCAGAGTGCCCAGCTCTTTTTCTGTAATAAGTAGATGAACCCACCTCTGGCAGTAACTAGATGCCAGTTGTTGCCCCTGACAGAAGGAGAATAATATTGGATGGTATCATAGAAAATCTCCAAGTGCTTTACAAAGCTGGTCCATAATACCCCACTTTATAGAGGGGGAAATGGAGCACAGAGAGGTTAAGTGAGTCGGTGAATCACCAGAAGTCACAACCCTCCTACCAGAGGCTAGTAACTGAATCACACAGCTCCACAAAATGAAACACATGGACATGCATAGTTTGACCTCCGATTGCTTTAGCCTCCTGAGGTGACGCAGTCTCCCTACGTAGAAAGAGAATCTGTGGCATTAAATGGGGGCACAGTGCAGCCCAAATATGAGAGATACTGGAGGACACTGGTAGGGAGCAAGGATTCTCTAATGGGGCATCTGAACACAACCTTTTTCTAATATCACTCCCAACTATGTAGCTGATCCAATAAAAAAGTATTACCAAGAAAACCTTGCTTCTTACATAGTCCCTAGATGTGGCTATAACAACAATCAAACCTTCCTGCCTTCAGGACCTTAAGGTATTTTAGCCAGGGGACTGTAGTAGTGACTGGCTGACATGCAGGGGCTGGCAGGACTCTTAGGTAATGTATAACTACCCAACAGTGCCTTGTTTATAGAGCACTAAAAGCTGAAGGAGGAGAAATGAGGTGATCCAGAGACAGATAAGCAAGGGAGGCTGGAGAGAGGGGCAGATCAAAGGCAACCTGAGATTAAAAGCACTTAATGTGTAATTAATAACAATGGCCAGTGGAGAAGCAGGACTGATGCCTTTTCAGACAAGATCAAAGATTGGGCTTGTCATTGAAATCCAGAGCCAAAGCTAAATTGACTTCTGTGGGGGTAAGGCCAGGCCTTTTGTTGTAATCCTCCAGATAACTAATGCAAGAGCATGCTGAGCCCTGCGCAAAATCAGGGGAAGACGCTGTCTGTTCCAAGGGCTTTGCAGGCAGAAGCAGGAGACCCCACGGCTCCAGCTGGGCAGGGGCGGGCAATTATTTTGGGCAGAGGGCTGCTTACAGAGTTTTGGCAAGCCATTGAGGGCCACGTGACAGGCAGCCCCGAGCAGACAAATATTAATTTTCTAAATTTTTTAGGTGCCCCATGGGCTGGATAGAATGGCCTGGTGGGCCGCACCTGGCCTGTGGGCCACATTTTGCCCAGCCCTGAGCTGGACGCATCTGAGGTCAAACCCAGTCTTATGCTCTCACTCGCTACAAGCTGTTAGGCTCAGGTGCTTCTAACTAAGCAGGCAAGCTTCCTGTTTCTCCTGCCCTGCCTGCTTAGACGTCATCCAATACACAAACCACCTTCATACCAAGCAGCAAAGAAGTGAAGCCGTGTGAGCTCCCCGGGCTGCCTTTCCTGTCCGCTCTGCTGATCTCACCCAGGCTCCAGCAATGCCCTTTGGAAATAGGACAGCAAAGTCAGTACAGCATGTCACCTCTGCTCAGCATCACAGAGCAGCCCAAACGTGTTGCCTTAATGTAGGGGTGGACAAAACATAGCCCACGGGCCAGATTCAACCTGCCAAGCAATTTCATCTGGCTAACCCACACGCCCCCACCAACTAATTATACCTCACCCAGCCCACACACCTCGCTCTCACCCTCCTGCAGGGAAGGGCCCAGCCCAGTTAACATGCAACTCCTGGTTGGGGCTGCTGCTGCCATTGCTGCATCCTCATGGGTGCCTGCTAGGCTTCCCCAGCATTGCTCTGGGTGCCAGGTAGGGAAGGGGCAGGGGACAGCTGGGCAGGAGCATGGGGTTGGGGCTGGCGACAGCACAGAGCTTGTGCCCAGGGCAGCGGGGGGAGCATGGAGCTTGGCTGGGCAGGGTGTGGGTGTGAGGGAGGGTGGGCAGTGGGGGACCCCCTACACACTTTCCCCCCACCCCATAGCACACCTGCTGGCAACAGCAGCAGCAGGCAGTGGGCGCTCAGGGTGCCTGTGGCCTATGCAGGCACTACTGCCTGGCAGCTCCAGCCAGCACTGCATGTGGTAGCAAGAACCGCAGCCAGGCCAGTCTGCCGCTATCACACGGGGCTCCCTGCAGTGCACATGCAGCTCCCAGCACTCACACACCATCAGGGGAGGCCCTGCCTTGCAGGTCTCAGAATTTCACCGGGAAGCAGTCAGCAGGGTTCCCCTCCACTGCCACTGAAGTCCTGGGCCCTGCATGGCAGGAAATGGTGAAGGCAGCTAGCTCCATCACTTCGGGTGTCCCCTGGTGGCATGTGAGTGCTGGGAGCTGCACGTGTGCCATGGGGAGCCCCCATACGATAGCATCGGGCCAGCACCCCAAGCACCTGCTGCTGCTGCCACTGGTGGTAGGGACTGTGCACCGTGGGGCACTCCCTCATACCCCACAAACACCACATACCCACACCCTGCCCCCACAACCCCCCTGCCCATACACCCCCCAACATATCCTGTTGCCCCCAACACACAACCGCACTCCCTCACACCCCCCACAACCCACCAGACGCACCCAACCACATCCCACACACAATATACAAGAGTAAGACTTTTTTAGTTATTATACAACTATTTCTATATACACTATGCAAACAGAAATCATGAGAAAAATATTTTTTGTAGTAAAACTAAAATATGTTATAGTAGGCATTTGACTTTCAGCGTATGATTTGGGGGCTTTTTCTAGTTCCAAGATGGTTCTCCCCTCCCAAAAGGAGTACTTCTGTGGGGTAAAGGGAGGGACTCCTGATTGCAAAGGGCAGGGGTTAAGGGCAGGACTTCTGGTCCCACAACCGGTCCAGGGGCAGAGCACTTGTCAAGGTACAGGGCTACTCTTGTGGCCTTTGGTAGTTCACCAAAACTCATTAAGCGGCTCTCCAGCTGCAATAAATGCCCGCCCCTGCCTTAGGACAAGAAATCATCACACCCTTTTCTAGACACACCAGCATTTCATGTCAGCAGCCTCACATAAGCCAGTATTTCTTCTTTCAATGCTCAAAAATGGGCTTTCTGGGCAGGAGGCAGGGGAATAATAATGCAGCTGCTGGATCAAACTTTGGAACATAGGTTCATAGAGAGTGAGGCAAGGATTAATTAGATCTTAAATGCCATGCACCAAAAAGACAGCACTGTAGTCCCCTCTCCATGAGATTCCCCAGGAGGGGCTGCTGCCGGGCCCGGGTCACAGAGATAGGGCAGTTCCCTCCCTCCCTCCCGCGCGTGTTGGGGCTTTGGATCTCATTGATCTCTGCACTGTGCTGCACAACAGAGTGCCCTACGTGTATCATTGAGTCCAAACTGATCTCCGCACACAAAGAGACTCTGCTGCATTGTAGAGATGTCAAGCGACGATCACATCTACAGCCAGGAGCAACCTGTCAGGGGTGGTGGAGCAAGACGAAGATGCTACCATCACATTTCAGTGCCTCATTGGAAGGTCCCACCTGACTCATCAGGGGATTTCCGCCACAGCGTGAATTCTACCCATTGCAGCAGGAATCCCCTTTAGCCAGGCTGTCTTAATGTGATGCACCACATCACTTCCTGCTCTCCTCTTTGTTAGCAGCTGGCCATCCTTCCCTGGAACAGACAGCCTGCAATCGCTTTCTGCAGCTCCCCGCCCTGCTCCATGCCGTGTGAGAGCTGGTAGTGCAGAAAGGCCCCTTTCTGCTCACTATGCCCCGGTATTTTGTACCGACTCTCCTTCTTCCTGTAACACAGCTGGTCACTGCAGCACTTTCATTCCATGATTCTCTACGAACGAAACCCAGAGGCCAGAGCCTGCAAGCAGCTGACAGCAGGGACTTTCCATGAGTGAGGTGTTCAGAGAGCAAGGTTAAAAAGGGTCTTATCAGCAATTGTCCAAATCCTGCCATTGCTCCTGGGCAGGTAACTCCGTGTGACAGCAGAGGAGAGGCAGGATAGTCCCCTGGTTACAGTGCCTCTGACACAAACGTCTTGTTTGATCCCAGGCAAACCACTTACCCCTCTGTGCAGCTAGTGCCGAGTTAAGTCTCCAGCTCTAGGCCACTCAGGCCTTGTCTAGAGACTTCTGCACTGAGGTTATGCCCAACTCAAGTAAACTTTAGCTCTGCTCTAGCCTACAGACCTGACTAGTGGCCCAGCGTAGTGCCTTCCTGCCATGCCCCTTTCCTGGCCTGCACCTGGCACACCCTGAGGGCAGGGTTGCCCTGTCTGCACCAAAACTGTTTTAGGGGTGTGTGTCAGTGTATGGGGGGCAGCTCTGCCACTGAGCATTATACACGGGGCAGTAAGAGCAGTAGCGACTACAGTCTGCTACCACCTGTGGCGTGGGGTGAGGGGGAAGATGCTTTCCCAGCAGCCTCGTGTAACAACCACAACTGGTAGCACAGCTGTGTGTGAGTCGGGCCGCACCATGCTGGCAGATTGCTGCTATGCCACAAGCATCAGTGCCTTGGGGCCCTCTCTAGGCAGCCCTCATCCTGCCCTGTTTGCTGGGAGCTGTCAACCAGAGGTGAAACACGGTCTTTGGCAGAGTGCACAGCAATCCAAGGGTCAGGTGGACAAGCTGGGAACCACTGGGCACATCTACACATGTGGCAGACTGTGCAGCTTGTGCAGTCATTTACTAGTTGGTTAAGCAAGTACTAAATGACTGAGCAGTAACCAGTGTTACTGCGCAGTCCCATTGCCACACGGTTATTTTTAGACACTACTGTGCTGTAGCATCAGCATCACGGTTTGTGCTCGGCAGCGCTATGGCACTGTAGCAACAAGCTACAGAGCAGTATCTCAGTGCTACTTCACCATAGCATCTTGTGCAGATACGCCCACGGCGTTGTACATGGATGCCTTTCTCTGTAGACTTTCATCATGTTCTTTACTGCCACCAAAGCAGAAGCAGAGGCGCTTTGGTACCCCACGCTGTGGCCAGGTCAAATGTGGACCAAGGCAGAGCGGGAAAACATTGCTGCCATCTCACTTGGGAAGCTCTGAGGGCCAAGGACACTGCCTTTGGGCCTGGGGCTGGTCCAGGGGGTGGCACAGTGGTGGCCTGGTCCATCTGGGAGCCTGGGGTTTCTGGGCGACCCTACGTTGCAAAGAAACTGTCCGTGGAGCCCACGCAAAGCCAACTTCATGGATCTCAGTTGATTCCTAGGTGTCTGTACCATATGGCAGCGATTGGTGGCCTGTGTTTTTAGTCCCACAATTAAATGGGACAGGGAGTCTGAAATCCTCTCTCATGGCCCTTCCTCTGAGGTCCGTGCATGCATTATGAAGGCTCACCCCTTCTCTGCTTCCTTAAGGGCAGGACCTTTTTGAGACCTACATACAGAAGTCACTGGAGAGTGACAAAGTTAAAGAGTTTTCTATCCCAGCTTGAGGCATGATGCCACGTGGGGGCACTGGAGAGTAATTTTCCCTTATTCTCATTAGCTTTTACTTTCCAAAGCACAACATGGTCTGAGACTACTACAGGAGAGGGGCGCAGGCTGGTCCCATTGTGAACCAAGAGCTGTCAACCGGACAGCTGGTGCTGTAGAGCGTGTGTCAAGGAAGACCCAGAGCTGGCCCGACTGCTAGTCGTTCTCTCCTCTGACCTAGGACACGTTGTTAGTGCCGGGGGACACTGCTTGCCGTATTAAAAAGTATTAAAAAGCTGCTCAGGAAGGAAGCCAATGAAGTGCCCCACACCTGTCACGCTCAGTGACTTGAAACGAAAGCTGCTGCCCTCTGGGTTTTCTGTGATCTCTGCGTGTGGGTGTTCACAGCTGGGGCTGGACCAGTTTGGGGGCCAGCACTGACTCTGTCGGCATCGATGCATAGTGAGAACTTAATGGAGACAGTGCGGGGAGGGCTGCGTGCTGCCGCTCCAGAAGCACAGGCCCCTATTACTTGACTGAAAGGAGACTCTCCCCTACCGGGTAGCACTACAGAGCTTATGATGCCCAGCCCAGCGGTTCTGAGTCTATGCAGCAGATAGCAGTCGGTCCCTCAGGCACAGTCACTTCATCCCAGGGAACTCCCCAGGGAAGGGAAGAGCCGTCAATGTGCGGCACATTCCTCTGAGCCCCTTTCTAGGGAAGTCAGGGAAATACCAGTTGAAGAGCAGCTTCCTAGAAACACTCCGCCTGTTGCTAAGCCCAGCCCTGCAGCCCCTCCAGCTCAGGGAAAGGCACTTATGCTTTCTGTCTCTTGTTTCTGACCCTGCTGCTGCATGTCTGTGCAAGCGCCTGGCCCGACTGTTTGTCTCTCTTTGCAGCATTGCAGCCTGCAGGCTCCGTGCTGCAGCCAGGGTGGAATTTTGTCTGCTTGCAGGGAGGTGGGACTGCCCCGCTGCAGATCCCCACCAGGCGAGGAGGTGAATGCCAGGCACACAGCTGAAGGAGGCCAGTCACATGCAAGTGCCTAATCCGTCTTAGTCAGAAGTGAGGACAAAGGTCACTTCGCTTACCGTGCAGTTGGACGCACGGGTGGCAAACTCCCCGCACGGGAACTTGGCAAGGAGCAGGCTGAATGCTGCCGCAGAGAGAACACCAGCCCGCCGTTGGGATTGGCGCCAACCTCAAGGTGCCCGGCAGGACACAGGATGCCCATGCTGCTACCCCTGCACAGGTCCGGAGCTGAACAGGTAAGGGGTGGCTGGTCCAGGGCAAGAGCCACAATTTGCAGTCTGCTCCCGTGGACTGAGGGCTTCTTTTCCCCTGCTGTTGCCACGGGTGCATGAGAGGAGGAAGGAGGAAGTCGTGCAGTTCCCAGCCTGCAGAGCCAGTGAGGCAGCGGGTGTGATGTTGTTAGCAAATTCTACCAAGAGCCACCAAAAACCACCTAGGAGGAGAGAAGAGGCAGCCCCTGACCTGGGGGGTTCTGCTGGATATTCAGAGCCAGGGGGCAGCTCGTGCGGGCAAGGGGGAAGGAGCTCTCGCTTCCACCCCATGAAGCCCTGCACCCCGGGAAGCCTTTGAAAAGCAGCACTGGCTCAGCAAGACGGCGCGGCGCGCGCCTCAACTCCCTTCAGTCCTGCTGCTGCCTGGAGTGTATTACACAACCGGCATTTCTTCCTCCCCAGCACAGCAGCTCAAAGCTGGTTCCTCTTTGCAGCATTTCTAAAGCAGAAGCAGGAAGCCCTGCAGGCTGAGAGCTCCGGAGCAGAGCCCAGTGTGCCCCAGCCTGGACTCTGCCCTGCAGGGAGGCGAGTGTGACCCGGGGAGAGGCTCCCGGGGCTGTGAGGCAGCATGGCCAGGTGTGAAGGGGAAGGGAGCCTGAAGCAGCTGAAGATCCCTGAGGCTGCTGAACCACATGTGCTGCCGGAGGCCTCCCAGCCGCCGCCAGAGGCAGCTTTTCACAGCCCAATGCCCAGCCCCAAACTTCAGATGATAACACCAGGGAACAGTGTCCGGCGACTGTCCAAGATGGATCCCAGCAGGAGCCTAAGCAAGGGGAGCTGGGGACGCAGCTCTGGCAGTGCGCGGCTCTCCATAGGCCCAGGCAGCAGCAGGAGGAAGGGGCTGAAGGAGGTCCTTCTGCAGAGCAGTGGAGCCGAGGGTGCCATGTGGCTGGCAGCAGCCCAGAAGATTGCCAGCGGCAGCAGCCTGTCTGTGGGGGCGCAGCCGGAGAAGGAGCAGCCACCGGAGCAGAGCCCTGATGAGCTGGCCCTGGCCCTGGACCCTCTGGAGCACGAATGGGTGCTGACAGTGGCTCAGGGTGAGTCAGAGAGCATCCTGCGGCTGCTGGACATGGACGGGGGCCTGCTGAGCAGGAGGGATTTTGTAACGGGCTTCACAGCCCTCCACTGGCTGGCCAAGCACGGTCGCCACGAGGACCTGATCAACGTGATTTCCCATGCACAAATGAAGGGCTACCCTGTGGATGTCAACATACCTGCAGCCAGTGGTGGCCTGACCCCCCTGCACCTAGCTGCCTTGCAGGGGCATGAGATGGTCATCAAGGTCTTGGTGGGTGCCTACGGCGCAGACACCAGCCGGAGAGACCACAGCGGGCACAAGGCCTGGCAATACCTGAGAGCTGACTCCTCCCAGGAGCTGAAGGAGCTCACGGGAGCTTTGGAGGAGGACCTGGCCCAACTGGGGGCATACAACACCAACAACAACTGCAGGCCGTCCAAAGAGGGCTGTGCAAGGGCTGGGGATTGTGTGGACTCGGCGGCTGGGCGGGGAGGCCTGCTGTCCAGGCAACTGTCCTCCTTCCGGAGGTTGGTCAGGCAGGCACTTGCTTTCTTCCAGGAGCATTAAGCTTTCCTCTGGGGCTAAGGCTCTGTGGGCTGTTGCCTGCAACCTCCGTCTAGATAGCAAACCCTGGGGAGGCAGGGACTGCCACTGAACCAGGGCTAGTCAGCAGCACCCAGGCTGGAGAGCTGGCGGCCTCTGCAAACCTGTGGCAGGCTGGAGCCTGCCCTCAGACCTGTGTGCATGTGCCTCCCCCATCTGCTCAGCCCCTTGCTATTATGCACACATTGCTAGGGCAGGATTTGGCCCTGCAAGAGCTCTTTTGCCTCTGAGGGTCATTGCTCCCACGGCAGAACTTTCCCACCTTGAACAGAGGCCTCGCCAGCACCAGCCCTGCGGCCTTATCAGCTCCCACCCACCAGGCTCTCTGCACAGCACCGATTGCAACGGTCTGCCCTGGCGCCGGGGTGGGAGGGTGACTTCTGAGCAGGCTCTTTGGCACTGATCCCATTCTGATTTCCTGCCTGCCCCCATGCTGCGAGTGAAGACAGAGGCCTGGGCACAGGCACGCCTTCCTTCTCCAGAACCTCTCTGCTTGAAGTCCCGAGCAGCGATGGTCACAGATGGACGGGAAGAGGAAGCAGGGGCTTGTGGTTAAAGCTGAGGGCAGGCAGCAGGGTCCTGGGGATCCATTCTCAGCTCTGGAATAGAATTTGTGTGTGGCCATGGGCATGTCTCTGCGAGTCTCTGTGCCTCAGTTTCCCCATCCATGAAACAATCCTCTGGCTCCCTGCTGGGCTGTGGGATGGCAGCAATTACTATTTGTCATGTACCTCCAGGCCTTTGAACGGAGGATGCTGCAAAGCGTTATTAAATGTTTCACAACAGGCTGCTGAGAATGTGGCCTCTACATGGGGAAGCAGCAGCAGCTGTGCCTTGAGAGACACAAAGCCTCACGAGGGATAAATATGGAGGAAAAAACTCCATGGCTGAGGACAGAGAGACTCCCAGAGCGAGGAGGGATGGGAGGGT
This sequence comes from Caiman crocodilus, assembly GCA_030014935.1. Taxonomy (NCBI): domain Eukaryota; kingdom Metazoa; phylum Chordata; order Crocodylia; family Alligatoridae; genus Caiman; species Caiman crocodilus. The sequence goes on from JAGPOW010001327.1 coordinate 15,039,050, forward strand.
CATGTGAGGGCAGTCACTCCCATGCAAAGGAGGAAAGGAAGGGAGCCAGGACAAACAGAGTCACTGGTGCCAGGGGAAAGGCAGCAGACTGGGAGAGTACCATGGCATAGGTGGGTACCATGGCATTGCAGGAGGGAGGAGCAGGTGAGGCATTGCCTGGATATGTGCAAAAGGCAGGAAGTAAATAAGGTTATCTGTAAGGAGCAGACTAGGGACAAGAAGCAGCTGCTGCTATCTCCGTCTGAATGCCCTTGATTGTATCTGCAAGTGTATTAAAGGTTGAAGTCCTGGCTCACCTGTTTGAAGTGCACTCTATTTAGCTGGCACATGGCCCTTTGCCCAGTTTGATTTAAGTTACTTGCTGTGGCCACAAAAGCCGCGGCGGGATCCAAATATCCTCAGGCAAACATGCACCTCTTCCTCCCTGCCACGCAGCACAGGGAGATCCTTCTGGTCTGATCCCTGGCTTTTTGTAGTCCTGCTCAGTGATACAACTGTAATACTGCCTTGTGGGGGTCCCCAGGTCTCACAGATTTCTCTCCCGGATACAAGTGACAATGGTATTTTAGCTGGCCACTGCGAACACAAGGTTAGCCCTGGTCCCTTTGCTGTTTGTGCAAGGCCACAAATCCTGCAGGCCAAAGGAGGTTCCTGAGCCCAGATCCTTAAAGGTGTTTGTGTCCCTAATTCCAGGGGAGTTTACATGCCTAAGTGCTATGAGGATTTGGGTTTCTGTGATCCTCTTTGGGATCAAATTGTGCGTTCACTTGCCCATTTCTGATAGAAACAACTCTTGATCACTAAGGAGAGAGAGAACCTACATGACTCTCCGTTGTACTGGGACTGATTACCACTAAATTTAGCAGTTGTAATACAACCTGTACCCTGGGAAGGGATCCATGCAGGTAATGCCTGATCTACAGAGATTCAGGATTACTTTAACTATAACGATTTAGAAACAGATCTAGTATAAGGGAATGAATGCCATGCTGACGTTGTTCCTGCATGCTAGCAGAGAATGGTTCACTTTAAGAGGGCTGCAGCAATTTCCCTACATCGGTTTCTAAATGGATGTAGTTGATTGGTACAAAAATCATGACAAAATAATTAAGTAAATCAGGTTTGGGGAAGGAAAGGTGTGACTGATAGCACAAACAAGAGCTATGATTTTCCTAAACAGTTTTGATCTTAGTTACTCCCTGTAGGAGTAAAAGCATGCTGCCGAGGAGAGGGGACATGGGATCATTATGGTGACGTGGGTCTCTGAGTAAGCACAGTAAACAAAGGCAAGAGGGAGATTTTACACTGAAGGAGTTCCTGGTTGCTCTGAAACTCGAGCAAAGGCTCATTTGGCAGAGCCCAGCCAGTCTTTAGCTCTGCTGAGGACTGAATCTCAGACAGCAGCTGCAAGAGTTCATCCACAATGGACTGAAAAACCCAGTGACATGATGCTGAACAGGCTCCCTCTCACTGCTAAAGGTATTTTTCCCTGTGGGTCTGGGGCCACATTCTGGACAGTCCCATTCTGGACTTCAAAAAAAGCAAAACCAGAGCTGCATTTACTATTAGTGACATTACAACACGCTTAAGCCTTGGACTTGTAAAGTAAAAAAACATGCTGGAATTACAAGTTCCAGAGAACGAATTTACAATGGACAGTATATCTCCATTTCCTTTGTTTATTCTGCTTCTGGGAAACCCACAGCACCTCGAGTGATCCCTTCAAGGTCTGGAAGTCTCAGTAGCATGGTTTATGTCTCTAGAACAGGGGTGTCCAACTCATCTGGCGTTTGGGCTAGAAGAGTGGTACAGAGTTGGTCCATGAGCTGGATCAGTCCTGTGGACCCTCCCAGCACTGTACACCAGATCCAGCACATCTGCTGCCCACTCCGGTGGGTTGGAGTTGGTGGACTACTGGACTGGTTGGAGCGGGCATTGTGGGTCCTGCAGGCAGGGCTAGTCTGGTGCATGCTATGTGCAGCATGTGGGTCAGCTTTGGATCCAGCCCAGGGGCTATATCTTTGACACCCCTGGTCTAGTGACTGAAATGAAAAATGAAGTCCTCACTTGTATTATTGGTGCCCTGGCTAAGACAAACACATCTCGTTAATTTCTTGGCTTTTCAGTACCACAGATACAGAGTAGTCAGTTTCTAGTCCATATTAAGACAGACTTTCAAAGCTGTCAAGGAGGTGTGGGCACCTTATTTGCATTACCAATGTGGGAAATGGGTGCCTGAAATCTCTGTGCATTTTTTTAAACCACAGCCCCAATTTCCTGGTGCTGCCCAAGGATACCACAATCTAAATAAACTGAGAAGGTGCTTAAAAAGCAAGACAAGCTACCACTGGAGTAAGTTACCATTTAAACACAAACTTTGTCCAGTGGTTCAGGTTTTGCAAAAATTTGGGGCGGTTTTCGATCACTTTTGCCTCTTCAAGTTAGGCTATTGAACCAAGAGGAATATTCAGTCTTTACAGTCCTTCCGGTAAATAAATATAATGCATTATTTTACAGAAAATATAGCTCCCTGCTGGAAGTTACCAGTGACTGATTCAAATAAAACAGCAGCAGCAAAGAGAAAATAAATCAATTTAACCTCTTGCCTGAAGGACCATTATCACACATACTTTATAAAATGATGGTCTAGTTCCAGGCTCAGAGCTGTAAATTAAATCAAGTGTGCAGGTGATTACCCTTCCTCAGGTCTGAGCAAAAGGAAGAGGCTACTGTTCAAGACAACCAGCTGGTAAGCCCCTAGGCAAAACATGTAGTTTAATTCAGCTCACACAGCTCCGCTGCATTCGCTGTTTCCCACACTAAGGAAGTTAAAGCTAAGTCAACTGCACCTGTTTGTCGGAGAAGTGACAAACAGCTCTGCAAGCGCCACGGGGTGTGACACCAAGGTTTTGAAACCTCAGAAAGCAGCTTGCTACCCACCAAGGAAATGAACTGTAGCAGAGCCTGGCTTTCCCCATAAAAAGTGCCGCAAGCTGGATTCAGTAGCAGGATGGCTTTGCCTCAGCCCCTTCACAGAGGATTAAAGCTGCAATAATGCCCTGCACTAAGCAGAATACATGCCCTGCTCAAGCTGGTGTGGAGGAGTGGATGAAGTAAGTGCTGCCATTGACTCATAACCTCCCTGTGTTTGTATCTGCCAGAAAATCTCCCAGTACAGTGCTCCTTGCATAAAAGGTGCTAGCCTAATGTAGAATGCAAGTGTAAGGGATTTGGCATGTTTATGTATTCTCTTATACTTGCCACTCCTCCATTCTTAGGTGGATCATAATTAAAAATGAATGTAGATTAATAACTAGCACCATCACTTAGTTGCTGACAGCTGCGCAAAGCAAAAGGTGGGAGTAGCCCTGAGTTTACCTAAAGCTTTAACTGTAAAGATAGCGCCCCCCCTTGCAGTCATCAACACAATCACACACTCCATTTTAAACCTTGGGAGTTACAGGCTATCCAATACCAGTCCTAAATCTGGCAACTGGAAAAGGAAACCATGACTGGGCCCGGTTTCCTTAAAACATCCTCTCAGGTCCGCAGCACAGAACTCGTTTAGCACTGAAATGCTAAAAGCGGTGACTGAGCACATGCTGTTTTACCTTAGTCTCTCCCTAGATTTGGCTTGTTTTATTTCTGGCAACTTGGAAAATATACAGTAACCCCCTGCAGAACTCACCCTCAGAACCGTTTTAAAGTCTAGCACCAGCTAGACTACATCTCTTCATGCCTAAGTACCTCTGAAAAATCAAGGTAGGCAAGGTTTTTTGGGTAGATGTGATGTTTTATTAGACCAACTAAATAGTTGGAAGAAAGTTCTTTGCAAGCTCTTAGGTACAAACACCCTTCTTCAGGCAATGGGAGACTCTTAAACAGTGTTTGTGTCCAAAAGCTTGCAAAGAACCTTTTTTCCATCTATTTAGTTGACTTAATAAAAGAGATCACATCTACCCAAAAAGCCTTGTCTGCCTATGTCCTTAAACCAACACAGCTGGAACCAACACTCCTTTGATAAAACCTAGCCCTTTGTGTACAAGTCACCATGATGTATTTTGACAACAAACCCATCCTAGCAGCTGCGAACATTAGCAAGCAGAATGCCAAAGGCAGGATAAATCCTGTAAAGATCACCAGGCAGAGTATTAGGCTGAGGACTATCTGGTGGCTATTGTATGCATCAGTTTCCAAAAGGTGCTGCTAATTTACCTATTCATAGGGTATCCTCTTCACATTCTGCAGGAGTAGCTCTCACAAGGGCAGCCATCTCTAAGCAGTTGCTCATCTTTTCTTCTAAAACCTAGGTTATAAGCCTTGCTTTTTTTTTTTACAGGTAAAGATGGCAAAAGGGTGCAAGAGGGGGATACTAATTGTGCCTGCTGGTTGCAGGCAATGGACAGAACTACTTTCCACAGCAATTAATGCTCCCATAACAGCTCCTACTTTCCAGATTTATCCACTGCTCCATACATTGTGGTGTCTTAAATAAATTCAGCCAAAACCATTAAAGCTCATATTTATTAACAAATCTGTAAAGAGGTGATACAAATTCAGTCAATACATATATAAGCGTTGCACAAAAGAACACTAACAGAACACCAGGGCATTGCTTTTCTGCTGTAACGGTTCCAAAATGCCTCTGACCAGCCTGTTTTGGGACTATTTTGTTTTTTAAAAAGTTGACAAGGTTCATGGCCTTCAAAGTAGATCAGCAGTGTTTTTTTTTATAGCGAGTCGTGGTCATTAACAATGTACTGTGCCATTAGAGTTCTCATTAGAGTGTCTCTTCTTTTCACAAGCCCAGCTTGGTCCTTCTCCAGTGTCTCCTTTTGGAGTTGTACCTAGAACAAAAGCGCATCATTAGTAAGCAAGGCACGCTGGAGCCTCTGTATTACTGCTGACATAATGGCCGGCAGAATTCACCCAGCTGTAAGAAGCTTGACAACTTGCTATTTAAGTTGACAGAAAATGACTCGAATTTCATCTCTAAAAGGAAGATGAAGCGTGCAAGAGATTTTTAGATTAGAACCAGCATAAACAGACTCAGCATTTTGAGAAGGGTCTAAGTTCCCAAGGAGGCACACCTGCACTGAGCCCATGTACGCAGGACACTGCACCACTTTCAGGAAACCATGCATCTGAAGCTGGCAGCAACAGACTGGAGCCTTAACATAATCAGCAAGCAATACTATTTTTAGCAGAATAAAAACTCCCATTGCCAACTCTGGCATGAGAACACAAGAGTAGTTCTCCCAGGAAATCCACTAGAGCATTCATTCAAAAACTAGCATAATTAAGGCTATAAAATAACAGACTTGTACATGTTAAAGATTGATGGTTTCACCAAGGCATAGGTGAAATCAAAGACAACATTAACAGAATTACTCTCAGCAGGAAAAATGGCAGTACTCCCACAGAATGAAGCACTGTAATTGCAGCCTGCTTTGGCAAATGCTTTGGGCAGGGGGCTAATTATTATGGTGCACGAAGGGCTGGAAAACCAAACCAAATATTTTGCACTTATGATCAAGTAGCACAAAGCAGGTTAGGAACAGTAATCCTGAACAGCCCACACCACAGGTGGCAAGGTACCGCTGTGCCCATTTCACAAATGGGAATATTGAGGTACAGCACAGAGTGGCTTTTAAAAGCAGAGCAAGTTAGCAATAGTGGTATAAACCTGACCTAGCCATCTGGCTTCTTGCTTTCATCACAAATCCCCTCAGAGAGGGAAACAAGTGTGCTGGCAGTGAAAGCCAGAACTGGGGTTTGGCCTCTACAGGGCTGTAGTATGGTGACTGTTTTTCTTCCAGGCAAGTCTTTTTTCCACTGAAGCAAAGCTGCCCTCTAGGCTGGGGGCAGCCTAACCACGATAAGGAGCCTAAACTTACAGCTTGGTAACAGTGACAAGCAAGTAAAATGGGATTACTGAAAGGAAAGGAAGTGGCCAGAGTTGTCAGTACTTTTGTAGCACACTTGGCAGAAATTAGCCCTGCACCCTCCCCTACCCCAACTGCTGCTCTGCTTTTTGCTCCTGCCCTGTCTACCACCGTGCTGCCTGTCCTCTCCCTAATCTGCTGCGTGCCACTTGTGCCAAGGGTTACCCATCCCTCATTTAACCTGATGGCTCCCCAGTGTCTCCTGAACCATCCTTTACACCCTCTGCCTGTCTGGAGTAACAGGTAGTCTTAAGATGCACCCATCTCCTTGGCAAAGCTCATGGCTGTTGATCAGGAAGCACAGAACGGATAAGCACACCAGCTGGGAGGCCAAACCCCCAGAGCTCACTTCGGCACGTGGCTTCAAGATTAACAGCAGGGCCTTCCCCCATCACACAGTGGTCCAAATACAGATCTGCATCCACACTGGGGCTGCAAAGATGCACGTGCAGCATCGGGCCAAGCCAGCGAGGGAGAAACACACACCAAATGGATCAAATAGAAGGTTTTCACTTGTTTTTAGTCATGCACCTCAACTGGCACTCGCCAATTACTGACATAGCAAGGCTTTAGCTCTCGTTTGCAAGCGCTCAGCCACTTCCATCAACAAATATCTAGGTTGTAGCCATATTGGTAGAAGCAGAAGGAATCAAATCTCACGACAAAGACGATCTCTTTTATTAGTCCAACTAGACATTTACTGTCATTTTATTTATTTTTATTATACATTTGGGGTGGGGGGCAAATACCAAGTTGGTCTAATAAGAGAGATCACTTCCATTGCTAAGATTCAGAGCTACAAATCCTGCCCTTGTATCCCTACTTCAGCAGCCCCTCAGCACCATGCACTGTTCGCTTCGGGCTGCAGCGATGGTTAACCCTGGGGCACCGATACCTGACCCCAGGAAGCCGAGCCCTTTTGAGGGGGACGAGGCAGGAAGAATCTGCGACGGCGGAGATAAGGGGGTCGCTCAGCCGCAGGAGGAGCAGTCCTGCCAACGGGCTCTGGACAGCCGTGGCAAGCTAGGCGTGGCAGCCAAGTCCTGCACACCTCTGGTTGCAGGCTGGCGCACCAGGAGGCTCTCTCCCCCTAAAAAGGTGTCCCCTACGCCGGTGAGCCGATGGAGCCCCCCTCCGCACGGCCTCAGCGCCACGTTGCCAGCAATGGGGACGCGGGGGGAGGCGTTGCATCCCCTGGTGCTTCCCCACGCAGGACGCTGCTTGCTCCTGACCTGCACCAGCCCTTTTGCCTCCTACCTGATCTTGTTGCCCGTCTTCATGCGGATCCACTGCGGGATGGGCCGGTTCTGCTTCTGCTTCTTGGCCAGGAACCGCTTGATCTTGAAGGTCTTGTGGGACGACTGCGGGGACAGAGGACAAGAGAGAAAAGGGCTGGAGCAGCTGCTGCCTGCCTCCCCGCGCCCAAACCCAAACCCGCCCCCGCCCCCGCCTGCCCGCAGGGGCCCCCGCTTGCCCGAGCCGAGCCGCCGCGCTCGGGCGCAGCCTCCTGGCGGAGGATGGCGGCGGATCGTCCTACCATGGTGCAGTGCGGTCAGCCTCGGCGCAATGGCGGCGGGGGGAAAGGAAGTGAGAGCGGGCGGCGCGGAGGCTGATGGGAGACGGGGGGCGGGACCGCCCGGCCGGGACAGCGGCGCCTAGCGGCCCCTCGGCGCACTACACCTCACTGCAGCGCCCGGCCGGAGGCTGCCGCGGCTGCAGCGCCCTCTGGTGCCCGGCGCGCGGGGAGCGGGCTGCCCGGGGGGCTCCAGGCTAGCTGCCACGTGCCGGGAGCACGGCCTAGAGTCGGCCCCCGGAAGGTGGTCTGCATGGTTTGGGGCGGGAATCTACCCGTAGGGGCGGCTTTCGACACATGCGCTCGTTTCCGCAGACCTGACTTGCAGACGCCAGCACAGCGAGGTGTCCTTGCCCCCTCCTCCCAGTAGCTCAGATGTTAAGCAGAAAAAGAGCACAGAAGCCACTTTTTGTGCATTTAAAAAAACATTTCTCACCCTAAAATTTTAAATGAATTTTAGGCACTGGATCTTGCCACCTTTTCTAATTCTCTCCTGCACGCAGATATTTGTTCTCAGGGACTGCTCATTGACTTCAAGACTGTATGGTCAGACCACCAGTGTAGCCCATGTACAGCTGCTGCTGCTAACAAACCGCAGCAGCCTACGTGCCGCTAAAGCAGATGTCCCAGAATCAGGAAGTTGGAAGCAAATGAGATGCCAATGCTAATTGGTAACAGTGTAACCCTTTTCGCTACATCTGGTTCCTAAATTGCATTTGTCTGGCTTCCACCCATTGTTTTTTATTACCTTTGCAATAGGCCCCAAAAGGAGAGCTTTGGACTTACGGCTAGTAAGCATCATCAGAGCATAATGAGAAGCAGTTGTAGTTTATACCTAACCCAGGTAATACTACATCAATTTTCTTCTTTTACATTGTGACACACAAATCTGTGAATACAATGGAAGCAAGCTTTTCTCCGCTTTGTGCCAGGCAGGGTACAATGAAGCAGTAGAACAGACAAGCAAGCCTTCCCCAGCTTGATTGAAGCTTCCCTTGTTCTTGCTCAGCATAACTTCCACCTAAATAAAAGGAAATTTTGAAGGACACTGTCTTACTGATAACTCATGACATATTTAACCTGCATACCATCATCAGGGAAACCTCTGATATAGCACATATACAGCTCATGATATAAAACCAGCTCTATACAATATACAAGATGAGAAGTCAAAAGTAGTTTCAGTGTTTTCTCACAGTTTTTATTGGTTTTAGTACAAAATAACTATGGCTAAAATTTGCTAGCTTAAAAGGAGCCACTAGTGGTAACATTTCTTTTCTGGGCTGTGACATAACACTCCAGTGCATCTAGAAAGAGGAAGCAGAGACTGAAATGGCAAGTTTCCTACTTTTTTAAAGACACAGAAAACAAAAGGGAATGCTTGAGAAAAGAATCAGATACTCTCTACAGCTAGAGCTGAATGAAAATAAACATTGCTTCATGGTTTGTCAAGAAACATCCTGTATTAACCAGCTCCATACACCTTCAATCTCTTAGGTCATCAATTTCTGTTGCTTCCCTAACTGAAAGCATCAGCAGAAGCCTCTCTCCTTTCCAGACTTCCTACAGGGTCTTGTTCCTTGGGTATGGTTCCCTGGACCACGGACAGCCATAGTCTAAGAACCTCCAAGAATTATGCTATTTATTAAGTCAACTGTTGTGGTCCAGGCACAAGCCCCACACCCCATAGCAATGTAGGAGGTCAGCTTGCTCTACTTATAAGTGCATCAAAAACAGGTCTCGTAACTGCTCTACCAAAAAAACAAAACCCAAAATGAAAAAAAAATAAAAAGTAAGTTCCACTTGTAGATCTGGGTATCAACCTCCTGACTGCAACTCATGTTTATCGATATACTTAAGGCCACAAATAATCACTCCCACTTTCAACTGTTTTCTTCTCCCCTATTCTCTTATGTTGTAAAAACCAATCTGGGCAACTGAAAATATAAATGAGAATGCATTTCAAGGTCTGATTCTGCAACTGAGGTTCTTGAGCCAGAAACATCCAACAGCACGAAGCCCCCTTTTCGTCCTTCATTCCTTCTCCTCTTTGAAGGCACTTCTGGATTGCGTAGACATCCTCTTTGGCTGCGCGGACAGTCAGAACACATAAGGCCATATGCTAATCACTCCTCCTCTTTTGTGTTACTGGTCTCACTTTCTTGTTTTTTATCTGTTCCCTGATCTGAAGGTTTTGCAGCACTGTCTTCATACTGACAAAGACGACTTCGGCTTCGGGCTCCCGGCTGGTATAGCTGCATTGCTGGACGATCCTGAAATACACCAGAACATAAATAATTATCAAACAGCCAAAGCAACACTGTCATTCTTGTAGCCTTGATGGGATGAGGTCAATAACACTGCTAAGAACCAGACCACTTCAAACTACTCAGAAGACTATTAATTATTCAAAGCACGGCTGAGGTACAAGCTGAATGGCACAGACAGTATGCCTACACTCTTTTCATTTCACCGTTTCAACAAACTGGAAGTGTTCACACAAAGATGACTTCTTAAAAAAATGCTCAGTTTGACTTATATCTGGATAATGTCAAAGCTTTTCCCAAAAACTTTACATCCTGCTTTTCTTCCTCAGTAATAAAAACTTTTAGATGGGACATGAAACAGTTGCACAGAGGCTGCAAAATAGATTTATTTTCATCTGGTCTAGACCCATTACTCTTGAGGGCAGGAAAAAGTGCTTTAGGACTATTTTGCATAGTGACTGCATGCAGCTTAGCACAGGAACTGCACAGCTTAGCAGTACTTCTACTTCTACCAGAGCAGCTTCTGCACAGTGCTTTGGAGAATGCTTAAGAGAACCAGCAGTTTATTGCATCATTAGATCACTTCTGAAGATTTATTTTCTGCCATGAACCCACTTGCAGCATCAGCAAGAATGTGGTCCTACATTATTGATTCTCTAATGGCACCTAGAAGATTAAAAATTGGCATTTATCTGCTGGTAAAAAGTTAGAAAATATTGATCAATTTTTTCTGTTTAGGACTTGGCCAATAATACCTGGACTCACATGCATTTTCTATGAAGTGGCAAGACATTCTCCAAGATCAAGTTCAGCTTAGCAGTGTCAAGGCTGACAGAGTCTATCATATATTCCCTATGCTTCATGGAAAGCCTTACAGTTAATAACTGTATAAAGGAGAAAAAGTTTCTAAGGAGAGGAATAGATCCAGCCTTCCCTTGAGGAGTGTTTAACATCCAATATGTGTGTTTTATGACAGTTAGAAAAGACCCAGCACCTTGTTTCTGATCCGATCTCTCTTAATTGGATCCTCTTTTTTGTCATCTTTGGTTGCTCTCTCAAATTTATCGGGATTACTTGTGAAGTCCATAAGATCACTTTTCTTTCCTTTCTCTCTGAATGAGTCTCTCTCCTTCTTCACCTCTTCTTCTTTTCTTCTAAAAACTTTCTCTCTATCAAAGCGCTCTTTCTGTCTGCGGCGGTCATCATCTTGGCGCCTCAGTTTTTCTCGGTCTCTCTCAAAGTCTCTATCCCGGTCCCTGTAGTCTTTTCCACATTCATCTTCAGACCTGGATAAAAGAAAAACAACACACCAAAACCAGATAATTAAGTTAAAAAAGAAGATCTGATAAATCAGGGATCCGGGTTTTGTTTCTGCTCCCCCCAGGAAAAGAAATGGAGAAAGCTGCAGATTTTACCCTTTACCAGAAGCAAACGCAGATTTCTCATTTTACCAGAGAAACCCACGGATTTTGTAGTTTTGCAATGAGCTCTCTGCAGGCTGTTAGAGTTCCAGCCATGTGCACGTACATGGCTGCCAGGTAGCCTGGAGAGTAACTCCCGCAGGTAGAGTGGGGGGGCAGAGGGGGATGATATCCCTGTGTGGCCCTGCTGTTTCCTGCAGCACTGGGCTGCACCCACCAGGCTGCAGAGGCCCTGGTGGAGGATACCAGGGTGGGAGCCCAAGCTCACAGAGGTCAGCCTGCACCTACCCCCACCCCACACACAGATCTGGGGGGCACAGGTTTCCTCGGGCCTCCCAGAAGCATGGGCAGCAGTGGGAAGCTGTCTCACCCCCCAAGTCCACAGCAGAGCACATGGAAGCTGGGCTCTGGTCCACTGCAGCAGCTGCTGCCTCCTGTGGGGGACAGGGGTCCCTGGCTCCATAGCCCAGACAGCTGGGGACTCCCTCCAGCAGGGCTGGAGGTGGCAGAGGGCCCAAGCAGGGCCTGGGAGGGGTGGGAGTAATGGGCTTTTAATTTTAAATCATGGGATTTTAAAAAAATAGTAATAATACATTGTGAATTTTTTTTTTTTTTTAATCAGGGAATTGTCGATTGCTATATTAAAAAATAAAAAAATTAAAAAAAAAAAATCATGGAAAACCAGGATTCCTGCTGACAATTAAACCAGAGTGCTACAGCTGCAAATCTGCACTACTATTACCAGATGCTAACTTGTACATTTTAGATACTTAACATCTGGAAAGCCCAGTCATACCTGGGGAAATCTAATGGGAAGAGGAGAAGTAGTGAGAGGGAGTGAGAAAAAAAAGAGAGAGTAACATGTCATGCTTTATAATGAAGGCAGCAACGGGCAGGACCATGAGTTAGAAAATCCCATATCCATCTAGCACCCTATGTGGCTCTGGAAGTCACTTAAACCTTTCTGCACCTCAGTCCCTGGACTCATGGGAGAACTGACACATTCATACATCATTGGGGAGTATTGTAAGCTTAGTTACTGCTGTATCTGCCCTTCACTCTGACCTTTATGGAAGCATACATGGTCTGGAACCCAGGAACTGTTCTGACCCTTCTCTTGTCCACCCTGTACTGCTAACTCTCTAGCTGCAGGGGCAGAGCCTGCAGCCCCATGTCATTTCTCTTCAGAGGCAGTGAAGGAAGGAACACTTGCTGGCAAATGCAAAACAGCTCCTATTGCTTCGAGAAGCTGCTATAAACTGGTGCAGATCATAGACTACGCAGAGGTGGTTTATACCCCTTTAACCCAGGCCTCAGCCAGACAGGTGGGGGCTCCTTCTGTAAAGACTGCAGTTCGTAGAAAGCATTAGACTGCCCATGGAGTTAAACACAGATATTGTCTTTTATTTCCAAATATTATGGGTCAAGCCTGGGAACACTACCCCACACAAACTATATCAGAACTGGAGGGTCCTGGTGCTGCTCTGAAAACTCTAATGATAAGAAAACATAAGCATTATGTACTCTAGAAACAAGCCTTGTTCCAAGCCACATGCTGCATATGCACTGGTGAACTTACTTTTTTGCCTTCTCCTCTTTTGCCTCCCCGTCAGATCGTCTGGCTGGTACAGTACTTAGGGCAGTGATGTTTTTTTCCTCCCTCTCTTTTTCCAGTTTCTTGGACTTTTCCTTTCTCTCCAAATCGCGTTCATCTCTCTCCGGCTTTTTAAGTAGCTACGTACAAAATGCAAAATTTATTTTCTTAAAAAACACCTTGCAATCCTACACTGCTCTGCGTTATAGCTCAACTACTGTAAGCTAAACTAAAGTTTATGTCATGCAAGATGTATGCATTCCTGTAACTACCTACCTGTCACGCTCCAGACTCACAGGTGGTGCTGTCTACAAAGGAAGTTGTAACCCAACCGCACAATAGCATTTGTTTTCCATTTGAAGAAAAAGAAAAGTTCAAACCAGAAATCATACACACAACCAAAACCCAAGCTCATATGTTTTGGGAGAAAGGAAACACACGCTTAAGTCACACCATGCAAACTGTTCATATTTATCAAGACACAGGTAATAACAAATATAGCATAAAAATCCTCAGTATACTTTAAATAAGCTAGAATGTTATGAAATTGGAATCACCAACAACTACTAAATTCCATTTGAAGTTAATATGAGACGTATACTTTTAGAGATGCTGTAAGGCAGCCTCTATATGGGATGGGGGAGAAATCATCTCTAATAATTCAACGTCCTATACCTTAATCTTTGGTTCATCTTTTGATTTGTCCCTTTCTTTCTCTGGAAATCTTTCTACTTTCTTCAGTTTCTCTGCTTCTTTTCTTTTTCTTCTCTCCTCCTCTTTCCACTTTCTCCTTTCTTCTTCTCTTTGTCTTTTTCTTTCCAGTTCTCTCCTTCTCCTCTCCTCTCTCTTTTCTTCTCTCAGTCTCTGAAGTGGGAAAGAAAAGGAAATGGGATATGAAGTGAAAATTCCTTTTAAAATGTCCACAAAGTCAGGCCAGAAGTGATAGAAAAAAATCTTCAAAATATACTAATATAAAACCTGTATCTAATTCTTAAGAAATGGTAAACTTCAGTAATATTACTACCCAAACTTGAAAACCTGTGGGGTCGAGGTTTGAGAGAAAGTAACTGATAAACTTGGATTTTAATCTGAAAGATCACCCACACCCTATTATGAGTTTCTCCACCATTAAAAATTTAATACAAAGTTACTGTAGGTTTCTGGGGGAAAAGAAGAAAATTCGGATATAAAACAGAATCTGGTTGGCCAGTCACACAGTTGCACTTAAACTAGGCCTGGTATTCCACTGCAGCCAGGACTGCTTTGGTAAGTCCAGTCATTCACAGCAGTCTGAGGTGAATACTTTAGCAATTTGAAAATGTCTTTTGAAAACAGTTTGAAAATTATAACAACTAACTGGGTCTCCCAAAATATTATACCCTATTTCCAAATAAAATCCTTAGACTAAGAGCACACTATATTTTTCACCTGCCAACAAGCTTGTACAGCAGAAGTAGGGCTATAGTTGGCCTACATACAGCACTGCCATCCTGAACCCCCCCAAAAACCACTAATTTATGAAGACATAACATATACAATTTCTCTAGAAGCAAGGAAGAAAAAAAATTCTATGTAGATAATATAGAAAAACCCTACCTGCTTATTTTTCAAGAAGTTCAGAAGAGGAGTTGTTCTTTTTGCTTAAAGGGGGAAAAAAAAAAAAAAAAAAAAAATCAAAAAAGTAAATATTGTGCCTTATCAAAAATCTTATTGTATTTGTACATAGAACCATGAGGTAGATGAGAGATGTATCATTTTAAGCAGTCCATGACTTTAATGATACTAACTCTAAAAAAAGGAATACAGAATACTCAACAAACAAGAGTTGCAAACTCAGGAAATACTGCACCATGTAGATCTTTCCATGCTACAGAAAGAGGTTCATGTCTACAAGACAGCAGTTTTCATACCTATTAGCTCTTTGTTTCTTGCTTCTATTTCCTCCAATAGCGTTTCAGGAGTAGATGTTAATTTTTCATCATCTGCACTGTAACTTTCCAAAAACTTCTTATACTCTGGGTCTGGGGAGATAGATTGACGCATCATAAAATCTGCATGTATGTCCTCTACTGAAAGTTGGCAATGGGCATTTTGCATTTTCTTTAATACAGTTCTTCAATGAACTACAGCCCCATATTTCTCTTCAGCCAAGTTAAATTGGCTGAGACAGTCCGAGACAGGGACCACACTTCCTTTTATGCTTAGTAAATTATGCAATTAATTGCAATACCAATGCAAAACCTTCAACTTCTTTATACAGTATAACCTTATAAATCTGGCATCTTTGGGACCTTGCACCTGTCGGAAATTTGAAAATTCAGGATTTTTTAAACATGCGAAAAGCGCATAGCTTGGCGCTGCCTGACTGGCTGGACACAGGGGGGGAAGCCTGCATCCGGCAGCTGTCAGCTACTGCCCTGTGTTGCCACTCCACGTGTGGCTGCTGCTACTCTTGCCCACTGCTCCGCAACCAGTCAAAAAAGGTTGAAACTCCACAATGTAGTGTCTTTTTTAAAAAGTGCTGGATTTTTGAAAACTGAATTTGTGAGGTTATACTCTACCATGATTTCTGTATTAAGCTAATTGTGTTATTAGTTTATAGTTGCCTGCTTTTCTGCTAGTGCACTGAGCTTGGAGAAGCTTTTGGGACAAACACCATCTTTTCAAAGCCTGCCTGCATAGTGTTTAATACAAAGGGATCATAACCTTTAATTGCAGCCATGAGGCACCACAATAATACTTTTGAAGACATTTTGGAGAATATTTTTTCCATAAGTTACATACTTGTTAAGTTTAAAGTTTGCAGGCATTCTTTTGTGATGCTAATGTCACATAGTAAAAAAACCCCAAACATTCACATTTTTGCTGCAAGATGGTTCTGCCTCATGTATAAGCTGATGGATATAAACACATACAAACAAACAACCCTAGTTGTTATACCATCATCAATAGTTCCAGTTTTGGCATCCTTTTTCTTACTCTTCTTTTTTGCAGCTTTTTGGAATGGTGCAAATTCCACTATGGCAGCATATTCCTGACCTGTTATACAAAACAAAACACACAATAACTTAAACATCTGCCACTATTTTACATTAAGATAGATGCTTACAAAACAGGCAACCCTAGAACACCTAACTAGATACTTAATTTACAGACTATAAACAGAATACATTGAAAAACAGCGTTAAATGAGTGCTAAATTTGCAAAGACTAGCACTCGGAAGTGTTAGTAGTAAGGATGCCCATTACATTTTATATTTATGCATTATGATCATGCCCCATTTTCCCCTGTATACTTTCCCTGCTTCCTTCATTGTGTGAATAGAAGGTGATATTTTAAAAGTAACTGTGGAGAAAAAAAAAAAATCCCTGATCTTGATACTATTTGGTAAAATGTAACATCCATGAATAATAGCCAGAATCTTTTTTCAAGGTTTCTTTTGAATGGCAAGCATATTAAGTTGCATAGATTCAATATATTACTGCAAAAAGATTACATGAATTGCTGGGGTTCAAAGCCACAGAAAATGTATGCATTTCAAAAGTGATGTTTGGACCTATGAAAGGACTAAAGCATGATAATTAAGCTTTCATTTGCTGCAGGGTAAGAATAAGCAGCCAGGAACTGCTGCAAAGGAAATGATACAAAATAAATAATCTCTTTCCTCTTTTACCTTAGCGTAACTATATTTCACCTAATGCTACTGATATACAAGTCAAAAGATACTAAGTATATAACCACATTTTGAGTACTTGCCTTTGTGATCAACAAAAACATAACCATCAAAACGATCCCTGAATAGTACTATGTCTTCTTGGTTTTTAAAGTTGATGTAGGCTCGGGAAAACATGTGAGGATACAAACTGCAAGAGACAAAAACAAGCAACATGAGGGGGAAACTAAGCTGGACAGAATTGCTGATTAGTCTAGTTATATGATCTACAGGTATACGCTTACGGTCCATTCCAACACAGTGTAGTAGTGTGCTAAACACCCCCCTCCAAAAAAACAAAACAAAACCAAAGCCCTCCCACCTCAAACCCAAACTTTATGCACCTGGAATCATTGGCAAAGAATTCAAAATAGTCATGTTCAGGCAGAGGCTGAAGATGTTCCTCGAGCTGCTCCTTGGTCAGACTGGGAGGCAAGCGCCGAATTACAACCTGACCCAGGGATGCCGGGGAGGGGAGTGAGGGTGGGAAGAGATAGAAACAAAAGAGACAGGGTAAGAAGATAATGTCATCTCCCCTCCGTTTCCACTGAGCTCATTACCTGAGATGTTGCACGATAACAGACCTGTGGTCTACTCAAGGCTTGGGGGAAATGCCCTGCAGCCTTGGGCAACATCCATAACTGAGGCCCCTGACACACATTAGCTCATAAGAACTGCCATTTCCTGGATCAGACCATAGGTCCCTCTTGCCCAGTCTCCTGTGTCACATCCAATAGTGGCCTCACTTCTGGCAGGCCTATAATAAGACTTGGCGGGCCTAAGCCAGGGGCAGGCAAAGTCTGGCCTGTGGGCCAGACCCAGCTGGCAGTGGACTCTATTTCCCAGCAGCCCCTGCCCACAGGGCTGGAGCCGGGCTCCATACAGACACCCGCTGCTGACTACCATAGTGCAAGGCTGGGGTTGCCATGGAGACCAGCCCCAGCTGAGCTGGCAGGGCAAGCGGCAGAGCAGGGCAAGGGGCTGCTGCAGAGCTGCTGGGATCTTGCAGTGGGGACAGCTTGGTCCAAGGCCAGCTGCCACTTGCATGCTTCAGGTAGGGGTGCGTACGCAGTGCACTGCGGCTCTGTATTGGCTCCTTTCAACAGTGACAGCCACACCCCGAGCCGGGGCAGAGCCACAATCTGCCACCTGCACATCCCCGCCCAGAGCATGCACATGGCAGATCGCAGCTCTCCCTTGGCCCCAGACCAAACCACCCTGGCCACAAGATCCCAGGGGCTCCAGAGCAGCCCCCTGCCCTGCCGGGCCGTGCCCCCTGCCAGTGTGACTGAGGCTGGTCTCCATGGCAACCCCAGCCTTGTACTGTCACAGTGGCTGGGGTCTCCGTAGGGACCAGCTCCAGCCATGTGGGCAGGGGCTGCTGGGAAATGGAGCCTAGATCTGCTGTGTTACCCATCCCTGCCCTAGGCCCGTGCCCAGCAACACAACACACAGGCCTGCGTCACACCGGGGCAGACAGTGAATGCTGAAAAGCAGAGCAACGGGCCCGACCAGGGCTTGCTCCCGGCCGCGGGGCTCGAGGAACTTCCGACCCAGCAGCCGGGACCTTCACACCTGCGCTCCACCGCTACGTCACGCAAGTCCCCGGGGAAGCGCGCAATAAACGCAGCCTGGCCACACGCCCTGCACAACCCCCTGGCAAAAGCATGTGATAAGCGGAGACCGGAATGACACGCGCAATAAACGCACGGCCGCACACATGACGCCGGTGACACGCCATCAAGCCCCGCCAGCTGCGGGCAGAGCCGCCCGGCGGCGGAGCGGGCCCTGAGGGGGGGGGGGGCGGGCGGGTCCCGGCCGCACCTTGCTGAGCGTCTCCTTCTTGTCCTTGGGCCGGTCGGCGTCGGGCGCGGGGGGCGGTGCGGGGGGCGGCGCGGGAACCCCGCGCTTCTCCTTGGGCCTGGTGTTCTCCTTGTCCTCCTTCATCCCGCCGGCTCAGCCACGCCCCCGCGCACCCATCGGCCGCCGCCGCTCTCGCGGGATTCCCCGAGGGAGGGGTCCCGGCATGCAGCGCGGCGCTGCAGTCCGGCGGAGCCAATCGGGCCGCCCCGCGCGGGGCTTGCTGGGTCGCGCGGTGCATGGTGGGGTGGCGGTGCTTGTGCTGGTGGTGGTGACGGTGGCAAGGGCGGCGCGGCAATGTGGTACGAGATCCTGCCCTTCGCCGGCGCGACGTGGCTGTGCCTCGTGGCGCCCGGCGTCTCGCTCATCTACTTGCACCGCTACGCCAATAGCGGCAAGGTGGGGCTGGGGCTGGGGCCGGGGGCGGGCCTGGGCCTGGGGCTGGGGCTGGGGCAGGGCGGCGCGGCTCACCCCTGCCCTCTGCGTGCGCAGGAGAAGCGGGTGGTGCGATACCCCTTCCACTGGACGCTGTTGGAGCGGGACCGCCACGTGTCAGGCGTGAACATGTACCACCGCAGCAAGGCAAGTGCTCCTGGTACCCCTGCAAAACTGCTCCGGGGGGGAGGGTTGTGTCATCAGAGACTTGGCTTATTTTCTTCCGTGTTGCAGGGCTTGGAGAACATTGACTAAGAAGTGAGCTGCTTGACAGAAGAACCGTAAAAAGCAGTATCGTTCTAATAAATACACATGTCTACGTGAGGTGGTGTGTTTTATATGTTGTATGCAGACCTGTGGGCAGGGATCTGTCTTTGCGCTTGTGGCCGTGATGTTTTCAAAAGAGGCAGTGGGAGTATCACGTCGGTTCATAAGCCTTGCAGAGAAGGCGCGCGAGGTCTCGTGGAAGACTACAGAGTCCGTGTTGTAAATGCTGTTTTAGCTGACTCCTTTCAAGAGGAGACTAAGACCGTCACCTTGCTGGGGTCACCTCACCCTGTTGTCTCTTCTGCTTGGTGCAGGGGGCTGGACCCCATCATCTTCTGAGGTCCCTTCCAGCCTTATCTATGAATCTATGACATGTTTGCCACACATTAATGGAGAATAAGATTGCTAAGAAAGAGATACAGGCGTAAACTAACTTAACTCTTTTCTGCTACACTTTTAACAGGTTATTAAACCAATGTTAACTGAAAAACCCCCAAAAAAACAAGCTTTGTTGATGCTGCAGTGCTGATAAAAGCCAAGACTTTTGACTTGTTACAGATATCGGCTTCTGATTTGTACATTAATCACCAAGTACAATTTAAGCAATTGTTGGTCCTCCATATTGAAAAGAAGTTGGAGTGAATGCATCCTGCAGCAGTGAAGGCATTGGTTGTTTTAGTTGAATAAATTACATGATTTACACCTCTGAGAAATTTTGGAGTATAACCTTACTTATACTAATGGAATATATTACTAGCCTGCACAAAACTGAGGAACAAAAGTGGGAGTATAGCACAGTCTAGGTCAGGGGGCAGCAGCGTCTTTGGCCATAATGCCAAAAGTACCCCACCCCAGAGCCATCCCTTGAGTTGGTGTGCCGGGGCAGACTATTGGGGAGCAGTGAGGGGCCCAATCCTAATTGCTGGTGGTGGCTGCATGTGTACCTCCGGGCAGACAGCAGAGGAGGGGGCAGGGTTACGCTGCCCTGGCCCCTTCCCTATCCTGTACCTCTAGGTATGTGTGCAGTTGCCATCAGCATAGAGTTGGTACCAGTGCTCTGGAGCCCAGCACAGCTGTTTGCAAACTGCCCGCTGCCTACTGCAGCTGCCCAGAGTCCAGGCTGGAGGAGGGCTGCAACTAGCTGCACTGGGCTATGTGGCAGTGGCTGGTGCACATGCATCTCCAGACATGTGGCAGAGCTCAAGGCAGCTGCAGCAGCTGGTAGGCAGGCTACAGACAACTGCACTAGGTTGCAGGGCACCATCACTAGTGGTGGAAGGGCCAGGATTATGCTGCCCCAGGCCCCTCTCCCACTATCTACCTTGATGTTTGTGTGCACCCGCCACAGAAGCTGCCCAGGGCTCCGGAGCCCAGTGCAGCTTTTCATAGCCTCCTGGCTGCAAGCAGCCCAGGCTCCATGGTCAGCTGTAGCTGCACAGAGTGTGGGCTGGCTGTGGTGTGCCCAACAAAATGGCCTCACGTACCATGCTCTGGCACATGCGCCAGGGGTTGGTGACCCTGATCTAGGCAATACAACTGATGCTTATTTGTCTTATTACTACAGGTATCTTCCTGCATTACATCTCTAACATGTCTTGTTTCAAGCCCCTTTTTTTTAAATAAAAAAGCATACAGCAGTGTAGTGATACTCTCAGCATTCATCTGCTCAGCCACGCACATTCTGCTCACAGACAGAAAGTGGTGATCTTGTAACATTTATTATTCTCGGTTAGAACAAAGTTAAAAATCACTCCATTGATTTTATTTCTTAGCAAGCCTGATTCCTGGATGCTTGGAAATTTCACTAGGGCTTTTTACCACTCAACCTTAATCATAGATCTAGTTTACACACTGGTTATTTATTGTTATAATTATTTTGGTGGTGGGTTTAACCAACAGTTATACTAGTACAGCACCTAGTGTGGATGCAGTTATGCTGATATAACATTCTTTCACATAGCACTATGCTGTCCCTAGGGTGAACGTAGAGAAAGTTAAACAAGTCCACATCAGGAGATACTATAATAAAGCTGTGGTACAACTTTTACATGTAGCTGAGGCCTTAAAAATTGTATTTATTATAGATGCAATTAAAATTAGCTACCAATAACAGTGACAGTCCTTAGCTGTTGTAGATATACTCTTAATTTCCATGGGTTACTAAATGCAGCTAAGCAAAAGCAGCAGGTGGAAAAGTAACACTATCACAGTGGTAGCTGTCCATGTAAACTTCTCAATGCCACACGTTGCTGTAGGATCTGTATGTTGGAGAAGAAATGGAAATTAATTTCAATTTGTAACTAGTTTTGGATATATCATTGAGGAGACCATGGGAAAGCAATTAATATGGACCTTTGGGTAGTTTTTTCTTTTCCTGTTAATTCTGAGTTGCTTCTCAGTCAGTAAGCCCTACACTTCCTCTGGCAAAGAAAGTAAGCAGTGGACAGAACACAATGAACTTTGAATGATCCTTTGCATTCACAAGATATTTTTTGCAAAGAATGGTGATGCAGGTATGGGCACCTAAGACACAGGTGAAACCACAGAAAGTTTGTGCGACTTGTCCTAGATCAGGGGTTCACAAGCTGTGATACACTTACCCATGGGGGTATGCAAGACATCTTGGAGTGGGGGAAGGTAATGGCGGTTTTAATATTCATTGTAATAACAACTGGCATTTTAAGGTGTTAAAATATAAAACATGCTGGTGGGCATACACGGGCAGCTGGTAAATCTGGAAAGGGGTACATGGTAAGAAAAAGTTTGGGAACCTCTGTCCTAGAACAACATTGCCAAGAGATTAAAATGCATCACTTAGCCTTCAGCATGGCTATGAAAGTTTTCTGACTAGCCAGAAACAGAACTCGAGGCTGCTGTTCTATTGAGTTGGGGATATACCTGTGGTATATAACATCAGTGGGAGTTAATGCAAAAATTTCCTTTTCAATCCCTATCACTTGGAGCTGGAGATTTGCCTCTTAATGTGGTAACTAATCTGTTTGTTCTTTGTCTGCAAAACTCACGTTTGCTCAGTGGCAAATCAATAACAAGTGGATCACGCCCTTGTAGGACATCTGGAATGTTACACACAGGTCTGATTTTCATGCTAATACAACTGGAAGGATATTAGGGGCAGAAGTATATAGGTCAGGAAGAGGAATAAAAAGAGCTAAATATATACAGCCTGACTGTTTTAATCATTCTCTCCCCTTCATTACCTGAATTTCAAAGAAGACATGCACATAGAGTACTAGTATCCCCTATATTTCTGATACACCAGTGCTGCTTAATGCCTGTATAACCCCTTTTTTTTGGTAATGGACATTTGCCCTACGTTGTAATGACATTCAGTAATTACTCACCTCTCCATAGTATTTTGGATTTGATATTGAGCCAATACGTTTCACGCGAGTGTGCCACAGTTGCTCTGTTCAAAAGGAAAAAGCATAAAGCAATGACTACAAATGGGAAAGATTCCTCCCCCGCTTTACAAAAATATTCCTATAGTTATTGCAGATGTTCTGCGTAGCAGCCTGTGTTTCATCATAAATTCATTAGGTAGTAGCATATGCCTAATCTCATAGGAAAATAAATCCACACCATTGCACACATACAGAAAGGAGCTGTGTCAGTCTGATAGCTGAAGATTTTTCTTTTCCCAGAAGAGGTCAGGATACAATTTTTTGCCATGATCTTTTGCTGTTTCCTTTAGCAGGATAGCGGGTTCTTTTACTTCAGTCTTTTGTAACTCTCAGGGAATGAATCAGTCTTATTCATGTACAGCTGTTGCTTTTCTGGGGACCCCATTGCTAATTGCTCCTCTCGTGTCATAGGTGGAATTTTCAAAAGTACCTAAATGACTGGGTGCAGAAGCCCCTGGAAATCAGTGGAACTTGTCCCCTGGAATCACTTAGGTGCGTTTGAAAATCCTACTTTAATGTGGTCATAAAAGGTGGAGAGTCGGTACTGTACAGATACAGAAAGGGGAAAAATATATGCTTGAGCTGCTTGTTTGAAGAGGAGGGGACTCTGCAGGTGGGGAAATAACAGAAAATCCACTTACATGAATGCAATGAATGGAGGGCAGCCTGAGCTTGGGGGCAGCCAAGTGTATGTGGCCAGGCTTGTTTTTAATTCCATGTTAGAATGAGTGACTGCTCCTTGTGGGTTCCCAGAGCACTGCCAAGAAAGGGAAATCTATCAGTGCATTGTTATACCATGCAGAGAAAACCCTGTCCCACAATTTAGCTGCTCTGACAGTTTGCATGTGAAAAATCTCCCGAGTTTGGGCCGTTATCCATATCCTCCCCTGCCTTCACAGAAGCCCAGGAGACAGACCTGCAACACAACATATCCTGACAGATCCAACTGCTTTCACTATGCTCAAGCTGTGTAAATGGGGATCCCTTCATCCCAGCCCGCTGACACGGGAGATCAGAGGGCAACCGCACCCCACAGGTATACAGGTGTAGAGACCATTGTGATTTCAGCGCACAGTGGGTGCATCTACATGTGATGCTACATCACCGTAGCAACACGCTATGGCTACATAGCATCTGCAGGCAAGAACTGTGACACCACAGGTACATAGCTATAGCAACATGCTGCCTTATAGAGTGTTGCTATGGTGACGTAGCAGGTAAAAATAATACTTATGCTAAAAATAAATTATACTTAAAAATAATAATAATGTAGCAGGTAAAAAGGTAAATGCTTGCGCTGCATGCATGGTGCGGTACGGGCTGTTACTGCACCATCATTTAGCACTTCCAAAAGGAAGTACTAAATGACAATGCAGTATCAAAGGCACCAGAGGGACATGTGTAGATGCACCCAGTCAGCATATGCATAATCACCGAGCCATGCGATAGTGTCCTTAGTGACCAACTGCAATTCCTGTAGTCCGCCACAGGACAGCATGCAGTTTGAAGCCAGGATACCCGCCCCATCATTGCCACCTAGCAATGGAGAGGGCATACCCTTGGCAGTCCTCTCAGTCATGGCTGCTTATGGTCAGCTGCAGGAGAGGTGAGAGCTACTCAGGTTGTCCTACAGCTGTGTGGATTCTCCTGCCTTTGGGGGCAGAGCAGGCTGCTTGCTGTGGAGTGTGGCTCCATCCAGACCATCCCACACAGCTGAACTCCAAGTCTAGCTCTATGGGTGTCTGGCCTCCCAGCTGTCTTTGCCTTTATAGACTGATTCCTTCTCTAGATTTTATTCCACAAACCACCCTGATCAAACCACCCTGGTGGAGGAGATGCTCCTAGCTCACCTGTAAGAACCGGGTATTATTAGGGGGGCTCTGCCAAGTGCCAAGTGCAGCAGTGGAGCCAAACATGCGAGCCTCCAACAGCAGGCCTCGGTACTCCGGCCCCAAAACCTGCACTGGGGACAGGAAACATCCGCTGCATGTTAGTTGTTCAGAGGGATGCTGCTTTCTCCAGTGTTCATTAGTTTTGAGCCCCCACTTAAATACACCAGCTTGGTCTGCAAACATAGCCCTGAGGTGCTGGTGTTGGTTTGAGACTTTGGAGCCCCTTGTTGAATCACTACTTTGCAACTGATGTCCTGTATGGCTCTGGGCATGTCACTTCATCTTCCTGTGCCTCATCTTCCCATTGTGCAAGAGGGGATGATATCACTTCCCTAGCTCACAGGCAGACTGCAGAGACTGTATTGGTTTCTTTACAGTGGTAACAGGAGCCCTTAAAATCCCTTGGAGAGAACTGTTAAGTGTAACCAGACTGCAGAGACAACTCTGCCTCGGTGTAACAGTAGGTGGGTTATAAGCAGGGAAAGGGTTCTCAGCTGGTTCTCCAGTGGGTGCTAGTCCTGGGGCTTCTGAGCAGCTAGCCAAGACTTTCTCTCCTTTCCTGCCTTAAATGCCGTGCCCCGTGGGAAGCATTGCTCTGAGGAGACAAGACCAAGTGTTGCAAGAGACCTAGAGGGAAGGGACTGGTTAGAAAAGTGCAGGTGGGATGCAGCAGGACTGGTGTGGGGGCAGAGGGAGTCAGAGGGAGAATGCTGGTTGTGAAGAAAGAGATGAGAGACTGAGGCAGGAGGGAAAGCAAGCATATGCTCTGCAGTACTGTAGACAAGCAACTCCACATAGACTTGCAGGATGAGTATGGGGCAGATGTCTTCAGAGTCAGGACCCCTGGCTTCCACTCCCAGTCCTGCCACTGACTTCCATTGCCTCCGGTCCTCACCCAGCCACCAGCCTTTTCACAGAGAACCGGCAGGTATTAACAACTTCCAGTTACTGCTCCCTTGTACAGCTCTGCCAAGAGGTGACAACCCTGCATCAGTGTTTGATTCCTGAGCTGCCCGGTACCTGTTAAAGGTCCCTTCTGATTTGTATATGGACTTAATCCTACAAGAGGCTCTCCTCTAGACATCACAGATTCACTAGACTGTCAACACAGCAATAGCAGAGTGAGGCCTGCACATGCTGCAACCGGCTGTTACGTGGTGGCTCACTTGGTTTGCAATCCACAGACACTTTCCTTTTCTTCAAGCTTGCTTTGTGAGGCTTTCCCCCCACACACCGTTCTCTAGTTTGTCTGCTGCTTGTCACCTGTTTTACTATGTTCTCAAAAACATTCAACAAATAGAAATCCTCCAGTTCAGGGAGAAAACTGGATGGGAGGGAGGCTAATAGAAGTCTCCTTGTCCTGTGACATAAAGTAGCATGTAAAAGGCACGGGACTACAACCAAGTCACTGATCATAAGGCACTTCACAAATCCAGCTAAGAAGTCTGAACCACATTACCGGTAATCGGCCATCCGTTGGTGAAGGAGTGTGCCCACACCCGCAACTCATAGGGGGCAGGATGTGGCTGGGAGTGGACCTCCATGTGAATAGGCTTCATTGTCTTGCAGGCTGATGCTGGGGCTCCTGTTGGAAATGCAACGCAGGGAAAAGCTGTGGTCCAAAAGATGAGAGTGCCAAGAAGCAAAGAAGTCCAGTGAGCCATGCCTGAGAGGGGTTGCCTCTCTCCTTTCACACAAAACTGAATCCTCTGAGAGCAGAAAACTTAAGGCAGGGGAAAGAGGAGGACGACTCTGCTGAGTCACTTACCCACGACCGATTCATTTTCTGTCCTTGGCTCTGCATGTTTTTCACGCACGTGCCTAATAAGCACGGGCTGGGGCCAGTGGTTTCTAGCTATTAGCAATCTGGAGAAGGGATCTTTTGGGATAACTTAAAGTCATTTGCTTTCACTGCCTGCTTTAAGGCACGTGTCTTGCCCCACCTCTTCACAGAAAGGTCTCCAAGCCTTGCTCTGTTGGAGCTGTTTCCCCCGAGTCAGATTCTGGGGAGGGCAGGGCAGGGCCCAAAGGGATTTAGGCACTGAACTCAGCCCCTGCTTTTTAAGGGTTTTGTAAAGTGCTGGTGACAAAGAATTTGTTCCTTCTTAGTAGGTGGAACTGACTCAAACCTGTAAGACTTAACCTCCCTAGGAAACTAGGATTTAATGCAGGGGTGGGCAAAATGCAGCCTGCAGGCTGGATGTGGCCCACCAGGCCATTCTATCTGGCCCGTGGGGCCCCTAAAAAATGTAGAAAATTAATATTTATCTGCCCCTCGTTGCCTTTCATGCAGCCCTCGATAGCTTGCCGAAACTCAGTAAGCGGGTCCTCTGCCCAAAATAATTGCCTGCCCTGATCTAATCCAAACTTCACACACTTGGTCGTTCTCTCCTGAGCATTGGTTGGGGAAAGTGAAGCGTTCCCTCAGCAGCACTGGTGCTGCGTTTGAAAAATAAATTAAAAACTTAGCCCAAGTTCCTCTCTAGAAGAGGACACATGCCTTCTCTGCCGCTTTTGTTTCCCAGCCTCTCACTCTTTCATGTGTTCTGGCTTTGCTCTCCTAATTCATCCGGTAGCTTTGCTATAAATGGCCATTGAAGCAGTTACAAGATGGAAATAATTCTCAGTCACTCTTAGCCTGGGCTGTATTATGATCTTTATCAGCGTCTGAAGTGAGTTTCAGCCCACGAAACTTGTGTTACACACACACACACACACACACACACGTTAGGCTATAAAGTGCAGCCCTACCCTGCTTTCAGATCTATGTTCTAGAGATGAAAGATCATGTATCTTCATTTCTAACCCCCCTGAGACACCCATTCTCCCTGCCAAGGCTTCTGCCGTCTTTACTCTGCCATGGATACGTGACACCAGATTCACATTCTAGAGACAATCAGGGTTAATATTCTTTTCATAATATCAAGTCAAATGGCCCACATCTAAGGGCAAATGAACTGATTACAATCTGCCTGTTTAGAGGCAGCAGTGTCTGTTGCGTTCTCGTGCACTGGCCAGATTCACTTACCGACCAAATTTGCTTTCCTGGCACTTGTCATTAGAAAAAACGCAAGTGCTCTGGTGAAAAGCAGATAGGAGGAGGTGGGAGTGTCTGGCTCTGTATGTGGAATCCCTGAACGTTATCAGCAGAGACTAAAGAGCGCTTTGACTTCCCTTTCAAACGGCCTGTACGGGAAATGCCAAGGCTGGTCAGGTCTTCTCTGTAGCCAGAAAAAAACAAGCAGGCATTTGTTCACCTTCCCGCTGAGAAATGTGCAGCACCTGTCATTTGGCTGGAGGAGGAGAGCATGAAGGAAGACGAAAGAGTTGCTGGGAGGCAAGGGAGTGTGGTGCAAGAGGAAGCCATGCAGTAAGGAAAGAGGAAAAGAGCTCTGGGTGTTTGTGGAGCAACCACGTTGCAAAAACAAGAGCCCAAAAAGACTCCACCGAGATAAGCGAGGCCTTGATCAGCTTTGCTCACCGTGGTGTGAGTCAGCCGGGAGCCCCACTCACCCCCTGGGGATCAGGCTCTTCCTCACACCTAGACTCACTCCTCACCGTGGGAAAGCCCTGAAGCGCTCACTAACCCCAGGCCCCACTGAAGTAAATGGGTCCCAAAGGTGCTCAGCACTTCTGAAAGGTCCTTAATGCTTAAGACATGCTTGGTAGGGAAACGGCCTGGTCCTCAGGCGGTGTAACCACTCCTTCCTCTTGTATGGCTATCTCCGTAGTGCGGCCCCCTCAGCATTCGGGTTCATGGCAGTAGTTTGAAAAACACCATCTTGTAGTTGAAGCAGATGTACTGAGGTAGATGGAGCTCTCTTGGATTTAAGCTGCCAAGTATTGACCCTAATGAGATCCAAAATTTACATCTGATTTTCCTCGTGGTTAGCTGGAGGAACCACGTGCAGACGGGGCCCATTTCTGCTCCAGGCCTTAATACATACTCTGGGCTATTGCACACCGCGAGCGGTAGCATTTCTCTGAGGACACGCCGAGTCCCCGCCATATGGGCGCAGCCTGATACGGTAGCTATTTGGGCGGCTTACGCAGATGACATGCTCTTTTCATTTTGTTGGCTTTGGTGCGAGACCGTGATAAACTCCTCATGCCTCCCGCCTCTGCCAGCCTTTGAAAGGACGGAGATAGCTTGGGAATCAATTAAGGACCACATCTGAATCTCCTATCATAAGCTGGTCAGCTACACCGCCGCAGGGCAAGGGAGACAGGAGACCTAGCAGTGAGGGAACAGGGTGGAAGAAGAGGAGCGTGAGGATCAGGGGCAGAAAACTAGGAGGAGTGGGACACAGGGGACACGAGGTCAGGAATCCAAGTCCCCCAGGGCTGGTCCAGCACATCCCAGCTGAACTACACAATAAAAGGCAAGACAGGGCCTTAATCCTCCAGAAAGTCAGTGACAGCTGTTTGGGGCCCAGGGACCCACTGAGATTGTGAGAAAGAACAGAAAGGAGTGTCTCCCCAGGGGGGATTGATTTGCACCCAGGATATTGCTGCCATGGGTGTTTTACCCCAAGAAGGACAATCCCACGTAGGCTAGCGTCCTCCTTCTAAGTGTTTACAAAGACCCCTTTCACCCCAATTCCTGCCCCAGCATCCTTCATCAGGAGAGAGTCCAAGCGTTCAAGCCGATTCATTTTCTGTCCTTGGCTTTGAATGTTTTTTGTGCACGTGCCCAATAAATAGGAGCTGGGGGCAATGGTTTCTAGCTATTAACCCAAATGAAAGGCCCCGAGGGCCAAACACTAACCTGGATGGTGAAGCACCTAATGTAGTCAGTGCCTCCAGCAGCACTCCCTTCCTCCTTGTGGAGAACTGGGTGGGGGGACAGTCTTCTCCAGGACCCTGCTCTGCTTCATGAAACAGTGGACATGACAGTAGAGTCAGAGATGCGGCCTGATGCCATGGTACAATGAGCATAGGCATTAACCCAGCCTGTCTGCACTTCCCTGGGCACTAGTCTCTCTAGTCTAAGTGAGAGCCAGGACGTGGGATATCTTTCCGAGGGCTTGGAGCCAGGAATCCAAAGGCTGGGGCAGGACTCAGAGAATGGGACAGGTGTAGAGGGCAACATAAATACAAGGACCCCGGAAGGAGCTGAAGTCCCAGCAGTACAGCCTGGAGCTGGGGCGCAGAGCAAGGCAGGACAGGAAAGAAGAGAGGAGCCAGGAGGTAAGACTCTAGGGGGGAACGGCAGACGGTAGAGCAGGGGTGGCCAGGCTGCGACACTTGTTCCACAACCGGCACTGGCAGCCACTGTACGGGGCATGTGGTGGGAGGGAAGGAGACAGGGAGATGAGCAGGGAGTACAGAGCAGGGAGCAGAAAGCAGAGCAGCAGATCAAGCAGGGGAAGGGGAACAGAGTAGCACTCAGGGGGATGAGGGGCTATTTTGTGCCAAAAAGGTTGGCTCCCAGTGGTGCAGAGCTGGGCTCACATCCTGGCGTGCCAAGCAGGTCAGCAGGTACAGCTGGTCCCTCTCCGATCTGGGCGCATCTACGCTGCATGGTCATTTAGTACTTGCTTTAGCGACTTAGTGTCTTGTGCAGGTGCACCTAGTGGGGCTTTTCTTACTGGCAGGCTTGGCACAAGCCTTTCACCCTAACACGGCCTGTTACCGCAGAAAACAGGCTCATTTTCCCTCGCCCATGGAGCCTGCATTGATTACCAGGTGGGAGAAATGTCCTGTCACCCCGTCTGGTGACTGCCAGGTCGTGCTTTTCCACGACGGAGCGTCTGTAGTTAGCCATCATGAGCTGCACTTCTATAGAGGCAGAGAAAGGAATAAGACGGAAGGAGGGGATGAAAAGTTCTGGCAAGGGCTGGGCTTCAGGGGGTTGTTTCAGCCCTGCATAGGTATAGGCTAAGCTAAGGGTCAGCACTTGTTGGCAGAAAGGGGGGGCGAGGGCTTGTCTATGGGATTGGGGACCTGTATTGCATTGACGGGACCTGTATTGCATGCGTTGGTTTTCTGTCAAGTACATGATGACTGACACTATGACCACGTATGAAGCAAGTGTAATATGTGCTTGATAGATAATACTAAGGGATGTTTGTATACACCGTGTGCAGTCAAAGTGAAGGGCAATAGGATATCAATTACCACGTGCGCATTATGTCGTTCTTTTAAATGTTATGCTGTACTACCTTCTGTGAGGCCTCTGTTGGGGTCATTTCTAGACTGTCTGCTATGGTCTGTTTTCGAATAAAATGATTTCAAAAAAAACCCCAAAATGTCTGGTGACTGCCAGGGTTATACTAGACACCGGGAAGGACAAGGCTTGTTTTGTGTCAGCTGCCTGGCAAGCTTTTCCCAGTCCTGTCCCTCTCTTTGGGACATATGTGGTCCATCCCTGAGCACTCAAGGCATTTTACAGCACGCACTGACCCAGCCCCTGGTGTATGGCTCTGTTTGTGCCTGCTTCCATGTTACTTGTTCACACGTTTCCCGATCCTTTCCTCCTTCAGGGAGGACCCCCCAGTTCCAGCCGCTCCACCGGATCAGTGTTTGGAGGGGCTGCAATTCTCTTCCCTGCACCACTACCATTATTATTGTGCGCTTGAGATTTGCTGGCTGGGAGCCAGCTGGCGAGTGCCAGCCACCACCTCCAGAACGATGCCTCAGCAGCAGGCTTTGGGAAATCAGGCTCACCTGGTTGGGTTTTCATTCTCGGTAGCTCTTAGCAGGGTCGTAGAAGGTAGGAGGGCAAAACCCAAGTCCACTGGTCCCTGTCTTCACTACAGCTACTGCTGTTGCTGCCACTGGTAGAAATCAGAGGTCCCACTTTTGCTACAAACCTAGGTTAATTTAGCATAAGACACGTGGAATTGCCTGTCTGCGAGGAGTCATCGGTTTCTGCCCCTTACCAGGACTCTCAAATGTAATTTCCTAATGAAGAGCACTGGTTATTGCTGCTCCGCTCCCAGCTCATCCACACAGATAAACAAGCATCATGGCAAAGCATTAAACACAGCAGCCTGGTGCAGAGCTGAGTGTTGAGATGAATGAAACAAGGGCCAGGAGGTGAGGCTCCAGGGAAGGTGGTACTGCGAACACAGCAGGGTTTAATTGCCGGCTCTCTGGTGTCTCTCCTTGATTTAATTTTCTTGGCTCAGACCTGAGCCTTCCCCGGGGTCCTGCATTCATCTTACTCGTGACTCCAGGGAACAGTCTCTTTCTCAGAACGCAGGGGATGGTCTCTGTTTCCGTGTGCTTTGTCTACTTGCTTCTAGAACCGCGCCCGAGTTCCTGGCTCCCTGCACGTCTGCCTGCTCACACTCCGGTTTTGGGCCTCACTGCTTTCTCTTTGCTTCTAGCACTTCCTTTGTGATGACAATGACACCTCCATCTGCAGAGCTGCATCCCAAGTATTCACATGCACACCGGCAATATCTGCTGCGGTAGGAAAATGTTCATTCTATGCAGGTTTTCCCAAGCCTTTGGTAGTGGTGGTCTTAGGGTTGTTGGGGCCCTGGGCAAGAGAGTCACTTGGGGCTTAATTTTGAAAACATATAAGCAAGTCGGACATTTTCGATTTCAATTGTACTTTGCTCTATCCATGAAACTGCAATGAAAGTATCTTAATACAATAGTGACAATACAAATATGCAGTGTAATTAATTTTTATTACAACTGGAATAGAGAATATTACTTAATATATTTAACCAACACAACACTCTGAACGTAAGTCATAACAAACCTATTTTCTTGAGAGAGATATTATGAACAGAGGGCAGATTTTCACACCAAAATAAACAACTCAACAGTCAATCCATTGCTCCTACACCTATGTTGATAGTCAGTATTCATGAGTTGAAGAAAAAACAACGTTTTTAATAAGTTGAAGAAAGAAAGGGTTTGTTAATGCTGAGCTATATTCTAAGTTCATTCTAGGTTTACAATTTTGGAGTCGCCTAAAGCATGGGGCCCTGGCCGGTCGCCTGGTTTGCCCTCCCCTAAGGCCACTACTGCTTTTGGGGCCAGGGAACTGCAGGGCATCAAAAAACCTTGCTACCTGTTGGGCATTATGTTAGTGACAGACACAAGGTAACTACATTTTTCTTCTGTGTTACCTCGCAGGGGAGGAGGTATCATTTCAGTGTAGAGCATTAAGAGTAAAGAAAATTCAAGTATGTTGTTCCTCTGAACTGAAGCGTCTGTGCTCTCTCTCAACTCAAGCACAAGCACAGAAGTTTGGAGCGGCGGAAGCCTGCTGCATCCTGTCTCCCCGCTAACGCTGTCCCTCTCCTCCCTAGGGGGACTCTCTACAAGGAAAGGTGGTGCTTGGGTGCTTGGTGCCGCGTAGCTCTAGAGGAAGTCTGTTCACTCCAAGGACCTCCATGCCAAGGGCAAGGGCCTGCCCCAGCTCAGTGGGAGTTTGGTAAACATCTTCAGTGGGAGCAACAGTGGGGCTTCCACGTCACAGTGCAGGCACCGAAAAGCCGACCTCGGAGCAAACGTCGTTCTGGTTCTTTCCTTTTTGAAACACAATGGAATGCCTGGACATTGACTCTGCTTTTCTATTGGCTGGTGCCACTGTTGCCTGGGTGACCGCTATGTGCAAACACTCTTTTAGGGAACTCTGTGAGGTAGCAGCCCTGGGAATCTGCAGCCTGAGGAACGACCTCAAGTGCACTGAGACAGGTAGGACAGCCCCTGTGCGAATGCGGTGCCCAACAAACTGCACAGCACTTCATTGAAAGCTGCACCTTTACAGACGGAATCCGGACATGGAGCCGTCATACGGGACAGTGGCTCATAGATGTGGAAGTTGATATCTGATGCTGTGCACGAGAGAGACTGGTAGGCATGAGGACCCTGGCACCCTTTCTGCTGGGGCCCTGACACAGACATGGCGCAGCTGACACCACTTGCTGGGAATGACCCAGCCCTCCCTCCCTGCCAGCCAAACCTTCTCAATTGCTCTTTGCAGATTACAGCAGAAGACAGATTCTCTTTCTCCCCAGATGCATAAAACACTTAGATATGAGAACAGAAGTGGCTTTCTAATGGTGGCAGGGAGTGTGTGTGTGACAAGGGGTGGGGAGGGGTTCTAGGACTAGACCTGGCTGTGTACAGAAAACAAGAGATCAAAGAATGGTGTGGGATTGGCGGATTATAGCAGCCACTTTCTGGATCATCTGAAGGTCTGTTCTGTTGTGATGGATGAGGGTTACAAGTCCAAATCTATCACAGTCTTGTGTTCAAGACCGCTCTTAGTGAGTCTGAGTCTTTCTCTTTCTAATGCTCCAGATCATGGGCATGGAAGAGGAAGATGAAGCCATCAGAGAGAAAGCACAGAGTTTAATCGAAACTGTCATCAGGGGCGTGAAAGAGCATCTTGAAGCTTTGCAAAAAAAAGAGAGAGGTATTCAAATACTGCATTTGCTGCCTAGGAATCCTTGCCCTGTCACAGGCACATCAGCTAGATTAACCAGGAGGTGGTCTGTTTTCAGAAGCTGAGTACGTCATTGGAAACATTCAGTGGATCGCATGCAAGGACTTTACGGTGGAGAGGGGAAGGCAGCAGATCGAGGAGTACATATCTGTAAGTGTCAGGGCCAGTCAGTATTTGACTTCATTACCAGGTAAAGAGGCTGACTGCACCCTCAGGGCCTGCTCTCAATAGTTGTCATGTATAATTTATTTCTGAAGCAACTGCTCTGGATAACAGAGACACCCCAAATGCAGACCCAGGGCCCTTGATCCCTGTGTCTGTGAAGCAGTTGATCCTTACAGTTTGTGCACTGGAGGGGTTTCAGCTTCTCAGCTTGACTCTCAGTTGTCACAGCTAACAGCATACAAGCTTGGAGAACCTGCTTCAGGCTGAAAGTTAGCTCACCTGGAGTCAGTTCTGTTTGCAGACAGCTCCCAAAGCCCTTCCAGAGCTTCTGAAGGGCTTCTTTTCCACCCTTTTCCTAACTTCAGTGCCCTCCGCAATGGAACCCTTTCCTCTTGGCTCATGTGTCCTTTCTTCTTCCACTCCTGGGTGTCCTCCACATGCTAGTTGCTTCTACCAGCTAATCCCAAAGTCCTGGGGTTAGCAGCTTGGGGCTTAGAGATGTGCCCCAAGCTCAGGTGTGAAATCCCCCTGTTGCAGCTACTCTGAATCATGGACACCAAGTGTACAGCAGCGTTTTAGTAGTTTCCTTCAAACTGATTGTACCCAGATTATTTCAGCGTGTACTAGAGAGCATCCACAAAGGGAGGTAGGGAGCTGTAAATTCACAGCCTACTTCACTGCACACCAGCTTTTGTGAGCAGTCAGACCACTGCTATGACCACCAGTTCTCAACATTTTGAGACTTGAGGCCCTGCTCAGAATCCATCAGCTCTCAGCTTTCACTCCATTTTAGAAAATGGAAAAATATGTATATTTTGAATATATGGAAAAAATACCAGAGCAATCCTGCTGTTGCAAGGAACTCAGAAAGCCCATAACAGGGCTGGGTGGCTTTGACACCATGGATTCCTGTCTGAAATCTCTGGCTGTGTCTTGTGAAATCACATGTGGGTGCTTGCAAGCTGAACAGTGCTAATGTTATGTGGTGCCCTTAAAAGGATCTCGAGCCCCTGCCACGGTGTTGTGGTGATCTCTGCTTGAGAACCAGTCAAAAAAGGACACGTCTGCCTGAAGCAAAGGGACCCACTGAACTAGCGTGGAAAGGTATACAGCTTTCTGCAGCCAGTGATTCCCCCTCGGAGTGCCATGGCTAGCATCACAGCTTTGTAGTATTGAAAATGAGCACTGTGCATGTTCTGTAACAGTGGATGTCCCTCCCTCCCATTCCAATTCCCTTCCGCCCGATCTGCTGCTCTGTTTTCTGCTCCCTGCCCCCTCCCCAATTTTCTGCCTTAGAAGTGCTGCAGCACCAAGCCTGTACTTTGATCCATCATTCCTTAGTGTAGACATTGTTGTCTGTGCATGTAAATCTTCCCTGAATCTTGTTACCCTAACTGGCACAGTAACAGGTGGCAGAAGTTGTCAAGGGCACACAAAACATTCCCTCTTCCTCTGGTCCAAATTGCCCTTTAACTTCCTTGTGCCTTCTCATTCATAATTTGGTTAACAGTGTTAAACAAAAGTGACTTGATCTCTTTTTAGCACTTCCCTTAAGTCAGCTGTCCCAGCGAGAGGGGATCTCTTACAGTGTGGTGTGTGTTCAGCAGACCTGGGAGTTCCATGAAAGCTGGCTTCACTGGTCAGATTTCCTCAAGGAAGAACAACTGAAGTACAGCAAGAGGTACCATTACCGGGTCCGTTGGAGCATCCCAACATGCAGGAAGCCCATCCCTCAAGCGACTGCATGCATCTACTTCATTGTAGAGATCTCCAACATTAAACCTCCTGTAAGTAACACTCAACCACCCTTTGAGAATGTAGCGGTAGAAACCTAATTTCCCTTGCTCTGTGGAATGAGAGAAAGCCATAGTTGACGTGATTACTCTGCAAGAGTTCACATTGGAAATTAGCCTGCGCCATTCTGAACTTCACTATTTCAACGTCCTTTCCAGACAAGGTTATGACTTGAATCTCTCCCTCTAATGACCTTTTGCTCCCCTTACCCTCAGTGTTAGTGTCTGCTCCTGATATCTTCTGACTGATGTTATACTATCCACCCATATGCATTCTTTAACATGACGGTGAAGAGATAATCACATGGCTGCAAATCCAAAGAAATAAAGTTTCCAGATATCCAGTTGACTCTTTTTTTTTTAAATGTCTGCCCTTTTGGTTAGGTCCAATCCAGTGTTTCCAGTTTCTCAAAGTTTTGCATTCAGTAACACAGTAGCAATGATCTACTCCAATGTCTGATTTGTAATCTCTATGGATGGTTAGAACTGCAAGCAGGCACTTATTCTAATTCCTATTAAATTATATAATGGTAGATTGCTGTCCCACTATGCAGAGCATTCCAAAATCGTGAAGTTTTTTGGTTGAATTAAATGACTACTCTGAAATTGTGCTATAGCAAATGTGAAAACTGTCCTTTTATCTATTGCAGACCTTGCCCATTGAGGTGTTCTTCATCTTGGAATCCAATAGGCTGATTCACAGGTATATTTTATTCTACAGCCTTTTTAAGCAATGAAACTATTTAAGATGTGCTTAGAACACGGCTGATTTCAGCTATCCTGACTGCATTAGAAACGGTATGCTGGTGACGGCCACTATCAGGAGTCAGTTAATTTGCTAATTCTGTCTGGTTCGGTCTTAGCTCCAGTACTGGTTGGCTACTCTACGTTGTACCAGTTGGCAATAGTCCCACGAGGGCTATGCCCTTACTGCCCCCGGCAAGACTGAGTAGTGATGATGATGTGAAGTTATTCTGGTTGACCTGTATCTACTGAATACCCTCCCTGCCCTCCAAAGGGTTTCAGGTCCTTTTTATTCTCCCTGGCATGAGGGGAGCAAAATAGGGCTGAGAACCTGATCTTGTGTGTGTAGGCTGTGGTGTGAGCTGTTGCATTGAAGCACATTGATGTAGCTTCCCCTTATCAGTCTCAATAGGGATTTTAAGAACAGCATGTTCAGGACAGTGCTTCCTAGGCAGCAGCAAAGGCTGCTGCTGACTAGCGCAACTCCTGAAAAACCCTTGTTCTTCTAACTTAAGGGAATTGGGGTAAAATCTTGTTAGTCACTTCTAGCCAGCCTAACTTGTGCTATTAGCACCAATAGACTCCATGGCACAGCCACCTCCACCAATCACATAGATTAATGCTGGCTTTATGAAAAGGAAGTCATGTGCTACCAAGAGAAAAACCAACCTGCATTCAAAGGCCACTCATAGCTCCTGAACTTTGTCTTCACCTAATTGTGACCTTTGTTCTTAACACCTATCCTACCTTTTCTGCCCTAGACCAGGACGGTGTCGCTTTAGGGAAAAGTGGCTCAAGGATATAATTGAAAGCAAAATGATCCTCATGGAGAGCATAACCTTCTAAACAAGTGTATACTGCAGATTAAAAATCCACTCTTCCAGGATGCTCAAGGCTTGGCAGTGTTTTGTTAAAGACGGAACAGGCACACTATGAGAGTGTGTGTATGACAGAGGAGGTGCTGGGGGGCGGCGGGGTGACGGTGACAGGATGGACAGGGACCTTTCCTCCTCTAACAGTAGTTTATATCTTTTACATGACTAATACATTCATAAGCACAGTGAAAAGGTGTTAACTTCAGGCAAAACTGACAATAATTACCTGAAGGCCCTGACCTTCCAACTGTCTCTGCCTGAAAGACCGTTGAACTCGCATAGAGCTGCCTTGACTTCAGTAACTGAGCTGAGGCCTGCCAAGCTGACAGGGAGGAAAACAGCCAGATTCAGTTGAGTGTTTGATTAAACAAGGGTTACAAAGACACCAGTGAAAGTGGTAATGGGATGTTTTGTAGGTGTTTATAGAAACATAGCAAGTATTTCCACCACAAACACACCAAACCTAGGGATTAAAAAAAAAAACAAAAAAAAAAACAGCCTCAGGAAAATGCTCTATTTAAAAAAAAAAATTCAGGAAGCATAAGTTAAAGCATATAAAGAGAGTGCTAGTCTCAAATACATGCCTGATGATGACTCAGTAAGGTTACACTGAATAAGCATTAGCTGGAAGAAGCCTTCCAACACAGATCTTAAAAGCAATGTAATCTTGCTCAGACAAAGGAAGTCAAGGTCCCAGATTAAAGTAAGGTGAAGGGTTAGTTCTGAAATGTCTCCAAGAACCAAGAAATTCAGAATGGAAAGAGGCATCTGCAGTTCCTGCCTCTGTATGTCCAGGGCTTCCACCAGCTCTACTACTGCAGTGAGATCAATGTACAGCATACCCCAAAAGGAGGCCAGCTAGTCAGCCCCCAGGTTCTAGGTCAGTAGTAACCCTCAACATTACTACTTTGACAGCATAGTGATTGTAATAGCATTATCTGCAAGCAACGGAAGCCAATCCATATTTAATTACAAATTTCTATATACAAGTGTAGCTGTACAAACAATCCAAGTGTTTGGTTCTGAGAAAGATAAGTAAACGAAAGCAGATATTTAAAGAACCTGG
Source organism: Caiman crocodilus (assembly GCA_030014935.1). NCBI lineage: Eukaryota > Metazoa > Chordata > Crocodylia > Alligatoridae > Caiman > Caiman crocodilus. The sequence continues at coordinate 15,077,497 of JAGPOW010001327.1, forward strand.
GAAAAATGTGTAATAAATCAATAAACTTAGCTCCTAAACAGAAGGTCAGGAATTCCCTAGGTTTTACTACTACAAGTAGCCAGTTTATGATGGACAAGTCTATAGTCATTGGTCAAAATAAATCGGAAATGGCATTTATCCATATCACCAGCAGGTGACCCGTCCCTCCTGAGGCAGATGGTGCCAGCCTGCTGTGTCCAGTTCACTGTCTAATACAGCACATTTCCATCACTATGATCACAAACCTTCCCTTTGTGCTGCTTGTTTTCATTACCCAAGATGCTGTACTGCCACTTACGGCAGTTCCCTGCAGCTGGGGAATGAATTGTTCAAGCAAACTACCCACGAGTAATTGTGCTTCCTGGATACAAGCAATCTATTCCAGAGGGCCGGAAGGTCAGACAGAAGGCACTATACCACTGGACAGCTCCTTGCAAATCGCAGGAGGTTAGCTGCTATGTACTGCAATCAGTGCTGCCCACCCACAAGGATATCTATTTGTCTTCTTTGCCCTTAGTTTTTCTGTAGACCATTTCCCGGAAGCTCGCCAAGATCTTGTTCTCTCGCTTCCGTCTCTCCTCCTGGTTGAAAGATGCCAGAGCTCTCTTTTCATCTGCACTGTAGATCTGGTTTTCTTTACGCAGACGCACAGCCTCCATTCGCCGATGCCTGAGGACAAGAACATTGCATTTCTTATCTGTCACAGAACACTTCCCTACCACCTGGTGCAAAGCCAACATATCAACCTGTACTAAGATGTCAGGAAGCCCCACACTGACCCTCCCCCAAGATCTAAGCATCAGACGTACAATGATGCAACCTGCTCATTTTCAAGTGTAAGAAAATCAAGAGAGGGAGGGTTGCAAAGTATTTTCCCCTCTGGAAAAACAAACCCCACACCTATCACTGACTTCTTGTAGGGCACCAGCTATACGTAACTAGATTTGCAGTGAGAGGGAGTTTAACTTTCATGCTCGCACAGTGCTCACAAGCTGCAACTTTTCTTCTTTCAACTGATTTGGGAGATGTTCCCTCTTAGTTTAGAATCCCATTCCCCACCCACTGCATGGCAAAAAAAGGCACAATGCCTTGGTTTCCTCAAGCTACGGGCAACCTCACACATTGAGAAACCTACCTGCTACCGCTCATTACATAGCCAGAGCTCTCGAATGATGCAATTTCTTCACTGGTCAAGCCAATTTCACCTCTTCGGGGGATGCGTTTTCCAGCCTTTACGTACTCTGCCATAGCTGCACCCTCACCAGGCAGCAAAGCATGGCCATAACTTAAAGAGAGGAAAAGAATTTCATCAGTGCCAACTCACGGAGAGCACAAGAGTTAAAAACAAAAAGGGTGCCCTTTTCTCTACACACCATGACCAGTCCTCTCATTACTTTCCCAGTATTTCTTGCTTTTTGGTTTGTTTCTACATTATAGCAATTTCCCCTAATAAGAGCTACTTGCTCACCAAATCTGATTTTAGGCCCGTCTGTATAGAAGGGGATAGAAATCTAAGTAATAGCAACAATAGGGAATGTGCTTTAATGGTAAGCCAGGATGCAGTCACCACATTTCAGGAACTAGGAGAGAGGAAAAAAAAAAAGATACTGGTACATAGTTACTTTGTTGCGAAATTTAACATTTGTTACTTGTGTTGCAACAGAAGGGCAGAGTGTTCTTGCTGATTCTGGAATAAAAAAAATCAGCTCAGCTTTAAAATTAAAGTCTCTGTAAAAGCATTCCTTTGCCTCACAGCAGTGTTTACCATCTTGTAACAGTAGACAACAGCTCAGTAACAACTAAAACAAGCACAGGAAGACATTCTTTAGCATAGTGAAACCAGGTAAAAGGTGGAAAGGCAACTTTTGTGCTAATTTAGTTGACATGATCATCTGTTTGTGTAAGTTGCACACGAGTGCTTACTTCAAGGGCCTGTCATCTTGTGAGGCATGCGATTTTGGAGCTTCTGGCCCAATCAAACTGTCAGCTTCTGTATTTTCTGCAATACACAAACAATGAGGAAGGTTATTATTGTAACTCTTCATTTTCCTGAAAATATAGGACAAAAAAAATCATGTCAGTTACAGTGTCAACAATATATACAGTGTCAATATATAGTGTCAATACATAAGCCACGTCACTGAAAAGAATACCCAGGAGTTTTGAACTGAAGGAACCTACTTGATCTCTCAATCCAAAGATCTTCCCCTTGAAGTGTTTCATCCTCTGAATCTTCACTGCTGGAATCACTAGATTCCTTACGACTTCTCTTATTCTTCTTCTTCTTCGACTTTTTCCTATTACAAAAGTTAGAGATGCTTAGTTAGTTAAAGCACTTTTCTGGCATACAGGAGACATTGGGCTCATATCCCAGCAGGGCCTGCTTTTATAACTGGGCTCAAAGTGTAGAAATCAATGGCTCAATGTCTAGCTGGCAGTCAGTATCAAATGGAGTGGTGGGCCCCAGTGGTTGGTCTTGGGCCCAGTCTTGTTTAATATCTTCATCAATGACTTGGAAGATGGGATACACCCTCAGCAAGTTTGCAGACACTATGCCTGGGGAAGTAGTAGATATGCTGGAGGGTAGGGCTAAGATTCAGAGAGACCTCAACAAATTGCAAAATTGGACCAAAAGAAATCTCATGAGGATCAATAAAGAGAAGCAAACAGTCCTGCACTTAGGGGAGAACAATCCTGTGCACCAGTACTGGCTGGGGGCTGACTGGTTAAGCAGCAGCTCTGCAGAAAATAACCTGGGGGTTACAGTGAACATTAAGCTAGATATGAGCCAACAGAGTAGTGTGCCCTTGTTGCCAAGAAGGCTAATGACATACTGAGCTGCATTAGTAGGAGTGTTGCAGATCAAGGAAAGTGATTATTTCCCTCTATTTGGCACTGATGAGGTCCAGTTTTGGGTCCCTCATTATAGAAAGGATGTGGACAAATTGGAGAGAGTCCAGTGGAGGGCAAAAAAATGGTGAGGGGGCTGGGGGTCATGACTTCTGAAGAAAGGCTGAGGGAACTGGGCTTATTTAGCCTGGAGAAGAGAAGCCTGAGGGGATTTAACAGCAGCCTTCAACTACCTGAAGGAGAGGGGGCTCGAAAGAGGATGGACTGTTCTTAGTGGTGGCAGATAACAGAACAACGAACAACAGTCTCAAGTTGCAGCAAGGGGAGCTGAGGTAAGATATTAAAAAAACGTTCCCATTAGGAGTGTAGTAAAGCACAGGAACAGGCTACCCCGAGCAGTTACTGAATCTCCATCCTTGGAGGTTTTTAAAAGCCAAATAGAAAAAGCCTTGGCTGGGATGATCTACTTGGGGATGGTCCTGCTTTGAGATGGGGGTTGGACTAAATGACCCGAGGTCCCTTCAGCGCCTACTTTTCTATGATTCTGTGCTCCTTAACAGGCCTACTGGGGAGGCAGGAAAGGGCTACAAGTCTAGACTGAAGCAATAAGTTGTTTTTTTAACACCAAGGGAATAAATCTGAATTCCCACTTCTTGATATTTAACTGTTAAATAAGTCCCAGAACACCCTGATCCAACATGTCATATCACAAGTAACATAACCCCATTTTTGGGAGGCAGCTCTTCCAAGTCTGGATTAGGGTCCTTTGCTAACTAAGATTCAGCATGTTTAAAGCTGAAACACACACTTAGGCTGCTATTAATAAGAGAAATAGAGGTGGAAGCTTTGGTGCTGCCCCCTAAAGGAATCAAAACTGCAGCACTCAATGAAACATGGTAGAGATGTCCCTTACTTTCTGTGCTTCTTTTTCTTTTTCTTGGTTTTCTTTTTATCTTCATCTGAAAAAAGAAATCATAAGATCAAAAAAGTACTGTATTAATATAATGTGTGCTGAGTCTTGGAAGAAATAAATTCCCCTCTACAAAGTTCAGTTAAGACACTACAAGGTACACAGCACTGAGCAAATCTCCAAAGTGGCCAAGCATGGGATGAAAACAGAACTGCTCCCTGGATTCCCTCAGTGCACTGCACCTCAAAAGCACTTGGAAATCAGCACTAGGCACTAAAACAGGGAGTCACCTCCCTGGCCATTTACTGCAGTCACCTGACTGAAATAATTAGAGATGCACCAATATATCGGTCCATATTGCATTACCACTGATAAAAGGAAAATGTATATTATTGGCAATTGGCTTTTTTTGGCCTGTTTAGCTGATAATGTCACTGATAAATGTCGCATGTGTGTGCAGTCGCAGCTTGCACACAGCCAGGAATGCAGCCCGGCAGCTTGCAGAGCAGCATCTGGCTTGTAAGTCTGTGGGGTGTGGGGGGAAGAGATATGGGGGAGGGGAGGGCAAATTGAGGCCCCCATTGTGAGGGAGGGAGTGGGGTCGGGGCAACCATGGCCCAACCGGGGTGGAAGGTGGTGTGGGATGGAGCCATGGGAGGTTCGTCTGAGGGGTGGCTCCCTGCTGCTGTGCACAATTCCAGGAGAGGCATGGGGACACGTGCTCCTGGATTTGTGCTTAGGGTGGACTGCCCACTGCATGCTGGGGCCAGGGGCTGCACCAACCTCTTCCTGATGCGGGGTTGGGTCAGGACTGGGTGCAGGTGGGGTGGGTGCCCTGCAGCGGTGCTGCACAGTAGGCTACAGCCACCCCAAAGTTAACCGCCTGATGCATCCCCTGACCACAAGTCTGCAATGCCTATGCGCAAATCTGGGGAGCACATACCTCCCCCAGAGGTGTGCAAAGTAGTGAGAACCACCCCCTCTCTCCCCACCCTGCACCCCCTGGCCTGTGGCTTTGCCCTACCCTGGCTAGGCAGCACCTGCCCCTGCCCCTGCCCCAGCCCTATTCCCTCCTTCACCGTGGCAGCCTCAATCTGGCCCCTCCACGTCCCTTCCCTGCCAGAGACACCTTCCCCTCCCACAGACTTACCAGCTGGACACTGCTCTTCAAGCTGCTAGGCTGTGCATTGGCTAACGGATCAGTATCGGCCAATAGGGCTGGTTAATAATCAGCCATTGGTATTGACCAAAAAAATCGTTATCGGGGCTCCCCTAGAAATAATGCTTAAGAAGGTACATGCAGTATCACACAGTCTGCTCCAGTTCTTACCACACTTGACCTGAAAACTAATGGCTTACATTACAGCCAGGGTATCATTCCCTGATGGCCAAACCTCATGCATTGAAGCTGGAGCTATGATGCTTCTGCGCTAGAAGACTGCTGTAATAAGTTGAAAGACTCTATATTACAGGTGTATTAAGGAAAGATTTGAGTGATCGCTTAGTGCAAAAACAGGCTTTTCCACATGTAAGAGACAGTAAGGAAATCTTTAGAGGAAGAGGGACAAGGAAAATGTTACACTTGATTCTTAAATAGAACACGAAGAAGTTAAGGTTGAAAGCAGACGTGGACACAATTACCAAAACCTTACAGGTTATTCTTCACAACGTGGATTAAGCAACTGAAACAAAACCTCTGGACATCAGGAAGATACCAAACAAAGAGCAAGCACATTGCTGACCATGACTGCAGACGTACAGGAGAAGGTTTCAGATGATACACACCAAGAGAAGCTGTTTTCTTACCACTGGAGTTCAGCTCAGAGTCAGACTCGCTGTCACTGTCCTCAGAATGCTTTCTGCGTTTCCTTTTTGATGATTTTTTCTTCTTTTTCTTTTTCTTCTTCTTTTTCTCTTCTGAAAGAGAGCGTTAGAAACCAGATGAGCACAGTCTAGCTTCATAAACCCTTCTGGATCTTGGTATCATGCTTGCTTCCAAATCTACAAGAAGTCAATGAACCTCTCTGCAAATCACACCATCAGGCACTAGCCTGAGAAATTCTATTAATATGTAAACTATTTTGATAGTAAAAATTAAATACCTTCTGAGCTGGAATCTGAAGAGCTGCTTTTAGATTTTGCTTCCTCATCTTCCACTGGAGTATGCTCATCAGAACTGAGAAGAAACAAAGAGTTTAACTTATTATGATCTAAAGCAAAGATCATTTAGTTACCCTAAAGCAAGCACGTGACCAACTGTGTACAGAGTCAGAGACTGAGTCAGAGTCAGTCATGAATTAAACTTTAAGCAGTCAATTTAAAATATGCAAGTCACTTTCAGAAAAACGCTACTAAAGAATCCTAATTTGACTGACAACATATGAGAGTCTTCCCCAATGGGTGTTTGGGGATTATAAGAAATATTATGAACTGATCATATCAGTCTAGTGATCTTTTGATGTGTGTAATGGGACTTCCTTAAAAAAGCAAAACAAACAGAAAACCAAAGTAAGTAGAATTAGGGCAGCTAGATACTTAAATATTTTTAACTGACATAGTAAAGTCAAGTAAAGTTTTATTCTGGCCTGACATCAGATACACAATAGAAATTATAAATATACTGAAGTAATGAAATTATTAATAGCTTTATTGGGGACACTACTACACACAAGGGTCCCAGAAAGAAGCGGGGAGGAGGGCAGGGAGGCAACCACAAGACATTGTTACTTACTCTGGGTCAGGAACCTTTGGTGAAAGCCCCCAGATTTCAGGTGCTCCCAGTTCTCCAATTCTCTCTCTCTCATTTAGTCTCCTGTGAAGATCCACATCAGCATTAAACTCCCACGTACTATTCTTCCCAAACGTACATTCAAAAGCGGAGTTGTTTGTATCTCTGCACGCTAGCATTTCTAATCTCCCAAGCCAGGCATAATGAGGGGACACCCTTTCTTCAATGGAAACACTTCACATTGTTTTTTTTCTTCCACGGCCAAACACTACTTGATCTCTCAAGTTAAGAACAGGACTCAACTGAATTTTGTTTTGCTCAGTCCCCAAAGGGGTCGGTCTATCTTCAGTACAAAAACAGGCTGTTCTGTCGTGAAAACCAAGGCAAACCTAGGAGGCGGCACATGCCCGTTTTTTTGCGCAGCCTAATAAAACAGGCATTTTGGTCGCACTACAACAGCACCGTTCAGGAATTTGGAGCAATTGTCCAAATGGGTAATTTCAGACGCGCTATTTATTACAACGCAAAACAAATCCAATGCAAAACAAATTGCAGAAGTGGCTTTATCAGCCGCATAGGTCCCCAAGAAAGCTTTGCGCCTTGCGAAGACCAGGAGTGCAGCCCCAGGGAGGACAAGCCGAGACTGGCTGCACATTCGTGCGGTCGTCACCTCTGTGGGCTCCTCTCCGGCACACACTGCTCAAGGAAACCATTCCCTTGTCCCCCGACCCCGGGACACTCGCTTTTCTGGGGTGACGTCCCTGGAGGGCTCCTGTGTGCAGCCTCCCTCCCCAGGGGCTCCCTTTTTAAGGGGTGCGGAGGGAGCCGTTAGCCCCGGGGGCTGGGGGAGGGGACGGGGCCCGTGCTCGCCTCTGCCGCAGCAGCTCCTCCTTCTCCTTCTCGTAGTCCTCGGGCCACAGCTTCCCGCCGTGGTGGTGGCCGTGGTGAGCCGAGGCCGGGGGCCGGGAGCGGCTGCGGCTACGGCCCTGTCGGCGGCTGGGGGCCTTGGAAGCCTCGCGGGAGCGGCGGCCGTGGCTATGGCGAGGCGGAGAGGGGCTGGGCGAGGAGCCGCGGCCGTGGCTGCTCCGTCGCCGGGAACCCGGGGACGCGGCGGGGCTGCGGGACCGCGACGCCGGGGCCATGGCGGCCGCCCGCGGCGCACTTCCGGGTGGCGCACCCGCAAATCCGTCCGGTAGGCTCCCTTCCGGTTTGCACCGGAACCCCCGCTCTCCCATTTCCGGCCGTCCCAGGTGTCACCACCAAAGTCTTTCGGCCGGCGGGGAGCACCACTTCCGCGTGCTCCCCTGCGGCGTCTCCGCCGCGCAACAAGGCGCTCCCGGTGGGTTCCCAGCGCTGGCTCCTTTGTGCGGCGGCGGCCTCGCGCTCCCGGGCCCGCGTGCGACGGCGGCAGCATGAGCGCGCAGCGGGGCGACGGCCCAGGTAGGAAGCGCCCGTTGCCATGGCGATGAGGAAGGAGCGCCCCGCTCCCCCCCACTCTCCGCGCGGGGGTTTTAGGGGGCGGCGAGGCCTGTGCGGGCGCTGGGGATTTTCCAGGGGTGTGGGCCTGGCTGGGCTCCCCGCCTGTGTGAGGGGGTTTGGACCCCCAGGCTGGAGGCACCGAGCAGGCTGGGCCCATGCTCCCGCTGGGCCCGAAGCTGCAGGGTCTGTCCCCTCCGCTTAGCACTGGAGCTGTGCCCCGTTTGGGGTCAGGATTGTGCCCCCAGGTCAGACTGGTACGGACCGGGGGCGCGGGGGGTTGCCCTCTTCTGCGGTCTGGGGTCTCCTGAGCGTGCAGTGGCTGTCCCGGGGCAGGCTGGGGTGCTGCATCTCGTGTCGTGTAAGGGTTGGCGGTTGTCGCGGGTGCCAGGGTGAGCGGGATGGTTTGGAGAGGGCTGGTCCCGTCTTGGGCGGGCAGTTGGACTAGGTGACCTCTGGAGGTCCTTTCCAGCCCGGCTTCCCTGTGCTGTCCGTGATCTGTTCCAGCCTCTGCCCTCCCTGTTGCGGGAGCGAGGTCTCGCTTCACTGCGCCTCTTGTCATGTCCTCGCGCCGCGTCCGATGTTGCAGCTGGGTGACACGTGGGCGCCCCCAACCCCGCTGTCACAACTGAAACGATTCCTTCTCCAAGCACGTTTCACATGGGAACATTTCCGTTTGCTCCTATCTGCACCCCTAAAATCTTTTCAGTCCGCCAGCCCGTTCCTTGCACGTGACGAAGTTGGTCGTGCCTACAAAAGCTCGTGCTTATCTGAAGCAGTTCATGCCGAAGGTGCCAGCCCACCTGACTTCAGCTGTGCACGTAACCACCTCCGTGCAGTAGCACGTTGCACCGGACTCTCCCTAGGAGGCCAAGTCGGGCTGAGAATCAAAACATTAGTCTCTCAAGTTGCTCTAAAAATAAAAGCTGCCGGAGTGGGACCTTTTGTGCCAGCTGTACTCCACTCCATGGGATCTGTGGAGCTGTCCACAACTAGAACAGGCCTCAGAATGAGGGAAAACAGCACTTTTCCAGTGGACAGCTCATGGCCCTGCAATTCCCTTTCCTAAAAAATCAGAATTACTTTGACTCTTCTTACTTGCACGTGGGAGTGCAAGGTGCAGCAATTCTCCTTTCACTTCCCTTCACCCACACCCCCACCAAAAAAAAATGGTAATTTGCATGTTCCTATACACTGCAGACACACAGCTAGGCTGTTTATTAAGCACCTTTGGCTTTAAAAAATGAATTTACTGTATTTCCTATATTTGCCATTCAGAGAGCTGGATGGCTTAGGGGAGTTATTAGGCGCATGAATCCTTTCATCTCCAGAGCAACTTTGAGCCAAACCCAGCTGATGTAACCAAAAATGTTTTCTATCTGATGTTTTTTTCTGACTGTTTCTAAGGGAGGTATCAGCACTACAGAAGTCCCACCATCACAAATAGCATTGACTAATAATATTGTTGGTGTTTGCAGGAAAAAAAGTCAAGGCCAGACTGTAAGGGGAGTTGAATTAGCTTTAGTTTGATTATTGTGTGAATAACTGCTCATCAGTGTTTAATGGTTTGCAGAGGCTGATTTATACTGTTGATCCTAATGGGGCCTTTCCCAATCAGGGTGGAGACACGATGCAGGGAAGTGCTGTTGCAAATGGTGTAAACACTCCTGGGGTTACCAGAGGCTTTCAGCCAGTCCCAGTCGTATAGAACAGCAGCACTGAAGCACAAAAACCACTGGCACAAAATTCCCTGAGGTTTTCATTAATCCACAGAAGCCCAGACTTAACAGTTAGATGGAAAACCACGGAACATGTGGGTATTCTTTTTAACTTTCTCTTTATTATTTTAATCCTTACAAAACAGCAGCATCATACACTCAGTATCTGTAATGTAGTCATAATCCAGAATGTCACAAACATTACATTTTAACAGTTCTTTGCCATGTGGAGTTAGCGTTCTTTCATTTACATCATCAGGGAAGAAATCTTTATGGAAGCTGTTTTCTTCAGAAAAAACTCCATGTTTTTACAGAAACATGTTTGGGGTAAGAGTCTTTGCTTTGTCCCAACATCTAGTAAACATCAGGTCTGAAGAATCACTTCATAATGACTTACTTACTGTAAGGCGTGTGCCACTTTACATAGATCTAAATTAAGTAAGGCATAAATGCAACAGCTAGTTCATGGATGGAAAACTGTTCCAGTTTCCACACCCATTGTGTGTGTTATGGGCAGCACCTGGAAGTGGCAGGAAATCTAATCACAACGTATATTAAAATAGGTAAAAATATATTCTCATATAAGAATGACTTGTTCTAAGGGAGGGATCGCAGAGCTGCGCTGTGAGTGACATTCTTGTGTTATCTGTCTTTATGAGGCTATGTGGGGATAGCTCCGTCATTGTCATGCCTCAGTCATTACAACTCTGTGAGACCTGTTACCTAGTGCTCCTGGCTAGTCTCTAATAGAAGATAAAGACGCTTAGCTGGCCAACATTTGTAAAGCGCTTCAAAGCATTTTTGCACAGATGAGGTACATAATCTTTATAACTCTGTACATTAAAAGCTGGTAGGTCTGATCTTGTTCCCATTAATGTCAATAGAAAGCCACCCATAGATTTTAACGAGTTGAATCATGGTTTGCAATCATAAAAAGTGGACTGTTAAGTAAAACACTCAGTAGTGGGCATGGAGTAGGTGGCAGATGGAAATCAGTGCTTTAGTGTCTACCAGTGTTTTTTCAGAATCAAAATATTTCCCTGGATACCATATTTGTATCCTGAGATATGCTCCTGTCTAAGACTGCTGTCAGACTTGGATTATTACTAAGGGTTTTACCTCTGAAACATCACTTGGTCCCAACATGGGCATGGGGGTTTGTTTCTGTCTCGTTACCTTATCACATTTTTTATATTCTTTTAAATTATAAACATCTATCACTACAATTTTTTTCTACCAATTTTCCTGACCCATCAAGCCTTGAAGGGAGCTCTTCATTCCCTAATAATTCTCCACTGAGTTCTTTTAGGAGAAAACAGCTCTTAAGATGGCTTCATTTGACACTTTCTGGGTGTGTCCTCACAAGATGCTATGTCGCCGTAGCAACACACTACATCACCATAGCAACACGGTATGGCGATGTAGTTGTCGGTGGACACAAACTGTGATGTTGCAGCTATGTTGCCGTAGCAACATGCTCCCTTGCTATAGCGCGTTGCTACAGCAACGTAGTGGCTAAAAATAACTGCACACCGCCACCACCGTACGGTATGGACTTTTCTTGCACCGTCATTTAATACTTCCAAAAGGAAGCACTAAATGGTGGGGCAGTAACAACGGCGCCGTAGGGGCACATGTAGATGTGCCATCTTTTTATCACTGTATTGCAGGGGATTTTTTCCTTCTGAGAGACTGTATACCATGATTCTTTACATTTGCACTTTATAATGATAATTAGAACCCCCCTCAAAAATTACTTTTTCTTGAAGCATTTATTTATTGATAAATTAACAGTTGCTTTTGCATCTTTATCTTCTTGCTTCCAAGATTACCTGAATCCCAGTTCTTTTTCATCAAATACCCCATATTGTGCAAGGCGCCCAATACATGTTTGTTTTCTGAATAAAATATAGTTCTTCAAGCAATTCTTCCTATGTAAACTGCATCTTAAAATGCCTCCTTGATTTAACTAAAAATTCAGAGTTACGGGCAAGGACGAAAGGGAGAACTTTCAGATTTGGGAAGGTGCAAACAGATGGCGAATGCAGGAGGTGGGGGAGAAGCTGACACTCTTCCAGATGGCAAAGGCTTCAGAGAGAGCGGCGCTCTCCCGACGACGGAAAGATTACGAAGAGGGTCAGACGAGCTGTGGCTGCTTCTGAGATGCAGCCTTCGCAATCTGCAGTTGGAGTAAAGCTTCCTGCCAGGAAGGGGCAGAAAAAGAGGGCTGTTTTGCAGCGGAGGCCTACAGGCCTGGCACCAAAGGCCCGGAGCCCCGCGCTGCTGGTTGGTGCGTGGAAGACGGAGCCTGGGAGTCTCCAGTGGGAATCCGAAATCAGCACCCTCTCGTCTGCACCTGGCCGCCAAGGCGTAGGCCTGAGAGGAGCGGGAGGGGCGGGCACCTCTTCAGAGAAGAAAACTGCAGGACGAGCAGATGGTGTCAGGCCTCGGCGCGGAGCAGCCGGCCCGGGCCCCTTCCCCTGCTCGCTCCAGGGAAGAGACCGGGACGTTGGAAGCCTCCCTCAGCCCAGGAGCTGGCGGCGGAGGGAGGATGTACGTGGGGCGGCTCCTGCTCTGGGCTGAAGCTGCTCCCTGAGCCCCTGGATCCTCGGGGACGTGCTCGCCCAGTGCCGCGGAGGAAGAACCGACCGGGGCGCGCGGCCACGTGGTCCCAGCAGCCTCCATGTGGGGCCCCGCCGCCCGGAAGCAGCCGAATGCGCTCGGGGCCACGAGCCGGAAGGAGCCGAGGGCGCTCGGGCCGGCAACCGGAAGCAGCCGAGCGTGCTCGGGCGGGGCGGGGAGGCGCGGTGGCGGGCAGGGCGCCCCCTGGCGGCCGGCGGGCGGCCGGGGGAGGGAGGAGGCGGGCGGGCGCGGCGGCTGCGCTCGGCGCTGTTGTCTGGCGGAAGCAGCGCGGCCGGCGGGAGCGCAGGTACCGGCCTCGGCCCCCCTGCAGCCGGGCAGCGGCCGCCGCTCCTCCCTTCCCCGCGGGGCCCCGGGCCTGGCTGCCG
>JAGPOW010001327.1:15090286-15115711 GCA_030014935.1 Caiman crocodilus
CCCGCCCTGGGGCCTAGCGCGGCGGCCCCGCCCGGCCCCGGCCCCTTTTGTCCCGGCGGGGAGAGGAGGGGCCCGGCCCGGTCCCGCCGGGGCGGGGGCGCCGCGCTGTCAGCGGCCGGGAGCCCTCGTGCGGGCCCGGGCGCGCCCTCCGCAGCCCCCTCGGCCGCACGGTGGCCCCGGCTCGGTGCCCCGCTGGGTCACTTGGGTCACCTTCGCCCGGGCCTGGGCCACGCGTGTCCACCAGCGCTGCGCACCGACAGGGCGGACGCGCCCACTCCTGGCCCTCGGGCGCATGAGAGCCTCGGGGCGCCGGTGCCCGGCCGCGCGTTGGACCATTTTGCGGGCAGCGAGTCTCGATCGTAAGGCTTTTAAAGCCTGGAGCGCAGCGGGCTCGTGTCTCGGTGGGTTTGATGTTCCCCTCCCACGAATGGTCCCAGTCAAGTTTCCCGTTCGCTGTCCTGTCGGATCGAGCGCCCGCGACAGGTACTTGCGCGCTCGCGCAGACGCGTCACGAGAACTGTTAGGCTTGCGTGAAATGATAGCGGGGCTGTTTAACGCGAACAGCTTCAGCATTTAGGGCCGGTTTGAAAAGAGCCGAGGTGGGAACGTAGGGAAGTGCGTGCTGCAGCTGAACGTCCTTGTGTGCTGACGTGTATACGTGTCGTCATCTTGTGTACTAACTTGGCTCTTTTTACTTTCCTTCCTGAAGGAATGGAGGGCAGAAAACTCATTTCTGCAACAGACACCCAGTATTCGGGCATGCTGCTGCAGTCGTTGAATGAACAACGCGGCCACGGACTTTTCTGTGACGTTACCGTCATTGTGGAAGACCGGAAGTTTCGAGCCCACAGAAATGTCCTTTCTGCCTCGAGCACGTATTTTCACCAGCTCTTCTCAGTGGCAGGGCAAGTGGTTGAACTGAGCTTTATCAGAGCAGAAATATTTGCAGAAATACTCAACTATATTTACAGCTCTAAGTTAAACCGCATTAGATCCGATCTACTTGACGAGTTGATTAAATCAGGGCAGTTACTAGGAATTAAGTTCATAGCCGATCTGGGTGTACCTCTGTCGCAAGTGAAAAGCATATCGGGTAGTGTCAATGTTGGTACTGCAGAAAACTTACCTCCCGGCTCAGATCAAGAGGGTCTTGAAACACAAAAGTCTGTAGCGGCGCACAGGAATCATGATGTGATTGGTGGGATGCCTATCATAACAGAATCCTTTACCTTGCATGGCGAAGAATATGAGACTACAAAAATTACAGTGAGTGATTCGGATGACGAGGATGACGATGTTATCTTTTGCTCGGAGATTGTACCTGCAAAGGAACGTCCTTCAGAGACCAGCGTGGTGACCCAGAATCAGCCTTGCCCAAATCCTGCTGTGGTTCCTGACCAAAAGCCCTGTGGAAGCGGTGCCTCTCCCCCTCTAAATACTATCGCAAGCACTCAAGCGCTAACTTTGCCTGTCAGCCAGCTAACTCCAAACCAAACACAACCTAGCACTGAACCATTCGCGTCCTCAGCCCCAACACATTTGACTCCTAATGTCATTTTGCTAAATCAGTCTCAACTCAATCCGTCCCCAAGCGTCAGTTCCTTGCATGTGCCTCCTACAATTAACTTGCTTGAGGACAGCCATCAGCCGTCAGCTAATGATTCTTTAACTGAAATGGAAACAACGGCTGTCGAGGAGGAGGAAGAGGAGGAGGATGTGGAAGATGATGATGATATCATTAGTTCGTCTGGCTCAGTCAGTAGCAGCTCTTTGGTTCAGCAGTCTTCTCCCCCAAAAGCTGCTGCATTGGAAGGATCGGGTGTACAGAAAAAACAAGTTGTTTCATTTGCAGAAGAGCCATCTTCCAACTCTGGAGAGTTCAAAATAAAAATCTCAGATGTTCTTACTGAAAACAACAAGGATGCCCCTGCAGGGATAGCACCAAAACCTGTGATGGAAGGTCAGAAGATCATTACTTTAGACACGGCTACTGAAATAGAAGGCTTATCCACAGGTTGCAAGGTGTATGCAAATATTGGCGAGGATACATACGACATAGTCATTCCTGTAAAAGATGATCCTGAGGAAGGGGAAGCCAAGCTTGATGAGATGCCCAGAACATCTGCGGATGATCCTGCAAACAGAAAGCGCATGAAGGTAAAGCATGATGATCACTATGAGCTCATAGTGGATGGAAGGGTTTACTACATTTGCATTGTATGCAAGAGATCCTATGTCTGCCTGACGAGTTTGCGGAGACACTTTAACGTTCATTCCTGGGAGAAGAAATATCCATGTCGATACTGTGAGAAAGTTTTCCCGCTTGCAGAATACCGCACAAAGCATGAGATTCACCACACTGGTGAGCGAAGGTACCAGTGCTTGACATGTGGTAAATCTTTCATCAACTATCAGGTTATGGCTTCCCACATGAGATCGGTTCACAGTCAAGATCCTTCTGGAGATGCCAAGCTTTATCGTTTACATCCATGCAGGTCATTGCAGATCAGACAGTATGCGTATATTAGTGATCGTACAAGTAGTATACCCGTAATAAATGAGGATGGAATTGTTTATCATGTCGACACGGGAAAGGATGGTGCTGAAGGAACAACCTCTACTCCTCCAGCCAAGCAAATGACCTGGGATGATATTTTCATTCCGCAGGCAAATGATGCGATTTTTAAACAAAATCCCGCGGAGGGTAGTACTGAGTTTGAGTTTATAATACCAGAATCTTACTGAAATGTTCTAAATTATGCAAAAAGCTTCAGTACAGAAAGAGTGCAACTGTTTTTAAATTAACTGCTAAAAATATTGAAAAAAAATTGTTCAAGTGAAAAAGGTGACCTGTTGTACCAAGTCATCAAAAGGTAGTACTTAGATGGATTATTTGTAGCTGCAAAATGGTTTGTAGAAGCAATTTGTCCAAAAGTTTACTTGAATACAGAATAAGACATTTCTGAGGAGCTGTCAATGTTTTTCCTAGTTCATTACCTTTGATCACAAAATGGAAATTTATAGCTTGAGGAGGTACAGTTCCTTTAAAAGGATTACAAATACTCTTATTTGTTTTCTGAAATGATTGGGGTATTTACTGTACCAATGTTTAATGTAAACCTTTTCTTTCATGTTAGCACTTTAATGCTGAATTTTGTTTAGACATTTAACACCAAGACCATAATAAGATTTTCAGCATAATCTTTTGGATATGGCATAGCTTAAAAAACAAAACAAAAAACCCCTCCCACTACTCGTATATTGACTCTGAATAGTGTATTACTGCAGGGGTCCAAAATAGCTGATCCACTAGTTTGGAGACCAGTATGTCTTCAAACCCACATCTTAGTTTTGTTTTTCAGGTCTGTAGGAAGCAGTTACTTTCAGAAAAATGTTCAGACTGATTAAAAAAAAAATGCCCAGTTTGGGCTAAACCAAGTAAGCTTTATTTATATTTGGCAATACAGTAAGCAGAGTATTCAGTGGCTGGACCATTATATTTTATTCTTTTTGCAATGGAGAAAAAAATTCAAAAGACAGTATCGGGGGCGGGGGGGCATTTAAGAAGAAGATAAAGAAGGCTTGTGCAGCATGTTCTTCAAACCGGGAAGAGTAATGTCAGGCCTTTTTACTACTGAAGAATAAGCAGGTAGTTTGGAATAAGTTGCTGCTTTTCTGTTTTGTTCATTACGGAGAAAGGTTTGGATTAAATATTAAAATAATGTTTATAATACTCTTCCTAGCTGAAGGCTGCAGATTATACTTCCCAAAAAGAGAGAAATTATGTAAATGATGCCTCATCTCGACAGCTGAGACTTAGAGACTGGCGTAGCTAGATTTAAGCAAAGCAGAAAAGTTGTGATTTTTTTTTTAAATCCAGCAGGAAGGGATGCAGTCAAGAGGACTGAAACCACAATCAAGTCTTTTGAAAAAAACCCACATAGAAACGCAGTAAAATCGTTGTATAATTTCCACGGCAGAGGCATATTGATGTTTCATTTTCAGTTTTAAGTTTATAATGCCTTTCCCCCCCTTGCAATTGGTACATATTTAGGCACTTAGAAAATAGTTAGTAAAAGTCCAATTTGAACAAGGAATGTTAGATCCGAAAGAAAGCTGATCAGCACAGTCATAGTCTAGCATTTCTGATCTAGTGACTTGTCGAGTCTTTGTAAATGGTAATATGAAAATTACACAGAGGTTTTTATAGATGACTGAAAAGGATTGTTGTGCATAGTATTAGTTAGTTACCAGTAATCTTGCATTACATTTCTTACCTAAACTGCAGTTAAGGATTTTTCTTCTCATTTTCATGTTTTTAAGAAAAATACTTCCATGTTCAGACCAACATTTCCTTATCTTATGACCTTCAACCTTAAATTTCCATATATCTGTAATTTTTAACAGACAGATGAATTCTGTTTCAAGGTAAAAGGTTTAACTGTAACTTAAGCTATAATTAAAGGGTACCATAAATCAGTGTTTGTAATAACGGGAAGCAAAAAAAGAGAATTTGTTTACCTTTTTAAGTGAAATACTTGGCCCTTCTGTTTTCTAGGCTGAGCGTATAATGTTGTAGGAATGTTGAAAATCGTATTGTAAACTAAGCATTTTAAAATTGGGATTTAAAATTCAGTTCAAAACTTTGTGCATTTGCAAAATCACAAAATAGTTTGATTTTCGTGTAGATGTTGGTAAACTGCCCTTTGGACAGAAGGGACATGTTTTTAAATGTTATAGGTTGGATGTTGTTGGAGATGGTATTTCAGCAGTTAAACAGAATCCTCTGACTTATCTAACTGTATGCCACATACAAATTTTGTAGTCCTTTGTCGTAAGAAATAAGGGTATTTTTTTTAACAACATCATGAGACATCTGGATTTATACATACCTTGCAAGATATACATTCAGTAATAATGGAAAATAACAGCTTCAATATTTGCTGCTGAAAAGTTTTTTAATTCTTAAATTTAACTGTGCCTACTACAGGTGTCTTTAGAGGAAAACTGGAAAAATAGGGGTTAAAAGTTGTATTTTTGCTAGAAGACTCGTGTTTGCATGTGTCTCAGGGTCTTCAGTTTTCCTTGGAAGTGATTTTTAATATCCAGAGTCCAGAGGTCATGTAAAATACACTTTTTAATTTCACTTCCAGTATTTATTGGGTTGGAAACATGCTAGACCCCTTCTTTTGACTTTCCGTGGGGCCATAAGCTTTTATATTTAGATTTCTGGCTATTGCACTATAGGACTTTTTTTAAACCTTAGCTTCCAGTTTTACTTCATTCAAAACCTCCAGTAAACATTAAAGAATTGGTTCTCAGCAGAAAATTGGATTTACACTGACTGGTTGAATCTGAAAATGCCTGTAAATAACTAGAATGATAACACTGAGCAGAGATCCTGTAGTAAACTTGATCATTTTCAAAATTATGTATAAAAACACCTGATCTGCTGCAAGATGTAACAACAGTGGCTGAGTCCTTGCTGTATGGTTCCTATGGGAATTTTTACCACAGCATTCCACTATATGAATAAAACACATGTGGAAATAACAAAGTTCATAGATTGCTTATTTATTTTGTACTGTTAAGGCATGCAGCTTATAAAAAGATGCAAAAGCTGACAACTGTACACATTGAACATTGGGTTCTCCAGCTGTTACCTAACTCCTCTGTGTGAAGCATTGTTCATTTTTTTTTTATTTTTATTTTTTTTTTTTTTACCAATGCTGTAGTGTATATACTTGTACAGCCTTTTCCTTGGCATACTTTTTAAAGTTGTGTTCTACTTTTCATTAACCAATACTTGATATTAGTTCTTAGAGCTTTCTATGGCAAAAATAAAAGGTTTTAATTCTAGAGATGTGTAGAATGGTTCTTTTCAAGGACAGCCACCTCTGTGCAGTTTAACACTCTTTGGATCCCCTGATACTCTTACAACCTTTTAACAGTAGCAGCAGGTGCTCACAACTTTTTGGAGCTTAAGTCTTCAATAAGTGAAGTAGCCGAATGTTCTACATTCAGTTTTGTTGCGAGACAGCTGCACAGTCATAATGTATGTTGACCTGTTCTGCATTTTACTTACAACTTACTTCTGCTGGTGTAGAACTTAATATTCTGTTGTATTTGGCTGACGCTGCAGCTGACTCGTGGGCAGTGAGTTCATAGTCCTAACTAGTCCTCACTGGTTCTGGTTTGGAGCGTTTAGATCTGTATTTAACCATGATGTTACATTGAACTACTAGTTATTTAGTTGACTCCAGTTTATGGAAGAAAACCCTCAGTTTTGCAGCCCTTTGAGTAATACTTGTGCAAGGAGACCCACTAAACTTGAGGTTATTATTTTGCATGGGTAAGTGCTACTTGGCATAGTAGATGTTTGTTCTCTTGGGAAAGAATTTGATGAGAACTTGAACTAATGCAAAACCTCTCAAAAGTAGTCAGTCAGGGTTGAAAACAGCAGAAGCATCAGATTCCTTTCCTTTTTTGTGCCCTTGTGACAGGGTGGTTAGCAGAACGTGCGGATTCGTTAGGCTCTGACAGGCCGAGCAATAGATAAACATCTTAGTGGCACAAGGCTTGAACCTGCTGCTGTTGAGAATAGTGGGAAACCTGCCATAGACAGCAGATGCAGAAGTAGGCCCAGCAGAATGCATGGACTATTACAAATAAAGGGGATGCTGTCTGGATCAGATCATTCATTTTTGTGTTAAATAAAAAGCTGCAGAAATTAAATCTGGCTGATTGGAGTATGCAGGGCCTTGCTTGTAGTGTAGCACTTACCAGACAGCTCATGCTGAATGTGTGAAAAAGGACTGCAGTTAGTGGAACAACAGTGTGCAGGATTCCTTTGTCCGTTTAATGTATTTTACAAAATAATGTCCTGGTGCACGCATCTACAGGAGATGCTACGTCGCCGTAGCAATGCGCTCCCTGGCTATCGCACGTTGCTATGGCGACATAGTGGCTAAAAATAACCGTGCGCTGCCAGCACAGCACAATACGGGCTGTTACTGCGCCGTCATTTAGTACTTCCTTTTGGGAGTACTAAATGACGGCGCTATAGGGGCACGTGTAGACGTGCCCAGTGGGACTCTGGGTGTAAACACTGGGCGTTACAATAGCAAATGGTGCTTTGGCTTTTTTATATGTATTATTTCCATGTAACACGGGTAAACTGATACTGGGGAACCTTGCCAAAAAGGAAAAAGCAACTCTGTAAACGTTTACAAAATTCACACCATTTATTTTGGTAAAGTAATAAAAGGTACATATGAGTTATGTCATCTTTACATTCTCATAAGAAATGATGGATACAGTGCATAATACTGCGTTTACATTAAATGCTCATACTTTTGCTGACGCAGAAAGAAACCGGGTATTTAAAACGGAATATCCCAGTGATACCTGAAAATGGAGTTGTCCTTTCATAGTGAATTTAAAGCAGCAATGCAGCTTTTGCTTAAATATTCCTGCACATAATAATTGAAAGATCAGAGGTTCAAGGAAAAGAAAGCCTGGGACGTTTCCTAGGTTTAGTCCTGCTGTCAAAGATAAGACAATTGCTTCCCAAAGATCCTTGTCTGGTAACTGAAGAATTATGCTCTCTGCTGGCTCTGCAATGTGCCTTAGATCTATCCTCTACCATCCTGTTCCTTTTAGCTTTAGTTAGTAGACAGGC
This sequence comes from Caiman crocodilus, assembly GCA_030014935.1. Classification (NCBI taxonomy): domain Eukaryota; kingdom Metazoa; phylum Chordata; order Crocodylia; family Alligatoridae; genus Caiman; species Caiman crocodilus. The sequence goes on from JAGPOW010001327.1 coordinate 15,097,968, forward strand.
ACAAAGGATATGCTTTATCTTAGCCAGTTAGAGAGGGGATAGGAACAGCTGCTTTTATTTCAAAGCTCTAGTAGCAAAGGGCTATTGTTTTAAACACTCGGGTAATGTAGCCTTCCAACTTTATTTCTTACCCTCAAATTGTACCAGGAGTGTCACTGCCTATTTCTCCATTGCACACATTCTCTTTACAAGATGTGATTGGCTGAAACAGGTGCCAGGCTAATTTAAAACTGAAGGAGTATTAGTATGTTTAATTTATTTCTGGACTCCAAACCTGTGGAAGCTGCATTTGAAACAGTCCATTCCTATAGCAAGGGTTACTTGCAGATTTTCTGTGCTTGCTGCTGCTTTAAATTCAGTGAGCATCTTGGATATATTACTCCTTTCCCACCCCCTTGGTTTGTGAAAATGGGATACCTTGTTATTGAAGAGAAGTTCTCAGCTGGGTTCTGGATAAAAAGTTGAATCTCTTTTTAGCTTATGAGACTAGATTGACTTGTCTACAACAGTGGAGTGATCAGGTTAAAAACTGCCTTAAATGCTTTGCAAATGTGTAGGATTAAAATAGCATTTTAAAGTGTGATTGTACTCCAGAAAGTGACAGGAAGGAGGGCCACCTTTTTCCTTTCTGTCTAACATAGATTCACATTTGGTTAGGCCATGGGTAGGAGGCAGCTCTCATCTGAAAGCTAACTATTCTCCCTAGCTTGCGTAACAATTTTTAAACTGTGCCAGCTAAATATCGCTGACCAGTACATTTTGTCTGCAGTGCTGCTGCTGTTACACAGGTGCTAGTGAGGGCAATATTTAGCCTCCTTGTTAATGCTCTGATGGAGGCAGCAAGAGCTTCCAGCCTTCAGGAATAAAGAGTTTTAAAAAAATGTGGCTTGCTTATAGTTGTACCTGACATAAGCAGAGATGAGGTGATGTGGGTAACTCTGAACTGAAAGCTGCAATTTGAAGTCACTTCCTGGAGTAAGACCATGCTATCTGGAGCACTGTGCCACATAACAAAGCTGATTCTTTTTTGTTATGCAGGAGGCATGCAAAATCTGCTTGGAATCTAGATCAATCAGCACAATCATCATTTGAAGACAAGATGAAAGTCACTACAACAACTGCAAATTCTTATCAACTTCATACTAAGATTTTATTTTATTTTATTTTTTAACATTACACAATGTAGAATTGTATCCATATGAGATTTAACACCTGGAGAGCAATAGTGGAAAGCAATACCTGGCAGCCTGCAATACAGCCACAAATACAGGCTTTGTTCAGGGAGCTGAATCAATCCATTTAAAAAAGTTAAAAGTACGCTCTAAAAAAATTTCCAACCAAAAAGACAAAATAACGTGATTTTGCTGCTCTGTGTTTCAGTGACTTGCGGATGAGTTTCTGAACTTTTCTGTGGCAGACCAGGGAAAACTGCATTTTTCCATTTAGGAGGTATCAGCAGTTGGGTTGTAGATGCATAACTACCCAAACTGCCTAGCTTTAACATCATTCATAGCAGGATCAGAGAGACTGTCAACACTTTGTTCAGTATCCTACTGCCTGGCTTCGGAAGCATTTTGAAATAAGCCAGCCTGCCTAGAATGGCTCTAAAAGGCAAGGTCCCAATTTAAGGACTACAGTGCAGCAGATGCCACAGATTCCCCCCGCAATTTGTTTTAGTGTTTTGGGTTAAACTCTCATGCTGTTCTTCTTTGGCTTTTCCCTGGATATGGATGTAGCCTGTAACCAGTAAGAGATGTGAACTATGACCTACAGCTCAGCAATCTCTCACCTGCAGGAAGCCAAGCAATTATCAAGTGGAGGTGTTTGCAAGCACCTTCACTTTTAGAACAGAAAAGGGGCCAGGGCAACTGTTGCTTCTGGCTAGCTCTACTCCATCCTGGCTCAGTGGAGTATAGCAGACTAGGGTCAATAGTTCAAACCAAGTGGTATGTCCTTATTAAAAATCAATGGCTTTGAAACAGAGGCCTTCATTTAAGTCACCTGTGATTCACTGACACTAGTAAGCATCAGTGTCATAATCCTTGCCTATCAGACCCACTTGTGAAACCTCAAAAAAAACCCCCAAGCCTTGCAAGAAGAAACAGGATAAACAGGAAACTTGATATTTGAAATTATCTTCTGTACTAGATCCCCCCCACCCCCAATAAATATAAAATGTTCACAATTATTTCAAGGGGAAGATTTCCTTTATGGTGTATAAGGTGGTGGCTTTTCAAAAGGTGGAAAGTACGGAGGAGAATAGCGAGGAGGAGCATTGGAAGACCACATGTAGCTTGGAGATGGTGACATCGACTGGGGGTCGTCTGAAAGCCCAGAAGGAGTGGAGGCTGGAAACATGCTGGAATGCTGCAGAGCAAAGACAAGACTACTGTCAGTCTCAGTCTTGCAATTACAGACCCACAAGCATTTCTTAAATGTCTGGTACTTAAAGACCGTGACAATGACCTCAAACTCATTTCCTTTACCAAACGATATATGATGATTCTAATTTTAGGACTCAGTTCTGGAAATGCTTCTGCATATGCTTATCTTTATTCAAATGACTCCTCCCATTGATGTCAATTTAAGTCCATGAATACCATTGTGCAAGATAAGTCTTAGCATGTTAAGCACTGAAAAAGTGCTCAGTCTAATTTTCTTTTCCTGATTTCTGTCATTTATTTGCTGCATCTTACTGAGCTCACCTGGTTCTGGTGAAGTTGGAAACAGTGTCAAGGAGTTTAGGTATGGGGTTCTTGGCTTTTTTATTAAGTGGCCAGGGGGTGGAAATAGGGCGAACAACTCTGTCACGTGACATGACATTTGCACATCTGTCCTAAGTTGCCAGAAGGCAGCCTTTGAAATTGAAGCTCAGCTGAGTTCCTCCTGTTTTGACAAGGGTGTTTTCTCAGTCTGAAAACCACAACTGGCACACGGCCAAAATCAAATTCTGCTTCTGTGCACATGTAAATAGTAGCAACAACAAAGAGCTCAATGCTGCCAGTTACAGAGTTGTGATGTTAGAAAAAAGTTAAAATGTATAGCAGACCGCCTGTAAAGTAAACCCCCAAAAGTTATCCGTGGCATCAAGGCACTATAAAGGCAGCTGCAAGACCTCATTCCTTTACTCCTGCGCTTCCACGAACTCTCATTTCCTAAGCTGACCTGTGCAGTAAGATGCATCCCAAAGATCCACTTCTAAGGTGATACCTGTAAAGGACTGGGTTTGGCATCATAATACAATTACCAGGACATAACGAGTTACTGCTCTAACTTCCCTGTTGTTTGTCTGTTATAATATGAGCATCTGGGGCAGGACTATGCTACCTTGTATGCCTGGAAAGTACCCAGTATAATGTAGGCACTGCCAAAGACATAACAACAGTGAGGCTGCTTGTCATAGCAAAGGATGCACCGTCTTGGAAAGGAAATTACCGGGAGAGCGTGCCAACTTGCTGAGATGGAGCTGCACGTTACAGTGAGGTGGGGGAAGATGGGAAGTGAAGGCAGGATTTAGCACTGCCAGCGAGATCTCCACTGGGGGGGTGGTGGGGTATTTTCATTGCTGTAGCAGCTTTCCAGGACCAAGACATTTGTTTTATGACGTCTCATTCTCCCAATATATGTTCCAGCTTATCATGCAGGGATCTCAAGCAAGCTCAGACGCCCTGGGAGTCTATTTCTTGTCACGTTTTGACGGCACAATGGCTTTCCCCTTTGGCCAGTTTCAGCTGGTGGAACGCCCCAAATGTGGAGCTCTCTGGGGTGACTTTGCTGCAGCAGGCGTTGCTGTGACAGGGCTGGAGAACACAGCTCCAGCTTGTGAGCGTTACAAAGCATCTGTGCTGCTGCCTAGCAACAGCCACGAGCCTTTGAGAGACCTGGCTTTGTTGCAGCTGCAGAGCAGGCTTGACTTGTTTTGGCTCCAGACAGCAGTCTGATGTTGTTAATGAACCAGGCCACTGAAAAGGCTGCGCTTTCGCAAGGGTGGAATCAAAGGCAATAAAGAGGCGGAACAGGCCACTGCTGGGATGAAATGAACCACTTGTCTGGTCTGCGTGGTGGTGTCAGTGCCTGGCCTGGCTCGCTGTCTGCAGCAGTCAAAATGCCGTAGGAATGAAATTTCTCTCACTGATCGATCTCTGCCCCCACCTTCCCCATGTGCCAAGGGAGTGGATCGTGGACAGCAAGGGCTGCTGCTTTAATGAGAGCTCTTTCTTGCTTCCATTCCTGTCTGCGCATCCTACCTCTGCCCTTGAAAATGGCTTGTCAAGAGGGCTGGAGCGTCGTTGACCAGGGAAATGCACCTGGCTCCAACTTGGCAGGAAACCACTCCAGACCAACACCAAGCAGAGCATACAACAAGGTGAGAAGGAGCCAGCTCAGCTGCTGTAGCATGCCCAGTGCTAGACGTCCCACTTCCCTGCTCCACTATGAACACAGGGGTTCTTGGTTTTCTGGGACAGATGAACAGAACAACCGTCCAGAGCTATGTGGCAAGGTTTGCTCTGCCAAAGATACAGCCCCTTCACAAGAGATTTTGGAGGAGGGGCCTGTTCCATTTACAGGGAAGAAGATGCAGAGAAATGCTATGGGGCACTGAGGCTGCTGTCACGGGGTGAGGATGACTTGCATGGAAGGAGAGGCCTGAGCCATTTGACACCTGAGAGAACACCGACTCGTGGGAGTCAGCAGGATTGTGAACTGGAGAGTGCACGCATCACTGCTGAAATGAAGCACGGGGTATGCCCACATGGCACCAGAAGCAGTCCAGTTTTACCCCTGCTAACTAGAAGCAAGGTGACAGAGCCTGTGCTGAGCTCTGTGCTCCAGTGGCCAGACTGCTCTGGTATCCAGCCCCGCTCATTGCTGCCTCCTTAGCATTGCAGTCACTCCTGTGACCATCCCAGGCCCTCAGCACTCTGGGCTCTCACCTTGTGCTTACAGCAGTTCAGCCCCTCAGGGGGTTCTTCTCAGCTGTACATGTTTGGGCAAACATCTGGGAAGAAATTATTCCCAGGGGAACTGAATAAGCTGAATAAGGAACTCCTGGACCGCATTAAGCTCAAAAGAGTAGCCTACCCCAGCTGGAAAACAGGAAATGCTACCAAAGAGGATTACTCTGCACTCACTTGCACCTGCAGAGAGTGGTCAAGAAAAGCCAAGGCACAAACCAAATTATGCTATGGGGATCAAGGACCTTTAGATATGTGGGAAGTAGGAAAAAGAACAGGGACAGTATTGGGCCTCTGAGAGATTCAACAGGGCAACTGACACCAGATGTCCAAGGAAGGACCAATCTCCTAAATGACTTTTTCACATCGGTTTTTCACCCTCCTGCAAGGATCACACTGCCAGGAATGGCACAAACCAATCTGAGAGTGGGTGACAGGCCAAGAGTTGATGCAGATCAGGTAAAGGAACACCTTGAGAAACCGGACATTCACAAGTCCGCGGGCCCAGATGGAATGCACCCGAGGGTCTTGAAAGAGCTGGCAGACATCACTGCATCCCCCTGGGCAGGGATATTTGAAAAATCGTGGCACTCGGGCAAGGTCCCGGATGACTGGAAAAGAGCCAGCATGGTCCCTATCTATAAGAAAGGGAGGAGCGATGAGCAGGGGAAACTATAGACCAATCAGTCTGAGATCCGCCCCTGGAAAAGTTCTGGAGAAAATTGTCAAAGGAGCCATCAATGCCAGACTAACATCAGGCAAGCTTCTGAATGCCAGCCAACATGGCTTTGTGACTAGCAGGTCTTACCTGACCAACCTCGTCTCCTTCTATGACCAGGTAACATATGCCATGGACAAGGGAGATGATGTAGATGTCATTTATCTGGACTTCAAGAAGGCCTTTAACCTAGTTCCCCATGATGTCTTTATGGTTAAACTGGGGAACTGTGGCCTAGATCATTATATGGCTAGGCAACTATGGCTACGGGGCTGGACCCAGTTGAAGGGAGCAAGTCAACGTGGTGCAGTGTTACCGGTGGAGTCCCTCAAGGCTCGGTACTCAGGCCAGTTCTCTTTAACATTTTCATCAACCATCTCGATTCAGGAGTCAGATGTGAACTGGCCAAGTTTGCAAATTATGGGGGAGAGCTGTCACACCGCAGGACAGACTGGGGACACAGGCTGACTTGGACACACTCTCAAGGTGGGCTAACCAAAACCGGATGGCCTTTAATACAGAGAAGTGCAAGGTGCTGCACCTTGGTTGGAAGAACCCTCAGCATATTTACAGGCTCAGTAGTGCTATGCTTGCTAGCACCATGACTGAAAGGGACTTGGGGGTCTTGACTGACCACAAGATGAATCTGAGCTTCCAATGTGATATGGTGGACAAAACTAACCAAACTCTGGTGTGCATCCACCGATGCATCTCAAGCAAAACCAGGGAAGTCATCCTCCCACTTTACTCGGCGCTGGTAAAACCGTAGCTGGAAAACTGCATCCAGTATTGGGCCCCCCACTTCAGGAGGTGAAGAAACTTGAGAGTCCAGAGGAGAGCCACTTGTATGATCCAAGGCCTGGAGGGAAGGCTGTACAAGGAGGGTCTGAAGGACTTGGGACTTTTCAGTTTGGAGAACAGAAGGCTCAGGGAGGACTTGGTTGCAGCCTACAACTTTGTAAGATGGGTACATGTGGACCTGGCTGAACATCTGTTCACCAGAGCTATCCAAGTGATAACAAGGTCTAACGGCCATAAACTTCAGGAAGGCTGACTTAGACTGGATATCGGAAAAAGTTCTTTATGGTGTGTGTGTCCAGGGTCTGGAACAAACTCCCCCCAGAGGTAGTGCAAGCACCTACTCTGGATTCCTTCAAAAACAGCTGGATTTATTTCTTGTTGGGGTCACTTGCTCCCAGCTGACTTCTCACCTATGGCAGGAAGGCTGGACCTGATGACCTCTTGAGGTCCCTTCCAGCCTCTGATGTCTATGAAATCTATACCTGTGTAACTGTGGTCACTGAGGAGGTTGCATCTATTTGGTGAACTTGGTACAAAAGTAGGGTAGAGAGGCAAGTCCAAAAGTCCCGAGTCTGGGGATAAAACCATCTCTTAAAATCACCCCCATGCCCATGGTCTTCATTACAGGGCTTTCAGGGACATAAGGGCTCCACCTACAATGCTGAATAAAAGGCAGTGTTTCATAGATGCTATGCAATTGTTTCTTAAAGCAAGCAGGAAAAGAGAGAAAACAAGGAAGGGAAAAATTCTATTTTGCATCTAGCAGCGAGCCCCTGCTGCACTCTGGAAAACCTCCAAAAGGATCTTCTGGCCATTGCGAAAGAATCGGTTTCAGTCAGGCTGAATGCTGGCTTTAACTGATCTTGTTGGGTTTCTGTTAGAGCTGGAATGCTTCTCTGAGCTCGTGTTCCCAAACAGCAGCATCTGCCCTCTGGGGAGGGAGCACACTTGGGACTAGGTATGTGCTAGCCTTTCCACTGTTCTTTAAGCTTTCATTCAGGGGAGAAGCAGGCTGTTACCCATTCTCATTCATACAGGACTAATCAACATAGTAGTGGTTCTCAAACTTTGTGATTCTGTGACCCTTACTGCTGGATGACGGTGGCAGGAGGCTGGGAGCTTGCACATGGTAGCCACCGTCATCCACCACCGTGCGCCGCTTCCCTGCACTGCTGTACGTACCCCCAGGGAATTTTGCGCCCCCTTTTAAGTTGCTCACAACCCCCCAGAGGGTTGCGACCAACAGTTTGAGAACCCCTGCAATATAGCAATGTTTGCTCGAGCATGCAGGGAGCCTGTAAGAAGAACACAGGTGTGAACTGTTTCATCTGTGTCACTGGATTCCCTCATAGCAGCCCTTGAGGAGACTTCAAATGTCAGTACTACCAACTGGTTCATTGTGCAAGATGGATTTGCACAGCCTCTCCTGGCTGACTTCTCAGTTTGGCCTTTTGCAGCCAATGGCAGGAAGCAGAGTTTGTGACCACTTCCACGACGGGTTGGGAAGGGGCTGCCCTCAGTAACTGGGGAACCACTGAGCAATACATGCATGTAGGGGATGCTGGCAAGGGGCAGGCTTGCTAGGAAGCAATAGTGCCCCTGTGGGAGAAGAGGAAGGGACTGTGGTAGATCCTTTAGGAAAGCCAGACCTTCACAGTCCCACAGGCTGGCGTAGTTTATATACTTGTTTCAACTCGCCTGGTTTAAGCCTTGGGAACAAAACACCACTCTGTCTTGCACCGTACCTGAAAGTCATACGCCGAGTACGGGGGGAGGTGCGGAGTGCTGTGGTAGTAGGTGTTGTAAGAAGTCACCTGTGGTCTTGAGTAATACGATACTGTTGGGTGCACATTTTCAACCGTACAGTTCAGCGCAGGGAGGGAGGGAGTCTGTGGAAGTAAAGATACAATTTCACACAAAGGCTAGCTAGCATCTCCCTGCAGATCCACAGATCATCTGCATGATAGAAACGACTAGAAGTAGCAGCATTTGGCTTGAGATCACCATTCTAGTGAACTAGCAACTTTCAATCTCATCCCGTGCTTGTTCTAACTTCATGTCATTATCTAGCTATTTAACATTTCCTTTAAGGTTCCCAGAAGAAAGCCAGCTAAAGCCAAGTCTGTGCAAGCACTAAAATGACCTGAGTTTACAAAATGGCTTCACAAGGGGGAAACAGAAATGGGTAAAACTGTGTTATCTGATTAAGCTGATCTCAGTTGCTGTAGCGCACTGAAATGCACTGGAGATTACAATTCCTCCTTCCTACATAGTTCAGAGCTGGTCCCTACCTCCCTTTCTACAGTTTAGAGCAGCAATTCTTCCCTTTTTAGACTCAAGACACCCTTGATAGACTTGAGGCACCTCTGAATAGACTCAAGGCATCTGTCAGAAAATGCCAGCTCTTGGTTTTCATTTGTTTTTTTGACCACAGAAAATACTAAATCAGTTCTTCTGTTGCAAAGAACTCAGGAAGTCCAGAACAGGACAGAATGATTTTGACTCTTTGGATTCCTATTGGAAACTTCTGGGTTTATCTTGTGAATTATGTATGTAAACCTAGCAGTGCTAATATTGTGTGGCACTCCACAGCACTCTTGAAAGTACCCTGTTTGAGAATCACTGGTTTAGAGTCTGCAGCATGTATCTGTGTGACTTGGAAGCCAAGTCCCGCACTTCATATTTGACACCATTTGCTTGTATTTTGTTTGAGGCGCTGGGGTTGGTTTTGGAAAGGGTGTAGGAAAGTTTGTTATTCTGAAACCAGGCACATGGTAAAGGGCCTGAAATTAGTTCTTCAAGGAAAAATGTCAGCTGGAGGAACAAACTGCCTTACGCCCGGTAGTCTGAATATGCCACAAAAGACAAGCTCATATACACATTTACTTGCATGGATAATCACCTTGTTGAACTGAACATCAGCTTGCCCTCTATGAAATGTGGTTATTGTTTAGAATATAACTAGGTAGCTTTTGACTGACCTTATGTATATCATAGCACAACCTATACAAGCCTACTAAAGTCCCACTTATTGTCAGAAAGGCATTTCCATCATCATCCAAGGCCCAAATCATCTCTGGTTTCAGCCTGAAATGGACTTCTGCGGTTTTGCACAATGTAGAAACCAGAGGGGGAGTGGCGTTTCTGCTGAACTGGACCAGAAACATTCTGTAAGACTGAGAATGTACTACCACTAGAATACTGCACAGTTCATAAAACAAAAAGGCACCTACCGACACTTCCTGTTAAGGGGGTAATGCAAAAAAACAGTCAGTCTTAAAAAGGAAACTCAGTGATGTTAGTGTCCGTAGCAGTTAAAACCAAGAGGGTTTTAAAACTGCCGTCTTCCATTCCCCCGCACGCTGGCTTGTCACCCTATGGTAATTCAATCTGTTTCCACCACACCAGATAAGCCCAAATCACTTTCACTTTCTGCTTTTGGTTATTTCATCTCTGCCTGCTCTGCATGAAGACAGTGGTGCACAGACCAGATTCAAACAGGGCTGTTAAACAACTGTCTCTGTGCTGAAATACCATTGTTAGTAGGCCCTTCTTTCCTTCCTTAGAAACCCCTGAATCTTGGGCTCAAATTCACCTGGTTGCACTCCTTCAGTTTCCCCAGGAAATCCGCACCACCTTACCATGTCTTTAAAGCCTCCAAGGATTGCAGCTGTGATGATCCCCAGGAATAACCCCACAATGTTCAAAATTGTTGCTGACCACAGCAAGTGGTAGAGGTGAATAATATCCTGGCAGCTGCTGACATCAATATATTCATAGTAGCCACCCGAAATTTCTACTCTGCTGAATTAGAAAAGAATCTTAAAACTGTATAATACAATCTGACAAACCCACCTGGATTAGAGCCCACCCCTGCAGTGTACCAAGCATCCAAACCCAGCTTCTGTGGGATATTTGCTGGGATGCAGCCAGCAGAGCCAGGCCTGTCATGCTATTACTTGAATTTCACATCTCCCTACACCCACAGGTTCCTCTTGACTTCATTGTGAAGCAAACATCTGCAAATTTTCCACATGCAAAAATGCCAATGAAGCCCTTATGGGCTGGAAGCTGCAGTGTCAGAGCTACATTGCCCCAACTTATTCTGCCCCACATCCTCCATTTAGCACTGGACCCCTTCCAGCCAGAATAGGAGATAATTAAGCAGGACTCTTGTCTTTACACTGGCTCCTTTCCTCGCAGGAGCTCAAAGCACATTACCCATTTTAAATCTCTGGACCCCACTGAGGTAGAGAAGTACTACTGCAACATCAGGCAGCTGGATAAACAGGTAGAGAGGTCAAGTAGCTTGTTCAAATCCACCCGGAATCAGGGCTGGGACCAGAACCCTGGCGTCACTCCAGCAAAGACTGTAAATGGTTGATCCTCACTGTACGCTACGATCTATACAGTCACTAGCAGGAATGCAGCCACCCATTCTGCAGCAGTCATCATTAGTCAATGCCATCCGTCCCTCTGATGGTATCCCATAGAATCCCCTAACCCCACTCCACAAACTAGGGCAAGCCAACACATCCAGCATTTCCTCTTACCCTAGGCAGGGAAAGCTATTTTTGCTTTACTCACTTCCCACAATTGTACAGGTCGCAGCAGAAGCAGGTGTTGGTTTTGATTTTTGGTGTGCAGGGCCCGCGGCGTTGTGGGTGACAGATGGCCTGTGTGAATGCAGAAGGAGGGCAATACAGCAAACCAATGAAGACCCAAGCCACATCCTTGATTTCTGTTTCTCTTTGGCCTGCTCTACATGCAGCTTTGGTATAAAGGTCAGCTCAGGGCTTTTTGTTTACTGCTATAGCACAGAGAGCCCCTGGGGAGAACACACACATGCATGTTTGTTGGGATCAGAGGTTTAAAACAGTGTTGATTACTCCTCTTCCCACACAGGAACAGTGACAGCAATACAAGCAGGTTTATACTTGTGTTACTGCCTACACACAAGGAAAGGGTTGTACTGGTACAATGTGCGTGTGCAGATAGGCCCTCGCAGAGAATGCTGCTGGGCGTGGAACTGTCCATGGGCCAACATCAACTGGGAGAAAGATTCATGGGCTCAAACAACTCTTGAAAGCAGAGGGGCACCATCTGTCCATCTATCCTGTTATAATCTGGAGATGCCTCCTGGCCCAATGGAAGATTAGAGCTTCCCCCTGATCCACTATGAGGTACTGCTGCCATGTGCCCCAGACCACTGCTGGAAGAAATCCCACCACCTGGCACAGGATGCACACAGAGGTGGTTTTTTAACATGGAGGTTTACAAGCTTTTCTGAAGCTCTGGGGTTAACATTACCTCTGCCTGGGATCTCAGCCCCTCCTCTGCACTAAGCCTGGTGCTGCCATTGCTGGCAGCGAGCCTTGTGAAGCAATGCCAATAGCTGTGGAATTGTCTCTGGGGTTTGTCACCTTCCCTCTACCCGTCTTCTTCATCAGGCTGACATCACCTCTTATCTAGGCTCTGATCTCTCCCTTCCCCCTTCGCTTGCCATTTACTCCTTTCCCAAATGTCTTTTCCCACCCCACTGTGCTGCAGCCAACCCCTTCTCCCCCTGCTGTGCTCCCCTGTGATCTCAGGGACATTGCACTCACTCCTACCTCTTCAAGTCTAGTGCTGCCTTTCTTTCCAGAGGCTGCTCCTGGAGCATAAGTGACTCCAAACGTGGGAATCTGAGCCCCTGACAAGTGTGCAGGGCCCCCAGCCCCTAGACGGTGCCAGTCCCCTTAGGAGGTGGCACCAGTAAAAAGCGCTCTCACCTCAGGTGGAGTTGTACTCTTGGAGTAATACTGACATCGTCCTGCATACAGCGGCCTGAGATCCTGCAGAAGAAAATACTGGGTTTAGCATTTCAGGAAAAACCAGGGGGGCCAACCTCAGGCATTTCAACTAGCCGAGCTGGGACATGGGCCAGATTCTCAGAAGAATCCCATGCTCCCTACCTAACACGGCCACAGGTCAGAGGGATTCCAGCTCCCACCAGGACTGTTTTACTTTTCATTACAGTCAGCTTTGGCGACTGGTACCCGAGGTAGCCTGACCTGGGTGTAAGCAGCCACATCACAATGCCCTACCTGAGTTTGTGTGTCCCCACCAGTGCTGTACTCTTGCATCTGCACCACCGGGACCCCTAAGGGCATGCCCCACCATCTCTGAATGATGAACAAAGCTGAGCTTCCCTGGTTCTGTCCTGGTGAAATGGGAGAACTGGCTTGGGTACATGGAGGAGTTGCAGAAAGGCACTGAAGGGCTATCAGTACTCAAGCAGTTTAGTTAAGAGTCCTCAGTGCAAACAGGGGGGGTTCCCAGGCTGGGCAAAAACCTCCTACTGGGCTGACCTGCACCTCTAGTATACTTTAGCTGAGGTTGAAAACAACAGTAATCCTAAACATGGACCAGACAGGAAGCAGGGGCTGAGACTACACCTGGCAACAGCCCTCCAGCCGGAGAGACTTATCTTTGTTCAGCTGTCTCCATGTGAGCTGCTGGAAGCTGTGCTCTGTGCGAAACCTGGCTCTATGTTTATACTGCATGCGAGCTGGTGGCAGGTATAGAAGGAACCCTATTTGCTTGAAGCGACAACTTGGACATCCTTAACACTTGTAAGAAGCTGACCTTCTTGGACCCATGCAAAGCCAAAAACTTGTTGATTGAGCAAGAGGCAGAAACCAGAGCCTGGCAAGCTTTCACTGTCACCTGTGTATGAACGCTGGGATGGAGCTCAGATTCCCACCACTGCACAGCATGGGAAATGGGTATGTATTTTTATCAGAGCCAATGCTCTGCCAGGCACAGAAGTGTGAAAGTCACAAAGGGCCTGGATCTACTCATAACACCTGGACAGATGCAGGGAAATGCCGTGGAGCCAAGCATTTTACTCAGTCAAACACTACAGTCGGCAAATGGAAGCGTTTCCATTCAGAAGCAAAGACAAAGAGGGGCTAGGGCTGGTGGAAACTTGAAATTCCCACACTACAGGGAGTTCCAGTCATGTGAGATCTGCCCTTACTCCAATTCCAAACAAAACCAGCAATCTTTTTTTTTTTTTTTTTTTTTATTTCCCATGAAACAGAATTTGTGTATTTGGACATGTTTACGTCCGTTTAATATTTCAAACTTTCACTCAACATTTTTATTTAAGTTTTTTTCATTGTTATATTGTTGTTCTTACATTATATGCATTTTATGTCCTACTACTGCCAGGTTGTGATGAATAATGATAAATTAGCACCAAATGAAACTACCTTTTGGAGATACATATCTGCTGTTTGTTGCTCAGTACAGAACGAAAGAAACATAGTCCCTTCTAGGATCAATCATTCTGGTTTGTGTTATAATGAAAGAGTTTGATAAACTATGCTGAACTATCAAGCTACTTCATTACATTATGAACGGGAAAGACTAATCTAGGGGAAGATATGGTGCTTCAGTACTAAGAAACGATCTCCCTTAAATGATTTGAAAAAATAAAATAAAATGGAGTACTTTAACTTACATGATATTATGACATGGCAATAATTACAATATATGTTATGCAAGATAACTACTCATACGTGATAAAGGAAAAATGTATAGACAACCCATCCAAGAAAATAACGTGAAATAAAAATTGAAAATAAACACAAAATTCTCCATGTTCCAAAATGAAAACCTTTTATTATATTTCTCATGGGACTGTTGTCAAACTTGACACATTTTCCTAAAAAAAAATATAAATTAAAATTAAAAAGCTATTTTTAGTCAAAAAAGATTTCAACAAAAAAGATTTGAACAACTCTCAAGATCATATTTATGTAAGGGTGACTAGTTGGCTCCCCACAGAGAATGTGAAATATACATCTGGGTAGCAGCTGATGAGTAATGTTATATTTGAACCCATGGCTGTAACACAAGAGTTAAGACCCATCTATTGCTAAATATCACTCAGAACCTATTCTCCTCCTGAACAATGCAATGGATCAGCCCATCTGTGAAGACAGTGTCTGTCCTATATTAGGAATATGCTGCAGCATGCGTGTTCTTTAGGAAATACTTACTATGTGTCTAGCAGCAAAGACACCATCCACGATGGCACAGCAGAATGCAGCAAGGACTCCAAAGCTGATGAAGACAATTGATGCCACCAGCTAAGGCAAAAAAAAACAAAGCAGGGTGTCATCTGCTTCTATAAAACAGACTTCACACATTTACACAACAGGATGGACCAGTTGTATAAGTTGCTAACAATGACCACCTAAACCTTTAATGATGCAAATCCGGCCCTAGGCAGCCTGAAGATGACTCGTTTAAATTAGTGGGATGCATATCAAAGGAAAGAATTTGTCATGGTGTGAGGGTTAAACACACACTACATAATTCAAGTAAAAAAGGGACATCAAAGCACAACACAAGGTTCTCTGATGGAGACTTGAAGTAAGAGTTTCTTACTGTAACTTTAGGTTAACAAGACTAACAAGTGCAGAACTGACTGTTGTAACACCCGCGTTGCTTTAAAAAAAACACAAAGAGGCTATGTCTGAACTTTCTGTCATATCGTACACTCATCTCTGTGAACCCAAGTATTTTGTGTCCAGTATATTTGCTGCTGATTGAACACACCTGCCTAATTTTTCCTGCCATCTGAAGACCTGAAAATTGTCTCTTTTCCTTCCTTCCCCCTTTTGAAGTTGTCCTGTCCGCCTTGTTTTCCACAGGAGTTCAGAGCTCCCCAGTCACATTTTTTTTCCTGGAAGACTCTGTTGGTAACGAGAGTATTAGCATAACGTTGACAGCATCAACACCAGTGAAAGCTGAACCAATGAGAAGGGAACTTTAACCAGGCTGCTGAAAGCTCTGCATTTTCATAGTTGTTAGTTCTTCTTGTTGCCTTTGTGGTTTCTCAGCTAGCAGAGTTCACACATGTTGGTTTCTAACACTGAGAACTACAAACTTACCTACTTGTAAACTCAAGACTGAGGCTCTCATGCAATCAGGTGACTGTAGGTGCCGCTGCCCATTGGAAGACTGCTCATTAAATCTTCAGCGTTGGCAACACTAACTCTTTGTTAACATCTCTGCCACTGACTCGCTTTGTGATTGTAAACTGCTTAGCTTTTTCAGTGGGCATAATATTGTATCTATGCAAAATGCGTTCAGTGGCTCAGATGAAAGGTATTGCATAAGACCGTGTCTATGCTAGGATTTCAAACTATTGTTAAAATAGGTTAGCTAACATTTCAAGTCTACTGCAGGCTTGGCAGCAGCGATGGTAAGGCTTGTTTGCAGTCTTTAATGCAACCAGATTCGAGTATGTTGAAGGCTGTCTGCATGTTTGGTTTACCCCAGATTTTTCAAATGCATTAGCTGAATATGTTCTACCACTATATGTCAGCAAGGCATGAGTAAAAATATTAATCTAAGCTTATATCACTTCGTAAATCAGATCAGCCACTCACATCTGCAACAGGAAAACCAAGTTTTGTATATCAGGAAACTTCTTAGTCCTCCACCTCCCAGATCCATGCCATATTGTGAGAATCTCAGCTTTCAGCGTTTTAAAAACAAGTTTCTAGCCCTCACCATTGCAAAGAAAAGCCTGAAAACACCAACACCAAAAGCACCTAACGGTTAAAATACATCCCCTTACACAACTTCCTGCACTTTGAAAAGTGGGAAGTGTAGATGCAGAACCAAAAAAGGAACCCAGAGGAGTGAAGGAAAAGCAGCTAAATAGATTTGTTCCTGCAGAAGACTTGGCTTTGATCTGGGCTATCATTTGGGTCAATTTTTATTTTAGCCAAGCTAGATCACCAGCCCACTGAATGGCCTACGGCAGCGCTCCTAACAGCTCAGTGAAGCCCTGTGGCTTGTTGCACGGTTTATTTTTTGCTGTCTGTCCAGCTACCAGCATGGAGGGGCAGCTGGAAAACATGCAGGTCTGAGGCCTCTTTTCAGCAAACAGATGCACTGAAGAAGTTCATGGAAAAAATATTTGTTAAGTCCCAACTGGGCACTAAACAGGTCCAAGGACCCAGACATGCCACCTATAAAAATAATTTTCTTCAAAGCAGGTCTTTATTGATACTCAACACGAATAAGGACCAGCATGGACACACTAAACATGCTACAAGTGTTTTATGTGATGGACAATGACTGAGACGGGTGGGCAGAGTTCCACGTTCTCAAGGCAAAGATGTAATCCCTACAAGCGTAAGGAGGCATGAGATGACACACAGGTGGTGTTACTTGTGTGCGTCAGGATAGGGCTCAGGTAGATATGTTGACAGAGGACGAATCTAAACTTCTCAAGGCTCTAAGAAGTGTTGATGCCAACTTCAAGTCACTCAGGCATTTATAGGCAGCCCTGAAAAGAACGCAGGACAGGCGTAATCTGATCGTGATGACTCACCAGCGACTGATTGCGCGCTACTGCTGCTGCCGTACTGCAAGCAGAGGCCAAAGTCCCATGGGAAACCCAGTTGAGACAGAAAGGCCGCAAGGGACTGTGTCGTGGTTATGAGGCAGCCATGACATAAGGGAAAGTGGTGGCTTCGTACCACATCTGCCTGCCCTCTGCAGAGTTGGCACCAAAACACTTGCTATCTGCTACTACAAACCACCTACAGCTGCAACACAACCTGCAGGATGGAGAAGACATGCGTCTCTTCCACGTATCACTTCCTCCCTCCTGCCTGCGCTGAATACGTGGCAGGGAATTCAACCCTCCAGATGTGAGGGCTGGACAGCAGAGCCTCCAGCCAAGATTAGCGAGGGCAGGTGTTTCTCTGACCCAGGGGTGTGGGTAACTATTTGGGCTGGAGGGCCACTTAAGGAGTTTTGCTGAGCTGGGGGGAGCGGGGGGGACGGACTATCCAGCCTGCCGGCCACGGCCAGGAGCCTGACGGGGGAGGGAGGGCGGGCTGCTCCCTGTCAGAACCCAGTAACTAGACGCCTATGGCACAGTGGAAAATTCCGCTGCGTCAGAGCCCGTAACCGAATGTTACGTCACGGTGGAAAATTCCATTGGTTTGATGCCTCTACCGCAGGGGGAAATTCCGCTATTGCATCATAGTGGAAATTTCCAGCACAGGGGAAAATCCCGCCAAGTCCGAAGACTGCACGGTTTGAACGTGTGCCACCCATTGGCTGGTTCCAAATTATTCCTACCTGACGGCTAGTAATTGGTTTACTGACCATATCAGAGTTAAAGCAATTTCCGCCCAAGTTGGAGAACTCCGCGTACATCCCGGAGCGAACTTGGCGGACTGATCACCCACCAA
>JAGPOW010001327.1:15136384-15178593 GCA_030014935.1 Caiman crocodilus
TGAGTGGAGGGAGCACGTGGGTGTCAACTTGCGAAGCTCTGTCTGGAGATGGCAATGGAGGAGCGAGAAGGCGGCAACCCCACTCTCACCTGGGTCCTCTCCCATCCACAGCCTCCTTTCTGCTCAGGTAGCTCACGAGCTTGGCTAGGGCCAGGAGGAGATTGACCGGGATGTCCCAGGACTCGGTGGGCCTGCAGATGGGGACGGTGTCAACAGTAAGGTGTTGGAAATCATGCAGCCAAACTTCAGCATTACGGCCAGACACAGGTATGGGCGAAATGGGCAGCTGCCCAGGGCCCAGACAGAAACAGGGCCTGGAAATGGTAACTGTTATTATTATTATCATCATTATTTTTGGCAGAGGGTAATTTTTATTATTATTACTATCATGATCTCTGATGAAGGCCCGATACTAAAAGTTCATCCAGCCATGCTGCTCAGCAGGAGGTAGTAGAGGGGCTGCCACCGGGTGCTTTCCAGGGAGGTGTGCGCCAGGGTCTCCCTCTGCTTGCAGAAGGGATAGGTGTCAGGGCATCCATGAAGTGCACCAGGTCCACACCTGAGGTCCCAGCTTTCTGGAGGAGCTGCCAGCTAAGGTCCCTAGCGGCTTGCGGGATCAAGGTAAAGTATATGTTCGTCTACCGAGGACCCATACTCGCTGAGAGTGTCCTGCCACTTGGTGTTCAGGTGGATGGAGGGTGCAGACCACAAGCATATAGAGAAGTACTGACTACAGAAATACAGGCTGTACAGAAGCAGAGCAGCATAGTATCTATCCCTCATCCTGCTGTGCTGTGCACTCAGTTTTTGCCCTTGTATTGCAAGGCTCAATCTCCAACAAGCCCCAACCCTGGGAGGCCTGTGATTAGGCGGAGAGTCTGAGCTGCTTCTTAGAACACAAAAGACATTTCCAGTCAGGGGTGGGTGCAGCTGCACCCCTCTTTGATTCCTGCTCCACCCAAAGTTTAAAACCAACTACCTGGTGGTGACAGCAGCATTTCTAGTCAAGCAGTGCTGAGGGAGTCACTTGACTTCACAGCTCATGACAATAGACCCACAATCAGTGGAAGATCAAGACGCTTAAAAAGGAAAGAGGGTTGTTAACACCCGTGGAATTAAGAGTTTAGAAGTGACCAGGGGGATTAAAACTGCCTTTATTATGTCTTTATTACTGCCAGATTCGGTGAGGTTGTGTGTGAGGTAGGCACAAGTAGAAAACGCAGGAGAATCCTGATAGACGCATCCACCTTTGAATACTCAGGACCTTGGATGCTATGAAGACCTAAGTACATGGTGATCTCTACACCCCCTGGGACAGTCTTAGCTTGGGGACATTGTCATAGCTCCTTTGAAGTCTCTGCAGCTATAACGACTTCTGCTGGCTGAATCTCCTCTGAGGAGTCCCATTTGCTTTGGTTGGAGTCTTGCAACGAGTAAGTTCTTTTCGGGACTGGGGTCTTGACAATGAAAGTGAAGGAGGAAAAATGTCCAGGTTGAACCACGTTTCCTTTGTGACTTTCTGATGCTTGATCTAAAGCAGAGGGTGGACAACCTTTTTTGACAGGCATGCCACAAATTAGCCCCACACCCTCTCTGAATGCCATGCCGATCCCTTTCCCCTGCCTGATCTGTTTTTCTGCTTTCTGCTCCCTGCTTGATCTCCTGCTCTGCTCTGTGCTCCCTGCCTGAGATCAGCTGCTTTGCTGCCTGCCCTCACCCAGATCTGCCATGTGCAACACAGAAGTTGCCTGTGTCACTTGTGAAACACATTCCCCAGGTTGGCACCCCTGATCTAAGGTAACAAGTGTAGTGCTTTGCTGTGCATTGATAGTATCTTTTGCTGTACTCTGGAATCATGCTCTTGTTTGGTTTTTAGTCAATGCCTGATAAATTCATTGCAGTAGGTTTGATCTAATGTGTATCTTAGGAATTTGGCATGTTTGTCTCAGACAGGTTTTAAAAAAACACAGAGGATGTTTAGAGCAGACAAAGAATGATGTCATGTGTTCACAAGGAGCTTTATAATGCAATGGAGTTTAACCTAATTACATGAACGCCCTAGCAGTCATCTGTAGGAAAAAAAGGTGTTTTAAAATGCATTGCCCTCATGTGGGAACTTGAAAAATTGCACCTTCCTGCCTGGCAAAGCTGCTAGAGCATGAACGTGCTAGGTACACAGCATCCTCAACTTGTGTGGACTTTAATGGGAATTGAGGGAACTCTGCACTGCATCAAATCACTCAGCCCTTGTGCAGTCAAGGTTCCACTGCCGAAGTACCAAGTGCTATGCTCCGGGGAACCTTGCCTGAAACCAAACCACACTAACAACTATAGGTAATACATGCCTTATAGGAGAGGCAGATAAATACTGTTCTGTGGTGTAATCCAGTATCATGAATGTTGAAACACAATGCAATTTACAATGCAGTACAGTAGACTGCAGTTCTAATAGGGAAGGGTTTGCAGTTCTGTATGTAACAGTATATATTGGAGAGCCATTAAAAAGCCTTTTTTTTCTGAGAGCCAAGAAATCTAATTGCCAAGAGCTAGATAATGTCCATGTGATAGGAAGGTATTTTACTTGAACTGGCTCCGCCTCCACTGAGATTTGCTGGAGAATATTACATTGCACTATACAGTTATTTGTCTGATATTAGTAACAATGTCATACACACAAGACTCAGTTATATCACCTTGTTCCCAGGGTTTCTTTACCTCCTGTTCATTCCCTGCAGTGCACTGATTGAGGGGTTTCTGCTGTAGTGTTATAATCTGAGAATACAAAGCAATTGTATACAAATCACCTTTCTGATTAAACACCTGCTGTTTTCCTGATAGCACTTTTTGAGGTGCCCCACAGTGTTACACCCAGCAAAGGATGCTCAGTGCTCAGCGCCTAATTGCAAGCCCACTGAAGCCAATGGAAAGGTTCCCACTGATTCCAATTGGCTTTAGCTCGTACATGCACTTTGGTCTCCAGCCTCTCCAGAAGTCCATAACCATCTCCCCTCCTGTGTACCTCTGGGCTTTGCTACTACTGACACTGACTGGTGCTTTCTGTCTCCTCCTTGTTCACAAACTCCATTTCTCTCTCTCTCTCTCTCTCTCTCTCTCTGCCTTCTACTCCTAGCCCCAAAATCGACTTGGTTTCCCTTCCCCTTCAGATTCTTTTGCTCTGTGCTGTAGCTCTCTTTTTATCCTGGCACTGCCCTTCTCCCCCAGTTTCGCACTCTATCCTACATTGTCTGTTCTCCACCTGATACCCACCTTTCCTTCTGACCTGAGCTGCCTCCTTCTCCTAGCTTCCTCTTTCTTTTTTCCCCTGTCCCTGGGTTCTGTTACAGCCACACTCTCCTCTTCCTCTCCCAGTCTCTCTTTCCTGACCCTCAGTCCTCCTCTTTCTGTTTTGTCTCTCACTACAAACCGACTGTCTTTGTTAACTGCTACAGTGTCACCAGACCCCTCCAAGCTCCACCTCTTCTCTTTCATCTTCCTTCAAATATCTTCAGTCTCTCCTCCCTTCTCTCTTTTCTCCCTCTGGCCTGCAACTTCCAAGTCTACAATACCTTTCGTCTCCCAAACCAGCCCTTCCATCAGCCACAACTGGCAGAAAACCAAATTAGAAATGATTTCTAAATCAAAGCCATCCTGGACTGATTTTACTGATCCGGTGGATTCCATCTTTACACCAGCAACCTCCATCTTAGACCAGACTCATAGGTGGTTAAAAGTTTCTCCTGAGGTTAAAGGTGTCTTTATTGGCCCTGCAGTTCCACAGAGTCATGTTATTGGGGCAGGAACTGGGTGATGGTAATGTGTGTGTGAGCCTCGAAGGACTGTTTGTCACTGGGAAGTGTGACATCACTCCATGTTTTAGGTGTGGAGGCCAGGAGAGACATCAGTAGGACATCAGCAGCAAGCCTTGGGGCACTTGGGCAAATTCCTCCAATTCTGTTGGCCTTTTCTGGAGAGTTGTGTTGGTTCTATGAACAATCCCTTATGAAGCCACAATGATAAACTCCAGGAACCTGCAAGTCAAGGGACTCCCCTTGCCTAAGAAATCAGTTCTCTCCCAGCTCATGTAAAGCTCAACAGGCTTTGGAGGAGAACTCACAAACCAGCTGGAAGAGGAAAGCCATTTAAGAGCTCACACAAGAGAACAGGTGCAATAATGCTTGCCAGGCAGGACCATGTTTGCATCTTTCCCCCTGCAACTGACCTGGCAACAGGCCAGTTGCCTTTTGGGCCCTGAGCCAGCAGTGATAATTATGGAGTCTCACTGAAGTCAGTGGTGAGTCCTGGCTGAGGAGCATGCCCTTGGCATTATCAAAGCAGGCTCTTAAAGGTTTGAACACAGCTCAGTAAGGACTGTAAGTTGTTGCATTCTAAAAATTGCTTTGTACTCTTACTAGATACGTAAGAGATACGTCGTTTGAAAGCCAGTCTTACAACTGGCTTCACTCATGTTACTCTCAGAGGAGGAGGCTGTGCTGGAAAGGCTATGGAGATGGTAGGTTGTACAGATCTCCCCATCAGGAGCATCCATTCCTTCTTTTTGCTCTGAGAGCAGCTACTCTAACATATCACTGTATTTGATCACCAAGAAACTAGGAAATGCTGACATCCTCATAAAGCATCATGCTCAAGTCTATGCTGATTGAAGTGAGGCAGTTTATACTGCCACGAGTTATTATTTCACTCCAGTAGGGTAAGGCCATCTGCTAGGAGGTGGGAGATGTGAGTTTGTGTCCATTTAGTCACATGAAAGAATTAACCTCAGGCCTCCTAGGTGAGTGCACTGATTACTGAGCTAATGAATACAAGGGGGAGGGAGGCCCAAATACTTCTTCCTCCAACCATATTTTAAAAGAAACGAGGATCCTTTGCTCTGTATTTTGACAGAAGGGTCTAGACACCACCTTTCAGAACCAGCTGAGGAGAGGACAGAGGCACCTCCTGGTAGTATTAAGGTCTGAATTGAGGTGGGATTTAAGACACATCCCTGTTGTCAGTGATGCCTCTTGCTTAGCTCAGGTGACTCACTGAGTTCATTTTGACAGAACCTCTTATGAGGTGTCTTACTCTCTCCACACACACAGGAACTGCAGGTGGTTAACTCATCTCTCTGTACCCCAGGAGCCCAGCTGCCTCAGGCATGACTGCCTCCTGCTCCTTTTTTGACCATGAACCACAGAGACTCAGCAAGCCCTCTCAGCTTTCTCTCAGAGGGACTAATAGTGACCTAGGCCTGAAGGGAGTCTCTCATGTCTTTCCATCCAGGCCTTCTCTTCATATCCCCATACTAAGCTTCTCATTACCATTTCTCATTACCTCATTTTACCACTAATTTGTTGTGTTGTCTGGGATGAAGCCTTTAATCTCCATGCTTCTTAGATGGTCTTTCTACCAGGGCGCTAATAGCACCTTTCCCAGGGGATTTGTAATGGCTCGGAAACCGTTTTGAATTTCTTGGCTGAGAGGTGCTAAGTGCAATGCACCAAATTATTTTTGAGGTGAAGTGCACTGTATCCAGTTAAAAGAAAATAATATCTCTTTTTCAGAAAATATGCTTCAGCTGGAGCAAGTCTAATGGCTGGCTTCTCCCAAGGGCAAACTGAAAGCTCCTGCTTTAGAAATTACAAACTGCAGGGAGTGGCTGATGTGGGAGGTGGCGGATGCCGCCTTCTCCTCAAGATGCCTCACTCCCTGCTCATTGCACTGGCTTGGAGCAGGTTGCATTTTGAGCAGGTGGATAGGGCTGCTCTGGGATCTCAGGCGTCTCTGGGTGTGTGTCAGCAAGTGTAGCCAGGACAAATTGCTTAAAAGCAGCATGGCACACAGGTTGGGACCAAGCTGAGGGGGTACATGGCATCTCTTTTAGAAGTTGGCATGGGCGGAGTGAGCAGGGAAATCTTCCCCGGGCCACTGTCATGCCAGTGCAGCCAAGTCCTGAGGGACTGGCCTGTTGTGGGGGTGCTGCCACCACTTCCAGCAGAGAAGAGCCTGACTGAGTGGGAAGGTCCTTTCCAGCCCCTCGGCGAGGCTGTTACTCTTCTGTCCATACTGTCACCACTCCTCTCGGGGACACCTGCTGGTCTCCACAGAGGCCCTGCCATGTCACAACTCTTTAGGGGGGAATTGGGTTAGGGTCAGGGTGCAACAGGCATGGCCAGCCAGTTCTCTTGGTTCACTGACAGATGGCAGCAGTAGGCTCCCTGCCCTCAGGACCTCTTATCACCTAGGGTTTTCTGGGCTGCTCTTTTCCTGTTTGCCCCCAGGTGTCAGCAGTGAGCTCCCCACATTTCAGGAGGCTGGATTTACATAAGGAAACATCAGGGAATGTTTCTTTTGTCCAGTTTTCTGCTGGCTTCAAGTGAGCTTCATGGAATGAGAAGCAGCCTGAGCTTTGCCATAGAGCAAAGACAGCCTGGATCTGTCAGTAGATTTGGTGTAAAAGGTTTATTTTCAGCTTTGGGAAATAGTTTCCCTATTCTAAAGCAGGCAGGAAGGAAGGTTCTCTGCGCAATGGGGGAGATGCACTGATGTGCTAGAAAGCAGTCACTGGTGGAGTGTGGAGCAGGGCATTCCAGGGATGACCTGGTGTGTCCTGGCCCATCCTAGCAGGAGAACAGCAGTGACCAGGAAGCTTCCCTGCCTTGCAGAGCTTAGTGATCAGCCCCTACAGTGACTGATTGTTTATTATCACCAGAGGCCAGGGGACCACAGACCCTTACCGC
Organism: Caiman crocodilus; assembly: GCA_030014935.1. Lineage (NCBI taxonomy): Eukaryota > Metazoa > Chordata > Crocodylia > Alligatoridae > Caiman > Caiman crocodilus. Next base: position 15,143,122 of record JAGPOW010001327.1, read on the forward strand.
TGCATTGGTTTGCAGAATGGGGCCAACCCACAGGACCAGTCAAACGGCAGTGCAAAATAGACATGCCTGTGCTAAAGAAACCTGCTTAGGAAAAATCTTTAGTTCCTCCTCCCCAGGGGTTAATTTTGGTCTCCTTGTACCACAGTAAAGCTACCCAAGTCAGAGGAGTTTTTCAAGTCGATATCAATATGCCCAAGAACAAAATCTGTCCATGGGTGTGTGCCAGTTTCCACGCCTACTGAGTGCTACATTTATATTCTTTTACCCTGACACGTACTCACCTGCCATTTTCTGCTCCATTTACCCCTTGCGTATTAGACCAGTACTCAGCTCTTCAATAAATGTGACCCAATATACATCTTTCTCAGTCACTGGAATCCATACCTTCTAGTGCTGCCAACAGACTGGAATCAATGGTCACTAAACTGTAAAATTGGGTTGATTTAGAGCAACATGTCGTGTCCATAATTCATAAACGGGTGGAAGTCACATCCTTCTCAGTTGTGGCCTCTGATCATGTAACATAATTACTGTAGTAACCTAGCATTACTGCTCAGCATTCCTGGCTGTTTCTCATGATTTTCTCCTGCTGGCTATGGCTGCCTCTCAGAGTTATATATGTCTGGGGGAAACTGACACTGCACAGTCTGGGCTGTTGACTGTCTTGATTCAGTGTGATAAATATAGAAGCGCCATAACTGCTAGAGAAATCTTGCAAGCATTTAACAGGGGCTCCCCATGACTGACAAGCACACATTGGCATATATATTCAGCCACTAAGGATGACCTTGCTATTTGTTAGTCTTTATGAACAGGTTCCTGCTCTCGTAAGGCAGCAAGGAGGGTGCTTCCCTATCTAGGAGTTGTCTTATTTTCTTGGGGACTTCAATACAGTGGATCATGTTGTAGGTGCAAATGGCATTAAGTGGAAGAGGAGCTTAAGTGCGGCCAGGATCCTGTTGCATGATCTCAACCTTCTGATGAAAGCAAGTTATTTTTTGATCTCTTCCCCAACATCTAAGTCTTCTTTTCAAGGTCAAAAAGCAACGTGTTCTGTCTGGTCCCACTTGATCCCAGCCACGAAGAAAAAGCAGAGGTCTCTTATTGCTTGCATTTGATTTAAAGGGCTGAACCTGCTTTTTGTGAGCCTTTCCTTACCTACTTAGATGGAATAAGTGACGGGAAAATGGAATTATACTGGGGTGATGGTTCTGCTTGGGAGCTCTCTGTGCTGGGGTGGCACATGCTGCACTGATGCAGCTTGTACTGCTGACCCAGGAGTAGCTGCCTACATTACTAATTGTTCCATTTCTCTACATTTCTCATGAAGCCATGGACATGAATGCTACCTCCAGAGGGGCTGAAGGCCAACCTGGGAGCCCCCACCAGAAACGGGTGAGTGTATGGGGGCTGCCCATGCTAGGAAACAGCAAGAGGGCTGCAGAAAGGTGCTAGCTATAGTGATTTTGCATTAGGGACCACTCCTTCTCCCTTTTGTTATTATAGAGCCCAAGCACTTGCCATTGATCTGTGGTGACCTCAGGCTGGAAAGCCAAGTTGCCTGAGGCAAAGATAATTGAGCAAACAAGCCCTGTTCTTGCTGCTGTAATTTGAATGGATTAGCCCTTTTCAATGAAGAGACAAGGGACTGGGTTGGGATAAGAGGGGAAGTCAAGTGCTCTCAGGATTGAGGCACAAGAAATTCAGGGCAAAAACAGCCTTTAGAAGAGCAGTGAGCTCTGCCTCTAGCCTCAGTTCCATTCCAACTTGCCCATCGCCTGCTCTACATGGGTGGTAGAAGATTTGTTGGGTAGTGAAGAGGAGATTTGGGGCTGAGTCAAGTCAGTATCCATCTGGAGTAAGCACCATTGCGAATATGGGAAAAACTCTTAATTGCAAACAGCACCTGGATGCCACTAAAGCTCCCCTGAAGTCCACATTCCTGTAACAGAGATCAGAATCCATCTCTGGCTGTTGCAGATCTAAAGCAGCACAGATGTCTGCCTCAAGTATCTGCTTCCCAGGAAAAGCAATTCCCAGGAATGGGGAGACAGAGGGCCCCTGCACCAATGGTTGGTTACAGCAATGAGGCTCCTGGGCTGAGCACTAAAAAACCTGTTTCATGCTGACTCCCTGCAGCTACATAGTGGTGTGAGCCTGGCAGGCTTTGCTCCTACCTCAGGTAACCCAGATACACTTGATACAGTAAAGTACAAGCCGTCCTGAAGGAGGCCAGAAGTGTTGTGTAAGTGGCTGGCAGCCTTTCCCAAGGCAGCCCTGTTGAGTGGATCAACTATCCAGGCAGTGCTCCCTGGCCAAATTGGCCTTTGTGGGGCACTCTGGGTGCTATGAATTCAATTCATGCACCGACTTGCACCAGTCTGCAAAACTACATTTCGCCCTGAATTCTGCCACCTTCTCAAGCCTGGTGCTGAGAACAGCAAGGGGGCAAAATGACTGGAGGAATGTGCTCCATTCTCATCCCTCCACTTCCCAATACCCTGAGCTGCTCCTATACCATATGGCCAACCCTATACTTCTACCCAACCCCATACCCCAGCCATGTTTCCTGGGGAGGTTTATGCTGACAAGAGGCAGGGCAGATCCCAGAATTAGGCTCCAATCTGGCCTGTTATTCCAATCAAACTGGATGGTGCTGTTAGTACTTGTTGGATATCTGCTACCCCTGGCCCAGTGGCATTTAGAGAAGCCTTGCAACACCTGTACTGGCTGGTGATAGTCCCACGGTGTATGGTACAGTGGTCATCCTCCTCCTTATTCCTGCACGGTGGGCTGGCCAGGGGCTGGCTGTGCTGACTGTTAGTTCATAGTGGTGCAGATTGTGCAGAACAGGAGAGAGGTTCTAGCCCCTGTCACTGGCAGCTTGAGCCAGCTGTCCAGCAGAGGATGTTGATGCTACACTTGCAGTATTCAGCTCTGGCAGCAATAGTTTGTCCCATCAGTACTGGGAAGTCTGGATCCAGAAGCAATTCCTCCTTGTAGGGCCTCAGAGGAGGGAGATTCTTAAATGATGGGCTCATCCAGAGAGCAGATGATTTTAAGACCAAGTTATCATGTGGTAGGATTTGTTAGTTGAAAGGTTAATTAACAAAGGGCACAGGTGGAGAAAGGTGATTCTTTCACAACTTATGTGCAGTGTGGGCTCTCCAGTGAGACAGGAATGGATGTAAGGGCTTCTGGCCCCATTCCAGGTGCCTGCCAGTGACTGTTAACCATTTATATTGTGGTAGCACCTGAGGTCCCTGAGAGATCTGGCTGTGCTGCGCTAAGCATGCAGGAAGAGAACATCCCTGCCCTGAGGAGCCTACAGGCATAGCAGGAAAATGAGGCAGGGGAAGCCAGGGCACATAGGAGTGAAGGGTGTCTTTACACGTGCTGTGGAGTGGGTGAGGTGCTTTAATTAGTTCCACTCTCTGGAGCTACTCTGAAGTGCCTGCAGTGTTGTGTGTATTCAGCATCTTACACTTCAAAATGATGTGGAGGGGTGCTTTTACTAAAGCTCATTCTGTGAGCTTTAGTTAAAGTGTCCCCACTGCTATTTCAAAGCACTGGGATACTGAACATGTGATTCCAATTAATTGAATCTGCTCAGATGCATGCTAATTAGTACATGTTGGAGCAGGCATCAGGCATGTGTATAGGTGCCTGAAGTGACCTGGGCAATGCTACCAGCAGGCCAGTGGCTGAACCCAGGACCATGACCCAGTTGTGCTGAGCTTGCACAGGCCCCTTGCATAATGCTCAGATGGTGAAGGTGGATGAGATTGCTGCCCTGCTGGCTGCAATGATATCTGAGCAATCCAGCATGTGTGCCTAGGAGGGGGCACCATCCTTCCATCCTCAGTCCATCAGCACTCCAGGATCTGCCAGCTGGTCTTCACAGTCCTGGGCAGTGGTGGTTCTGTTCCATAATGTTTGATCTAAATACAGCCTGGGGGCAAGACTGAGTGTGATTTCAGAAGCAGGGAGTCGGCTGTAGTCCTGAGATCCATAGAAATAGTGGCAATGGCTGTTGGTACCTGGCATCCAGGGCCAGAAAACGTGGTTTGTAGTTCTGGCTCTGTCACTGGCTCGATGCCTCATGAAACCTCCATTTGCACTCCCAGCCTCCACCTACTTACACTGGGCATGTCTGCACAAGATGCTATGTCGCCATAGTAACAAGCTATGGCCATGTAGCTCGTCACTACGGCGACATAGCATCAGTGGGCACAAACTGTGACATTGACACTACACCACAATACCAATGAGCTGCTGTGCAGTAATGGTGGTTACTGCATAGTCTTTTAGTACTTGCTAAAGTCAGTACTAAATGACTGTGCAGTAATAACTCCTCTCCCACATGTCTATGTGCAGCCTTGATCTCATTTGGGACCTCTCCGTGCTAGTGACTAACAGCAATGTGCCTGCAGGTTGCATAGACACCAATAGGCAGCCATCTGGTCTGTTGCTCAGCAGATCCAGCTTTTCTTGCTCTGTGCTTGGTTCCTTCCCTGCCCACTCCACAAGGTACTGCTGACTTCTTTTTCACCAGGAGTTTTTGCCTGTTCCCTAGTTCACTTGTTCTCTTCTTGCCAAGGTCACTGTTAATAGCCCTGCAGTCCAAGTTCTGCCTGGGCAGGGATGGTGCCATCCCAGCAGAATCAAATGCTCAGACCTGGCTCCTGTTTAATTCTAGAAGCACAGAGGAGTGTTAAGAGGTTTGCACTGAACCCTGCTCTGTCCTGGCTGTGCTCCATCTCTGTTCTTCAAACTGATTCCAGCAGGAGTAGGTGTTGGAGCAGGGTGTTGGTGATGCCACTTGCATCACCTGGAGCAGGGGCGTGCAATTATTTTGAGCAGAGGGCTGCTTACTGAGTTTCTGCAAGTCATTGAGGGCCACATGACAGGCAGCCCAGGGCAGATTAATGTTAATTTTCTAAATTCTTTAGGGGCCTCATGAGCTGGATAGAATAGCCTGGTAGGCTGCATCCAGCCCCTGGTCCACATTTTGCCCACCTGACCTGGAGGATCCCCTGGGCAGCTCCCTATTCAAGGCAAATGCCAGCAGGTAGCTTCAAAGCCTCCTGGCTTCTTGGACACAACCTCCTTACGGGCCCCTCCAGCTCAGAACAGATCCTGTCAACCCCAGGGGTCTGTACAGACTGGCTGCTTGATCCAGTCTGCCAGTGTTTAAATGCTTCCCTCCCAGTTCGGAGAACTGCAGGAGAAGCTGAGAGCTGTCTTGTAAAGGAACAGCATCTCACCCCCAACACACAGCTGGCTGGCAGCTGCTGATCTGGGGTTCTTGCATCTTCTCTGTATCAGCAGGGCTGGATCCTGCAAGGTATGGAGTCCTCTTAGCACCCACTGTGCTGTGCACCCACTGGAAGTGCAGTATGATACCCTGATCAATGTAGGGGCCACTATCATTGTTGCTGGCCTCACACACTGATTTCCTGCTTGTCTGTTTCCTCTGGCAAATCATGAAGCCATTCCACACATAGGGGGCCAAGTGCTCAGCTGATGTAAATGGTTCATTGGAGTCAATCGAGCCAGGCCCATAGAGGAACTATCTCGCTGCCAGATTTACTGGAGACAGTATCACAATTTTATCCCTGCCAAGATGCACCCATAAAGGGACAGCAAGGGATATGGATCCAAACTCTCTGGGAGAGCACCAGACTGCCCCCTGGTGAGTCGGGTGAAGTATTGCCCCCCTTCCCAAAACGTTTTTAAAGAGTTCCTAGCTAATTGCTGTGCATGAGTCATCTTCCCAGCTCAGGACATGATGGCTCTGTGAATTGCAAGAAACAAAGGAATCAGCTGACTGAGAGTTTAATGTTGGCTCAAGTCCCCAAGCATTTCTAATTCGCTTCTCTTTGTCTACTCTCTGGATCCAGGTAATCTCCATCACATTACAGGTGGTCTCAGAAATGCTTCCAGAATATCAGTTAATAGCAATTTTTTTTAAGTGAGAAGAAGAGAAGGTTTCTTTTCTTCACTTGCTGTGCATTCTGTCATTCAGTTGGGATTTTGATACCAGGCTACAGTCCAATCTTATACAGTCAGAAATGTATGGAGCTGGCTATAAAATCCCCTGATCCTATCTTGATCTAAATAAATCAGTTTTCTGATGCCTGGTCATTGTCTGTTGTATTAACAAGAAGCTAACTTGGGGAATAACTAGATATCTGACAGTAGGAGTCGAACAGTGTGTTCCTCCAGATTTACAATGGAATTCTAGCTCTTTTACATTTAGTGCTGCAAGAGTAGCAACAGTTAGATGCATACACATCTCTAAGAGATACTGGGCTGGGTTCCCAGCTAGCATAAGTCGGCAAAGTCCCTTGGACAGTACTGATCTATACCAGTGCTAGGCTGAGCCAATTATATCCACTACTAAAAATACTGGGGTTATGGTGAAGGCTCTAAAAGGCATAACTTTAACTTACATTTCTCAATAACTTGTTACACAGTTTTTTGATTGCCAATCAGGGGGAATACTGAGATGGTGGCTACACAGCATACTCCAGTTGCTGGAGAGATCTGACTTGTTGGAAGTTGTGCCCAAAGAACATTTTTTATTCCCTCATCCTTCAATAGGCCTTTTTTCAAAAAAAGAGTGACTTATGGAAAATGGGATTAGCAGCAGGTGGTGCCTTTGAGGGGAGTTGTTTTCTCTTGGAAACAAGAATTTTTTTAATAAGAGTTAATGAAAAGCCACTGAACTTGAAGCTCCCAGCTGCTATTGGGAATCTCCCTAATGGCATTCCTGAAGCCCCTGGATACTTATGATTTATAATAGCTAAACTCCAACAGGTGCAGATGGACAGCGTGTTAATCTGATCCCTCAACTTTAACAAGGCAAAGATCTCCTCTGCATTGCTGAGGCTTTTAGAGAGGCATGCACAGTTGGCTCCGAAACAGAATTGTCTAGAGCAGAGTTTCCCAAACTTTTTCTTATTGTGTGCCGCCTTCCAGATTTACCAGCTGCCTGCATACCTTTACCAGCATACTTTTATAGTTTAAACCCTTCAATTCCAATTATTGTTATAATGAAAATTAAACAATATGTGCATACTTTTATAGTTTAACCCCTTTAATTCCAATTATTGTTATAATGAAAATTAAATCCACCATTATACATTTTTCCTGCATACCCTGCCCCCCTCCAGGGATGTCTTGCATACCTCCAGGGGTGTGTGTAGTACAGTTTGGGAACCCCCAGTCCTAAGGAATATATGTGTAAACTACAGCCAGGTCCAAACCAAAACACCATGAAGTTATGGGGAGATTAGGTCCCAATCCAGTCCTGAACTTGTTTCATGTTCATCTGTAAAAGATGCAGAAAAGACTGAACACTAAGCATTTTGAGCCATTTGGAACTTATTCACTAGCCAAACTTCTCAGATCAGACCCTTCTCAGTGAGATGGTGCAAAAGATGTGAACCCCTTAATTTTTAGAAAGGCTTTGAGCCAAACCAGAAACCAGGTGTCTGGCTTCAGGACCACCTTGAATGTAAACCTGCTTCTTGGATGGGTTAGTGAATCATGCTGTCTTTGGATGTGTGTTATAAAAAAGCTTTAGTGAAAGCTGTGTGCAATGGAGTGGGTTTTCTTTGAGAGCCCTTACAAAATATCATTTTGGCTTCAGCCAAATTCCTTCCCCAAACGTTTGCTTAGCTGTGGTTCAGATAAGCAAGAAGAACATGGCTGAAGTTCTAGGTTGACGTCAGAACCAGGTGGCACTACCAGCTTTTGTGTGGTATTCTCCTGAAGTCCCAGCTCAGGTGGCATCTGACATATGGTTCCTTGGAACCACGACCAGATTTATTTCTGAGAATGGTTTGAGGTTGATCTCGGGGTCACTCAAGCACCAAGTTCAAAGGAAGGTTTTTCCAGGTGTGTAATGAGACATAACACCTCCCTGTAGTTTGAGTGTCATGAGGGAGAATCCTCACAGGTCATCACATCACCATCATCTTCAGCTGGAAAAAGATACTCAGAGTTGTGTCCACAACCTAAAATTATGAAGTCTCCTTTTACCAGAGGCTAAGATGGCTCAAACTTTCCTGCTGTTGTTTAGGTCCAGGTCTCTAGAACCTCATGCAACTCAAAACGAATGACACAGGCATATCTTCAAAGACCGCAAACTTACTTGCATGCTGAGACAAAGAACTTGGAAGACTTAGTTTAACAATGTTCAGTGCTGACTCCTGTCACAAATTCAGTACATTGTATTTTTTACCACAGAGATACATAAGAGAGCTGTAAAAACACTCTCCCATCTTTTAGAGTGTCTTTTAGAAAGTCCACACAGATTAGAAATGAATGCTGGGATAGTGCCCAGTTTAACAGCGTTATTGTATGTCCCATGGAAAAATTAATGTTGGGATATAAGTAATTCTAAATGACTTCAGCCAGAAAGCTGTCTCTCCATAACAAGGAGTGATGATGGGAAAATGGAAATTTGAACCATTTCCAGATAGTAAGTGCTTTTGCATTTATTTTTGGCCAATGAGATGCTTACTTTGTTTGTGGGGCTTGTTTTGTAACTATTCCAGGAAAATAAGCAGGAACAGCAAATGCAGAACTCCAGAAGAGAAGGGAGCGAGGAAGTGATGGCGAAGAAAACTTGGGCAGATGTAATTCAAGAAATGAAAAATTTCCTGTGGGATCCAGAGAACAGAACATGTCTGGGAAGAACAGCTAAGAGCTGGGGTAGGTTCTGTGCCTCCATTCCTTCTCTGTTCTTTCTCGCAAGGGATTCACTTGTTTGTCAGTGTCCTTGCTAGGATATAGCAGAGCACATACAACCTAAATCCTGTTATTTTAAGGGAGCCACACATATCTTTCTAACAGGTGGCTTTATAGAGAACTGTAGGATCCCAGAAAATTAGTGTCCTTTTAAAAGCATATAGTCCAGGAAAAGCCACCCTCATTGTTGAGCCATTGCCTTTAATGTTATCAAGTTAAGGGGATTAAGGATCATGCCACTGAGACATGAGTATTTCAGGCACCATGAGTGAGACTTATTGGTGATCAAAGATCAGTTTTAGCCCCAAGCTCTTTTTTTACATGTGTTCAACTCTTATCAAACAACGTAATTTACTGCAGCTTTATGGCCAAATTCTGCTCTCAGTTGAACAGGAGTTACAAGTCACTGGGATTGGGTTTCTGTCCCTTGGCCTTTGTGTTTTAATAGCTGTTTTCTTTAACAGCCTTAAAAACACCAAGAGCCAGAGAAGAATTAAACCTCTGGTGCTACCTAGGAGTGGATGTGAATGAATCTGAGAGTGTTTAATCATCCTGTGTATTCACCTGGGCGTGGGGAGAGCTGCTGCCTTGTTGTAGTCAATGAAGTTAGAGCTGCCTTCCCAGACCAGGGGAAGCTCCCCCTGCTGCTGTCAGTGATGTCCACTCTGTGGAGACATGGAGGATTTCAAATTTTAGGACAGTGGTTCTCAACTTTTTTTTTGCCATGACCCACTGCTGGGAGTGGCGTGCGGCACTGGTGGTAGTCCGGGAGTGGAGGAGCTCCTAGCACGCGGTGTGGCTCGTCCTTGGTGTGCAGCACCCCTGGCATTGCCCCTGCGACCCTCATCTGGATTGCAACCCAAGGTTGGAAACCAGTGCTTTAGGAGGCCAAGCTGGCCTTTTTCTGCAGCACTGAATGTGCTGACAGACAACACTTAAACAAGCACTAGGTAAGGTGAGTGGAGATGATTTTGGAGACGCTTAGAATTGCAGCTCCCAATTCCAATGCCTGATTTTCAGAACATGCATGTGACTACCCATCTAATATCTTCACTTGGACATGAGTTGGGTTTTTAAGTGAACAGTAGCCATTTAGGTGTCTTACTGACTGTTTGTATGTGCTGTTTATAATGTGATGCATGTAGCCAGGATGAAATATCTGGACCAAAAAGTACATGCAGGGCCTTTCTGATGATTGTGCATTCATAGAGGAGATTCTCATATCTCCTGGTATGCCCCTGTGGCGTAGTGTGTCAAATGGGGCCTTGATAAAATGGTTTGGATAGGGATGATTTGGCTTCAGGCAGGGGATGAACTAGATCAGAGATGGCCAACCGGTGGCTCCACATGTGGCTTTTCAGAAGTTAACATGCATCTTCTTGAATCTTTGCACGATAACACGGTGACCCGCTTCTGTAGCCCTTACGTTACATCGTTATGTATTACTGTGGCTCTTTGGCAATGTACGTTGCTAAATTCTGGCTCTGTCTCAGGCTCAGGTTGACCACCCCTGGACTAGATGACCTCTTGACGTCTCCTCTAGCCCTACTTCTCTATGACGCTTCAGGGAAGCATTACCTTTGGTTAACTTAGATTTCAATGTGCAGATTGTGGAGTCCTTTGATATGTGCATCATTGCTCTTGTAGAACAGGCAGGGCTTAGTGGGAGTCTAAATCACCTCATGGTTACCCCACTGTAAAACAAAAGTAACTCCATTAATGTGGGTGGCCAGGCCACAATAAATTCTTACCTACATGAGTAAATCAATAGCACTGCGTGGGATTCAGGGAAGCAGGATCTGACTCCCTAGCTAGGATTTTCTTTGACAGCATTATCTACCACCTTTAAAAAATTATATTCAGGCCAGAAAGCCAGGTGGAAATGGTTGAAAACAGGCACTATGGGACAGTGACTGAGAGTAGGTGCTACTCATACTGCCCCAGTAGCACTGCTGCTGCACCTTGGTCCAGTGCTCAGTACTGACAGTATGCATGATGCAGTGGGCTTTTTCAGCAATGTTTTCCTGGCAACTTGGTCACTGGCTTGAAAGCGATTGGGTTGGGCTCGATTCTAAAATCAGATGCATTTTGTGTTGCAGTAATACTGCTGACCTCAGGGCAGCAACTCTGGATTTACCTCAGCTCGGTTTAGCTAGTGATATTCTCAGGCATTTGCAAAGTCCCAAAGCAATTGCAGACAGTGTGATGATCAGCAGGTTTTTTTTCAAAACACAAAGAACAGGCAATTTGGCAACACTGACCACTTGGCTCCAGTAACAAACAGACAAGCCTTGCAACTTATTCATTTCTCTTGCCAAGTTTTTAGTCTCCTGCAAAGCCCACAGTGACTGTCCTCACATAAGCCAAGAGACTTATTGTGTAAAATCAGCTGCAGCCAGAACAAAAAAGGATCAATTTACAGCAGCTGTAAAGCTACTCAGCTAGTGATGTGATTCAGGGGTCAGCCAATGCTATGTGCTACAGTGCAGTCAGATGATACGTAAGCTGTCCCAGTCGCATAGGGAGCCTGGTTTGGCAATGCTTATGGCAGATGTAAAATTAAGTCACTATCACTGTGGATTGAATGATGGTGGAGATTGCCTTTAAAGAACTCATTCACAGGGGCCAGTGTCAGGTTGGACACATACAACCAAAATGGATATGTTGACTAGAGCTGCAAGTTGTTTGCTGGGCCTGGAGTGTTTTAATTCATTAAAATCTCCTGTGATTCTTGAAGCCTCAAACACTAATTTTCAGAGAATTTGGCAGCTTTGGCTCTTTTAAATAAACTTATACAAACAATTATATGTAAAAATAAGACTACAAAATATACCTCATTTTCTTCCCCCTCCCATGAATGTGCTCTGGATACTGAATAATTACCATACATTTTATAGACATTGTAATAATTTTGTAACCAGCACATAAGAATCACAGAGAATGAGGAGGCGGGAAGAGACCTCAGGAGGTCATCTAGTTCCAGCCCCAAATGCTTTAATGTTCTGCACACCCATGTGTTTATTATTTGATGACACATGATTTTATTGGTCTCTAGCATCCCAGAACTGAGCAACGCTTCGTACCATCCACACACGCACCCACTCCCTCACAGGTACCACTCTACACAGCACAAGGAGCAGGCTCAGTAGGGTATCTCAGAGAGAGCTCTTTCCATGTAGTTTTGGGCCTTGGCTCCAATACACTTTTAAAATGAAGGTGCCAACTAATGAAAACTAAGGGAAGAATGGTCTTTACCCTCCACATCTCTGACAAATACCAGCTGAAAGGAAGAGTGTGTTCCAGGGCCTGAATTGTTTTCCCTTGAATACATGGTAATGAAGGCGAATGCACAAGTTTTCCAAGTCTTTTTTGCTGTTTTATAAGCAAGCTCACTCATGGCTGAATGGCAGAGAGCCTTGATGTTTTGCCACTGGATTTACACAGTGCAGTGTTTCCTGGCTATACATTTCAGAAGAGCCTCAGGGTACAAGGTGCTCTGACCCCAGTGTGAATAGCCCTGCAAGGGGGTCACTGTTTGTGACAGCACTTGGCATGGCATATGCCAAACCAGAGCTGAATAATAATGGGAGGGGTAAGCCCAGTGGTGGTGCATTGCTAAGGAACTGTGTCTGCCTGCGAGTCGTGGTAGCTGTGTGATGGGACTCTCCTCAGCTGAGGCCCAAGCCATCCCCTCATGTCAAAGAGCCTTCAGTTACTCAGCTTCCGCTCTCACTCACTGTACATTTGAAGAGACCCCACTGATATGATGCCAGCAGGTGTGTGTGAAGCTAGATAACTAGTTGGAGAGTCACACCAGTTTAAATGCACAAAACCAGATTCTGCCTTCATTCTCTTGGGGGTACATCTGGAGTAATGCCATTGACGTCACAACGACCACTGTATTAGGATAACTGAGAGCAGGATCTGGTCTGTGGAGTTCTTAGATGTTGTACCCTCTAAGAAGGAGCCTGTGGACCAAAAGAAGGTGTCCTGGCTCCCCCTCAGTCTGGCAGTGCCAGGAGCTTGCAGGGGAAATCTTGAGGCACCTGTTTTACTCTCTGGGCCTAGCTGATGATGCAGCTTTTATCAGACTCCCTTTCAGCAGCCATGCAGTAGAAGCCCCCAAGATACCCCCTCACCCACTTTCCCAGGGGTTTAGTATTTTTAGTTCTTCCAAAAGCAGAGGGAATTAAGATAAACGGCGGTTGACCAACTCTTTGCTGCCCAAGAATTCAACTCTGTGTGGCAGCCCTGACCCCTTTTGAGGAAGAGAGTGAGAACCAGGAATTTTCTTCAGATCTCACTCATGGCAAGAACCTGCTCTCATATCTCAGAGCCGATGAACTTCTTCCTCCAACATGGCTCTGTATTCTACTGGTTCTACTCCCCTACACCTCAGCTCCCCTGCTGAGCCTCCTTTGTTCAGCCCGAAGTTAAATGTACATTCCCATCTAGTTCCCATCACTAAAAATTCCCCCAACATAAACACCTAGAGAACAGGGAGGTGAAAGTGCACATCTGTGTTCTCAAGGCTTGCTTTGAAACTGGAATCACGCTTCTCTTGGGAAATGTTTGTGTTGTGGTCTAACTTTATTTTCTGAATCACTGGCTTTTATTCATAGACTGTATTCTCAGGAGACCACCCCAGCCCTGGTCCTGGAAAAAATAAATACCACTCTTTGGCCTATGGACTTGGGGAAAAGCCAAATGTAATGTGTATTTCTGAGCTGCTATGTTTCTGTGTAATGTTGTTTGCATTGTTCCCCAGAGATCTGGATCGTGATGTCAAACAGCTGATCATCTTTCCTATTGGAATTCTAAGGAATTAAATATGTGTAAGAGCAATTCAATGGCCCTTTCACATGTGATCTTGATGTTGCAACTACTCAGGCCAAATGAGATGAGATTTGGGTCCAGTTTGAGCTGTCGGATATAGGGTAGGGCTGGAGCAAACCATAAAGGGAGACTGTAGGTCAGAATTCCATCTTTCCCAGCATCCAGAAGAATTCAGAGCTAGGGTTTTATCTGGGCCACTGGAAGATGGCATCTAGTTGAGAATTATAGATCCTGAATCAAATTTTCCCCAAAAGGTGAAGGTGAGTTGGATGTATGTATGTGTCTGTGTGTGTGTTGAGGAGCCAGGGAAAGGGTCATTGCTTCAAGAAATGTACTATGTCAATAATCGTCAAAGAATAGTAAATACTGAAAAGAGCTATTGATGTGTCCTTTTGTGAAGGTGGGACTGCTAACGGTTGTATGAACAGCAACGTGCCCTCTGTGTTTTGCAGGCTTGATCTTATTGTTTTACTTCATTTTGTACTTATGTCTGGCTGGGTTGTTTGCCTTCTGCCTGTACACAATGATGCTCACGCTGAACCCCTACACACCGAGATACAGGGATAGAGTTGCTCCGCCAGGTAAGCACCTCAACTCATATCCAACCATGCTTTCTCAGAGCCCTGCTCACAGCCAGGGGACGATCAAACTAGCTGCCTGAATACACGCTTTATTTTTGCTCCTCCTGGAAAGACCATTATTTAAACAATTAAAATTCCAGTTCTTTTACATATACCTTGAAACTGAAATCTTCAGACAAAATGAAATGGTATATGTTCTCATGCCTAGAATAGTTTTTGGATGTAGGAAAGCACCCTCTGTTAACATGGGAGGAAGCAACAAAATCTGTCTTTGGTGGCTACACTGACATCATAGAAAGAAGGACCGGAAGGGACCTGTAAGATCATCGAGTCCAGTCCCCTGCCATGGGTGGGAGGTAATTGGGCTCAAACGAGCTCAATGAGGTGCTTGTTCAGCTTCCTCTTGAACACCACCAGGGCTGTTGATGATCTGCAGAGACAGTGGGCTGAATTCTCAGCTGGTAGAAATCCAGGCAGCAGAGCTGCCCAGATTCACGCTTGCTAAAGACCTGGTCTTGTGGGCTTTGATGGTCGTGTACCTTCAGCTGTTTCACGAGGAGCTGAAGGGTCATGTCCATGTCAAGGGTCTCAGCAAAATGATTCTGTAAGTTCCTTGAGGCATGGCTTGTGTCTTACTGCTGCAGTCAATGATCAGTAATGATGATGATTATAATTATAATTATACATGAGGATCACAATGCTGGAGGCCTTCAGTTCACACACTGATAAAATGTCTGTGGCTGGTTAATATAACAGATTCTGTTTTATTTGCCAGGAGTAATGATTAGACCATACATACCTGGGTTTACCATTGCCTTCAATGTATCAGAGCCTAGCAGCTGGCTTCCGTATGTGGACAGTATGCATCGCTTCCTCACAGGTAAACTAGTTGGCTTGTATTTCGGTTAGTCTGCATGTCTCAAAGGTGATAGGTACCCATGTACCTTTTCCTGCAATTAAGCATCTGTTATATGAACAAAATAGTTCCCACGCAGAAATGTTAACTTGGTATGGGTCACTCAACAACAGCTGCACAAGCCCTGACATCCTAAAGCAGCAGTTCCCAAACTGTGGGTCGTCATGACCCCAGATGGGATTGCAACATCATTGGATGAGGTTATGATAAACGGGGATCCGGGGGCACAGGTGACATGTTGGAGGGGAGGGGGCAGGGCACAGGCAATGTAATGCAGGGGTGGGGAGCAGAGGGGGGCAGGAGGGCCAAGGCAACATGGCAGAGGGGGCATGTCCCCCTCCCCGGGCTCCCAAGATTTCTGCACCCGCAGTGGGGCATGGGGCTGCATCCGGGCTGGACCAGCTCTAGGTAGAACCTGCCTCTGCATCTCAGTGAGTGGGACCCGGTACAGTAGGGAGTGCCGTACCACCGTGTCTGCCAAAGTGAGGTACGGCAGCATGGAGTTGTGCCCCTGCTGCTGGGCAGGCAGAGCGTACCTCAGTTTGGCAGCCATGGTGGCATGGTGGTTCCTTCCCCACTGGGTTCCTCCTGCTGGGCCATGGAGCCCCCGGGGGAAGGGCAGCAAAGCAAGGCAGGGAGCCCCAAGCCCACGGAGGGCAGTCCGCATCCTCCTCTTCTCCCCAGCTCCACTCTGGCCATGCTGCCTGTGAGAGGGGCAGGGTGGTGGGGTAGGAGAGCCAGGCTCCATGCTCTGCTCTGGATACAGCAGCAATGCTTCCCAAGCAGCCCAGGCTTGGCTTCTGCTGGGAGTGGGGGCAAGGGGCTGCGGGCCCTGGGATACCTGGAGGGTTGGTGGGCTGTGGGTGGGGAGTGAGGGGCACTTGGGGGGGTGGAGGGGATGGAGGGTGTGTAATCATCTCTTGGGGTTCAGTTCCCCCATCTATAAAGCTTATAGTACTTGCTGCAGTATTAATATATTTTCCATGCAAAGGTCAGTGCAATTTTCATACCTTGAGCTTCTGCTTAGCCTCATATTAAATCTGGACTCTTGGGATGGGATTTTCTCACTCCCTTAGGCGCCTCCAACTTTTGTTGATGTGAGGATGTATCTACAGTGTGGGGCCCTGGACAAAGTTCTGGAACAGCATTAACCACCTCTTGGTTCATTTTAGCTTACAATGACACCATACAAGAGGAAAAAAACATTGAGTGCATAGCAGGGCAGTACTTTATTCAAGAGGGGGATGAGAGCGAGCAGAAGAGGGCCTGCCAGTTCAAACGCTCACTTCTGCAGAATTGTTCTGGAATTGAGGATCCAACATTCGGCTACTCAAGAGGCCAGCCATGCATTCTGCTGAAGATGAACCGGGTATGGAAAAATCCAGGCACCTTGACTCTTTAGACACTGTATAATACTGTAGGTTCAGGATTAGGCTGGGACTGAAACAAGTCCAATTCTCTGATCTGATAACCTCCTGTCCCAGCATAAATTCAGCTAGAATACAGCATCTCCATTTGCAGTATGGAGACATTCAAACAAGAAAACATTGCAAAGGCTCCTGCTTCAGTATTTGGTTAAGAACTGGGCAGCAAGAGGAGAATTATTTTCTGGGGCCTCAGCCAGCCATCTTCCAGATATTATGTTTAAGGCCACCTTCCATACTCTGATCTCTATAACCAGTTTGGCTTTTTTTTAAGAAGAGTGCATTACTTAAAATGAGTGCATGCAGTGGAACCAATGTGTATGTTGTTGGTAAAACCACTTGTAGAGAGTATTCATGACCTGCTTGGAAAGGGGCCAGGCTCTTGGTGAAGATCAAGAGTAGTGTCTTTTGATACCTGACACTTCCTCTGTAAAGTCAGGATGTAAAGCAGCTATGTGAGGAACCACAGATACTGGTTGTTTAGTAGAGGTGGCTCTTTTGGGTTTCAAAGAATGAACACGGTTTTGAAACCCTGTAGAAACTACATGAAGCCTTGCTGCAGTTTTTACTAATCTGTCAGGGAAAAGCTTTTGTTTTTCAACTGGTCTCCTGCCTTCTTTGAGTTCTGGGGTCGCAGTCCTGTACAGAGGCCCTCAAGATCTTGCAGATTTGGTGTCCATGATGAGCAAGCACAGCAAATGCCATCAGCATAAATGGCCTCATTCCCTGCTTGTAGGACACACCTCTGAGTATAAAAAGCTTTTGTTCAGATAAGCAACTTGGTGATAGAGAAAAATCATTGGAGTGGGAGCTGGGATTTGCATGGTCTTGCTCCCCATTTCAAAGCTTTGTGAATTTGTTTCCGTAGATCATAGGCTACCAGGCTGGTGCCGGGACACCAGTGAGCGTGGACTGTAGCGTGCAGGTATGACTTTGATTTGGCTCATTGTTATATTGCATAAACAAGCACCTTTTCCCCCTTGGTAATTTTGGTAAAAGTACAGTGGGATTACACCTGCAGTCACGTTAGCCCAAAACATTTACTGTGTGATACGCACTGTGAGATCTGCTGACCGTATGGGGGCTGCAGGCTGGGAAAGTTCTTGGAAGGCAAATAGGGCCAAGAGTTAGCTGTTTTCTTTCCCTAGGCTGATCCTGTGTGAGCTGCCATTTGCATCTTGTTGCGCTGAGCCCTCCCAGCTCCCTGCTCCTCCACTGAGGGTGCTTTGTTCCTCGTAGAATCCTGTGGCTCCTCTGGTCTGGGTGGTGCTGAGTGCCTTGCCAACACTTAGGATGTGGGAAAGACTCCCAAGTCCAGTGGGCACTGAATCAGGCCCTTAGCTAGGAATAATGATACCATGAAACGCGGTGACAGATTTATAGGTGGCAAATATCACAAACTTTGTCTTTCATCATCTGGCAGTTATTTTCTGACTCATCCCAGCTGCAGCTGGTTCTAATAGTAAACATGCTGTGTATAAGTAGGTGACAATACCCCAGTCCTTCTGTGCTGGGGGTTTTGAGAGGCAATTTTGAAAGCTCCTTATCATTCCCCTGAAGGAAGCTGTATTGTACATCCCATGTACTAAAAACGTGCCAATTTTTAATCACAGAAAGGCAATGTGAGTGATCTCAAATCAGTGGACTTCTATCCAGAAAGTGGAACATTTGATCTCATGTACTATCCCTACTATGGAAAGCACACTCATGTAAGTAGAGCCTCTGTTCTTAATACTGTCTTGGCTTCCTTATCGCTTTGGGGTGGGAGTAGGATCAGAGGTTGGTGGGGTATAAGGGCAGCACTGGCTAGAAAGTATACCTGCCTGTACTAGCCAGAGAGCACCCCTTGGAGGTGCAAACGAGTAAGATTGGGCTCCTGAGCCATCTCCACACGTGCGGATATTTGGTTCCCTGGGGACTAGTCTTCCCTGGGGAATGCCCATGCTACGTGCTGTCTGGCGTGAGGCAAGTTACTCTGGGTGTGGTAGGAGAAGCTGGGGCCAGAACTGACTTGGCCTCAGCAGCCTTACCTGAGGTCCTGGGGGCCTCCCAGGGCAGCAGCAGTGATGATCCTGCTGCACAGAGCCTGGCTGACAGAATTCAGTGTGGCTCTGGCTGGCAAAGCTCCGGTTATGAGCAGCGAATGCTGCCCGTGTGTGCTGCTCTGCTTTTTTTCCCCCACAAGTTTTTTTAATCCATGGATATCCAGGGGTCAACTCCCCCACCCCTGGCTCCCTTGCAGGGCAGAGAACTGATGCAGTATGTGGTGCCGCAGATGTGTCTGCAACGTCACATACTGCGTGGCCCTGCTTGTCTGAATGCAGCCCTGGATTTTATTTTTGGCTTGGCATTAGAAGGTCTTCAGTTTTTCCATTAAATATAGGAGGAGCTGGGTGGGGGGGTACAAATCTCATGCAGCTCATTCACTAGAATAGTTCCACGTGCTGACTCATTCCTCGGTAGCCTCTCACTTAGGGTAGCTTGCTTTTAGGACACCTGACTTGAAGGATCTATAGCTCATTTCTTAGCAGTGACCAACAAACAAGCAGTCCAAAACTGAGCTATTCAAAAGTAAACATCAGTTTGCTGATGTTGGCTCTAGTCTCCCTGGAGGCATTCAGTTATCAGGATTTGGCCTTCTCTGTATTGCACTACATTCACTGACCACAACATTGTTTTCAGAGTGATGGATGAGGGGGAAGGCAGTCAGGGGCATCAACATTTCTGATTACATAAAACCAAATGTAATAGACATGAAGATAAATAACAGTTCCCCCCCGATGCATTTGCTACTTGCTGCTGAGTTCTAGGGCTTTAAAAGAGCATGGATCTTGGACACACCAGCAAAAGGAACTTTACTCCTTTTTATTACAGGCTAGAGATCAACACCTTAAGCTGACAGAAAACTTTTTTTATTAAATTTCATTAGCCATTATTCCCACCCCTGGCAAATGAACCTAAGAAACAGGCTACGCTCAGGCAGAACACACACATCCAAATTGACAGACAAATACTGATCCTAGTGGATTCAAAAGAGCTGAGCCAATTTACATCAACCGAGGATGTGGATTCTTATTCTTAGCAGTGTGCCATGGCATGTGACTGTCTGTATCTTGCTTATTCAAGTTGTGCTTCTCCAATGTTTCCCCTTTTCAGGTCAACTACACATCCCCACTGGTGGCTATGCACTTTACAGATGTGAGGAAGAATTACTTTGTCCCCATTCAGTGCAAACTGAACGGGAAAGGCATTGTGAATGATGTTCACAACGACCGCTTCCTGGGGCGCATCGTCTTCACATTCAACATTGGCATGTAGCCACTCGAAACGTTCACTGGGCACTTTATGGCAAACGTTTTTCTCTTTTTAAAAAGAATAACAGCAGAACGCAGGACACTTCTGTTAAAAACAGACAAGTTTGTTTTGGAAGTCTTTTGGTAGGCAGGTCTTTATTTGATTTTTTTTTATAGCTAATGACAATTTGCCATGCAATATTCAAACAGATAAACTACATTTTCTAAATGTAAAGGCCTGACCTAAACCATTTTAGCAGTAAAAATACAAATCTGGTAACCATAGGTACAGGCCCTGCTCAAATAGGTCCATTTTAATCTTAACTACTTTTTGGATATTTTAACATTATTTCCCTAGGATTGTGACTTTTTCTTTATAGTTTTAAGCATATTTCTCATAAGAAACAAACAAGATGATAATTAATCAATACTGCAGGGTACTCCATGCTCCCATTTAGAAAAAGAAATGTAAAGACAACCTTGGATTACATGTGTAAAAACAATGATTAAAAAAAAAAAATCAAATAAGGTGTCCAGTCTCAAAATAACTTGAGCCCAGCTCTGTACTGGAACATTTGAGGGAGCAGGCTCAAACATTTTTTGATACATACAAGACAACAAAAGCAACAGCCTAAGGCAGAACTGGCATTTAAGAATCTTCCTAACTGATTCCAATCCTGCAACCGAGCTGGGAGGATAAGCACATTTTTCTTCTTTCATGTCCTCTTTCCCATGTCTCCCCAAGACACTTTACTGAGATCACTAGACTCAGGAAGCCTGAAAAGGGCTGTTCCCTGCTTGCCCCCTCTGTCACAATGGCAGAAAGAGGTTGATGGGAAATGGTGCAAGGCCCAGGGCAGGAAAGGAGTCTGTATCTCCCATGTGGCCATGCAGAGTACAGTTTCTCAGGACAACTGGGGGCCTGTTATATAAATATTTGAAGTCCTTGTCTCCACAGTGCTGGGGAGAGCACAGTGAATAGTACCCCTGAAAGTCAGGGAGTCACAGAAGAACACTTAGTCGTTCATTTTCATGGGCCAGCACTGATACGAGCACAGTCAGCAGCTTGTCTTCCTAGGAAACCCCAGAGAGCACGCAAAACAACAACAGACTCTCCCTATGCCTGAAGAAGGGTGTTTGTGCCTGCAAGCTTGCAAAGAACAATTTTTCCAACTATTTAGTTGGTCTAATAAAAGATACCATCTCTACCCAAAGAACCTTGTCTGCTTAGGAAACCTATAGCACTTGGTAGAGCAGGCTGCTACTAACTAAAGCAGTCTCTTTGTTAGACACAATTGGCTCAATTCCCCCATCAGCCCTTAACCTTGTGCAGAACAAGTGTTTGGACCTGCCCAGGTGCAAATGATGACTCTTTGTGCAAGGCAGTGGAAGCATGGCATTGGTCAGCCAGTAACATTTCAGGTAACAAACTGTCTTTGCTTCTTGAAGATGGTCTCATCCAGAGACTTGAATTTCATTCCTGGCTTCCCCAAGTGAGCAATCGTTCTCACGTCTTTGTGCCCGAGTTACCACGTTGATAACGTGGGGCTTCTGCTACTCACCAGCTCACGGGGGAGCAGCAAGGCTGAACTTGTTATTGTTTGCAAAGTACTTTGGTAGCTTGGCTAGGAAGTGCCATAGACCTACAAAATACTGTGGTGCTTTCCAAACCCACGACAGTGAAGTTGCCCATTTCTAAAGACAATCTGAAATTGCTTAAAAATAATTGCATTTAAAAAAAAATGAAAGCTGTTTTTGAGGATGCTCATTTTATTTGAAATCTGGAGATTAAGCTTGTTACATGTGAGTTATTATTAGTTACAAGAACAGAGCAGGACATGTATTGTCCAGCTGATAAGATTTTTTTCTAGACATGTACCTTTCCTACTGACTAAATGGAGGAAAGCATTTTGGTATCCTTGCTCTGTACAAGTAGTCCGGTTATTTTCTTACTGTGACATCATTTCCTGTTTTTTGGTCTCTATAAATCTTTGATAAACAAGTCATTTTTCTATTAAATTAAGCTGACTACAGTGCATTTACATTAAAACTAACAGTGTGATTTTATTCTTAATACTCTTCTGGTTATTGGCTAACTGGTTGAGCAGGCACTGTCAATGTAGCTTGGACAGACTTATTTTGTCTACACTTGTTTATAACAACTCCTGGGGAAGCTGAAATTGAAACCTCTTTTTTTTTTTTTTTTTTACTGTGTGCACAGTGGCTTGTTATTGTGGGACTGCTACAGTGTGGTCTGTTTATGGAGCGTCAGGGAGTAGTATAAAGCTGGAAACACTGATCTGTTACTGCAGGACTGATTGTGTGTGCTGGTCTGCTCCCTCTGGGCTGCTACTGCAGAACTGATCATGAATGCCAGAAACTCACTGATCCTCTTAAGAGAGTCATTCCAGCCTATAACTACTCTGGAGCTTGCTTTTCAGTTGGATTTCTGCCACCTTTCCACAGTGGGTAAAAAGAGAAACGGATTCTTTTCTTACTGTCTTTCGCAAATTCTGGCTTCAACGGTCTCTGAAACTCCAGTTTTCAGCTTATGCCTATGGTGACACACAGGCAACCCAGATAGTCAAATGAGAGAACTCAGCCCTGGTAATGTAGGGCTGCAGATGAAGTAACATGTATTATTTTCTCCTAGGCCTATAATACTTTGCAGAAGCTGAGTAATTTTCTGGCAGAAAACTGGGGTCAATTTATAAACAAGAGTTCAACATCATCCTTGTGAGATTCCTTCACCCCCAAAGGAACCTGTAGCCTTAGGAGGATTTCCTCCATACATAAGTCTCTTACAGGTCTGCTTCATATTTCTGCAGTGCTGGATCATTCTCATCTTGGGATCCAGTGCAGCCACTGGAATCCCTCTGCGCACCGTGACCATTGTTCCTGCGCAACCCAGGAGGCCTGTACATGCAAGAAGAATCATGGCAGTGTGGCAATCAGCATTTCTCTCAATGCAAGGGGACAATGAGCAGATTCTACAGAAACTTCTGTGGTAAAGTTGGGCTTTCATGGCTGGCTCCCATGCCTCCATAATGTTTCCTTCTGCAGATGGAACATGTCTCAAACCAGCAGTCTGAGCTTAGCCCTTTTCATTGCTTAGAACTATGAGTTACTCAGCCCTTCTTTATCAGGGACTATTTTTAATTTACCATTATGCCTTTCCCATACATTTACTCATCAGTGGTAATTGTTTCTGGGTAGCTGCTCAACCACAATGGGATGTACAGAGGGTAGAGGCTGGGCCTGGTACAGGTGAGATGCATTTGAGGGATACATGCTGAAAAGCCCATT
Source organism: Caiman crocodilus (assembly GCA_030014935.1). NCBI lineage: Eukaryota > Metazoa > Chordata > Crocodylia > Alligatoridae > Caiman > Caiman crocodilus. The sequence continues at coordinate 15,166,238 of JAGPOW010001327.1, forward strand.
CCACTGGTCCCTGGGGAGTAGTTTTTTCCTTTTCAAATTTCAGTCAAGTCTAAGTTAGACCTCATGCAAAAATAGCTGCTTTATTTATATAGTACCCGTGTAGGCTGCAAAGGATGGAGTTTTGCTGTTATAGCCAAGCTCTCTCACCACAATTACTTGTAAAAAGCCATTTTTTAGTGAGGTAAAATTAAGTCATAATAGGAGCACAACAGGATCCTAGTTTAATCCATGTTTTCTTGAGGAGATGGACCAGTATAGGATATTCAACTTTAACCAACACGTGAGCACAACTAGCTTCCAAGATAGCAGCTGAATATCTGGAGGCTCTATGCTTGACAGCTTGGGAACTTTAATCACCAAGGTTAATGCTTAAGCATGTTTATTTTAGGCATCTAGGTCTAACAGTGTTGGCCTCCCCCCATATTCCAAATACCATTTAATAGAACTACTTCAATTGCCATCAAGAACAGAAGTAGATGAGGACTCAGGAGACCTGGATTTTATCCCCTCCTCTGCCATGGCCTGCTGGATGACCCAGCTAAGGCACTTCCTCCAACACTAAGCATTTCACATAGTGATACTGACCTCATCTGTATAGTGCTGTCCTGCCATCAACCTTTATCCAGTCTGAAAAGCAAAGTCTACTGCTTCATCTTAGCCTCCAGTGCTGCTGCGGGGAGAAGTCATTTCCTGTAAGGATGGCCGAGTCCCATTATCTGAAGATACCGATACATTTTCTCTCCATAAGTTCCAAGGATTCTACAGTCAACAGCACTGGCACTTATACTGCCAATAAGAGTACTTCTATACTAAATGCAGGATTTTTTTTTTTTTTTTTTTTGCAGGCTCTCTCTCCTCCAAGCCCAAAGGATTGGATTCACAACAAAAATCCAATCCTCAAATTCAGATCAACATCAGAAGTTGAAAGGGTTCAGAAGATCATATTATACAGAAATATTTTTCCATTCATAACCACATGTGAACATCATATTTAAATTGCTTAGCATGTCTCCTACTTCCTCTGAAGTAGCTGATGCAATCTACTGGTACAGGGTAAACTCTGCATTCCTATGTGGTTGGAAGTGATTGGACAACCCACCTCTATACTCTGTTGTCAAACTCAAGCTATTTAAGCAGCCCCACAGAAGCCTAATTTTTAAAAATTTTTTCTTTCTATCAAGGGATCTTACACTGAGCAAAAAAACTAGATAAATATCATAGTTAACTTTATTTTTAATATACATAATCTGACTCCATCAGAAGATTTGTACAGTCTTTTGCAAATTCAGAGAACCACTTATTCTTCATGCTGTAATAACCTTAAAGTGCTTGCTTTATTTTGACTTCCAAAGTCCAAAGCAGTACTTGCAATGATTTTTAGGAAATTGCCACCACTTCACAAAATAACCCAGCTGAAATGAAAGGAGTAGTATAGAAGCAGCTCAGGTTGAAGCCTGGTGAAAGCAAGGTCAGGGTGAAACCCATCAAATGGCATCATGGAGATGCACTTTGAAGGCAGGTGCAACTCAAAGAATTCAGGACATGCTGTAAGAGCAGTGCTGTGACAGACTGGTCTGTTTGGATTGTCCATATAAACCAAGGTTAAACTATAACCCCATGGGAAGAGGGCTTCATTTGTGAAGGGCTCCATTTGCACCACAAGTCATGTTGAGCTAGTTACAATTAGTTCATCATGCAGCAAGGACAGAACAAGCCCAAAACAATCTTGAAGATATGAACATAAATACCAGCTTTCATCTGAGAAAAGGAATATTGGAAAAAATGTTCTCCTCCGCCCCCCCCATAAAAACTGTTATGAGTATGTGAACAATTTTTGTAGACAATCCTCACTTGTGCCTTCATTAAGCTCTCTCTCGGAAGGCAATATTTGTAAAGGCCACACTGAGAATGAAACACTCAACTTTAGATAGCTCACCTGCATCATCCTCCTCTGTGGTGTTTTGCTCAAAAGGGGAAATCATCACTTCATCGTTATTGCTTTATAGGACACATTTACCCACAGTTGAACATGTTCATCTGTAAATTACTGGGCCTCCAATAGGAAGGAAAGTTATTACCTTATGTAATTAGACTTTATTAGCATACCAATTCCTCTCTAGGGTCCTACAAGAAGCTAGAAAACTGAGGAAGAAGTTACAATTTGGCTCCTTTTTGGTGCACTACAAGTGTGCATGTGTAGGTAAATCTCAGAAGTGCCCTGAATTATTCTGCCCCTGCAGTGTACACAAAAGCAGAATGGGTCAAGATCCCATGTTAAATAGGTGCTTAGCAGAGCTGAAGGGCTTGCCAGCAGTCATGCAAGGAGTGGTTAGACAGACGGCGTGTTGCCAGTGCTCTAGTTAGCCCCCACAACCTAGCATGTTGGCATGGCTCAAGCTCTTAAATTCTAAGATAAGCTTATGAAAGTACTCATGACCTCTTTCATCTGAATTTCATCTGAACAAGCAGAGTGGAGAGAAAAAGAAAGGGTACTATGTCCAGAGAAATTAGATACATTTGCTGGAAGGAAGAAAGCAAAGACCAGCTAGATACTTAGGATGCATGAGGCCAAGCGTTCATCTTTGAATCAAGGAAGAACCAGAGATTCAGGCTGACCCGAGAGAACAAGCAGCTAAATGATTAACAGAAATAAGGTAGCAGCAGCAATCTGCTTCTAGTTGGAGGCCAGAAAGGATTTTGCATTCCTTCCAAACAGCATATATAATCCTTTTATGTAACACATTCATACTTATCTATTTTTTTTATTTCAGCATTTTTTAAATAAACTGTAAGCAGCTGAATAGAAAAAAAGGTAAAAGTATCTTCATGGATAAAGAAATATTAAATGTTGAAAATAAGAGGGCATTTTTCTTAGGCTTTTTCTCCAGTCCTAGTGACACTTTGTAGGGAACAAATATTGGCCCTAATCTTAATCCTGTGTTTCCCATCCTGGAGCAGTATTACTTTACTCCAAAGCCATACAGTAGCTTCAAGAGAGACTGCATTTGCTTTCAATTATACACACAACTACATTATTCCATTTTGTTTTTAGTTTTTATAGTCAAAGAAAACCATGAACCCATTACTTCTGTTGGGGAGGGAGGAAGCAGCAGAGGCAGTGTGAAAAGATTACACAGATTGATAACCAGTACGACTTTTCCTTCTTCCAATGACATAAGAGATAAAGACAAGAATGATAAGGAAGCCAAGCGCCACACCCACTGCGATGGGGATAAGAAAGTTCAGGTCAGAATCAGCAAAGCACTCTTCAGCTGTAGAAAGAAAAAAAGGCAAGGGAGAGGAAATTAGTAAAGATTAGTAAAGCAAACCAAGCATTAGACCAAACAAGGAGCACAGAAGTACACATTTTTCTTATGCTGCTCTCTAGATCTGACTGACCAGGATCTAGCATCCAAAACCTAAAGAGGAGCTAACACATCTGCAGTTACAGGAACCTGCTGTAAAACTCCTCTCATCCAATTCCCACCAACACACAAGTTTAGCCTAAGCCGATTACTCTTTGTTCATCTCCAAGTCAAGGTAGGCTGAACATTTAAGTAATTGAATTGTGTACAGGCAGAAGGTACAATTTGAAGTGAAGACAGTGAACATTTAGGAAGGGAAAATATCAGTTATATTTAGCCATCCACATGGCAGCAGCAATGCTTTAAAAACTATGCAAAAACCAGATATGCCTGCATAACTGAAAGACTGAAAACACTGACAGACATTCCTTTGGCACGTACAGCTTTATTTTTTTTAATCCATCTGATACAAGAAAAAGATAAAAGTTATCATCAGGTTCAGAGATATGTAGTACTTGTTGAAATCAACATGTATTATCATAAAACAACTCTAATGTTATACAATATTCTGGAAGTACAGTGTTGGAATACACACTATTAGAGTTAGTACAGTCTTTCAGACTAGACATAGGACTGGGAGCCAGCTCCAATACCAACTACAGGCCTCAGACAAATGAGAGCACCTTTAAAAAAAGAAGAGGTTTACCTGCACACCCCACGAAGGCTGGAGAACCAGTACGACTTCACTTTGCTAAAAGTCAATGTTTGCCAACAGCACTAAATGCAAGATTCAGTCTGAAGGCTGTTACTGCCTCCTGGTGATATGCATCCTGTATCAATCTTTTGAGTTGAATCTTGCCTTGTTATTGAGCATTTTGAAGAGCAGGATTAAATTCTGCTGAAGAAGTGATTAAATTGTTCTGAAGAACAACTTTTACTTGGTTTTAGATTTGGAAAAAAAGAAAAAAAGTTGTATCACGCACAGACTAAATATCATGAAAAAAAATAAAAAGATACCATAGGGGTAAGTAGCAGCTATTGTTTAAAGGTCTGCCTATACAAAGCCAGTCTATCAATGACTTAACTTTTATCCAATGGATTTACTGTGCTTAATTTAGCTCTGAGGCAGACAGTAACTTGATAGCCAATTATCACCATCATACTTTTAAAAGAAAACCTGGAATTTGAGATGTGATTGGATTAGATGCAACATCTACAAGAAAATTTGGGTGCCAAAACCAAGTTTATTTGAATTCAGGACAACCTGAAAAAACATGCAGCTGAAGTTCAGAAAAAATGAATAGGATTATGAAGCAAACTATTCCTAAAAATGATCAGAACCCATCCCAAAAAAGTATCATCTAAGGAGCTTGTAGGTAAAAAAAACAGCTTTTGTTTTAGTCATGTGTTACTTAAAAAGTAATTGTTAAAAGAAAAAAGTATCTTTATAAGAGAGAGTTCTTATAAAAATTAATGGACAACACTGACCAATTTGTTACTGCATGGTAGATTTAGATCATTAATATTGACAAGTTAATTTAACACTGAAGAAAGGTGACCTACATGTAGTATTAAAATGCCTCCCTCCTCTCTTTAGAGGAGGGAGACAAAGTAATTACTCCCATTTAAGCTACAATTAGGAGACGTTAGTTGTTACTAGAAGGTCCCCTGAAGAACTAAAGATTAAATTAAAACCTAAAACACTGAATCCATGCCCTTTCATCCAAGTTTATAAAACTGTCCAAGTTATCTTCCAAAAGATAACTAATATTGTCACTAAATATGAAAGAATGAAGCTGCATAACAAATATTCCCAAGGAAGAGCTTGCACAGTTACTGCATATTTAAGCCTTTGAAGAGTAAGGCTCAGATTAAAAAAAAAAAAGCAAACAGTTCCATCTGTTCCACATATCTTATAGCTTGGCCCAGAGGATCTAGCCATATGACTAGGTGATCTTCCCTTTTCCTCTTGATTTGCAGCTTTTGAAGTACACTTTGTTAAAAGACAGTCAGAAGATTAATTAAGCGCTAGCCCACAGAGATTACAGTATTTTTGTAGGCATTGGCTTTGGTACAAGATTAAAAGAAAGCAAGAGCAAGTTATACTGAAATAGTTTCCCTTGGAGAACTAGAGGTACAGAATCCAAAGCTGCAAAAGTGAAGTCCAATTTCAACAAATCTATTATGGGCACTCAGAACACACCCTTAATATTTAGCCAACTGTATATAAGGCACAGCAAATAGTAAAAATCAATAAGCTGCAAGTATACAGATTGATTACATACATTAATACTTGAAGATAGCCACAGCAAACATGTAATATTAAAGTGCTATTTACACAGTAGGAACAAAACTACACATTTATTCACATAATGCCATTGTGTACATAAAAATCATGGGATTACTGAAGTGGTATTTTTGGAATATAGACTCAAAAAATATTTTAGTCTGATTAAATTGGCCATGGACTAAACCAAATCACTCAAGTTGGTAGTGGTACATTTAAATTTAAGCCTTCTTAGCCAGACGTCAGTTTTTATGGGAAAAGTAGGCATGTTAAACACTGCCACCTCCCCATCGTTCAGACAGCCACCCTCCTCTTCATCTTACTGCTACACTTCCCCTTCAAACGGATCTCATTTTGCAGGAACATTTCTGGATACCCAGCTTAATGTTTCAAACCCACTTCTAAATCAGATGGTAGGGGTTTATGAATGACTGCATTAACACACAAAGGGTCACATCCCATTTCCTTTTTACTGTTCTAGATTTTAGCCCTCTACAGTAATCGGTTAGAATTCCCAGAGCAATAAAGCAAAAGAAAGTACTTATTCTGAACCTCATTTTCCCCCTTTACCATTCTGGGCAAGCGAAAGCCGTCTAGCTCTTAATGAGAACCTTTTTGCTTTCCAAATAAAACGATTCGTCTTCTTCCAAAAATTAAATCACCCATGTCTGGGGCAACCAGATGATTTAGAAAGATTAAGGTTAAGCAGTGCAAATTGTATACAATGTTCTCATCTGGGTTGTTTTTAAAGATGCTCAGAAGCATGAGGTGCTTGGATGCTGCTGATCCATGAATGTCTTTAGTCAGATTTCTCTCCTTGAGGAACCTAGCTTCAAGCCATTTTGGAAGCCCTGAATATCTCCCCCGACCTCTCCACGTTTATTTTAAGAAAAGCTTTGTAGTGTTTTAGGACAAATATTCTTAAATTTTTGGATGATCAATCCAAGTTTAAGGGAGTCTTGAATGGGAAGTACTGCTGACACCAACTACCGTATAGTACCTAGGACTTAAGATGGGGAACAAAAATTGGCATAATACAGCCATTTTGCCACAGTTGTATTGGTAACTGATGTACTATATAGGTTAGGCCAGTAGAGCAAGCAGACTAATTTCTTCTCTTGCTAGTGTTAATTAGTAATGTAAAACCATGGATTGGCCTAGCTAGACCCGATGAGATGCAACAAGAACAAGGTTCCTGAAATGCAGAGTAGTGTGTGCAGAGCTGCTCATTTTGACAGTTAGAGCTGGGGCAAGCACAAGTGAATTCAGGACCGCAGGGTAAACAAGGCAAAACTTCAGACAAATATTGAGTAACTGTTCAAATCAGACAGACAAAGATCAGCTTCAGATTTCGAGTTTCCTGCTCTACAAGTTTCTAAGGGCTGATATGCATCACTGTCTACATTAGGGCTGCCCAGCTTCTAAGCTGGGGGCCACATACCACCCAACCTGTACCAGGTACGTTGGGTGGATGCTCCCAACTCTTGCTCCCACCACTGTGCTACTACTAGGGCATGATTTCCCCATCCTCATAATCTTGGACTCCTTCCTGCTGCTGCTTGCTGCAGGAAGCTGAGGGGAGGGGGCGTAGTAGCAGTTAGACAAACACACCTTAACCCCTCAAGGGCTGCCTGTTGGACAGCCTTAGTTTATATGGTATATACTATGCTAATATGACAATACCTTTGCTGTACTCCATAGTAAGACCTGCATCCTGTGCAGACCAAATCAGAACTTAGGAAAGCCACCTCCAGCTATTTTGGCACAATTTTGCTGATGCTTCCCAGGACAGCATCCTCTCCCCTCCCCGTCCCTGCCATGAACCTATGCAGCAGCCCATGGCTTACAAAAAGCAGAACACTATACTAAGGCCCCCTGCTTTCCTACTTTTGTTAAAATGACGTTAGTGCAGCCAGTTCATACTTGCAAAGATCCCATCCAAAGAAGGACTTTGAGAAACACTGAACCAGTCATAGTTGTGATCAGAATCAGCTGATTATAGCCAGCTTACAAACACCACATTTTGCTAGTCCACGTGGTTCTATTGGGTTAGGCAGAAGAATTGCAGCTCAATATAAAAGTTGAGAGAGAGAGAGAGAGAGTCAGACAAACCAGATCAGATATTAAATATCTGGATTGGTAGTTCAAGTTGTCTGCTACTTATAGGCTGGGGACCAAAGTCCTCCTCAGGGGAATACAGAATGACATGTTGAAAACTAAATGCAAGAGGTCTTTGTAGAGGCCTCTCGCAGGTCTAGGGTAATTAAGTTGATGACCCTAGAATTTAAATGGACAGAGAATCAGTATCAAGAGGAAGTTTTTCCTAGTAAGTGACCTCTATAGTACTGGAAACTATTATAAAGAAGCTAAATTAAAAAAAAGTGACCAGGTTTCCTTAAGAAATGGAAGAATCTTTATTGATTAAAGCATACGTTGATTAAAATTGACAAGTCCCTATAGAGAAACACAATACAGAAAACTAGTGGTTTATTTAACTGTCAAGACGACAAAATTCAGATGTTTACATAAGCCAGTTATCTGTACATCAGATACAGAGGTATTTTTAGCTCTGAACCAAACACGCTGGCATATGAAGTCAGGGATGTCTACACCTTCAAAAAGTACACTTCATTCAACTGAACTTGAGGAAGAATTTGCTTGGATCTTGTATGCAGTCCCTCAGATGTGCCATACCAAGATTTAAAAAGGCCAAACATTCATAGGGACAGAAGGAATCCGTGTCGTATACTAAAGCAGACCAACAGTTAACTGGCATATATAAAACATCAGTTATTGGAAACTGTTAAACACAGAACTTTGTAAAAATTGCTGCAGTTGCAGATTTTTATTTTTAAATATTAAGCCTATCAATTTGCAAATTTATCTAAAATTAAACATTGAATGTTGAAACCAGAAACTAAACTTCTGGTTCCTTTAGTCTCATTTACTCTTTTAAGTTGGACTAAAGCTTGAATTTTGCTTGTAAATATCTTTGGCAGGAATACTTCACTCATTCTTGGTACTTCAGCCAGTGTCTCATTAAAGTCACTGTGAAAAACCAGTTTGTTACTGAAAAGATCCAACGCAATTTGAGTATTCGTACACAAACAGCCATGTATACCCTGGAACATCAGTTAACATGATAATTCCAAACCAGTTTTGAAGTTGGATTTTAGTTCAACAGGAAATAATATGCTCATTAAGTCACCAGTTCATTTGCTGTTGCAACATATGCAGACTCGCATGTCACCTTTTCTAAAGACTACTTTTTTCACATGCCATGCATCAGAATGACATCACTTAAGCAGCCAGAGAAACTTGGCTGTATAGTGAGGGTTAGTCTACATACTGCAGTTTAAAAGAATATTCCTACTGCATTACAGATCTTTGAAAGCCATTATCTTCTCCAAATAGCAGGGAAAAGGTAGTGGGTCAGTCTCAGATACACTCCGCTTTATGCATTAACAAATGCTACACAAATGCACAGTTATGCCTCACCACACAGCACACAAATCAAGCACAAGTTATACAAATCAATTTATATAACCTGACCATGTACTAGACAGTTACAATGCAAGTTTTGATTAGTGAAGAATCACTTAATAGGAAGATTTAAGAACAGCTGTGTTGCAATGGTTAGCACTGGCTCACTAAACTGAAAGCATCTTTAAAGACACCACTCAAAGAAAGCAACATGACAATTTCTGTACAAGGTACAGTATAAAGTTAAGTGCACTTTGAGTCTTGGAATACTTTATAAAAGTTCCTATTCCCTTTTCTCCAAGCTGATGCCAGCAAGAATACTATACTACTTCAGTAGAATTCTACCTTAGATTTATCATCTTAAGAAGGGATATCACGTTGTCTTGTGCACAAGTAAATCAAAACTTCGTGCCTACCAGTTTTCTAAAGCTATTTAGAAACTGGGCTTAAGAGTTCCAATTTATCCATCAACTGATGAAGTTAAAACTCACGTTTGTTTAAATATGCAAGCTTCAAGAAAAAAAAAAAAAAGCTACTGCAGTAACCAAAGAGGATTGAATTACTGTCTGTTAGACTGGTTGCCTATGCCAATCAAAAGTGAAGCTCGCTCAAAAAGCATGGCATTTGGTGCTATGAACTAGAAAAGAATTACCAGGCACTGTTTAAACTAGCAAGGATCACTTGAGTCCGTCCGACGTACAGTGACTAATGCAGCCAGGTTACTCTGCAAGTATGACAATAACCAAAGAATGCAGGAGAGAAGCAAGTACAAATTCAATGCAGTTTTAAAAAGCTGCTTGACACATCATGCTAGTAACTCAGATTAGACAATGTTTCCTCTCTCAACTATTCCCTGCTTTAAATTTATTGCATGTAAAAAAGCAGCAGACAGAAATTCCAATTATTTTAGTTTTTGCAAGACAAAATTTTAAACTTAGTAGTTTGTCAAATACTTTTGACGTTGCCAGGACAGCTAGGAAGCCCATGTTTTTTCCCTAGTTCAGAGAAGCGTAAGACTGTACCTTCTCCAAATCTCCACATCTAATTATTTGAGGCAAGTGTTAACTTGAAGGAGTTGGTTTTTATCTGGGAACTTGCACTTGCTTCATTTAAGATGAAATCAGAACAGTGATCACATTTCAGATTCACAATGTTTGATATCCAGCATAGCTTTTTCTTCTGCCAATTAAGTAAGCAATCACTATAATGACAATCAAGCCAGCAAGTGCAGCACCAACTACAATTGGGATAAGAATGGTGTCATCATCCAGCGAACACTCCTGGGCTGTAGATGAGAAGAAGGGTATGACAAAGAATAAACAAAAACAACGTTTGTGAAGTTTGGTAGGAAAAAATGCTCCTCTATTTTCCTTAATACACAACCGAACCTTCAAGCAGATCTACTGTATCATAGATATATAATGTAGGAAGAGAACTATATGAAACTCATGAGTAACCAACACCTGTACTAGTTAGTGTTAGTAACTGCAGGCATTTCTGGTTGTTACAGCAACACAAAGCATTAATAAGATGCATCAGGAAAGAGCCCAGAATAAACTCATATTAGACAAGTCCAACTTTTAAATATTTGCATAAGAGACAAGCAGAATAGAACGTAAGTTCATCCAGAGTTAGGCAAGGTAGGTTTAGAGAGAAGTGAATGCGGGTATTAAAAGCCAAGTGGAAGCAGCAGTTAGTGAATGCATGGGAAACAAAGTGAGTGGAACAGGCAAAAGCGGATAAAACCAATTGCAGTTCAAATTAACTACTCAGTAGGCTTACAGTGCAGTTTTTAAATCAGTTTTGTCACATTAAATTCCTGTTTCAAGTGTAATGAAAAGGCAAGTGTTGGAAATGCATTTCCAAAAACCCACTGTAAGCCAAATGGCCTATAGTAGGGGTGCACCAATAAAGATTTTTGGGGCCAAAACATCTCCTTAAGAATTGGCTATTGGTATCAGCTGACACTGATCCAATTCCCAATACCAGCCCAGCAGCTTGAAGAACAGCATCCAGCAGAACTGATAAGTCTGTTGTGGTGGAAGAGGAGGTGGGGGGAGCAGATTAGGGTCCCCTGCAGTGAGGAAGGGTGTGGGGTTGGGGCAAACGCTGCCCAGCCAGGATGGGGCAGGCACAGGATGGAGCTGTGGCTTGTCCAGGCTGCGTGGGGAGGCGGGGGCGGCCCCCTCTGCTTGTCCAGAGGCTCATCCAGCACTTGCCTGGCAGCTACTGCTGCTGCTGCTCATCTAGAAGGGCACGGAGGAGTGGGTGTGCCCCCAGATCTACGTGGGGGGGCCACCAGGGCTGCACTGGGAACTATGGCGAGTTCTGAGGTGGCCGCAGCCTCTTCTCCCCATAGGCTCGCTCCCAGTGGTACCGGCTGCCCCGAGCACAGCCCGGTGCAGCCCTGGCCCCACCCTGCACAGATCCAGGGGCACTAGCCCCCTCCACCCTCATGCCCCCCCTAGATGAGTTGTGGTGGTCTTGCCCTGCCCTGGTTGGGCAACACTTGCCCCATCTCCACTCCCTCCCTCATGCAGGGGGCCTTGGTCTACCTTCCCCACCTCCCTTCCACAACAGAGACTTAGCAGCTAGACATTGCTCTTCAAGCTGCCGAGCTATGCTCCTTGCTACCCATGTGCTGCACTGCAGCTGCACATGCATGGGCCATTTGAAAGCAAAAACAAAACACGGCCACATTATCAGCCATATCAGGCCAATTTCCGATACAGTTTTCTTTATATTGGTGCTGATCCGATATTGGACCATCTCTAGTCTGTAGACTGACAGACTCCAAAACAGGCGAAATAATATTGAAATACTTATGTAGCCCAGCTCTCCCTTCCCAAAGCTAAGCAATGCTGTTTTTACTGCATACCTCCACATGGGCCTTGCAGTAAGCGCTTCGTTCCAATTCCTTTATCACTTCTCCTGGAACAACAGTTCCTTGGTCTCACAGGGCAGACCAGGAAGAGTTTTCCAATAATGACAGCAAGAGACAACATCCTAGCAGAAATGCTTGTTGTCTTTATCACTCAGCAATTTAGCCTCACATTCACAGCTTCCAAAAGGCAACAGATACTCCCACACTATTTTTCCATGCAAGATTTAAAACCCGTTAATATTTTTAGCCCCATATGTTGAAACAAAGAAATCTCTAGCCATACTGCAGTGTGAAATACATATTGTGTGTGACAGATTATTTAAAAGATAGTGCTTTAAGACTGATATTGTCTTTTTGTCTATCATGATGCAAGGCTGTAGCACATCTTTAATCCCCC
>JAGPOW010001327.1:15188359-15321280 GCA_030014935.1 Caiman crocodilus
AATAATAATAATAATAAAATCTTTAGGTATTATTAGCAGAAGACCTATGCAGTGCTTCAAGACGACCCTCACTCAGGTAACTATTAGATCAAGAACTTGCAAGTGGTGTCCTGCTGTTACACTTTGTGGGTACTATTTAGCCTCTTTCACTCCAGAATGGAGCAGAGCAGCTTTGGATTCCCTCCCCGTTCCCTTCATCTGCACACCCACTCCTTTACTTTAGGCAACAAAGGAATCAAGCTCCATTCCCACCTCTAGGTCATGTTAGTCCCCAACTCCTCAGAAATATCCACTTCACACTATACAGGGGCATAGGGCGTAGCTGTGTTGGTCTGAGGACGCAGGCAGACAAGGTTCTTTCGGTAAGTCTGATAACTTTTATTAGACCAACTCAGACAGCTGGAAAAATGCCTTCTTTTCAAGCTTTTGGATATAAATACCCTTTGTCAGGCTGAGGAAGTATCTCCAGTTGGTACGCAGGAAGAGCACACACATCAACTGCAGATGCTTCCTCAGTCTGACGGAGGACATTTATACCCAAAAGTTTGCAAAGAAGAAATTTTTCCAACTTTTTGAGCTGGTCTAATACAAGATATCAGATTTACCCAAAGAAGCTCATCTGCACTTCACTATACTACATTTTTGTCCATCCTCCTCTAGTACTATTTTAATTAGACAGCTTTCATTTTAAACTCAGAGCACCTCTTAGAAAGAGCCCAGGTGCCAGGGAATGTGCATAGGCTACCAGTACTTGATCATATCCATGTTCTGTCTCCCATCAAAAGTTTAGCTATAATTCTTGCTTGCATACTGTCAGGCACATAGCAGCTTTTGTTGCTGGAAGGGAGCACTTAAATTCACTTGCTGAAGATATGATCACTACTTCCTTCCATCTGTAAAGAAACAGAACCCTTTGATTGTTCCACTTCTTGCAGCAAGACTCTAGAAGTAGTTAAGAGACCGGTGCAAGAGGGAAAGGTGGTGGTTTAAAAAGTATATGGCACTTTTTACATAAGTAAACTGCATTTAAGGTCCTGCCTGAATGAAGTAATGTTCAGTCTTGGACTACGACCGAAACAAAAGATTCTTTTGTTTCAAATCCAGGACCTCTACACATTTAGGGTGGTGGGGGTGGGAAATACAGCTGACTAGTCTCTTGGAACTCATACTCCAACTTCCCTGTCTACAATCATCTGAAGAAAGCAGAGCAGTTCCTTTGCTGCAGGCCCTTGGTTTAGGCTATTTTCCAAAAAAATACAGAGAATGGATAGTGCACGTGCATCCACAGGAATATGCAACTTGACAAAACATAAAACCACAAGCACTTTATTTTTAAATCAGCTTAGAGGTACTGGACAACTGTACTCTTGAAGTTTAGTAGCTCAATATGCGAGGATATCCTAGAATACACAGGGTTATCAGACACTGGGAGCCCAGCTACTTCCAGAATAAGAGGAAGGAACAAAGATTTCCTTGTACGTTCAAACAAGTAAAACTATTTTTTTGGGGAGGGAACATCTTTTCTTCTCCGCCACCATTTACACGAAGGCACATTGCACCAACATGCTGCACTCCATAGGGGCAAGCCTCAAGACACTGGTGATCAGGTCAAGTGCAACGTAGATCCACATAACTTTACACAACTAAGCTGAAAACCAGAAGCACCTGTAGGAAGGACTTAATTCTAAAACTAGTTTCTGTGTTCAAGCTAAACAGCACTTGTGGTTTGCACTCCATTTCTACCACACAAGCAAATTCCCTTGGGCGTTTTCACAGTTTGGGGGTGGGGTGGGGGGGGAGGCATTTTAATTAAAGCAGCTGGGAGAGCCACTCTAATTAGAGTGCCTGCAGCATCTTATGAAGCGTGGGGATGCTGATCCAAAAAGGTGATGGGGGAGCTTTAGCTTAAAAGTTGTTGAATGGGGGATGCTGATGCAGAAGAAGAGGAGGTTGCTGGAGTGTGCCAATTAGCACATGTCAGCAGCCTCGATTAATCGAGTAGCAACTATGCATCGGAGCCACTCTGCACATCTACAGACACCGAGTCTTTTGGAACCAATGCAGTCCTTCAACCTTAATCCTATTATCCCACAACACTCAAATCTACAAATAATGGTTAATCATGGCATCCCTATTAATTCTCTTTATCTTGAACAAAAGTTACTTAGGTCTTTGTTCTTGTCACAAGTCACTTTTGTCAACTCAATTTACTAATGCAATTGAGAGAAGTGTCAGCAGGAGGGAGGAATGGGCTGGGACAGGATCTCAAGGTTATCTAGCTTAACCTCCCTCTCCCCCTGCCTCTAGAAAACCTTCAATGCAGGTGAGCCCATGATTTGTCTAGGCCATGTGTTGCACGATCCTACTGCAGCAGTGAGGATAGTTTTCCTAAGATCAAGATGGGCATATTTAGATGCACACATTGCATTGTGTTCTTCCTGGCCACACTTCACATTCTCTGTAGTAGCCTTTACTTAGAGGAAAGGAGATTAACGAGGGTCATGAGAGTACTCTAAACTAGAAATACGCTTAGTTCCTTCAGCCTTCCTGCCTCCAGCTTGCGTCCCCAGCCCTTTCTTTATCCTCCATGCTTGCCTTTGGACTCTCCTGTTCTTAACTTTAAGAAAGTTAGTGGAGGCCTAACTGAATTTAGACCAGAACAGGTGGCAAGGTTTGGGAAGTGCTAAACAAGGGCTCCCTTTCCAAACCCCAAACCACATTTGCTTGTTTTTTTGCAACATCATCATGCTGTTGCCTCGACCACAGGCCCCGAAACCTCCTCAGGTCACACCGCTGCCAGCGATGGCCCGTTCTCTATTGATGCATTAGGGCCCCGCTACAGGCTCAAGTGAAACACGGACGGAAACGTTAGCCTTTTCAAGCACTAACTTTGTAGCTGGTTCGCTCTTTTATAGGTGGACAGTCATTTTTAGCATGCGATAACTACTTTGTACGTGCAACCGGTCTAAATGTACTGTATGACCCGCTGGTTAATTAGGTGATCGTTACTTTGCACTGGGGCCCAGTCTACACGTATGGCGCGACTGACCCATCTGAGCAATGCAGAGCCCAGCAGGCCTCTACACATGATGCGATGGGTGGGGCAGGCGCGCCATGAATGCGACGTGTAGCAGGAGCCTTTGGGTTTTCACGCAGGGGCGAAACAACAATCCCCGTGATCACTTCGCACTTGCAGCTGGTCTAACTGCACGCGGGGCTGCTTTACAGTTATGGCGTGCGCGTTCGCAGCGCCATACGCGCAACGGGAGCGTGTACACGGGAGTGCACGGGGGACGGAGCCGGGGACGCGCCTCGGGCCTGGGGCGGGAGGAGCCCGGACAGGTGCCGTGCGCACCGCGCCCCCACCTTCGCCAAGCGGCCGAGTCACGTGCCGCTGCGTCACGGGCCCCTCGCGCGCCCCCGCCCGAACCCTTCTGACCCCTCACGGCCCCCATCCGCCCCCCCCTCAAGGCCCGGGGCCAGGCCCAGGTCCGCTCTGAGGCGAAGCAGCGGGCAAGCGCAGGCCCGCGCAGGCCCCGCGAATCCGCGGCCGCTGCCACTCACCGGCGCCGCAGAGCAGGAGGAGTAGGAGGCAGTGGCTGGGCAGGTGGAAGGGCCCGCAGCGGAACCAGCGCGGCTCCATGCTCCGACAAGCGTCGGCGGCGGTGGAATCCCCGAGACGGAGGCAAGCAAACGGGCGGGCGCAGCAAGAGTGCAGAGGCCGGTCATATGAGGGGGCGGGGCGCTGCCCGCGCAGCCAATCGCAGGGCCGGTCCCGCCCGCCGGGGGGTTCTGTGGGTCCTAGGCGCTGGGGACCGCGGAGCGGCGCGGGCGGGCGCAGGAATCGGACTCGCGTCCAGGAGCGCTGGCGGGCGGGCGAGCGAGGCTTTGCCGGGGCACTGCCCGTTATACCGGGCTGCAGGCCACTGTTAAGGGGGTTTTGTTGAAAGTGGAAGCATTATCACTTTCTGTTAGAAAGTTCCCGCCCCTCCCCCGCGCTCATAACCAGGGATCCTGGTTTTCTTTGATTAAAAAGAAATCCCCACTTTTTGGGTAAAAAAAAAAAAGTAACCCCAAATGCACATTTTTCCGTGATTTAAAATTACAGACCACTAATAACATGTGTGTCTGTGTACATATGTATGTATGTATAGCGGGGTTTCATTTTGATCGTGGGAAATGTGGGTTTGGGGCTACTTGTTTAAACCTGAAAATCAGGGATTTTTTTTATCCGAGAAAACCAGGATCCCTGCTTCATAAGCTCACTAGCCTTTAATCGCCCGGCCTGCAGTTTTCCATTTCACTGCCCTGCCTCGGGGGGTTGCCTGCTGTGCCCAGGTCCACCCACCCCAGTTCGATGCGCCCAACAGGCACGTGCTCAGCACCGACCCGGCTCCCCAAAGTGCCCATTGTCCTCGCTCAGCGCCCTGACCAGGCTGCTGTGCCGTTCCCGCCGGGCCGTTCGCCCGCCCCTCGCAGCTCCTGCGCGTGATGAGCCTTGGCTCTCGCCTTCCCCACGCTGGCAGCGTTGGCTCCAGCCCAAAGCTTGCAGAGCTGATGGTGGGCTTCCCTGGTAACTGCTGCTGCAGATCCGAGTGGAGCTGCTGGGCCCTGGATCTGCAAACGGGGAGCCTGTTTTTCCTGGGGTCTCCATGTGCCTGTTGTGCTAGGCCGTGCGGCGCGCGGGGAGAGGAAGGACTGGACAGTTTTGAAGCATGGAGGTTCCTGAAGCGGGGGACAAGCAGCTTGAATGCAATGCAATGAAGGGAGCTGATGGGCAGATTCAGAAAGGCAGAACAATGGTGATGGTGCTACTTCAACGCCATCCCAAGGTTTCGTTTGTTTGGGCCTAAAGGGTGTTGCGTAATGCTCTAGTATGAATAACTATTAAATTCTATCTGTAATACTAATGGTTATGTTTGATGATTGCTTGTATCACTGTACTGTTTTAAAGAGCAGCCCAACAGCTGGCGTGATCCTGTGGGCCCTTCAAGCAGAGGACTCGCTTGAGTTTTCTTGGTGGCCATTTCACGCACGCTGCGCTGGCAGGATTAGGCATCTCTGTCTAGGTCCCAGCCCCCCATTACAGTGCTGGGCCTCTGCAGGCTGGCTTGTGGAAGCATAAGGACGGGTCCTGCTCTCCTGGAAGCAGGTTCGAATACAGCTAAAGTCAACGGAGTTACATTGACGTAATTCAGGGCTGAATTTGGCTCCAGTTTTCAGGGTACTCATCCTTCAGCTACTTTAAATGTTGTGGTGAGTTCTGTAAAGGAGAACCATTTGATAACTCCATGCTGTCAATTTTCTTCCAGTTCAACACCTCTAGTTAGTCTGGGCCAAAATAAATAGCACAGTTAACAAGCAGGTGTGTAGTCTGCATGACAGGTTTTCCAGTACTGTAGTTCCTGAAGCAGTGATTATAGTCATACTGGTAGTTCCTAAACCAGGGTGCTGTAGCACTCTGGGGTGCCTTGACTTCTTTCAAGAGTGCTGTGGGGTGCCATCAAATGTTAGCACTGTTAGGTTTACAACCACGATTCACAGGAGAAACCTAGAGACTTCAAATAGAAATCCCTGTTTCTGGACTTTCAGAGTTCTTTGCAACAGAAAAAAACATGCTCTATTTATTTTCCATAGGCAAAAAAAAAGGGTGAGAACTAAGAGCTGGCACTTTCCACGTGCTGCCTTGAGTCTATCCAGAGATGCTGCAAGTTTAAACAGGTTGAGAACCACTGTCCTAAAGCCTTGTCTCTCCTCTTAGTTCTATAATGAGCTTTAAAAAATAAAGGGACAAAATAAACCCTCCCCCTTCTGTACCAAAATCTGTCTAATTCTTTATGGCAAGAATTTTTTTGGTTGCCACCCATTTACACAATTTATCTTGAAAGGTGCTGAACTTCCTCAAGTTCTTGTAAAGGGAATAGGTCTTGTGTACTCAGGAACTTCTAAGGAACCAATCTCTGATATATATAGAGACTATAGATCTATATATCTGGAGATTATAGATCTAGCCATAATATAGATCTAGATCTATCTATCTATCTATTGCTGTGGTACTGGTTCCAGTTGCCTCTAGCATTTCAGGATCAAGCATATGTGGCTGATAGCGATTACTGGTGGAACAGAATGATCTGTGGTGCAATGTATTAAAACATGTCACCTAGGGAGAGATTTGAACTAGAGGATGAAGGAAGTTTAATGAGTTATTCCCCACTGTGAATGCATGAACTGAGCTGAAGGAATGGGGTATTTCTGTGGTGCATTGTCATTTTTACTTCATGCTAGACTGAGTATGATATTGGTAGTGTTAGCTAAAGGAGGAGGAGTGCTTTACAGATCTCTGTGGCAAGATTCCTATCTGGGCTTCAGATCAGCCAGGGGATTAAGCATGCCTAACTTTAAGTACACAAGTAGTCCTGTTGACCTCCAGGGAAATCGCATGCTTCAAAAGGTAGGTGTATGGTTAAATCTCTGGGTAAATCAGGGCCTCACCCTTTGGTAATTAGAGGTAGGCAGACAAATAGGTCTTGCATTCTGAGTATTTTTGCACACTGAGATTTAAAGATGCTCTGGGTCAGAGCAGGGACTATCACGATGGATCCGGAGGTTTTGGTGTTTTTGCCCAAACATTCACAATAGCAGGCGCGTATTTCCAGTCTCTGGTCTTGTAACATACAAATTACCAAAAAGAGAAGGGGAGGAGACGCATACCTGACAGGCCGTTGTTTTATTTAGTCTGTTTGTTCATATCTGCACACATTTTCTTTAGTCAAACCTCCTTTTAGGGAAAACTATGGCCTGCCTTTCACTTCTCACGCCACGGCAAGAATCAGTACAATCCTGCCCTAGGAGACAGTAAAAATTTGAGAGCGTGGGACAGGAGCCTACCCCCTATAGGGAACACACTTGGGCATGATGAATCCACATAACAGGAGTGTGTCCGCCACTAGCCCCATCTCGCCCTACACTGTGATCTGGTTAGCTGGACTGTGCACTGGAGTAAGGATTTGGACAGCTGCTCAAGGAGAATCGCAGCCTGTCCAGCACTGTTAATAGGATCCTGTTGGCTGTGAAAGCATCAGCCGGTTCGGATTAGAACAGGAATGGATCTTGGTAGCTTGCGGCTGCTCTTCCAGAGTCTGTGAAACCATCTCTTGCCATCCCAGATGAGTAACGTGCGGGATGGAGGATTGCTGACGGCAGCGGGCTGGTGTTCCTGAAAGGCAGACTGCTGGAAGAAGCGGTGACGGGAAACTAAACAATCGCATTGGGCTGCTTAGTGAAAGTGCTGAGTCAAGACTCTGGCAGTCACGTGAAGCATTTTCATTATGGGAAAAAAAAAAAGAAGAAACTTCTGCTTTAACTTAAAGGGCAGGTAGATCAGGTTGCAAAAGAGACAGAACAAGCAAAACTTCCAGCTAAGGAGCTATGCAACCCGATGTTCCCAAACAGCTGAGGAAACCTTTTGTCAGCTGACGGGAGGGGGAGAAGGGTGGGGTGAAGAAGGGAGTATTTCATCACCCCAGCTAAATCAGTGCAACTTGATTTAATTACTTGCTAGACGCTTCCAGCAGCAACAGCAACACGTTATCGGGTTTTCCTGTGGCGCTAGCCTCCCTGCATTTATAAGCCATTGTGCTTTTTGCCACGTTTCCAAAGGAGCCTTGTCTGGAGCGAGTGTGTTGTAATGTGGCTAGTACTCAGCCAGCTGGGGTTAAATGGTTCCAGGCTGAGACTTCTGTGCCATGTGCAAATGACACCAAACTATTTACAGAGGCTGTCAGTAGTGAAAGCTTACGAGTTTTGCCAGAGCAACTGACAGCTTAGTAGAGTTTGGGAACTATGAAATGCAAGGGTGAAAGCGGCAGTGCTAACATTTTAATTAATTACTTAATGATGTTTAATGTTTTGCTGTAGAAGCTCCAGTTCTGGAGCTAAGCCTGCGTCAGTCCTGGAGAACAAGTTGTTCCCTGAAGCCTCTGCATTTGTACATCAGCCACCTTCTGCTTCCGAGTTGGAAGAACAATTAGGGTTGTCCATATACTTTTTGGATGTAAACAAAAAGTCAAACCTCTGAGCTCTGCAGAGATTCCTGGCAACGTACAATAATCCAGTCTATGTGCCTATGTCCTCTGTGGCATTCAGTATCTAGGCATCTTATAACAAGAGAGATTTTCTCTTTACTGTTTCCCCACAACACAGGGAAAGCATTTCCCCTGGGCCGATGGTCAATTAAATCAGTTGCCCAACATCACAAAGTGTGAGAGTGAGGGAGGAATTCAGCTAATTGCTTCTGGATCCCACTGCCTTCATTTCTCTTGTCCATTGCTCAGCCATCTGTCTTGTCTTGCAGGACTCCATACCTGCGTAACTTGGGCTTGTGTAAATAGTAGCCATTTTTGAACAGGCAAGTGAAATAAAGGTAGTGGTCTCATTATCCGCAATCAAATAATCATAGAAAATGAGGGTAGGAAGGGACCTCAGGAGGTCCCATCTAGTCCAACCATTCCATTGCATTGGTTTATCGAGGTTCCTACTTGAAGACGGCTCAAAGAATCCTCTCCCAACAAAAAGAGCACAGGGAGCATTTAATTAAATCAAATCAGTGCCTATCTGCTGCATTGTCTTTACACATTCTCATACCATCCATGATAAGTAATGCTTCCATGCTGGGCACATGTAGCATACAGCTTGTTATAGGTACAGGTAAACAGCTCTGCTTGATTGCCTGGTGGTTTTTCTTGGCAGATCTGTATCTGTCAGAAAAAGCTGCTTGTTGACCTTGATCTTTGCTTGCTGCTGTTTCCATTCTGGAGCCATTCATGATTACTTCACTCATCCCAAAGGGCTTTTATGTTCTGCACAGTACTAATGACACCAGCATGATAGCGTGCTTCATTGCATGCACGCCTTCTAAAAGGCAGATTGCTTTCAGATGAAGCTCTGAAGTTGAGAGAAAGCAACATGAAGCCAGAATGCAAGACTTCAACTTGAAGAGTGCACACAGCAGTGCAGAATTGCAGCTCCCACTCAGGGCTGCTGACTTCTCACACTGACATAACCTCAGGTCTCAAAGAATGGATGTTTGTTTTTTGACTATGTCACAATCACTGAAATTGCTCCTGCTTTTACTCTCTGCCCTCTGCTTGAAACGATTTTTGTCCCTTTTTAGCCACTGATTTTTTTTTTTTTTTTTTTTGGTATAAGCCCAAAGCAGAATAGCACTTGGTCCTCTTTATGCTGTTAGTGATGCTCCTTTGTTAAGATGAGCTAAAATTGTTCCTGCGCTAGTATGACATTTTGGCTAGCAAAGCTAGATCAGAAACCTACTTAACTTGATTGTGTTTACTGACAGGAAGAAGCAACATCTGTTACTGCACTGAATAATATCCACAGTAAATGTGACCTGCTTTAAGAATCCAGAGTTTTTCTAGAAGAGTTTCTTTTTAAACTCTTCATCTGGTACTTGGTAGCACTGAAATAATGTGTAGTCTTGTCCAGTGGAGTCCAGTGCTGTAAGGAGACGGGAATAATAGAAAACCTACTTTTTGCAAACATTTAACAGACATGAAGTCCTTTCTGTAGTACTCGCTTCTGTGCTATCACGTTATCATGGTATAAAACATCCTCTTGCAGGTCTGCTGCAATAAAAACAAATCAGGAGCTTGGCTTGTAGCTAGGCTCTGTTCAAGTCTGCTTCAAGTGTGACCTTTACACTTAACTCCCACATATGCTCAGTGGAGAACTTCGCTCTGTGAAAGCTTTTCACATAGTAGTAGAATGGAGATCTCTTCTCTTTACATTGAAAAGCCATAACTCTATTGTTGCAGCCCTCTCTACACTTTTGATACTACAGAGGTTGGAGAGGCTATTTTTGTGGCTAGGAACCAAGCACAGGGGAACAGCCTGGAAAAGAAGTCAGGGAAGGTTTTGGTAAAATGGATTTCTACTCCCTCCCACCCCAGTGGCCCAGACCTTTTATGTCTTATGTCATATAGCAAAGTCTTGCTGAGTGGCAAGCCCTAAAGGCCAGGAGAAATCCCATCCTCCTGCCTGCGGATGAGCAGCCCGCTTCTCTCCCCAGGCTGATGCTAGTTCTGCCTTTTACCAAACACCTCACTGCACCATCCAGTTCCTCTCCCACTAACCCCACAGCAGAAATTTAATTTCAGTTTTTAAATGCAATATAGTCCTACGTCTCCACACTTAGTTTAAAAAAAAAAATTCAATTCTAATCTGCACTAGATTTAGTGCTGAGTTTAATAAGTTAATAACAGACCAAACTGACACCTCTGTTACCAGGGCAAGGTATTACGTGTATTGAGTTATGCAATAATAATTGGCATTGCGTTATGGCATAAGCCCCAAAGTTCTCCTGCTATCTGCAACATGTTAAAAATATTCAGAATCTCTCCAGGAAGATTTTAAGAAAGGAGTTTGTCTTCAAATATATCTAACTTCTTTCTTTTTGGGGAATGCAATTTTAAAATTCAAAATGTTAATACACAAGAAGTTCTCTTCCTTCTACCGTAATCTGGCAACATTAAAAGATATATTTTAAAATAGTAAGACTAGGGCAAACACAGGACACAGATTAGAAAGTACCGTACATAAAGAGCTTCTTTTCCCTTTAAAGAACTCAGCAGTTTGATCAGTCAAGCTCAGCCTTCCAGTAGCACACACTATGCCTCATTGAAGAATTAGCATTTACTTTGTTTCAAGCCAGATGCTTCCAGCCTTCCATGAAATACTGAAAACAAATTGCCCACTGCCTTTTGTTAGAACAATTGAAAAAAACAAACCAAAACCCAAAAAATAAACCAAAACCAACCCCATCCTAACTCTTGGAAATAGTCCCACTGCCTTCAATGGGACTGGCTTCGGGGAAGCCTTTCAGAAATGTCTGCGTAGACACAAAAAAGTCCTACATTTGTACATGTAACCTTCAAGTAGCAGCTAGTTTAACAGATGCTAAAATGTCTCACTCTCACGCTATTGTACAAAGAGAAGAGATTTTTCTAAGAGGTAATAGGTCTGGACAAATATAATTGAAGTGTGTATTTAAGAATGAGTCACTCTGGAAAGCATGGTGACAGAACAAAAAACTATTTACTACTGAATGTAAGAATGGACAAGTAGTAGGAAAATGACTTTTTTTGCCATCAAAATGTAACCCAGACATTGAGGAGGAAAAAATGGATGTTAGCAGACCCAGCATACAAAAAGTTGCATAAACAAAGACATTCCACACAAACAATTTATCAACACAAAACTGTTTAATATTTATTAAATGACACAAAATACCTAGGTAACAGACTCACTCTTTGAAAGGACATGTATTTACATTATTTACCAACTTAAGAAAGACTCTCTGTACCCATTTCAGACTTGTTATGAAACATTAAAAAGGTTTTGCTTTTTGCATTAAAGGACGCAATGCTGACACATGCCCTGTTTGCAAGTCTGCATAACTATAATTTCTGATGCAGTGAAAACTATAATTTGATGCAATTTTATATTCTAGTAGCCGAGTGAAGAGGCTTCTTAAAAGTAACAGGGTTAGTTTTTTTCCCCACTCCAGACATACTTCTGAAGAACTGTTATACAAAAATTATATTACATTTTCGAATGCTGCTGTACTCTTACAACTTTAGTGTAACTTTTCAAAGAAAATACTCTTCCTATTATATGAAATCACTAAAAAAAACAAAGTGGCATTTGAACAATTTTTAGATGCACAAATAAAACATTGTTTAAAAGAAAGCATTAGGGCAAACTGATATGTTTAGGAAAATGAAAGATACTGTGACTGAGAAATGAGCAAAGACCAAAATATAAACCACAGCTAAAGCAACTTAAAAATTTGCTAGGTTTCTCTCACCTTTGTTATTAACTATATTTACTTTGGCACCTTTGTGTGAACTATAGAACAAAACAATGTTTACAACACTTCCGCAATTACAGCATTTAAACAAAATGGTCACTTTCTTTTAAACCAGCCAAGACAAAAAATAGTCCATTTATGGGTATAAAGATTAAAAAACCTAAAATATATATTTCTAAGAATAAACTGCAATTTCTTATTAACAAGGCTGCTATAAACTGCATGCAAGAGTGAAGATTTAAAAATGTATGGGCAAACAGACACCTTGTGTTATAGTCAAATAAGTTATGGTCCAAGCCAACTGAAAAAAAGTTATACATATATATATGTGTGTGTGTGTGTGTGTATGTATATATATATATATATATATGGCTCAATAGGCAGGCACATGATCCCAGCAAGAAGTTGCAGAGTTTAACAGCTGGATACTCATCTTGGCTGCCGCTCTGTCATTAACCAGGAAAGAAAGACCTTGGCAGAAATTAACAAGTTGTTTCTTCATCCCACAAGTCTTTTCTAAACAAGGGCTTGGTTTTCCCTGCTCTTCTCAAGCATCTGGTCTGTTCAGTGTCCTCGCAGGCCCTTCATTGGGTAGCTTTAATAGTAGGATTGTCAATGAAACAAAAACATTGCCTCCATTTCAACATCAGAACTTTGTATCTGTCTAAATGACAACTAAAAGACACAAGTTTTCTATATAATAATGTCTGAAATTCAATTCATTGAAATAAATAGGATGTTAAAATCAAAAACAAAAAGACACTTTGCAAACTTTCTGGTCAGCTGAATTTCAACATCTAATGGGGGAATTCTATCAGAATCTGTCATTTTTGTACCTATACGCAATTCAGTTCCAACCATGAGCACAACAGTTTGGAGCTGGAACAGTCAGGTATTTTGATTTCCATCTCTTCTCAAATTAAAAATGTAATTAGTTTCCAAAAATACTTTTCTGAGCAAATTTCACTGAAAACAAACACACACACATGCACAAACAATGCAAAGCCATCACACAGATGGGGAAAAGAGACATGATACAGAACTGAAGTAGAAAGAACAGTTTAAAAAAGGAACACAGAAAAAGCATAATTTAGTTTCCTTGCTCTCTTTCTCCCCAGTGGTTTCTTATATCCAAGTGAAAGCTTGCCTCTCCGGGCAGAAGCAGCCTAAACACAACTCCCTATTGCAAATGGTGGGCTTTGTGAAGACAAGGGTGGCCCCAAGATTGGAATAGTCAAATGCCTGAACTTATGGATGAGAGACTGGTTCCTGATGCAGTTCATATGGAAAACTATACATTTTACTGAAAATGTCAATGTTGAGGGAGAGATCTGGAATAAGCAGTGCTTTTTTTTTCTTCGGGGAGGGGGAGGAAAGCTGCTTTGTTTGTCAAGGGAGCATTTCATGTGAAACCAGCTAGAGGGAAAAAAAAACCATGGAGGTAATTCAGGACCAAGGATGACTATCTTTAGGAAGGGGATGTTCCAGATATGACATATACATACGCACGAAGAGTGCAGAGTCAGGGGATGAAACAAAAGAACACAAAACATTAAGCAAGTGCTATTCAGGACACACACTTAAAAAGAAAGTAGTTGTTGCTCCCAAGCGAGTGTGATGCTGCATTTTTTTCCCCAACAAACTTTGTTGCGCCTGCTAGAACTATGTGGCATTCCCTAGGGCTACGCAGGCTTGCAAGATCATTTTGCCCTGCAGCAGAACTGGGTCTGAAGCTTGGCTGGGTGAGGCAGGGAGAAGCTACTCTATGCCTACAAAAACTAAGAGGTTCTCTGTCCAACCCTTCTGACATTTCCCCCCTCCAACATCAATATAATTCCTGGCACACATTACTGATGAGGTTTGTTGTTGTAAATGCTCTGCATTCAAGCAGTGTATTCTCTCACACTTCAAGAAGAATGCTCTTATCATCTAAGAAAACAGGTCATAGATGCCTTGAAGCAGTATTTCACCATCTTTCTCTATGAGAGGTAGGCTTCTGGGTTCAAGGAGGCCTGCTCTTGTTTAGGACTGAGGTCTTAAAGCCTTAGCTTGGTTTATAACAACAAAAGGTGGGTCTATATCCGTTGCCATGTCTAAGCCTTGGGCTTAATTTAAGCCGCACAGAATATTGCAAAGAAAAATGTGTGTTAAAATCCATCTGTTTTTGTTTATACAGCAATTTCACAAAAAACCTGTGGTTATTCCTCCCTGACTTTAAAAATCTTTTTCTGCTGAGCACTCCTTCATAGAATGCCTTATCCACAACCAGTAAAACACTTTTTCTCTGTTGTAGCTGTTTTATGCTAAAGTTTCGAAAAGGTAAACACTGAATTGAGGGAAAGCCACATAAATACAAATCTAAACCTGCCGATTTAACTTTTTGCTGCAACAGCTGTTTAAAGGAATGATTAAACACTCACACACACACTCTCCAAGCCTTACAATAAATTTTATATTGGTATAATTTCTTTTATATTTCCTCCCAATTTTAACAGATAAGGTTTTTGAATAGAAATTCAGTAAAGCATGACTTAATGCCCTCCCTCCCCCCTGGGGAAAAACCCAATACAAGTAATGACCAAACCAATGGTGGTGCTGCCAACTGAAATACACCCAGCAGTCTGCACAGAAAATTGAAAAGTTGCATGCAGTTTAAGCATTGTAAAGGCTATTCTCTTGTGTTAATTAAACCTTCTGCTTCATAGTTTAAATGTGTAAAGGAACATTTGCCTTATACCAAGGGACTCCTCTTCAGACCCAGAGACAAATGGAATCACGAAGACCAAGTACTTTCTTACAGCTTTCTGCACATCTTACTACATAACATGCAAAGAGTTCAACAGCATTCTTCTTAAAATGTAAATAAGTACTCTTTAAATGGGCATGTTAACCACTGAGAAAGTCCACTCAACTATACTTTTCCATTACACTGCTTTCATTCCGTCATCGGTAGTATAAAAAGTCAATTAATGGGGTCAACAGGCTAGTTTATCCACTGGCAATTGAGTATGACACCAAGTGTGCAGAAAAACAAAAGGCCAACATATGTTTATGCAATATAGTTGTACTGGTTTGGGTTCTCTTTGTCTCTTTCCATGTAGTCCCTGTCAATTAAGGATTCTATTCTCTTCTTAAGGTCAGCAGGCTGTAAGACACAAATGTCAGTATTACTGTTTTTTGAAGCTATTCCAACCAACTCTCTGCATATTTTCACTTATTTTAAACTGCAGTGTAGCAACACTTTTCAAATGAACAGCCAAATTACATTTCAGTTACTGAAATACCATTGAAAATGCTCCAAGTATAGGAAGTCAGATGCAGAATTTATTTCACTAAGGAAGATAGCTACAGACTTCAAGCGCCGCCTTCACAAAGGTCAGTCTTTTATAGCAGGAGAGGTGGATAAACTTGTAATCTGGCAAATTGAGTGCCCACATAAAAACTTGAATTCAGACATACACAAACATATTGTATAGCTGCATCTTTTAAATCAGATTACCATGAGAACTGCATAAGTGAATCATGTCAAGGTGTTTTGTTTAAATTTAAAGTCTACCTTCATGTGACTAACTTGTATGAAAGTGTACGTGTGTGCACATGCATGCACAAGACAAGGTAGAGTGAAGGCATTTGATTTAACTATTATATCTGTGTATGCCTTGCTGTATGCAGCTTGTGTAATTCCTACGAGCTGGTGCAGAGAATTATAATTTGCATTTTCAAGAAATGCCAAAGGATTTTGGTGTCACTACATTTTATACTACATATTCTGCAGTTCCTGCATTAGAAAACACTGGAAATGCAGAGGTGGTTGAAGCAGAAAACAAGAAGTATCATCTCTTTTGTTGAAGTAGAAGCTCCAATTCAATGTGGAACATCTCTCAGTATGCATCCATTAAGTGTGCATCTCTTAGTTCTTATTTGTGACAGGTGCCTTTAAATGTGTTTGTAAAAAGCTGAAATTTTCCCCAAGTGATAGCCAGAATCATGTGTCTAAAAAAAATCTGGTTTATACTGTTTGCTTTTTTATGAGAAGCATCAGACAAGAAAACTGGAAAGCAGGCCCAGTCACACAGTTCTACACAAGCTTTTCATAAGTGTTTCCCGGGCCCGGCTAGTACCTGGATGGGAGATGAAACCAAACCAAACCAAACCCAAGTTTTCAAAGAGAAAGCTGTTTATGCTCATAACTAACATGACCAAGAAGCTTGTCCAACTCTAAAAATCTTCATTAACCTGATGCATTATCTTATAGTTTGACTAAAAGCCTCGTTTGGTCCATTTACCCTCCATGAACAAGTGACTGCAACTGGTATATCAAAAAATTTCTAGAAATGAATGTTTTGCCTTTTAAATTAGGGTGCTGCAATAGATGTAAAAGTCAGTTGTGGATAGCTGTCAAATACCAATGAGGGGATAGGGACCTTTTCTTGCATAACAAAAAGGAGCCTATAATTTACCTTTACGGGGAATTTAAGCTGGTTGTACACCTCTGACACAAGCAAGTTGTGACTGAGAGTCTTGCGCATCTTCATGATTCGTACAATTGCAGCATCAATCTGGTACTGCCGGTCCTGAAATACTCTCTCTGTAGTGCTTGCCTGTTCCTCTACCTGGATGATTGGTTTAAAATAAATAAATAAAACAAAACCAAAACAACAAACTGTAAAAAGAGCATGCTATGCCAGTCGCAATAAATTTTTCTGATACTGTCTGCACAACAGGTAGCACCACAGTACCTTCAGCAGGCATGCATTTTGACAGTATGCTTTTAAGACTAGGGACAGAAGTTACACATCAACCAGTATAAGTGATCAGAAACCGATTCAAATCTGTAACACTACAGAAGTTCAGTGCACACAAACTGCTTTAAAAATGCCCAAAGTCAAAGTCTAATACTACATCCACCCAGGCTAACTGATTTAGGTTAAATTGGTTTATTGAATTTCTGTGCCAGATTTCCTCCAGATTCAAGTTAATGCACAGTCCCCCAACATCCCAGGATGCTTTGCACCCCCCCTGAAATGCCCCTGCATCTCCCCCCACCAAGAGAGACTCATATGGAGAATTCCAATAGTTTGCTACAGAGATGAGCAGTAATCCAAAGTAAACTCTAAACCATAATATTGATTAACACATGTCAGTTAAGATCCTAAATTCTTGCCTGTTCTCATGCAATTTAATCCATATTGTCTTGTATACTATTTTTCATTTAGTAAAGTTTCAGATTGCAAAGGTCACAACAGTAGTTACTCTTTTAAGATTCCTGGAAAATGGACAGATTATCAGGTATGATTAACAGGTTAGCTGCACTGAGAGCTAGATTAGTGTGCCAGCTCAGACTAAAGTGTGCTCTGCCATTCAAAGCATACCTGCATCTTTTACACAGATAACTGAATATATACATCTGAGACTGGACAAAGGAACAAAAAGTCTTCTGTATATGCAAAAAACAGGGAAAAGGGCTAACTTAAGGATGTGAAAAGAGGTCAGCCACTGAGAGGAATAACATACTGTTTCTTTCATCTGGATTTGATTGATCTTTATCCTGAAGAGCTTGTGTCTGAAGTCATCATTGCATGTGAATTTATCACCATCTTCAACATCTTTGCCTTTCGGGCTTTTAGTTAGTACTCTAGCTTTGCCGCAGGCTAATGACTGGAGTGTCCTTCTTAACTCTCCATCCTCTAAAGCAGAAAAGAGTTGTTTAGTATTCTAAGTCAGTAGCATTTAGAAGTCTTCATTAGCTGCTTTCAATACTGACCTATTCCAGTAGCTTGCTTTATCTCCTCTAAACTAAACTCCTCTCCTTCATTAAACATAAGCAGCACCAGTGTCTGGAACAAAGAAACTTGCAGCTCTTTTTTGCCCTGTCAAGAAGAAATGATCAGATATTACTACTGAGGCGGTCTTGAAAGACAAGAGTATGTCAATTGAAGGGTAATTCAAATTCATACCAATGACCAGGTTTACAAGGAAAAAATACCCATTTTATTCACCTCAGGAGTCTGGAAGGGCAAAAATTACTCACCACGTTAGATTAACAGTGACACATGGGAAGTTATACATCAGAGTCCTAGACTACGTCAATTGACAAAACTGATCCACATTTTAACATCCCACACAGGCGTGAGTAAAAACCAGTACACATATCCCAACCCACTGGGCGTTACGAGCTTGGACTGGAGAGGTCCTAAACAAAATACAAACTAGATGCCACTTTAAACAGAAACGCTATTAAGAATTATAGGAACCATAGAACCATAAGAACATTAACATTTTCATTCATCTTTTGGGCAATTTTCTGGAAAGAGGACTGAAAGACATATCTATCTCAAGTGTCTAGGCAAAATATTTTGTCTTCAACTGTACCGGGATGGAAAAATAAATGAAAAGAAAAGAAAAGAAACACTTGAGGAAAAGCAGCTGGGAAACGCATTATAACAAGTTCCTAAGGAGATTCTGGAAATGTAAAAAATATTTCTTATCCTGGCAATAAAAAGGATAACAAGAAGTCAGCTTTAAGCTGGTTTAATATTGGCATTATTTTGGTATGTGTTGTAATACTGTCAGTGTAACGAACTATACCATTTTAAACACAGAATCAGTCATGCATGTAAGATTTTCAGTTATGCTAGAGGTATGGCAACTAAGCTAGAGGTATGACAATTAGCTCTAGAGGTATAGCAACCATTATCTTCTACCTATATACTCAGTAAAATGCAATTCATGTTTATGGTGCAAGAAAATTATACCATCTACGGTGTAGTCTCAGACAAAATTGTTTCAGCACTATTACAGAAGCTACCAAGAGTTCATTATATTATAAAAAATGTGAGGTTATTACTTCCACTAAAAAACTATCACATTACAACAAAACTTTTGTATACATATCAGTGCACATCATAAATACCTTAAAAGTGCGAAGTTGTAGGAGTACAATAGAAAATAACCTAGAAACAAAATACTTGCCTCCTTGAATTCTGCTTTTAATACACAGTGTCCTAGTGTTGACTGCCACTGAAGTTTCCTACCACTGTGTTTTCCTAGATAAAAGGTCTTGAAGATTTCTTGTAGTTTTACCATCTACAAAACAAGGATGAAAAACTCTGCTATAAGTAATCACCTCAACTTACCTTTAAATTATCAAAAAGGAAATTAAAATCATTTTCAAGGAAGGAGAAAATCTAGACGGCAACATCGTTAATATTTCTTTAAAAAAACCCAACAAATATTATTTGTGATCCGCTAACTTTTCTTTTTTATCTTATAATATTAAAGTATCAAGTATAAGATTAGTATCAAATATGTTGCCTACATGAAAACCTCAAGTGAGAAGTGCTCTACTTCTATATGAAATCCAGTTTTGTACTCATCCTTACCTCTGGGGGTAAGTGGACCTCCATAGGCACATAGGTTGGCCAATAACCCATGGTCAAGATGTTCACTGTTAGTTCAATGTTACCAGGTACATTTTGATTTTGCATATACTGTAGGGAGCAACAAGACATTGAAAACAAAGTGGTGCTACTGTCCTATGACAGACAGAGCTACAAGGATATTAACACATTATCAATCCCACACCTGAATTGAATGCAAGCAATCGGAGGATCTCCTTGCTGCAGGGAATGCCAGTTATCCATATAAAAGAGTTAGGAGGATTATGAGAACACATTTCAGAATATCGCAAAGCACTTAAACAGTTAACCCACCCCTCTCCCCCCAAAAAACCCAACTTTACAACACTCTTCACATATTTACTGGTCTTCGCTATTATGCTTGGTGATTAAAAACAATCAGTAAACTAAGGGGATGACTTTCAGAGGCACTCAAGAATAAGTATACAACTAACTGCTTTTAATACCTCTGAAACTCTCTCCCCAAGGTTTTGTCCAAGACAAGACAATGTAAAAACTAACTTAGAATTTGTAAACTGTATACCGGATAAGAAAGTTACCGTATAACTTTACATATTTATAATAAAGAGGCATCTGTACTTTAAAGTTTTACCCATATACCCAGAAGAAAAGTAGCCAAATAAGCAGTGGCAGGCTTTCCACCAATACCTGTTTGAACTGAATCATTATGTCCTTTGAAAGTTCCATATCTTTAAACATTCCTTCAAGTTTGCTGGTGAAAGCAGCTCCACATTCTGTAAGAGAGGGAGGTTTAATAGTGTTTAGGTAGTTCAAAAAAAGCAGAACACTTGAGCACTGCCCATGAAAGTACGGCATTAGGAAACATTCTTAAAAATGAAGAACTATGCTAAGACTAACCTACTGACAACCCAGGCATTATACACACTGCTTACAGTCATGCGATAGATCACTTTTATCTTGAATTTGGACCTAGACTAAGCCTGGGTGGGGGGGTGGAAATCAAGACTGACAAGGGATAAAATCTTGGAACAATGAAATAACAAAAACCTGACTAAAAACTGGCTGGCAGGTATTTGGACTGTGAGCCCTTAGACAGCCTAAAAATCTTACAGAATCTACCAAGTATTCTGTAACAATCTCAAGTCTACTCCAAAGAGGAAGGTGGTACATGTTAGACCATTTTAAATTAATTACACTAGCAGAAGACAAAAAGTAGTTATATAAAGGCACCCTGTTTTCTTAACATGCAGTTGTTATAGATCTACATAAAAGTTATATCTTCCCCCCTTTTTTTGGCTGACTAAACGAACTTTTCCTCTAGCAGATCTGGTTCAAATGACAAGTCAGACCTATTTCTAGTCAGAAAGGAAACTGAGAGCACAGGAAAAATACTTACCATGCTTGAGTTTGGAAAGCATAGATTTTTCAGCATCTACTGATGCACTCTTCCCAACTAGTAGCCGCTTAGCTAGATCTTTTTTATAAAAGGCCTCAAAAACATCTTTTCCTGTAATCAGACAGCGTGATTTATTGAAGAGGTGAGAAAGCTTTGAGTATGATGAAACATTAAAACGAATGGGTCAATTTACACAAAACTTAAATCAATGGAAGCCTTCCCCAAGTAAGTTATTGGGACTCTTCCCCATTAATTATATAATGTTTTTGTGTATTTTTTATTTATTTTTGTGTATATATATTTATATAATAAATAAACACACACACACACACACACACACACACACACACACACACACACACACACACACACACACACACACACACACAGAGTTAATACCCTTACCATAAATGAACCTAAATATAATCATAATTTTATCCAGCATTTTTTCAAGTTCTTCATCAGTAGCTTCTTTGTTGCCTGCTCGAAGTTTTGAATCCACATATTTTGCTAAAAAAACAGAAATGAGTATAAAGAACTGAACACTCTGATAAAGTTAAGCAAAAGTAATGAAGCTACATTTAAGATTTAGTTAAACTATATCCAGCTGATTTGGGATTACTTTTGTTGGAAAAAATAAGCCAAACTAAAATACTAGGTTTCCAAAAGGACTGTTAAAACAATTAGAAGATACTACCAGAGTTTGAGCACAGATAATTTGAGATGGTGTTTTCAGAGATGCCCTGCCATAGAACTGCAATAGCACACGTGAGAAAATGCAGTAGTTTAAAGGATTAAAAAAAAAAGGGGGGAAAAATTCATGAGTCAGTTGTCCTGCAGACCACAGAGCACAGCTACCCTGCAAGATCCACCCACTTAAGATAAGATACCCTAGACAGGACTGGCACACACTTGACTACTGGCTGGGGTCCCAGATCACTCCATCTCCACATGAAGGCACAGAGGGGCTTGTAGAGGCTTTTGCAGAACATCTTAGTTCTGGTGTCAGGGAAAATTTCCTCTTGCTTTAGGAAGTAGTTGATTTAGGTCATATAAAATGTGGTGTGTCTCATTTTTAAACCTAGACAAAGTGGCGAGTGGCTTTATTTTTTATTTTATTTATTTATTTATTTTTTTACAAGAATGGAGTCTTTCCAAGCCATTAAGTACATAGGGCTGGTCTCATGGTTTAGTTATGATTTCTGATGACCTTTGCTTGGCCACTTAAAATTCCACCATCTCCTTGCCTATCTGTTCAAAAAAAAAATTCAGAAAAAGATTCACAGCTTCTATGCAGAAAAAGACAGAAGAACAATACCTATAAGTTCAGCTGGCTTGTTTGGTCTCTTGTTAATGAAGGTTTCAAAAGCTTCTTTCATGGCATTGACGAATTTCTCATTCTTTAGAAAGCAGACATCAATAATATGGTCAACTTTATCCTTGAAGTCAAGCAGCTCTTGGACCATGGTTTTGTCTTTCTCTGGATTAATTACAATAGTGCTACCAAATGCCTGCAATACAAAACCCACCCTTCAAATCACAATCCTAAATACCAGTTATGAATGATAAATCATCCAAAAGATTAATTAGGCTCAGAGAAAAACAAAAAAAATATGCTTCCTTAAAATAATACAAATAAAAATGGTGGAATCCAAAGTCTAAAACATTCTGTGCTGAGAACGATACACAAAAGGGCATTCTGGCCTCTAAAGCCACATTACTAGTATAGATAGGCTTTACTGCAGCCTGTCTTTACTAGTATGGAAAAGTAAAATGGCAATCTTTTGCTTAGTGTGGAACGTGAATTTCAGAAGGAAAGTGCAAATAATGTGAAACCACTCATAGGGCAAACACCTGAAGATGACAGATAAAAAAAATATATGGGTCCTAAATATGACACATTCAAGGACCCATCCCTGAAGAACTAAGGAGAAGTCAAATTTTGACTCCAGTCAAATTCTAACTACTCTCATACTACAGCAGCACACACTTCAAATTATAGACTAGTGGAATACTGAAGTCAAATGAGATTTTCCTATGAATGACTACAGGATAAGCAAGACATTGTGTGTTACAAATTGGTATGAAAGTCTTTCTTTGCGTTTTAAACAGGAAGTTAACGCTCCAAGGCCACTGCTCAAACTGAGCGGAGTGCCTAGCTGAAGTCCAGTCACTGCAGTTTAGATGATGCAGCATTTTGTACTTTTTAGAACATAACATTTAGCAAACAAAAAGCTTTATAGTAAAAAAAACTGAACAAATGCACAGCTTGCAGTGATACAAGCCTTCCCTTTCTTTCCCCTTCCACATAACTGAGAGCAGGCAAAGATGAACAACAGAACCATATAGGCCCCACTAGAAATAAAGAAGAGTATTCTTTCTTCAGTAAACATGGTCTGCATTAACATTTCAATTTATGGTTTAAGTGACTCTTTATAAATAAAGGGAACATAAAACCAAAGAGCCCTTACACACATGTAGGGAGCTTGCTCTGATGCACTGGAAATCCAGCACGTTGGAGCAGACTCGATTAATTGAGTCTGCTTGAGCACATCAATTGATACCTGCTGGCAGCCTTGTGCATCAATCACATGCATCAGTGGCGCAGCATGCGTCAGTGCTGAGAAAATGGCAGCGTGCTTTGAACTGAAACACTGTTGATATTCTTGTTCAAAGAACATGGCCACCATTTTCTCAGTGCTGACAGACGCTGCGCCACTGATACACCTGTTTCTGATGGACGCTTTTAATTAGTGCAGCTTGCTAATTAAAAAGCACTCAGAGTTGCGTCAGGAGCACATGTAAAAATGCTTAAAGTTTTTACTGTAACAATGATACAGTAGACTACAGCATCCTTGTTGCAGTTTACCTGTTGACTGACAGTCTAAATTAGAACCACAGTTATCCTAAAGTGATAGATAAGAAACGCATATCTTAAATCGACACAAAATTTTCTAGAGAAAGGAGAGCACAACAATGCAAATTCAGAATGATATTTCATGACATGATTGAACTACTTCCCAGTGCAACTTCACAGCTGCATATGATAACCTGATCGAAGAATTCCTGAGCTGTCTGTCAAAAGTATGTTGCATTTTTCCTAAAGCTATAAGTAGCTCTGTGGACAAGCCTCAACAATAAAAGTAAGTCCAAGCTCTTTGATATCAATACCTTTATGTATTCAATCCAGTGCTGTAATAGAACTTGCACTCCTCCTCTTACTCGACTGAACAACTGATACAGGAGAGAGAGATCCTGAATTCGGTTTTCATCGAGAAGATGGTTTAAACCTGTGAATTTAGAAGTTTTAACATTAATAAAAAAAAGAACTGCTTGAATTCTATACCAAGCTGAGACTGAAATACTACAGCAATTAAAAAAAACCAACCTCAAAACTAATGTTAACCCAAATTAAACTTTTCTTGCCCAAATAAGGATTTATTACTTTTTGCAGCTAAACTGGCTAGTTATGACCAGAACAAAATGGCAATCTGAACTAGTTCTGCATCTGGAAGCCCTTTTAATACCAGACTATTCATTACAGACTATGCAGACTTTATATAAACTGGCTCATCACATCAGCTTTGCTCACTCGTACTTCACCACTCCTTTACATTCAAGATTTGGAAAATGTATGCTCTCCTGGCCAGCTGGAAGCTTACGGGTCAGAGACTCTCAGCTTGTTTTGAAGAAAAATAAGTTTTGTAAATATAAAAACACTGGTCTTTTCAAGCTATCAGCCTCTTGACTGCAGAGGCCTGAAGCCCCACAGCAGGACCCAGTAGTGACAGGGCACAAGAAATAATCCCACTATCCCCTCTTCACAACAGCGGGGGAGGGAAGGGGGCGGGGGGAAAGACAGGGTCCAGCTTTTTGCCAGGAGGGCATATCTTATTTTAGCAGTCCTCCCCCGCACACAGACTTCTGGCTAGCGGGTGCCTGGCAGTCATCAAGTCACGGTGTTATTATCTGCCCTTTACTGAACATGCAGCTTGCACAAACTATATCTGTTTATACCCTGACCACAGAGAAAGATTAGGACAGGGCTCAGGCCATGTATTCTACTGCTGACAGCCTATTTATCAAATGACTACTTGTGCATAGGTTCCCTCAATAGCTTGGGGTGTAAATCCAAAGACTACCCTTGCACGTGGTCTCCGAGCGTTCCTCAACACCCTCCATTCAGAGCCTCTACTTCATTCTAGTTTTCCTTCTGTTTCATAATATATCTGAAGACACCACTGTAGCTCCTTACCTCTGCCAAGGAGAATGGAACTTGCTCTCCTGAAAAACGTTCAGTGCTAGTTCATGAACTGAGTAGCAAGGAGCGTTAAAGAATGATGTGGCTTGTGTCCCCCAGCACCTGAATCTGTCACTTTCTTTTCAGCACAGGAATTGAAAGCCCCGAAGCAGTAAATAGAAACATTTCTATAAAGAAGAGAGATTACCTTTCTGAAGAATGGCTGTTAAATGTTCACCTAGAAGTTGCTTTTCTACAGTAGCAATTAGTGGCTTCCTATAGAAAAAATGTTTAGAATTATTTTTCCTTTTTCCATTACTAACAGTTGTAAATCTTATTTGAGGGGAGACTTGTTGGATTTGGAATTTGGGAATCACTCATGAATTTGACAAATCTAATCTAGATCCTCTTTCCCCACCCCAGTAGGTGGCTCAATGTCCTGGTTCCTCACTAGATTTATAGCAGCCCATTGTTGTATAGCGCTCCGGGCAGATCTCGTCAGGAAGGAATGTAAATAAGCAGTTCCTCCAGGAATAGGTCTCCTCCAGTCTCATTCAAGAGCAAGTTCCAGACCAGGAAGAAGTCGGCCAAGAAAGGGTGGTGGAGAAGGGAGGGACCAAAAGGAGCGACTAAAGAAATCAACTGATCATAAAATAAGTGGTTAGTTGCTAAGTCAGTCAAAGAAGACAGGAACTACTGCAGGAGCCAGAAGCCATTAACTCTAAAGAATGGAAGAGATGGAAGCATTAAAGAGTAAACATAAAACACCTTCCTCACAGATGTCACCACTTGTCCCAATTCTTATTACCACACTGCCCATCTCCAGTGAAAGACCAGCTACAGTTTCAAACTGGGTAGTTTGCCCCACTGAAGGTCCTCTCCACCTGCTACCCCATCACTACCACAGTGGTATCAGACCAGGCTTCTCAGACTTCCTACAGCCCTCCTGGTTATTCCCTGCATCTGATTCTCCTTGAAAGATGACCTTAGTTTCCAAATAAATGACTGCATTACTTGAAAAAGTGACATCATTCAAGGATCTCTCCTCCTGCATGTTTAATAATTACATTTCTTTAACTGTTCTGAATGATTTTCCTGTAGAAACACTTTGTAACTTTCAGTCAGCCCCTCTCATATTTCAGTGGGAAGACAGCCAAGCATATATACACACATCCAACTGCTGCTGATGTTCCCACCCATAAATATGCAGCAAATAAAAGTAGTCTAAGGTGAAGTCAACCACTTCTCAACCATGCAAAATAAAGCAAACACTTCATTGGATCCAAGCAGATATGGAAAAAGAAGTATTTAACAGCTTATGCAACAAAGTCAGTCAAAAGCTGAAGTAAACTATAGTAATTGTATGTGGCCTTCACTAAGACTGTACAGATGAGGTAAGTACAGTAGACCAAGGGAGACCACACTTACTGCGTGCTCTGATCCAAGTATGTGATAATTCTGTCTGCTTCTTCTTCCAAGCGTTTGTTGACATGATGGAGATATTCTGGAACCTGCAAAATGACAAGAAAAATAACACTGTTATTTTGCATACTTAAGGAAGGGGAAAACAGGGCTGCCAACAGCTGACAAATTTATGTAAATTTACAGACCGTTCATAAAACCCTCACCTGTCTGAAGTCCATTAAAAAAAAAGTGGAGCTCCCTCTAAAACACTAAGAAACAACAAGCTTGTTTGAAGATCACTTGTACACATCAGAATGAAGCTAAATTCAAGTACTGATGGACAGAACGAGCAAAGCAGTGCCACCCGGTGTTTAAGCAGGAGTGGCACCTTCCAAGGAACAGTCCATCAGAGCCTTTGTAGCCCCTTCCCTCCTGCCCCAGCCATGAGCTGCTGTTGCTCTCCCAGGTGTAGCCTGCCTGTAACAGCTGCTCAGTGCTTACCACAAAAGGTATGCAAAACTGCATGGCTCCAGACCAGGCAGAACAGGGAAGGAGACTGTGCAGCTGAAGCTGCAAGGCTGGGAAAAGGGAGGTAGGGTCCATGGGGGCTCAGGTGATGCCAAGACTGGTGTCTGTGTGTGCCCTGAGGTATGCCATAGGCCTGGTACAACACAAGTGGGAGGGGAATGATGCAGAAGATGTGGTTTGTGTCCCTGATGGGTGCCAACTTCTGCCTGTGCTAATGCAGAAGCCCCTTTAGAGGTGGAGCTGAGCCTTGGAGTCAGGAGGAAGTGGGAGCCCAGCAACCCTCATCTGAGGGGGATGTGTCACAGGGGTTCTGCTATGGGAACCCAATCACACACTGCCCTGTCATGTGAAAGGAAGTCTAGGCTGCCATGTATGTAGCCTGGCTGGCACAGGGACCCCACTGCTATCTTGCCCCGTGGCAGGGGCAACCTTGCTCTGAGAGGTTGCCTGTGCAGCCCAGCTGGTAGCCTCCCTGTCTCCCCAGGAGCCATGCTGTGCTGACGACTGCAGTTGTTTTCTGTTGCCAGCTCTGAGGCATACCAGAATCCACAAAGAGGGTGTTTTCTGCCACCTTTTGATCTGCCAGGTTCAGGGTACAACCTCTTACTATCTTCCTTGATCTACTGCTTTCAGTAACAGGGCCCAGCCCAGAAAGGTGAGAAGCTGGTAAATTCAGACAGTGTCAGTTGTTCCAGGACCTAGGGTCTCTAGTTCAGCCAGCTGAGCCAGCACATCCCCCAGGGGGGCTTTTCAAAGCACAACACCTCAGAAGTTCAGTGTGGGAAAAAGAGAAGTATTGGTCTGGGCGGAAGAAGAGGTGCATCTGCTCCCAAATCTTCTTGGGTAACAAGGGGGTCTCTGCAGATCGGCAATGCTCCACCCTCAGCTGGTTTCTTCTCACCTAGCCTGGTACCTACTGTCTCTGCAAAGGGGCTGTGCCTCCAAGAAAAACAACGCTCGGGCTGGCAACCCTAAAGGAAAAGTTAAAAGAACTGCTAACACTAGCCTAACAGCACCAGCTACAGACAGAGCTACAAAACCACACTCAAGAGCAGTGATTCTCAACCAAGGTGCTGCAGCAGCTTGGGGCACCTTGAGATCCTTTCAAGGATGCCATGCAATGTTATCCCTGGTAGGTATGCAAACATGATTCATAAGATAAACTCAGAGATTTCAAATAGTCTTCCATTAGGTATTGAAAACAATTCTGCCCTGTTGTGGGCTTTTTGAGTTTTTTGTAACAGAAAAATTGGTTTATTATTTTCTCATAGTCAAAAACCCAAGAGAAAAACTAAGAGCTGTTTCTTTTCAAGGGGTGTCAGGTCTAAAAAAGGCTGAGAAACTGTGCACTCAAGGTCATGCTATCACAATATCTACCATGACTACAACCAATGCATGTATTCAAGAAGGTTACACTTCCCTTAAGAAGAATGCACTGCAGAAGAGACTGCTCTATCCTCTTAGCTAGGACAAGATATTTCATCAGCGCTCATAAACAAAAGGGAAAAGATGAACATGCACAATACCTCTCGTTCTTGCATAAGCCTCTGTCCCTCTGCTGCATATAGACGATTGGTTTCTTCCAAGAATCTATGTTCAAAAGAATCTTGATAAATCTAGGAAAAACATGAGAGAATTTCCATTTAAAGCTTAGCATTCCTCAGGAACATCTCTACTGCGTAGATGCTTTTCTGCAAGACAGAGAGAGTGTACCCACCTGCAAATCAGAAAGCATACTTAGAAGGCTTCGAAGCAAACTCCTGTCAATAGCCTCACCGTTTCTTTCCCTCTCAATCAGCAGAAGAATGCCATCAATGGTCTTGTTCTGAACTTTCTGATCGCTAATTATATGAGTCCGAAACAATTCTAGCCCCATATCCCTAAAAAGAAAATAAACTATAAACAACCTGCTTCAGGATCATTTGAAGTATTTTAACTGGAAACATAAAAATCAGCATCTGACCTAGAGTCTAACACTCAAACGTATGGGTTTTCCAAAGTTGTCCCATGTTCTTTTGAGGCCATATATGCACACACTACAAAGTGCAGGCACTGATCATCAGTAGACCACATTTGGTCACATTCTTGTCTATGTGTAAGTACGATTTTCAGCAGTGACTTATTTATTTGGGAGCTCTCTATTCTTAGCGTGGATGGATGAATTATAAAGATTAGAACTGATAGATGGTTTAAAAGAAGATATTTAAATGGGGAAGCAGTATTACTACCAGCTTGTATTGGGAAACAAGCATGGGTCAAAGAGCCAAGTTTTTAAACTGTATTCTACCACCACGCATCCAAGACTTAAAATTATTCTGTTCCTGTCTTTGTATAAAATAGAAATAATTATCTTCCCAACAAGGTGCTGCGCATTCTCATTAAGTAAAAATAAAGCATCTTTACTACATTTTATAACCAGATGTTCAAACCAGTGACCATTTGATCTTAACTGCTGGTTTTTCCAAATACCAAAGACTTCCTTCTTGAAATATGCAAATTGCAGTTTATATCAGTAGTTACATTTTGCTGTTAGTCACTTCAAGACTCCCACTATTTTAAATTTCATTTACGTCAACTGGGATGAACATCTAGCAAGACAGCAAAATAGTTTTTTGGATCTTTCATATATTTCTTTAGGAAGAGCAGAAAGGTACAGGCAACTTTTAACCTTAAACAGAAAATAGAAAAATAGCACAGAATAGTTAAGTAAAAGACCCCCAGAAACCCAGTAATTTTATTTCTTTCCATCCTTACCAAATTGATGGCAGCATTGAATTTTGAAGCACATAAGTTCTATCCAGGAACAAAAAGATACTCCTAATCATGATCTGTTACATGGGCCGGGGGGGTAGGGAGCAGAGGAGAGAAAAAAGAAAAGGAAAAGGTCATTATCACATTATTTCTACTGAAACTGAATGGTCATGCATGCTATACAACTATGGTTTATAGAAAACTTCTTTCAAAAGCTTTGATTTATTAGAATTCAGTGGGCTGTTTTAAATAAGATACTCTCTTATTGAAGATTTCATTTACAGTGGGAAAGAATACAATATAGCATTTAAACAAGAACAAAGGCTAAAACCAGAATTAATTTCTGAGTTATAGTTATGAGAGGGAAAAGGGTTAGCATACAGATATACAACAGCTGTGTGTTTCAAGGGTTTATTCAAGACTAAAGCTATGCGTTAAGAAGTAAATTTCAGAGAAATGCTTTCAAGCTTCTTTTCTAACAAATGAGATCTAATTTTCTCTTACAAAGGAAGCCTTTACATAAATGTTGGATAACATTTCAGAAGCACAAAGTGCATTTGTAAAGGAATCTGAGAGATAGTAACAGCAGCTGGACTCAGCAATAGGTTGTTTTCTCTAAAAAAAAAAAAAAAAGAAAAAAAAAAGAAAAAGAAAAACTTACCATTTGTCTGCAGTGATCTTGCCAACATTTATCTATTTTCTTTAGAAAAAGAACGCTGTCCAATGAATCCATAAAGAAGTTGTTAAGAAAAATTTGGATTCAGAGCTGATATTAGCTATTCAAGTAACCTAAGAGTACTGTCTGCCTTTTCCTGCCATTCCTAGGATGATCCACAAATTTACTAGCTAAGCTCTTTCTACATGCTTATTTTTACTTTAATAGCTTCAACAGCCTAGTGTTAATGCTAATTTTGTGTTGAACCAAGTTATTCAGGAGGCTTAATTTTGTAAATGGGATGTAGCTATTTTTTGCAAGTTTAACCCTGTCTACATCCAACAATACTACTTTGCTACCCTTTTTAATGAGTTGGAAGAAGACAAGCCTGTCTACTAAGTTGAAAGAGAACTTTCACTAAGCCAAGTGCATTTGATTTAAACAAAGCACTTAAAAACCAAAATATTTCTAGTTTCAGGCCACATTTAAAGGCCCTAAACTGGTTTTAATCATAACACTCATTTATAGGAATATCTATGTGTACATCTCAAACTGCTTTGCACCCACCAATGAATTTGTCATTGCAACCCATGATTTTCAGATGGTTATAGAAAGTTTAAGGAGAAACTGGAACTGTAAATAGCCAACTACAAGAGAAGAATTATTCCTTAATGCCATCAACTAATGCACAAGCCTGGTGGGTAGCCATGCACCGATACATTGGTCTGATATCCGATTGGTACTGATATAAAGAAAACGGTCTATAATTGCCACAGCTGGGGTGGGGGTGGGGGGGCAGCGCAGAGGGAGAAAAAAAGCTCCTGCTGCAGCTTGCACCCTGTGGGGGGGCACGTGCCCCTGGATCTGCATGGCGTAGGATGGGCTGCAGCTGTGGGCTGGACCTGGAGTCGGGGTTGTGCTGGGCTTTTCTTGCTGAGGGGCTGGGCTCAGAACGGGCTCTGGTGGGACTGCGAGGAGGAGGCAGCCATCCCAAATTTTGCCACAGCTCTGCTCCCAGTCCCGCACTGCCACCTGGCACAGCCCTGGCTGAATAGCCCGCCTCCACCAAGCACTGGGAAAAGCTGGGGTTGTGCTGGGCAGCAACACAGGGCTGGGAGTGGAGCTGCAGTGAAATCTGGGGTGACTGCAGCCTCCTCCCAGCACTGCCAGAGCCCACTCTGAGCCCAGCCCCTATTGAGAAGAGCCACACACCACCGGCTCCAGCTCCACCCAGTGCTGCACAGATACAGGTGCATGTGCACCCTCCCACCCCTGGGGTGCAAGCAGTGGTGGAAGCTGTCCCCATCCTATGAGCCATGGCTCCGTCTTGCACCTCCTACTCCTCCCTTGCTGCGAGGAGCCTTGATCTGTCCCCCGCCCCGCTTCCCTCCCCTCCCACCACAGCGGACTTACCACCTGATGGCAGCTGTATTAGATATTGGAGCAGTATTGGCCGATATGCCTCTTCATATATCAGCTATTAGTACTGGCCCCCAAATTCTCTATTGGTGCACCCCTACTGGTGGGTAAAACAAAACAAAACTTCCAGTTCATATATAATTAAAGGATATTCTCTAAATTGGTGAATTTGTGCTTTAATGTGGTCTTCACAAATCTGTCTCAATTGTTTGTACAAGTTTGCAGAAATCTTGTAGGAGCAGAGATTTTCAACGGCCTGAAACAAACAAAAATACACTGAGAAAGATGGATTTCTCCTCCTGGTTGCATACCAAATGTCATCTGC
Organism: Caiman crocodilus; assembly: GCA_030014935.1. Lineage (NCBI taxonomy): Eukaryota > Metazoa > Chordata > Crocodylia > Alligatoridae > Caiman > Caiman crocodilus. Next base: position 15,220,341 of record JAGPOW010001327.1, read on the forward strand.
TTGGATTTTTTGCTTTTTAGTTCTTGCACAAGATCTGCCTGCTCCCAATTTTAATACTGCTGCTTACAGAGCACAGAAAGTCTACAATGCACCAGAGGTAGTGAAAGGACATCAAATGAACTCTTCACTGGAGACAATACAAACTCTAAATGCCTTTTCACTTCAATAGTTGTCTTGGTATTTGAGTGAGAACTGCAGGGGATGAAATTGGAACAGTATTTCCACAGCAATTTAACTTGGTTTTAGTATGTGAAAGTGTAGCTATTTGAGGTTTTATTTTATGAATGGCTGCCACAGGAGCTTTGTGAAGCTAAAGAGGAAGTGCTAATATTCTCTTGCCACTTTCTTCTGTATTCGCTCCACTTGCCCTCCCCACCTCAAGATTCCTTTACAGCGCACACTGGTTCAACCTTTAAGTCTCACAGGCATAGCAAATACCCCAGATATTTCATGACAGCACATATGAATATCATACATTTAGACTGACTGCATGTCAGACAGTAAAACAGCTTAAAATTCCCGAAGATCACAGTTAACCATAGTCTGTTTCTCTAAATCACTTGAGTGCCTACATGCGTCAGGGATGCTGGTAAGTGATAAGTGAAAAAGTCTGATGTGGAAGTTAGCAGCGACAGTGTGGGTAGGGTGCTAAGCTTACAGACATTTAACTGGTAATTTTCCCAATTGTCATTGACCATGTTGTATATGGAATACATCTAAGCAACCTTACTCTTAGATTAATTAAGGATTGTATGAGGGAGAACATAAGTAAACTGTGGGTATTCGGGTGGGGGGGGAAAAAGGTAGTAATAGAAGTATTAGCCTTTAGTTCTGTAATTATTGTTTCAGTGCTTTAGAGTGTATTTTGGTTTAGCAGGAAAAGAGATTGACTGCTGATGCTACTAGTCAGCCTGGGATGCAAAAGTTAAGCAAGTTTTTTTTTTTAAGCTTCTGCAGCAGCTAATAATTTTGCAATCAAACAAGGGCGAGTACCACTGTTACCTATAATTATACTGGCTTTACAGGACAGACAAGGAGTAATAAGGGGGGAAACAACCCAAAATCCTTATTGTTAGAAACATTAACAAATGTAGCTCTAAACAGGGGGAGAAAAGCAGCACAAAACCCTGTACAAATCACTGCTCATTTCTGATGGCAAATTGTCAACGAGTTTTCTATCTTATACTTGTGACTGTGGCCTGTACTGACAGCTTCCAAGTGACATATGAACAAAACCTGAAAATCTGTGTCTACAGCTTACGCTACATTTTTCTTTTAATCTGCTTTCTCTAACATGGTCTACAAAAGTGCTCAGGAATTGTAAAAAGTAGTCATGCGCATTTCTTAAATCAAGTCTGTGTTGATTGTGGCCTCTATAGAGGTGCTGTGTTATAGATCCCTAATACACAGCTTTACTGCTACCAAGTTGCTCTCTATTCACTTTTGCTTTCAAAAATGAAACTTTTTTTTAAATACAAGAGAAAGATTTAAAAGTCTGACTTTCAAATACAGGCAGCATATAAATTTCAACTCCTCTTGCACCCAAATAATTTAGGCTGGGGACAGTAGACAACTGACGGCTGAAAAGCTGTAACATTTCACCTTCTAGCCACATAAAGAAGAGATGGCAGGAAGATTGCTTAACTAATGGGCTGCATTAGCTGTGGCTGCCCCACTGTACTGTGAGGGCAATCTAGTCCACCCAGTGTAAGCATACTTGAAGTGGCGCTGAGCTCATCACCTAAAAAAATTCTAATTTATTTATTTTGGGTTTTTGGCTTTTTTCAATAAAGTGGAAGAGTTTTCAGGGTCTCCCAGTAAAAATTATCTCAGCAGAGCACAACTATACAATCCTAGAATACTGGAACTAGATCAATATTTACATGATGCTATACAAGATATCACACTACAGCTAATAGGGTATGGATCTAATGAACAAGCACACAAATAAAATAAATAACTTGCACTATATATTAAGAAGGTCACAGGCATCTTTTGGATGCTTTCCTTGGTGGATTGCTTGGCTGTTCACAGCTATTAGAAAGATGTCCCCTACATAGGCAGCCAAGGCCTTCAGGTGTTTTGGCTGATCTTGGGGCCAGATGGTTAGGCTCCCCGTGCATCCAACTTGTACAAGTTTACTGAGTCACTCATCCGAGTACTGTGAGATTCACATTTGTTATTTGGGGGAAAGGAAGAAAGGAGGGAAAAACTGAGCAAGGCCCAGAGGACACAGCAATGAGTACCTTAGAAAGGGTTTATAAATAAGTGGGTTCAGCTTTTTATAATAATCTGTTTGAACAGAAAATCTGGTACCAAACACCTGGCTTTTTATTTTATAACGGCTGACTGAAGTTTTTACGTCTTCAACATGTTAGCTGTTTAGCTACGTGCACTCTTTTCCAATGGCACCATGAAAAATAAATTAGCAAGCAGAAAACTAGTGATCCAAAAAAAAAAAAAAAAAAAGTCAAAGGCTCAAAATGTTCACATACAGCAATCTCAGTAGAACACAAGTGTCTAACCAAAAATAAGAAAAGGTGACTTGGTTCAAAAACCACAATAGAAATAAATCATCTTCAGGTGTGGGGGAAAGAAACTGCTTTTTTCTTCTTTTTTTAACCATTCCACTCTCTGCTTGGATGGTGTCTGCCAAGGCATATTTGGAACCAGATCAATTTACCCAGCAGCTGTTCAGAAGCAGCATTAGTTTAGTTACCATCTGAAATGCTAGCTATTGCTATTTTTAAATTAAGACATTTATTTTTAGGAGTCAATTTAAACAGAGTGCAGCCAAGTATGAAATGTTAAAAAAAAAATCTATGTTTCTGCAATACCTACCCAGTTCAGATTTTAAATGTATGACTCTGGAGTTGACATGCAATTCCCAAAATAATCATAGCTCTCTCCTTCGATATTAGTAGTACAGTAAAACCAACACTGATATTAACTTCTGAAAAGGTACTTTCAAAAAGAGCACTTTATGCTACTGGCAAGAAACTTTTAGAACAGTGATGGTCTACCTTTACTGAAGTGTTGTTAGTTAAATACCTTCGCTAGGAAATTTTCATTTTTTTTGGTTTGCCTTTTAAAGGCTGGGTTAATCCAGGTCACGTTATTGAAGCATTTACAATTATGTTATTTAGCACCAGCGTCATTTCGGAAGAGTTTAAATAGCTTGAGATCAAACAACTGCACGTCTGTCTTATCTACCACCAGTTCTGGCAGAGGCACTCTTTATTGTGGAACCATAAATGATCCAAACTTCAGAGTTTCCAAACCTATTTGTTCTTGACGTAAGTAAGTTCAAAACAAAAATAGGTTAAACTTTTAAACGTGCATTGGGTGAAAAAAAAAGGGGGGGGGAGGAGGAGATAAAGTTAGACCAGGTTGAAGCAACTCAACCCTCCCCTGCCCCAACAGACCACTGTACATGTTGGAATTGTATCAGCTTTTCATAACAGTCAAAGCCAAATTCTAGCTTTACCTCCTGAAGAATAAAGGGAGGTAAAAAAATAAACAACCAAAAACAGCAACAAGAATCCCCACCCCCCAAGCTTGTTAGTTAGCAAAAATCAGGAAAGCAAAGATTCAGAATTGAAATGCTTCCTTATAGCCAAGCAGAAATGCTTCCTTATAGCCAAGCCGAGCACTGCTCTTGTGGTGCTAAAACAAACTGTGCCAAGTTTAGGAAAATATTTTGACTGAACAAATTCAATTAGCTGTACAGGAAAAAATGCAGCCGTGAAAGTGTAATGATACAAGAGGGAGAGTAAAGATCTTATATAAAAGTCAAAGATACAATCCAGATGTAATCATGTTAAAAAGGTCACGGCAAAGTAAACTGGTAATATATGGGAAAAGAGAACAGTAGGTTAAATCTTAATAGCCAATATGTATATAAATCAAACACTAAGGAATGACAAGCAACAGAACATGCCTTAATAAAGATGATATCCTATTTATTTTAGCTTTAAAGTTAATGCAGGTGTTCGTTAAGAAAATAGTTATTTATGATCCCAAACCAAGAGGTCTGTATTTAGATGTACACAATTGTATTATATTTTCATCCAAATTCTCCTTTTCTTGCATAAACACCAAAGTTTTCAAATTTCACATTTCTCCTTTAGCAGCTACACTACGGGTCCAAAAGTAATAAAAGGGAACACAGCTCCTTATTTCTTATCACACAGTGGATTATGCTCTTGGCAGGTAATAAGGTTCTAGGTTCAACTTCAGCTTTTTCAAGTTTTTTATCCTGCTTTCTTTTTGAGAAACCATTTTACATGAGCTGTTTTACGTGCTAAAATAGCACTTGCAAAAATTTCCTTTTTTTATCATCACAAAAAATAATTTCAAGAAGTGAGAAATGAAACGGAGTACATCTGGATTTTGTTTAGTCTGGTCCATATTTAAAAGCACTTACTTGATACAGCTCTTCCAAATTATACTTAATTGAAGTACTGTTTTGGATTGCTTCTACAGCTTCTTTCAGTTTTTGCCAGGTTTCATCTGTGTAGTTTTCAGGCAATTTAGGTTTATCTAGAACAAAGGGAGAACCTGTTTAACAACAGCCAAAAATTCTAGCTCTTACATAAATGTGAATAAATGACAAGTGTTTGAAAGGGAATTCCATTTAATTTATATATGAAAAAAAATCTTATAGTAGCATCTTAGTTAAAATAAGAAACTAAAACATTTTAAGTTTTTGCCTCAAGACACGCTTCAAATTCCCCAGTTATGCCTATGTCCCACAACAGCTGTAGCACTGACATCATATAGTGATCTACAAATCCAACTGTACTTACAATCTAGCAGTTCAGAAAATAAAATTGTGTTAGTCTGTTCTCATCAGTACTAACTTTTTATTAAGATAGAAGCACCAGCCAACAGAATGGGAAAGAAACACCAAGGACTGGCAAAATTAAGCTAGTTCTTTGACAAGTGTATGACTGATATTCTGAGCTAAAACAACTGCATGTATGTATATAGGCCTTTGTAATGTTTGCTCCTCTATCAACTAAAAAAAAAAATCAAAAAAAAAAATCAAAAAAAAATCAATATGCATGCACACCAATGCCAAGTAGGAATGATGGTGAAGAGACTCACTGCCATAACCCACTTCAGTTATAACATTTTATTTTAAAAAGGAATTATCATAACTCTGGATATTAAGGATTTAACAAATCTTACCACAATCTTGCCTAGAAGAGTTTGAGATCCTTGAACATCCTCATCCTTTTTGATCGATTTTCCTACAAGGGTCTCTGTTAAACGCTACAACAGCAAATTTGTATTATGGACTCTAAGTACTCTCTCTGCTGCATATCTAGTCCCTGACAGTCTAAGTTGCTGGTATTAGTGGTAAAGTCCTTGAACTGAGCTGATTAATAGTAAATGACTGGATGTTAAAAAAAAATTCGAAACTGAACTTTTGTGGTACCGTATCCCTAGGTTTGCAAGATTTGGTAAGTTTCGACCACTAGGAGCTGAAAAGTTTTTTCAAGTCATTCTTGCTGAAATAATCAAGCTTGAAAAGATTTTAATCCACTAGTATTTTGTACATGCTCCTTCCCATGGATGCTCCTGGCTATGTCTTATTGTGAAAAAATAAAAGTGATTTAAAAGAATATGCTCAGAAATCTTTTTTTTCCCCTTTAAAATGTTCCATCCTCAATGTTGCAGCAAGCTTATTTTTTGAGTCATAAAACCATATAATAACTGCCTTAAAAAAATTATGGGCATGTTAAGGATTTTTTTTTTTTAAACATCCAGTCATTTGCTATTAATCAGCTCAGTTCAAGGACTCTACCACGAATACCAGCAACTTAGACTGGCAGGGACTAGATATGCAGCAGAGAGAGAGAGAAAACTTACAATCCACGATATAAATTTGTTTTTGTAGCGTTTAAGAAAGATCCTTAGGGAAAATATCGAGCAAGATGGATGAGGATGCTCAAAGATCTCAACCTCTTTTAGGCAGGATTGTGGTGATAACTTAAGGTCTCAAAATTATCAGGAACTATAGGATTAACGGAACTAGGTGATAATCACTTGAATTAGAATTTTGAAAATGTAAGTATTTATCTTTGTTCCAGTGAAAACACCGCAGGGTGGTGAAGAAAGGAAAGAAGGCTGGGGAAGAAGTTCTCTCTGCCATTTCTAGAGCTTCATTAGGCCAAGTGTGAACAAGCTTCTAAAGACAAATCTTTTCTGCATTTTCCCCCTTGGATAAAATCAAAATGTAAAACTCATATTTGCTTTTAATTAATATTTTGCTCCAGTGTTGGAGATATTCCATCATTATGCAAGAACTTGAACTCAAAAGCAAATCTAACCAGAAATGAGACCAACTAACTTTTTACTGTTTGAGTGAAGTGAAAGGGATGCTTGTATCTGAAAACTGGCAAAAAGCAATTTTTCCAGTTATTCAGATGGTCTAATAAAAGATATCACATTTACCTGAATAATCCTGTCTGCCTAAGACTTAACAGTCAATTGGAAACAGATATTGTTTTAAAAAAAGAAATCAAACATTACCAGCATCTCAGATAAGGTCAAACTTACTTCTTCAACATGAAAGGTTGCAGAACTGTGGTCACAAAACTGATACATTTTATATATACTAGTTTGCCAGGTGGGAGCCAACATGGCAGTTCATAATAGGCAACTAAAATCCACAACAATTAAAAAAGTTGTAAAAAACCACTGATTAAATTTCACTACTCCTGATAAGAAATCCATGGTTGGACGTCAGTTTCTCAGGATCATGCCTTAATCTAATATTCTGAGTCTGCAAGTGAACAAGGAATGCATGTGGCAGTAGGGTGGAAGAACACTTCCTAAGGTCACTGGGAAAAGCAGCGTTACAATCTAATCCATGTATGTTGTAGGGTATCTGTAACGAGCCCCATATAAATTGGGGCTCATTATAGATACCTTACAACATACTGGAACAGTGGACTTACCAGACTCCCCCACTTCCTGCCTCAAATACCAATAAAATACTAGCATTACTTAGGGTTAAAAAAGAAAAAAAAAAGTTATGTAAATCAGTATTTTTCAACATGAATAAAGGAAATGGAATAGGGAAGGAAGCTTCTGAATTAGTGCACAGTGTCAGAGAGAAGCAGCGAAGAGAGCTCCATGAACCCTGGATTTGCTCAAGTTTTGACATAAGTAACAGACAGCAGCTCAAAAGTGGTGCATGTTCCCTGCCTACTCCAGGAAGTAAACCACAAAGTAGCTATTAAATGGTTCAAGCAACATGGTATCCAAAGCTTTGGTAACTGCTCAGTCACAACACTTCCTGGCCCCATTCAACAACCCAAACTCATGCAGAAAGATCAGCAGGCACCCCTTTTTTTTTGGGGGGGGGGGGTTGGGGGCAGAATAAAGGGGGAAAAATGGAAAAGGAAAGAAAAGAAAAAAATAAGTCAAGATAGGTGAAGAAGAGAAGACATAAAAGTAATGGGTCACAGATAAAGCCAGGAAAATGTGTAGCAGGATGCTCGGCTGTCAATCCACAAAGTGCCCAATCATTAAATCTCAATAATCATTTTAAAATCTAAATTAATTTCAAATTTAACAAATGGAAAGACACCAGGCAGAAGAGGCTATTTTCAAGTGGCTACCCTGTGCTATGAGCTATTAGATGACCTGGACTTACTGTTGCGATTTGAGTCAGGATTACTTCAAAGGCAATATCAAATACGGCCATACTGAATAAAGGCAATTAAAAAACAACCTCACACCAGTAGACGTTTCTTAAATGCCCACAACAAAGTCTCTCCGTCACAGGTACACTGAGAGTGTCCAGAAAGCAATCCTAAGTGACATTAAATCTCCAAGTGCATATGCAGTGTTATAACTCCCATATTATAAAAAAAGAGGACTTTCCCCTTTTTCTACACACGCTTCAGGGTTCACCACCAAAGAATATTTCCGGTAGAACTTATACCTATTTACAAGCCCAGTAGATCGTTGTCATGTAGACATAAAATACAAGCAGTGTGTCAACTCTTCACATTACGGCCTGTTACCTTTAAAGTTCTTGATCACTAACTTCTTGGCAGAGCCAGGTTTACTATTGGCGAAACTGGAAACAGTAGAGGAGGCAGCTTTGGTCAGACCATTTGCATGGTGCCCAACAGCCACTGAGGAAATTAAAAGGCTTTTATTTTTGAGCTGCTGCTGGTGCTGCTGCTGAGAAGAGGCGGCGGGAGAAGAGGAAGAGGAAGACTCTTCAGCCATCTTCACATCGAGTCCAATAAAATCCAAGGAGTCCTCAAAGCGCAGCTTCTTCTGTAGGTGATGGTTGGTGGAGGCGCCCCCTGAGGAGGAGCAGGAAGAGGTGGTGATGATGGAGGAAGATGAGGATGAGGAGCTGTTTTTGGAAGGAGAGGAGGAGCAGGAGGAAAGGGAATCAAACTCTTCTCTCTCCGAGTTGTTGCTGTTGCTGCTGTTTAACTTTCTCTTCTTGCAGGAGGAGGAGGAGGAGGAGCTGCTGCTGCTACTACCATCAGTGGCAGGTCTGACCTCCTGAGCTGCTGCTGGGGGGTTGGGGGAAGAGAAACCTGTGGGAAACATGAACACACAGAGGTGAGCAGGCTGAGGGGCATCAAATCCTGGTGGTAGGACAGACCAAGAGAGAGAGTCCGAGTCCGTCTCGGGGCTGCCGGTTCAAGAGTCTCTCAGCTCCTCTCTCTCTCCCCCGAGACGTCGGGTCGTCCGGTCTCCCGTCTCGTCGGCTTCCTTCCTTCTCAGGGGAGCCCCTGACGGCCTCTCGCCCCCTTCCCCCTGCTCCTTTGTCTCCGCTCAGTAGACGCTGGCAGCCTCCTGCCCCCACTCCTCTCGCAGGGCCTCGCTCTCCCCCTCGCTCTCCGCCCGCTAGCGCCTCCCAACCCTCCTGTCCAGGCCCAGCCTCAGCCGTCGCGGGGGGCTCCTAACTGCTGCCCTCTGCCTCCGTCTCCTGCCCCTTTCTCCGCAGGGAAGGCGCCCGTGCACGCTGCCGGCTGCCCCCCGCCCCAGCCGGCGCTCTCCAGCCTGCTCTCGCCTCTCTCCCTCCTCCCCCCTCTCTGCCTCCTGCTCTGTCCCGGAGGGGGACCGGATCGGGGCTTGTTATTGTCAATACAAGGCAGAGAGGGGCCCTAAAGATGGCGGCACATCCGGCCGCGGGGCATGCCGGGACACCGCGGCCCGGAAGCGCTCCCCCACCCGGAGCGGCGGCGGCGGCGACTGGCTCGCCCGCCCCAGCTCGGGCCAGGAGGAATGCGGCAGCCGCCTGCCCGCCCGCTCCCCACCCCCCCGCGGGGCCCCGCGCCGCCCGGCCCCGCCCGCCGCCTCCTGCAGCCCCCCCTTCCGCTCCCCTCTGACCCACCGGAAGTGATCATGGTGCCGGCGGCTCGCGCCGGGCGCCGGGACGGCTCGCTGTGCCCCGCGCTGCGGCGTGCGCACGTCGGGCGATGGGGGGCGTGGCCACGGCCCCTCCGCGTGTGGGGGCGGGGCTTGGGGCGGCTCCGGGTTGAGCCCCGCGGGTTTCCGTAGCCAGGGACGGGGTGGGTCTCCCTGGAGGGGGCGGGGCGGCCGGTGTTGCCAGTGTTTGCAGCCCTGGCACGAGCAGAGCAGCGCGGTGGAGGCAGCTGGTTGGTGCAGGGCCGCAGCCACCCTGGGGTTTTTTTAATTTATCGTTTTAAATTTAATTTGTATCCGAGGCCAAATTAGCCAAAACTAATTCCAAATCCATGAGTCCAGACTCATAAGTGGCCCTGCGCCTGGCAAGCGTTCTCCCCCCGCACCTGGGGCTTCGGACGTTTCCAAAAGCTTTGGCGGGCGACCCACGTGCGGGCCCGTAGGGGTCCGGATGCCCCCGAGCTTTGCTTGCCCTCAGCCGTAGGGCCCTGGGAGCAAGCAAGAGAGGAGCTGGAGCCTGAGCCTGCCCCCGGGTTTGCTGCCAGCCGCTTTCTTATGAAAGAAAGAAGCACTTCGGTCTGGGTGACCCTGGTCTCGCTCGCTCGCTCGCTGGAGTCACGGCTGAGCAACGTCAAGTAAAACTTGCGTGCGTGCCGACTGGCCTCTTTTTTAGCATGTGATTGTTTTTCAGCAAATACAGTCATTTGGCACTTCCAATATGACCATTTCCTATTTAAGCCCGGGCAGCGCTGTTGCAGCCGTTCCACGCGCCGCCTCGGTTATGGTGGTGGTTTAACGCGGTGCGTCGCAGAGGCGGAAGGTGGGGGGCTGCCCTTGTGTAGGTGAGCTCAGCACCCCGGGTGTCTAGAGCAGTGTTTCCCAACCTTTTCCAGCTCAAGGCACGCTTATATTAATAAAATTTTCCTGTGGCACACCTGTTAAGGCATGCCCTATCCTTACATCTATTGTAGCTTGTTGCTGTGGCAACAGTCGGTGGCACGTCTCTTCATTTCTGACGGCATGCTTTTGTGCCGTGGCCCGCTGGTTGGGAAACACTGGTTTAGAGAGATGGAGAGCATAAGCTGCCTGAGCCCAAGTTCATGGGCATCTGCTGACCTTGAGGTCAGGACAGCAGGTGCGCTCCTGTCTACAGACGTCTCAGAGGGGCAGGTCTGCCTGCCTGATGCCAGGCTAACACAGCGACCCGCTCTCTCTGCCACTGACTGTCTTCCAGCAGTGGTGCCCAGCCTTCCCCCCTGACCTTGGGCTGGATGGCTGGGGCTCAGGCCATGGGCTGGATCCAGCCTGTGAGTCTGATACAGCATGTGAAGCAATGAGGCAGAGCCCGCTCTTGGCCTGGCTCCCAATCCAGCCACAGGGAGGGAGTGTGGGGGGCCCCACAGGCCGGATGCCCCAGCTCCATGGGCTGTGTTTGGCCCATAGGGTGGAGGTTGAGCACCCTGTTTTACTTGCTTTAAGACTGATATAACTCTTACACCTGTTGTCCCTCAGAGACTAGATTTCTGGGGTCCTCGGTTTGTTCTTTCATCATTAGGCTGCTCGCTCCTTCAAAAATAAACTAATGCACAGAAACTAGTGAGTTGTTTAAACGGGGATGTTAAACCTGCTCTGAAGCCCCGACTGAAGTCTGGAACGTGCTTCCTACTTGGAAGGGAAGAGTTTTTTTTTTCCTCTAGCAAATATCAGCTAGGTTATTTCTGAGAGGTTTGCGATGTTTGCATTAGGCTGAAACTGAGCAGACAACAGTCAGAATAAGACTGGCTTTTTTGGAGTTCTGAATCAGAATGGTTTGTGTCGGGAGGAGGGGAATTATAGATCCCTTTTAAACACTTTTTGTGATGCTTGTGCATTTTTATCATCGCAAAAAGAATCGCGCAAGTACGCTGTTCCGCTTCAGTAAGGGCTCACAGTTATCTATAGGCAAAGGAACAAAACAAGCTGCTGGTGTTATGAAAGTCGGCTGGTGCAGGAATTCTCAAAGGACTGCTGATGGGAGCTTCCACCTGCCTTTTTGACAGCAGAGCTCTTTCAGGGGAGATTGCTGGCAGATGTATCTTGATAGAAAACCCTGTGTTAACTTGTCTTGACAGAAATTGTGGCTCAAAGAGACAAAATCATTTTACTGAAGCTTTTTTTGGAACATGTTTTCTGTCTGAGCAATAGCGAGGGCTCTTGAGACGTGACACTGAACTGCGGTGATGTGCAGAAAAATAACTTATGAATGCTTTCTCCAGGTGCAGTGTATTTTCAATTTGTTCTCTGCTGAATTTAGAACAGGATGGGTGGATGGATGCAAAATTACAAGTAATGTAATAAGAAGAGTAAAGTGTATTTGCTTGTATTATCCTTAATCTTTTTTAGTTTAATAGCTCAGCCTTCATCAGTTTGCATTTCAGTGTTTTGCTTCTCTTCGAGTTCTCTAAAGGTTTTAAATCATTTCTAATTTAGAATCTGATCCTGGGAGTTACGAGTGCAAAAGTTGTTTGGTAGAGGGCCTCTACTTCTTATATTAATCACTATTCCTATCCGTACATTTTTTTAGTATTTGAATAAATGATGATATTTATAAAACTTTCATTATGTTAAGTATTAGTTTCTAGTTATTTTTACAGTGTTACAATTATCTAAGTCATTGTGCTTGGAAAAACGGCATGAATGATGGTTCAATCCTGTATTTTTCACTGAAATCAGTTTAAAACTCCCACTGGCTGTAGTAGAAAAGAGATTTCTACACACATATTTTCTTTCTCTAGCAATTAGCTCTATGAAGATAAAACTTATGCATGTCTTTTCTATTCAAACCAGATAAAATAATATAACTATTAGATTCATCTTTATCCAGTCTATGGCTTGATACTGCATTAACCATTAATAAATACTATAAAACATAATTATCTTCACCAGAACCCATTCCCCCTTCTGGCAGCTGGATCTTCCTGGGAGGTCATAGATGATCCGCTCCTCCTCCACCTGACAGGATCCTGCAGGGAAGTCAGGGATACCCTTCTCTCACCTGTGGCACCAAGATCTCGTCCTCTGACCGGCTCCCTATCTGGGTCAGCACCCGTTTTCCGACAAACGGATCTTTTTTCGCTAGGTAGCAGACAGGGCATTGGTTTGGGGTTAGAAATTTGAGAAAAGAGAGCTTGTGTGTTGACTATGTTTGAGGACAGTTGTGTCTTTTCTCCCTGCTTCAGTATTTATTGTTCAACACAGATTAGTAATTATTACCCCTTTTATTTCTTTTTGAAGGACTATTTTTTTGAAAGTGGAGTAACACGCAAGAAAGCAGTGCTGTGTCTGTAACTAACAAACGAGCAATGTTTCTGAGAACATAATAAAGGTATTGTTGTACCATAGCCGTAACATTTCATCCGAGGTAATTGCTAAATACAGTAACGCTGGGTCACTTTCCAGTCCAGTCCTCATCTGTTTTCAGATGTTAGCAAAGAGTAAGTAGAAAAAACCACCAAGAGAACTCTGTATATACCTTATTTGATACATGATTACAAACAATAAAATAGGATTCATTTAATGTTTGAATGATAAGCAAATTTGAAAAATGACTTAAAATTTAAACTAAAGATGGTTCTTGACAGACTCAGATATATTATACTAGGACAAAATCTGGTCCCTGCCGGAACATGACTTGCCGTATTAGATCAGACCAGAGGTTCATTTAGTGACATTAAGTTGCTTTAGAGAAAATGATGTGATTTAGTACAGTTATGGATTTAACCTGCTTACAGGGACTCTTTCATCCTAACTCCTCTCCTTTAGAAGCTATTTAGTCCTTGTAGAATTTAAAAATTTGTTTTTGCTATTGTAACCGTGTCTTGATCTATATAAATGTCAAGGTCATTTGAAGCTCTTGGCTTCTATGATACCTCATGGTAATGCGTTCCATGGACAAATAGTATATTGTATAAAAAAGATTTTTATCCATTTTAAGTCTTCTCACTTCAGAGTCCAGGGGATGACTTCTTCTTGTCTTTGTGTTATGAGAGAAAATGAATGAATGGTTTGATTTAGTGCTCTCATATTAATAATTACTTAGTATCACTGTTTCTTATTGTTGTCCTCAAAGTAAACAGACTCCATCTTATCTAGTGGTATATTTTTAACATATGTTGGGGCAGCATGCAGAGCCTCAGTTAAAAAATAATCATGCAGCATTAATTTAGGGCAGAGTTTCCTTTTGAAAAAAGGACCATCTAAGAATAATACCTTACTTAATAGAGCTATTCCCTGTGTGTATTCAGGTTGTACCTTGCTGGCTTTGACTACTGTTAGAGAACCAGAGCAGCTCAGAGGGAATAAGCAGAATTCTGTTAATTCTGGAACATCATCAGTAGAATTAGTGACTGAATTCCAATCAGTTACAGCTGTGCAGACATATTGAGGCAAAGTACAAACTATTTAGGGGAAAAATGACTACAAGAAGCAATAAAAATGACTAGATGGACTGACTTATGAGAGAGCAAAGAGCCTCACCTCACAGGAAAAGGCCTTAATGGAGCAAAATACATGTTGTGAAAGTATATGGTGACTGAGGGACATGAGAGAACCACTTTCTACAAATATGTTAATAATATAAAGGGGAGAAAATAGTTATTAAGGTGATATACAATTGCATTTTGTTACCTAAGACTTTTGAGATGGAATTTAGAAAGGGGAGATTACTAAGTCCATAAGATGCATTAGCCTATAGAATAATTGATTTTTAATGGTGCTAATTGAAATTCTGTCTCCCAATTTGTTCAGAATGAAAAAAGTCCTACTAGAAATGCACTCCGGGGAGACTGGCTATAGGTCTTTCACATTCAAGCTATTATGCAGTTATTTTAATGAGAAAAATTAATTCTTTAACCAGTTCATTTACTGACCTCTGGAAACTATGATTAAACTTTTGCTTTAGACTTCTTCAGACTTTAGGGAGCTTTGTCATGTGAATAAAATCCATGTTGATGGCTTTTCCGATAAGGAGAATGCGACTGATAAATACAGGAAGGTTGCATGAGAAGACTCTCTGGCTACTAGTATTTCTGATTGACTCCAGTCTCTTCTGTTACCTATGTCTCTTATGAACTTGAATCTGGTCTCCTGAAATCTTACATTGCATTTTATTATTGTGGAAGAAGGGAAAAATGGAGTTAAATCTCCATTATATGTAAGAATAAATAAAAAACCCTTATACCCAGCTTGGCTATGAGGAAGTCAAAAGGGCATGACCCAAAACCACCAGACTAACACAAGACTGGGACCATCCTGCCCTGGTCTAGTAAAAAACAAAAGCTGAGCACAGAAGTAACCACAAACCAGCCTGTTGAGTCAGCCAAAAATGGGACTTGAACCCAAATTACAGTTAGCAAAAAATTTACTATCTCTTGTCTAACATAATCATAAAATAAGACATGCGCTTTACTAACAAAGTCATGACAAATGCTGATTGGTATATTTCGTTGCTATGCTTATGATATGTCATATTTTCTATATGAGGTCAGACCTCTTCACAATTCTCCAGTTGTGTATGAGTCTGTCCAGAATGCATTCTCTAATAAACCAAGCTTCTGCTGACCTGACCTAAAGTTTGCTGAGTGTGTTTACCATGACATTGTGATACACAATATAAAGGAGGAGTGGGTGTTGGGTAAAAACTTAGCCCAGTCTAGAATATTGGGAACTTCGCTGACACTTACTTTAGCCTCCTATGTAACAGCACTTGTTGTTAAAGAACTTGTTGATGAGGTTTTCGCGGAAGAAAAATGTTGCTTGCTGTTAGTCCAGATCCTTATTATATCACTCCTTGGCAACAGCAGACTCAGAGTACCAATCGCCAGTTAGACCATAGCTCATACTGTAATCCAAGTGCACTTCCAATTTCTTAAATTCTGGGGTCTCTTTTTTTCACACACAGACTTATAGATCAGATCAAAGCCCTACAAGTGCCGTTCTAGTACTCTACAAAGATGTAAACTTATAGATTCTCTTTTAATATTCTGCAATTTCCTTCACTGGAAAGTGTGAAGAAATGGCTGATTAGATAGATAGCTGCCTGGGTGGTTTAAGAACAAGAAGTCTGTCTGTCTGTCTGTGCATTTAGACTAAATCAGTGGTCCTTGAGTTTTTTCAGCATGCGGGGTGGATGGATTCCAGGTCCATCTGTGGGATGGATCCAGTCTGAGGGCCCAGCGCAGTGTTTAGTGTTGCCCCAGCCAAGATTGGATGCAGCTGCCTTGGGTTCTGGTCCAGCTGTTCCTGCACACCTGCACTGGGCCCTGGCCAGGCCATGTCCATGCAGCTGGATTGGGTCACAGCTCAATCTAATTGAGCAGGAATGGGCCTAATCCCTCCATGCAGGGCTAGTGGGCTAATCCAGTTGCATGTGGCTTAATTTGAGGGCAGCTGGCTGCAGCGGTGTTAATCACCATTGCTCCCCCCCACCACCAAATTTCCTGACTGGTGGGGAAAATCTTGGGCCAGATAATCCCCAGCTCATGGGCCAGGTCTGGCCTGTAGATCCGCATAAAGTACCGTGGGTCTAAATGACCCTGGAAGTCCTGTTCAATGTAGTGGAGAGAGGAGGTCCCAGGAGCTGCCTTATTAAGGGGCAGGCAGCCCAACTTCCTGATCCATAGGTGTCCTGGGCTGTAGCAGGAAAGCTTGTGAGTGTCTGGAAACGCAGAGAGGGCCTAGCGGTAAGGCCTAGCGCAGCGGGTCTCAACCTTTTTTTTTTAAACACTCAGAAAGTGCCAGCTCTAAGTTATCGCTTGCTTTTTCGAGGCTGGAAAAGTCCTGGATCTGTCTTCCTGCAGTCAAGGGCTTAGAGAGACAACGGGTCGGATTCCCGTTTGAAATCCTTGGGTTTTGATCCTGCGACTCGTACGTTTGTGCACCTGACAGAGCCGGGAGCACCCTTGAGCAGCTCTCGAGGCACCCCAGGGTGCCACCGCACGGCTCCCTGCCTGGGTATCGCTGCCACACACGCGGTGTTTGGGCTCAGGGTGGCTTCACACCCTACGTTGTAAGGGGAAAAGCCGTGCCCCAGGACTCAGCGGCATGCCCGGCTCCCTATCCCTGCCCCTAGAGCTGGGGACTGGACCCAGGAGCGCGCACTGCGCCTGCGCGCGGGGCCTGCCGGGAGCGGTAGTTCCTCCCGCCTTCCGTGTTCTGTTCTCCTGGCGCGTCGCGACGTGCCGTAAAGCGCGGCCGGCTTCCGGCAGGGGCCGACGGGAGGGTGCGGAGCCTCGTGCGAGGGAGCGGGGAGCCGTGGATGCCCGTGCCGCGCCCCGCGGACCCGCCGCCCCGTCCGGCCGGCACCTAGCGCCCGCAGGATGTTCAAGAAGTGAGTGCAGCCGCGCGGGGTGGGGGAGACGGCCTAGCAGGCGGCGGGAGTAGCAGGCGTAGGCCCGGGCCTGGGGAGAAGGCCGTGCACGCGGGTCCCGGAGCGGTGACAGCCTTCCCTGGCCCCGAGAGGGTCACGCACTTCTCCGGAGATGATTTTTTTTCTCCTCCCGAGGGCACCGCAGCTTCGGGTGGGCAGGCGGCGCAGGATCCGTCCCACCGCCCCGGCGCCTCAGCTCCCTGAGCTCGGCGGGTCTCAACACTTTTTGGCACCGGGACCCATTTGTCAACATGGACAGGCAGTCCCGACTCCGTGCCCCTCACTCCTGGCCTGCTGCCCTCCAGTGTGTGGGGCGGGGGGCTCAAGCGGTCCCTTGTAGGCTGAGGGTCTGTGAGCCTGCAAGGCAAAGGACACAGTTTCCCACAATCTTTTGAAGGAGAATCTGTTTTTAAATCTTGTTCTGGCCCATTGTATATTCTTGTGACCCACTTTTGGGTCATGAGCCACAGGTTGAGGAACACCACGACGACTGATGCTGGCGTGCTCTGGACCGGAGCCTGGAGCTAACTGGGCTGCCTCAATCCTTTGAAGGGTCCTGCAGGAGGTGCAAGGAGATAAGCAGATGAGGGCAGGCTGGGCTCTCCCCGGACCCAGCTGCCCAGCCTCTTTGCAAAGAGATCAGAGATCGGCAGTCTCATAAATAGATTCATTTTGAAATGGGGTGCAGCTGAATTCACAGAGCTTGTGAAGGAGTGCACCGAGTCTAACCAAGTGTGCAGTCAGTCTGAAAAGGTTGAGAACCGCTCCTGTAGATTGTAGGGTGGCTATAGTATAAATGCAGCATTCAGTCCATGTAACGCTCTTCATGTAACGGCATAACCCGGTACTGGAAGACGGCTGTGTACTTACTGGAAGTATGGGCTTTAATGAACTCTGTCAACATACTCATTGGCTATTAGAGTAGCCTGTGCCAAATTTTTTGCAGCTCATTAAGACTGCTTACCTTGTTTTGCAGGGTGCTTTAGGCCTCAATATCTGTTCTGAGACTGGAAGGCCTTTGTTTAGAGCTGCTTTGGGAAGCCTGGAGGTCTAGTCAGCTTCTCATGATATAGCTAATTGTACAATGATGTTACAGAATAGATGGCAGGACTGATTGATGCACTAGCAGCTATATGGAGAATGGGTATTTATCATAATTTTAACAAGTTGGGACTGGTATTATGTTAAGCGGTTAAATAAATCACCGATAGAGATTTTGGGGGCCTATACTGAGCCCGTTTTTAAGGAGGTATATCGGCCAATACTGATCCGATACAGCTGAGTCCAGCAGGTAAGTCTGTTATGGTGGATAGGGGGCGGGGGCAGATCAGTGCCCCCATGGCGAGTGGGGTAGGGGACGATGCTGCCCAGCTGTGTGGGACGGAGCTGTGCTGGGGGCGGAAGCGGTTCCTGCCACTGCATGCACTCTGGGAAGGCACAGGGAGGGGGGGTGACATGCCCCTGGATGTGTGCAGGATGGGGTGGGTGGGCTAAAGCCAAGGCTGTGCCAGGCTCTTGGTGAGGACTGGGTTTTGGGTGGGTGGTGCTGGGAAGAGGGGGAGTTGCATCCACCCCAAATTTTGCCATAGCTCCCCTTGCTCCCAGCAGCACCGCCCGCCTGGTACAGCCCTGACTTTAGCCAGTGCATGGGTGGAGGCAGGGTTTGAGCTGGGGCTGCGCCAGGCAGGCAACAGCAGTGCTGGGAGGAGGGGGGGGGGGTTACGGTGAAATTTGGGGTGGCTGCAGCACCTAGCCCCCCCACCCAGTGCTGCTGCTGCCTGCCCTGAGCCCAGACCCTTCTGAGAGGAGCCCTGCGCAGCCCAGGCTCCAGCCTGCAGCTGCAGCCCCCCTGTCCTGCCTCGCGCAGACTCAGGGGGCACATACCCCCTTCCCCATGCCTCCCTGAATGTGCCACGGTTCTGTCCTATGTCTCATCCCTCCCTGGTTGGGCAGCACCTGCCGCAGCCCCTGTCCCAGTCTCTCCCTCTCTGTGGGAGACATTGATCTGCAGGCCCCCTCCACACCCCTTCCCTCCTCCCCTCCCCTTCTACCACAACAGACTGACCAGCTGCTCAAGTAGCTCTCCAGGTTATCGGCCTGTGCGCCTCGCTGCCTGTGGCTGCATGCACCCACGGGTATTTATCAGGCCGATTTCCAATACAGCCAATTTCCTTCATATTGGTGCAGATCTGATATTGGACCAATGTATCAGTGCACCTCTGCAAATTAGGTACTTATCTGATATGTCTGTAAATGGAGTACACAATACAAATAAAAGCATACTAGGCACTGAATTATAACAGTTTGTTGAAATGGGGTAACTACAGTGCTGCTAAAGGTTTTGAGAGAGATTTTGCATGTGCTTTTTAAACTTAAAATAGTGACCAGGTATGGTATATCGCACACTCAAAAGTCTGTTTTCTGAAATTCTATTGTTAACTTGGCAGATTTGATGAAAAGGAGAATGTGTCCAACTGCATCCAATTGAAAACATCAGTCATTAAAGGCATTAAGAGCCAACTGATAGATCAGTTTCCTGTTATTGAACCATGGCTAAACCAAATTATGCCAAAGAAAGACCCTGTCAAAATAGTAAGATGGTAAGTTTCTCTTATAATCTAAGCTTCCAAACTGCCTTAATATTTATTTCCTTTGTGTTTCAGTGAAGTGTAGTAAAAAACAATCTGTTTTGAGAAGCACTTTTCTCTTCTTTAATTTAACATATGATATCTTTTGGATACTGGGCATCACAACAGTTTGGGAAGGTTAATTTATCAAGTGATTTGTAGAACCAAAATACCTTTTGGTGGGAGATTTGCTCTTAAGGAATACCGGATATGATTATTCTAGAGACTTTCTTAGCCATGTACAAAAAAATATCTACACATCTTATTTGCTCTTGTCTAGATAACTAGATATGGGAAGAGTGCATTGGGGGAAGTGGAAAGCTGGAGAATCTCCAGGACCAGCATTTTGCTTAAACAGTACCCCCACACATGAATTGTTTTAATTTGTAGATGTAGAAGGTTTAATATTTAGATAGAGGTTTCAGGAGCACTTGTTCCCCCTCCCCATTTTTGGACTCTGTGTATGATTCAGTTGATTTTTTTAATACAATGTCTAGTATATTTGTGCTTGCTTTTCACTATAAAATGTGAAATTTTTATAAACAGAGAAACTGAACTTAGTGACTGAAGGGATGTAGGGGATGTATATCATTGCTGAGGAGAAGGGCACGTTGAAGGGCACACTATACAAAGTTAACAAAATTTGTGACTTGCTGTGCATCAGCAAGATGCAGGAAGGATTGATTTCTATGAAATATTCTGTCAATAAACATTACCCAAAAGGATTAATCGACTATTAGAATAACTCTTTTATCTTGCAGCCATGAACATATAGAAATCCTCACAGTAAATGGAGAATTGCTGTTCTTCAGGCAAAGAGAAGGGACTTTTTACCCGACGCTAAGGTTACTTCACAAATGTAAGTCTACTGGGCATTGTCAGAGGGAACATAGTGTCTGTGAGGTACTTGGGTAGCTGCTGTAATGACCATAGGTCACAAAACTTTCAGTTACATCTTGTACTTAAAACAATAAAAAAAAATACTGAAGTGAGCCATTCCTGTAACAAAGGTGAAAGAAGACCCACCACATCACTTAGGTCTTTTTGTGTCAATGCAGGCTTGTCCCCTTTAGAATTTTTGTACAGTTTTGGCCAGTTAAGTTCTTAAATATCCAAGTTTCCAAAATTTTGTTGGATTGAAAATAGTGTTATTTAAGAACTATATTGGGCAGAGCATTACAGAAATTCTGGAGAGATTTTTTTTCCTGCAATTTGGTCTAAACTTCCTATAATTTCATCTCCTCCTTCTTGGATGTGTCCTCTTTTATTCTGCCTAGTGTTTTGTTAGAACCTTTTTTGTTTCTTTTAAATACTTGTAAGTGCCTACCACAAAACATGCCCATAAGTGCATTTTCCATGTAGAAGGGATAATCAAGTTATTTCTCTCCTTGTCCCTTGTTCTGAAACATCTGAATCCATGCCTTGGATACTTTGGCTGCTCTTCTCTATATTTCTTGTTTATATTATCCTGGTAGCAAAGGATAACCTTGCCAAGAGCACCTAAATTCAATGGGATTTCAGCTTGTAAATTAGGCTCTTCTGGACGTAAAGTTTTCATAACTTCACAATATTCTAAGCATGGCTTGGCAAGAGTTAGCTACTTCCATGGCACTTGTCTTTCCTTTCCACTTCTCTCTCCTTCTGAATCTTTGCAAGCTTCACAGTTTGGATTCTGACAAATTTAGGCTTTAGCTTTTGTTCAGAAGAGGACTTGTTTTTGTGAGGTGACTGCAGCAGTGTTAAGAACTTACATAGCAGTGCTGTCAGGAAACCTCACCAAAATTGTTGCCTTTTGTGTTGATCTGTGTGGGAGACTTGTGTTTGGCTGCTTTCCTGGTCTCCTCCAACAATGTGGAGTGATAAATCTCAAATTTCTGCTGCTCTCATACCTTTGATTGCATGTAGACTGTGGAGGTGTTTTGCACACCCATTCAGCAGTGTGAATAATTGATGTTGTGGTGATATATTATACTTGATTTCCTTCCTCCCTTATCCTTTCTAGATCCTTTTATTTTACCACATCAACAAGTAGATAAAGGAGCCATTAAATTTGTACTCAGTGGAGCTAATATAATGTGTCCTGGCTTAACGTCTCCTGGAGCAAAACTTTACCCTGCTGCTGCTGATACGGTTGTTGTATCCTTTTTTGGTCAGGTATACTTTGCCATGATACGAGAGAATTTTCTACTTGTGTATTCAATATTTTAATGTGAATTGCAATTACTTTTTTTTTTTGCTAACTTAAGAGTGTCTAGTAATTTGTTCATGGGTAGAGGCATTGGACCATTGTTGCTGCGGAGTGAATGAGTTGTTTGGGTTTGGGGACACAGGAAAAACTGTAATAATGAGGTAACTTTTATCTAAATGCTCACAAACAGCCAGGGTTCTGGTTCACTAATCTAAAACAAATATCTTGACAGACAAATTAGCCCCAACATTAAATCAGTCAAAGCAGCATAAAGAGAAGCAAGAAAGGAGAGATTGGATTTACTGTGTAAAAGCTAGTGAGCTGGTCATAAGCCTTGCTCAGCCATATAATGAAGAAATCCTGATGCCACTGAAGTTGACCTTGCTTGTAATTAATGTCGCTGGCGCTGGGAATTTGCTCCATGCTGCCTGCTGGACTCCAGCATATATGAAGGGGAAAGGTGATGGCTAGCCTTGACAATCTCAAATGCCTCTAATGTTCTGTAGCTTTTAGTAAGTCTTTTTTTAAAGCAGGGTTAGTTAGCATATCTCACAGTGTTGGCCCTGATGAAAATGAAGATTTATCTGACTTATTTATGGGTAATGTTTCATTTCTGTTCTCCTGACAAGGAAATCTAAAATGATGTCCCAGGTATAGGTACATTATTTTTCTAGGAGGGGAAAGGAACATTGTTTTTTTTTCTGCTGGGCAGAGGAAGCAAGGATGACTGTGCTGTTATGTTTTATATAATTCTTTGATTTTAATTGTCATTTGAAGATAACAGCTGCAGGTATCTTGTGCATGATGATTCGGCAGTCTAATATACTTTAACATAAAATATTTGATAATATGAATGCTTAAGGGGCAAGAGTTCAATTGCACTCCTCGGCAAGGTATTTCTTCTTTTGTTGCTTTTACTTTGCAGCAAGATGCTGTTCTTTAAAATCTGTTTTCCTTAGCTATAGCATGTAGGCAATAATGGCAGAAGGAAAACAACATGCACTGTGTGTTGGAGTCATGAAGATGTCAGCTGAAGACATGTAAGTCTTACAACCTGCTGTTTGTCATAATCATAATCCTCCGTTCTTTGTGGAAGGGAGAGATTGTAGTAAGGGTTTCTAAGTTGTTTCTGCACTACCATCTTTTCAAATACAAAACTCATTGAGGCCTCTCTTGGGAGTCATTTTAAATAAGAGGGAAAATATTTTTTTTTTAATTCCTCAATCTGCAGGATAAAATCTCAGACTGTGTCTGTGTATGTCTTTTGTTTGAGAAAAGTGGAGAATAAAGCTTTTTCTGTCACTTGACTGGTATTGGCTTGCTAATTTCCATTGCTTGACTTTTTTTGTCAATCACATGGAGCATCTTTGCATAGAATGCTTGTTACCTGTTGGGATATCGTGTGCTGAGTAAGAGCTGTAATTTAGGATCTAGGAGAGTGATTCCTTAACCAGGGTGCCATGGCAGACTGGGTATCATTGACAGCATTTGAAGGGTGCTACTGGGAAAGAGGAGATAAGGAAGATAAGCGCAGACTCTGGTGAGGAGATAAGTATAGACTCTTTCCTTCCAGCTACTCCTTCCCCCTGCCCCCTCCACTGTAGCACAGGCTTTTCCATGATACCTGCTTCTCTTTCTTCCCAGCCCCTCTTCAACCAAGTAACGGCTGCAATAAATAGTTTTTGAAATTGGGAAACTGCTCAATTTATAAGTTATGGAGGGGTGCCTTGAGTCCAAGGAAAAAAAAAAGGACCACCGATTTAGGAGGCTGGAATCCATTATGCTGATGTTATTGTGCATGCAAAGATTAGGAGTCCCACTGGCCCTTCTCTGCTACTTGTCCTTATTCTCTGTTCTGTACCTTGTTCATCTCCTTTGCATGGCATTCCTCCTGATTAGGTAGTTTGGCTAAGCTCTCCTGAAACTTAGAGGCCCATTCAAGGGAGAAAATGAAGCGGAAAAACCTACCAGAGGAAGCATGAAAGAGAATGTGAAAAGAAAGGGGACATTTCTTCTAGTTGTCAAGGCAGGCTGAGGAAGGTATCTCTTATTTCTGAAGTACAATTATTGTTAAATTTCCAAAAGTGCATAAGTGACTTGGGAACTTCTGAATTTCTCCCTCTTTTGCTAATTTAATAGTTCATATGTTTATACTGTCCTATAAACAGAGATTCCCCCAATGCCTGCTGGCCCCCCTTGACCAGTTTGTAAATGGCCACTGGATCCCTCATCCTTCTCCTGTGGTGCCTGAGCAGGTTCAGGTCCCTTAGCCTCTCCTTGTAGGGCCTGCTTTGCTGACCCCTGGTCATGCGGGGTGCCCTCCTCTGGACCCTCTCCATGTTGTCCACACCCCTCCTGAAGTGCGGTGCCCAGAACTGGACGCAGTACTCCAACTGCGACCTGACCAGTGTTGCATAGAGGGGGAGGATCACCTCCTTGGACCTGCTTGAGATGCATCTGTGGATGCATGGCAAGGTACGGTTGGCCTTCCTGACTGCTTCCCCACACTGTTGGCCCATGTTCATTTTAGCATCGATAATGACATGATAATGAGATCCTTTTCTGCCTCTGCACTGATGAGAAGGGAATTCCCCAGCCTGTAGGTTTGCTGCTGGAGTGACGAGAAATGGCAGTCACAAGCTGGCGGAGGGTAGATTTAGGCTAGATATCAGGAGGTGCTACTTCACTGTCAGGGCGGCTAGGATCTGGAACTGGCTTTCAAGAGAAGTGGTGCTGGCTTCTATGCTGGGGGTCTTCAAGAGGAGGCTGGATGAACACATCGCAGGGGTCATTTGACACCAGCACTCTTTCCTGTCATGGCAGGGGGTCAGACTTGATGATCTGCTCAGGTCCCTTCCAACCCTACCAACTATGAAACAGCCCTGAGACATGGGTAGATGCTGCAACTTAGGGGAAGTTGCATTCCGGTCCCTGGTCTGCAGTGACTTTGGCAAGTCATTGAACATCATTGGAGCTAGCGCACAGATTGCCTACTTGCTAGCTCAGCGCTTTTAACAGCTGATATTTCCCTGACCCCAAGAGATAAGTAGAATAGAAAGGAGAAATGAAAACAACCCAGACACTGCAGGGTTACGGCTGTGCTTTGTTTTGTCATCTGCTGTTGACTTTTACTGTATTGATGTCCCACCATTTTGGTGGTTGTGCACTAAAAAGCAATGCTGGAAGGTTGTTAATTGCTTACGGTTGGGCAGGTTAGTAGATTAATGGGGCAGTTGCCCTCAAAGTGAAAGTCTCCAGAGGTCCCCATTCTAATTCTGAAACCTGGAATAATTGTGTATGGTGTCCTGTTTCTGATTAGCGGTAAAATCTTATGCATCACCTATTTTAAACTAATGGAGAAGAAATTAATACAAAAGGCATGATTTTTGTTGCTCCATTTTGATCTTATGTAATACTTTAAGCAACAATAATATCACATCTCTAGCACTGGGCAGACTTCAGGTGCTTTTGTTAGTGCTTGTAATTGACTTTCAGGGGGTAGTTACCTTCATTTTACAAATAGGAAGCTGTTGTGAAGTAGTTTATTTGTTTCAGCTCAGCTGAAATTAGAACTTGCAAATGCAAGATTCCAGTGATGTGTTCAGTTTGAGACCATGCCACCGAGTGTTATAATTAGTTGATTATAATTTAGCAGAAAATAAGCAAGTATTAGAGTTGAATGAGTAACAAGATGCCCTCTAAGGTGCAGTTAAAAATGGCTAGGGTGACACACAAACTGAATATGGCCTGATGGTGACTTAGATTGCAATAGATAAATATCACAGACTGTTTCATACAGAGGAATTATTCATTGCAGACCTTTTTAAATGTTATAAGAAAGCAACAAAGTTGTGATATTGGAAGAAAAGTTCAAAGGTAGTTTGAGGTAGAGGTATGTATTAAATCTAGTGTACAACCACACTGAAGAGCTCAACCTTGGACCCTGTGTTGGCCTTGGCTGTCTGAGCTGTTGGGGTCCTAAGTGAGAGATTTAATTCTAGACAAGGGTCAGAAGCCCAGATTTAGGTCACTAGGAAGAGGGATGATCATAGGTCACTCCTGCTGCTTGATGCTTCGTTAAGGAGACTAAGAACACGGGCTTTGGAGGACATTGCACATTTCCTCCTTTTCAGCAAGAAAGGAGGATGATGCCATGAAAATTTAGTATGGGAAGGGGCATATACATCCACAGGCATATAGATCTGTGCACTTTATGGACTGAATGGAAGTCCTTTTGGTGATACAACCTGATTGGTAAAACTCTTCACCGGAAGTGAAGCCTAAAGTTGTTCATTGTTAAGGATGCAGTCTTTGCTCTCCTTTCCTGCAACACTCCACTGCTAAAAAAAATAATTGGGAACTTAAGTTTATCACCAAAATTTTCTGTCTCTGGTGTATCATCCAGTTGGTTCCTACCTTTGAGGTTTATTTTTCCATTGAGTACTTTTAAGGTACTTAAAGGCAAGTTCAGGATATATTGAAAAGGTGGTATACTGTTTTTAACATAATTGCAAACTAATAAACCTGCCTCTACACTTTTCCCTTCCTTTCACAGTGAGAAAGTCAACAAAGGGATTGGCATTGAAAATATTCATTATTTAAATGATGGCCTTTGGCATATGAAGACGTACAAGTGAAACAAAAGAAACTGTGCAACTCCAAAGGAATGCACTTAGATTAAATGTGGACTGCTTCGTAACTCCTTCTGTTTTTAATGTGACTGAATGTACGAATTATTTTGTTCTGTGGCTATGCTAAATAAATCAAGTGAATGCTAACGTATTGCTAGCTGCAATAGTTTTCTAGCATTTATTACAATCCTTGAGCTTTTATGCTAAACCTATCTTCTCACCATTTTGAAGATTAAAAAAATAAAAAGTGCATTCATGAATGTAAATAGAATATTTCCTGTGAAGAGGAGAAGTCAAGAGAGAATTCAATGCTCTTTCCTAGCCAAGGAATAAAAATTGGGTGTAGCCTATATCCTAATACTGTTCCACAACTCATTTGCCTCTGGTAACAGATGATTTAGATTGTCTGTTATACAATTCTTAAATTTTGAACATATAAAATAGACTTTAAAAAAATCCTTATACTTTGTTAAATATGATTTAATTTATTGTTAAACATTTATCAGCTTGAGTAGATTTATGTGAATAGTTTTGTTTTCTTTTCAAGATGCAGGCAGTCTATAGGATTTAAAGCAAATGCACTGTTTATAGATGTGACTTTCCTCCGGGGGTTCATATTTGGGAGATGCAGGGTGTTATTTACAAATCCTCACTTATTACACAATATTTGAGACTGACCAATTTTCAGAGATAACAGATTTGTGGTGGCAGTGAGCAACTTTTAATGGCTTCTGTTTTGTCAGTACTAGCTACTTGCCTAATAGACTGTAGGATCTTTACATGTTTTGTGTTGTTGTCCAGCAGATATGATATCAAACCATAATGATGATAATTGTTTTACAGAAATTATTAGTATTTCTGGGTCAGGTTTTGAAATGGATCTCAGTTAGACTCTAATTTAACCCAACTCATGACTGGTCAATGATTATTTTACTTTGGTATACATACAGAAAGAGGCTGCATCCTGGAACCATTTCAGAAGGTAACTTTGTAACCACTCATGTAATAACTACATGGCTTTGGAAGCATTTATAATTACAAATCTGTAACTAATAATATTAGAGATGCAGGTTTTAATGTTTATGAAGGAGCTTTTATGTTGTCTGCATGGCTATCACAGTATACTGAGATCCTTTCCCAAGAACTAGTGACAGAATTACCCTTCACTTATTCTAAAGTTTCCTTAAATATATTACCTGACATGCTACTTAATCTTCAAATTACATTAAAGAATTTACTTCCAAAAAGAAAAGTTTAAGTGCTCTAGCTATACTCCATTAGCAGAGGAAAAGGAATGAAAGCTAGAAAACTATGGTGGTTACCACAGCAGCACTGGTGAAAAAGAAAAGTTCTTTTTCATGCTAACTTCTTATTTTAAAAGAGAGGTACATTTTGGTCTTCAAGTTGCATAATAAATCTTCACTGACCCTTATGAGTATGTGGGATTATATTCTGTGCCTCTGTGAATTCATTTCCGTCTGCGCTACTGAATTTATGAAGCCAGATTTTTTCCCCCTTCTTAATGTGAAAACCTCTTAAACATGGCAGTGGGGTAGACTGTTCTCTTCTAGGGGATAGTAGAGTTAACTTTTCCCCTTTTGACTCCTGTTGCTATAGTGGGACTATTTCTTTCTTATTAATGTTAAAACTCATCTTCACTTAAGGCTGGGTAAAGGAAGTAGAGGTTAGAAGAATGGACTATAAGGTGGATAGAAAACTGGCTGGATCATTGGGCTCAGAAGGTATTAATGGCTCGACTTCTAGTTGGCAGTTTGTATCAAGTGAAGTGCCCCAGGGGTTGGTCCTGGGGCTGGTTTCATTCGCTGTCTTCATCGGTGACTTGGAAGATGGGGAAGGGGTTGCACCCTCAGCAGGTTTGAAGATGACACCAAGCTGGCGAAAATAGTAGATATGCTGGAAGGTAGGGCTAGGATTCAGAGAGACCTCAACAAACTGGAAGACTGGACCAAAACAAATCTCATGAGGTTTAATTAGAAGTGCAAAGTCCTGTGCTTAGGGTGGAACAATCCCATACACCATCAGTACAGGCTGGGGACTGTTTGGCTAAGCAGCAGCTCTGTAGAAAAGGATTGCGGGGTTACACTGGACAGTAACTGAATGAGCCAAGTGTTCTCTTGTGAAGAAGGCTAACAGCACGCTGGGCTGCATTAGGAGTGTTGCCAGCAGGTTGAGGTAAGTGATTCTTCCCCTCTCTTCTGCACTGGTGAGGCCATATCTAGAATACAGTTTTCAGCTTTGGGTCTCCTGCTATAGAAGATGTGGACAAATTGGAGAGTCCAGTGGAGGACACCAAAAATGGTGAGGGGGTTAGGGGATGTGATTTATGAGGTGTTCCAAAATATCTGCAAGCAAATAATTTAAAGATATCAGTTTGAAAGTATAGCCCCCATTATGCTGCTTGAAACTAGGTGCAAGCTAGGCCTTGGATTATAATGTGGCTTTACCCATTAACATTAAAAACCCGAGTGAAGAAAACAGCTACTCAACCAATCCGATAAAGATGCCAGCTCTAAAAGGGCTTTCTTTGACAGTTGCATATTCTGTGTAGCTGGGGTAAGAGTGGTAAAATATGGCAGCTACTCATAATGATGTTGGACACTTACAGAAGAGGTTCCCATGGCTGAGGCGATTCTACAACCAACAAATGCCTACGGTAGTGTCTTCGTATTCCAAAGTAGTGACAGAATCTTCATCTGGTGGAACTGCTGTGGGATGGGTAAGTGACTTTTAAATGGAAGAAATTTCTATTTGGTGTAACTCTACAATTATTACAGGGGACTAGTGTTTGAACCTGCTCAAATATTAAGTTAATGTGTAACTTAACTAAGAGCAACAGCAGTGAGTTCCACACATTAGCATGTCTGTTAAACTACACACCTTTTAAATGGATCTCACAGTCGGGCTGCAACTGGAACCTGTGCTTTTTTTCTAATTCTTGCATAAGCCATCACTTTTAATGCATTTCAATAGACTCTAGCTCCTCTTTTCATAATACCATAGATATCATATTCTTAACAGGAATGAAAACTTTTTTCCTATTATGTAAACCAAAGTCACACAAAGCTAACCAGTAACATGGTGTTAGTCTCACCATAGTTGCAATTCAAAGGAATCCTGAAGATTTAAGTAATGAACATGTATAAACACTATGTGGCAAACTGTACATGAATGGGTTATTAAAATGTTTTTTACTGTTTTGTAATTGAATCACTCTCTGAATCCAGATGCATCATCATTACATTAAGAATCTCTAAAAGTCGGAGGTATGAGCCAACCAATTAGTAACTTATAAGATCTATAGATAAAATGGACTATGGAAATGCAGCTACAAAAACTGTCACATTAGAGAAGTGACAGGAAACAACAGCTGCATTATTTTCTCTCTCTCATAAAATGTATATGTTTCCATTAACTTTCACAGATTTGAGTGTTATGAGAAACCAGCTTTGATCACTGGCTGAAGCTGGCTTTGTCTGAAGCTTCTTGTGTACCAGCACTTGAAGGCTTATATGATGATAGGAAGACCCTTTTTTAAATTTTTTTTTGTAGGGAGCAGGCAGACAGAGTTGGAAAGTTAACTTGCCCCGTATCACAGCAGTTGTAAAAATGAATTAAAAAATTCTAAGATGTGGAAGTAGGTCATAATCAGGTTCCACGTAGTGCCATTAAGCTTCACAGCATGTTACCTATTTCTCTGTGTTATTATCAGTAGATCTTGCCAGCTTACAATAATACGAAGAAAGCTCCCTTTAATCCTCTTGCTTCTGTAGTCATGGCCTTGATCTTTTTATAGAAATGTGAATCTACCATGTTTGGCCTGGCATTTATATGAAGGTGCTGATAAACCTATAGTCGTTTCCAGTAATTATCCTGAGGATGGGAACACATGTTACGGGACAGAAGTGAGGAGTACTAATGCAGGTAATGTCTATTACAATATGGAATGAAAGGTGTAGCAGTAAATGCTTCAACTCTGTTACTTTTAATTGGAACACAAGGTTTAACCATTTCAAGCTTCCACAGCCAATAAAATGCCACAACTCTCTTCCAAGAACAATCCCTGAACTGAGGAGGAACAAAAACTAGATTTCTTTTGTGCAGATTATACCTCAACAGCACATAGGGAAAACAAACAGGTATTTTAGAAAGGCTCAATAGCAATGCCACACCATCTATGTGCATACTCTGATATGCATCTTATGGGAGCGTACATCAAAGGGCACAGACAAGAATAAAGACATGTATGTCTTTCTTTAAAACTAATTCTATCTAGTCAACTGGTGGATACTGCAACCCTGACATGGTACTTCTGAAGTGTCTCTTTCTTCACAATTACTGTCTGCATAAGAATGGAATCGTTTGCTATCATGTCAATTCTAGAACAGACAACTGCTCCAGCCTCTACAGTGAAAGAAAGAGTTTAAAATTGTACTTTACCAAATCTTCATTTTTGTTTTTATTTGTATATCATAGAAAGATATAAAGATTTTCAAGAAAATGCCTTGAAGTTCAAAGGATCAAAAATCTTGCAAAAATATATTTAAATTACAATAGATTAAGATTCATTTGAATTTTCATTTATAAATATGTACATATACAAACACCTCATATAAATTTAAATTTATCACATAAACATTAACAGTACCTTTAACATTTCATTCCAACACTGTCAAAAGCCAGAAACATTTTTGTATAAAAAAAGATTTAGGGAAAAAAGAGACTTCCTTTTCTACTTAAGAGTATTACCAAACCTTGATGTGCAAAATATATACCCATGCCCTCAAATATGGAAATTGTACCAGCTTGTACAGATTCGAGTTGCATTATTCATTAACCACTGCATGTTCCAACAATGCATCCATCTTTTCTGCAGAGATCAGTCATTGTCTGAGTCTGCTGGAGGTAAAAAAATGAGTGCATCATTGAAGTCGTGCCCATATGCTCGCAGCCTGTAGACACCGTACATCATTACGTGCATATGGTTTGGAGCCAGTCCATTGAAAGTGATAGCCATGTCGGAACAGCACCCTTCTACTACCTGTTGTGGGTGGTTAGACATTGCCTCTTTGATAAGTGAGCCAACTGATTTGGTGTTAAAGACATCTTTTCCTTCAGAATCTTCTGCATTTTCAGCAAATGCTCCAGTGTACTTCAGACAGACTGCCAGTTGTTTGTCCTCCGAGAGTTTCCAAATCATACCTCCCTGCTCTGGGCACTTATCTGGGTCTTCCAAAACTTTGGAGAGTCTTCTTAGTGACTCAATACTTAAAACAATCCCTCCCTCACTGTCGACATACTCGAGGTCACCTGACTTTACAGTATGACCTATATAAAAAGGCTGTGATGAGTCTTTCTTCAGCAAGAAATATTTAAGATTTTCTATAATAGCAAATGTAGTCGGACGTGCCAGAAAGAACCAGTTGTACTCATCTTTATAGTGGTCGTAGGCTAATTTATAAGCTTTCCTCATCATTGCCCACATGTCATCTGTGTTGAGAGTGATAGAATCAAACACCTTCACGTGTTCAGAGCTGTAAAATTCTGCCTTGTCGCAGTGTTTGCTCCAGGTTTCTTTCACTGCAGCCCAGTGTCCAAGATCCTTAGGTTTCACAAGGATAATACAATAAACACGAATGCTTTGACTGAGCTCCACACGCTCCACTTCGGACAGATTGGACACATCTTCCTGGTTCGGAGCTTGGATGTGATGGTGCTCGTGGTGACGTACTTTAGTCCAATAGCCTGTCTTTATGTGTCCCAGGAACGTGACCAACATGCAGAAGATCCCTCCCAACAGCACGCCTTTCACAAAAGAAGTGCTTTCGGAAATCATTTTTCCTGCAAAGGAAACACACCTTCGGCTATTACACAAGAACTTCTACTAAGGTCTATTCTCCAGAGCATGTTAACCTGGCAGCATGGACTCGATTACTTTCAAGCCGCTGCGCATGGGCAGAAGAGCAGGGGGTTAAGCTACCGCTTGCGCGGGAGGTCTGGACTCAAATACCTGGCGAAAGAGTTTAAGCTTAACGGCGTTCTGAAGCTGGTGCTGCAGCCGTGTATTCAACAAACTCATCTGTGTCCTTGGGCCCTTGAGAGGTGGAGCTGCCGCTGCAGGCGACAGGGTGAGGAAGAGTCACTGGAGGAACAATTCAATGAAGAGTCTACTGAAAGGCCAGGAGAAAGTTTCCTTCCTCGGCATGGGGGCAGCCACCCCTCGCCTCTGTCCTTGCCAAAGGCCCAGGCTCCCTAGCTGGCAGCTGGTGGCCGTGCAGAGCGCCGCAGCGAGACAAGGACCATGTTTCCGCCAGCGAGGGTCTGCCATGGGCAGGAGCCTGTTCGCTTTTCACCAGCCCCAGCGCTGCTGGGCCCACGGGGGCAGCGGTACCGGTGACACGGGGCAAGGGGGGCCACGCGCATCCGCCCCAGCGCTGAAGCAGCCCGTACCCCTCCCCCTTCTCGGCATGCCCGGGGCGGCGGCTGCCTGCCCCTCCCCCGCCCATTGCACCGCCCACTCACCGGGACCGCCGGACGCACGGGACGAAGCAGGACACCCCACAACCCGCACAGGAAGGCGGCTCTACTTCCCCTTCCGGCCACGTGGTGGAAGTGCTGCGGAGCGTCCCTTCTAGCCACCTTCCGGCTTCCACTCGCTGGTCGTGGCGGCCGGGGGGCGGGGCTCAGGTCGGGATCCCTGCGCAGCCCCTCCTCCTCCACCACTGGCGCGCGCGGCGGGCCGGGCGCACTCCCTGTGTGTGGTAGGGACACGCGTGTGGCGCACGCCATGCACACATATGTGCACCCCATGTGTGGCAGGAACACGCGTGTGGCGCACCCTGGGCATGGCAGGGACACGCGTGCTGTGTAAGTCTAGGCCCAGTAAGTAGCTTCTTGGCCTCCCTCAGGTGGGGAGGCTGCAGGAAAGGTGACGACTGAGAACTTGGGACAAATAATAATGAAAACAGGGCCAGGAGCAGAGGCCAAAGGTTCATAACAAGCGTGCCAAGGCGGGGGCAGGAGGGGCGGCACTGAGCAGAGCACGCTGGCTCTCAAATGTGACCGAAGAGCCAGCGGACGCTGCCCCGTGGTACTCCGCTCGGAGATGGGGACGAGCAAGGGCAAGGAAAGCGGCCCCGCTGCCTCTGGGGTGCGACAGCAGCAGCAAGCTGGTAGGAGGTACAGGTGTGACAGTCTTCAGGAAGAGACAGAAATGGATCTCGCCCCAGAGCTTATTGGAAAGGCAGACTTGGGCATCTGAGCGAGGAAGCTGCCACGGCAGGGAAACAGGGCTTGGTAGGTGTTCGCTGTTTGTATCAGAGATCCCAATTTGTGTAATCCATTTCTTCCCCTAAAAGAAGCAGCCAGCACAAAGTCCCCAGGGTCAGTTAAGTGCTTGGGCGAAGGAGGGTCGGCAGCATCAGCCTTCTGCAAAAGTCAGGTCTGCGGGCATCACGCGTGCACGCGGCTGCTCCTGATAATAGACCCGAGGGGCAGGACCTGAATCGACTGAGGCTGATGAGGGTACGGTACTCTATAAAGCAATCTGGTTGTTGCTCAACTGGGATCATTGTGCTCTTAAAATAGGAGGAGAAATGTTTTGAAGTAATAGTATAGTAAGGGCTAGACTAACCCCTTTGCAAGGTAATCAGTCCAACTGCAATAATGGTTCTTAGAGTCAGCAGTAGGCAAGCGTGCCTGCTTCTCTGCACAAACAGAAGTGCAGTTTTTCATACCTGGAGAAAGTAAGGAGAAGACTATAGGAAGAGCCTTTGATAGTTGCAGTGAGTTTGCAAAATGCCTTTTTGCAGCTAGCCAAACCCCCTCCCCATTCTTTTCTGTGAAGCAGCACTCACAGAGGCTTTTCCTGTGCTGTGAGTTTGAAAAGTTATGACAAATTGCAGGGAAACGCGGAGGAGCTGCTATAAGAAGAGAAAACCTGCCATCTTGTGGTGAGGCGCTGCTCTTACTTCTGCTCTGCACAATTTACTGGTCAGGGAGGAAATAAACATTGATCGCTTAGGCAGAATCAGCGGCTGTCCTGCTTAGAAACCCTGTGACCAGTATCCAATAAGAACTGCGTGCTGGTGGGTTATTGTGCACCCTGTTTATTTTATTCTGCTTTTTGCAGATGTTTATATGACTTGTTGGGAGCGTGGTCTCATTTCTCAGCACTGCCCTCTGCTCTAAAACAGTGAAAGGGGACAGAGACGGGAAGAATTGCCAGCTCTAAAGCAGGTCCAGGATTAAGCCTGCCAGAATGAGTGCTGTCTGACTGCCTCCCCTCCGTGCGTAATCCCCACTCCATGTAGCTGAATCAGCACGAGGCACTGTGCATCGAAGTGCCAGGGGCAGTTCATGTGCTTGCTTTTTTAAACCAGAACAGGCCACAACCAAAAAAAATGAAGTTGATCTTTGAAGCATAAAATAAAAACTCATTTATTAGACTGGCTGGTCTACTAAGGGCTTTCTCTTGAATTGAAGTGATTGATCCTACCGAAGTTTCTGGAGCAGCCCGGAACTTTAAAAGCTACCTTGAAACAGGACTTTTGTTCCCAAATCACGCTGCCTGTCAAAGCGGGGGGTAGGGAGGTGTCACTGATGAAGGCGGTGCCCCTGCTCATGCTACTACACACTGTTGTAGTCTTCCCCACCTCAGAACAAGTTGTTCACAGAACCCAGAGAGCCACGTGTGTTTCTTTTGGATCTCCACTTGGGATACAGTGGTGAGGGCCAAGCTGTACAAAGCAAAACGGTCCAGAGGCAGAGGGATGCCAGAAGTCCTTCTCTTCCTCTGGGCCAAGTACATGAGCCAGTTTGCAAACCTGGCAACAGGGGTTGATTCTAAAACAGCAAGCTTTGTTAAATACTTTGCAGGGCAATTGCTGCAACAGTGGCAAGTGTGCACAATGACTAACGGGAGGGAGCCTGTGAACCCTGCTTTCTCCATGGTTTTACGAGATCCTGAAGTGCTTTGGAGAGAAATACAAGCCACACAACACTACCCTGGTGAACCACTGCAAAAAATGGCAAGAGACACCACATCACTGGTAGATTTACTACCTGGTGACAACTGCCAGGCTGTGTGGGAGCAAATCATGCTGATTGGGCCCCCAAGGTCTGGAATAGACTCCCTCTGGAAGTGGTGCAGGCACATACTCTGGACCCACTAAAGAAATGTTTGGATGCTTATCTTGCTGAGATCCTTTGACCCTAGCTAACTTCCTGCCCCTGGGGCAGGGGGCTGAACTTGATGATCTTCAAGGTCCCTTCCAGCCCTAATGTCTATGAAATCTTCCACAAAGACCTGCAGAAGTAGCGCAGATACCTGAATTAGCAGGTGACCCATCTGGCACTCCCTGTGTGGGCATAGAGAAACAGTGCAGGGCAGAGAGGTCCAGTG
Organism: Caiman crocodilus; assembly: GCA_030014935.1. Lineage (NCBI taxonomy): Eukaryota > Metazoa > Chordata > Crocodylia > Alligatoridae > Caiman > Caiman crocodilus. The sequence continues at coordinate 15,256,024 of JAGPOW010001327.1, forward strand.
AACTGCCTGAGGCTGACCTGCGTCTAGCATGCAGAAATGATCGACCACCTCTTCTGGGACTTCCCATATGCCAGGGAGATGTGGAAGAAAGTCCGTGCACTCCTCCTGGTGGTGACAGGTTTCAGAAACTTGACCAGGGATGCAGTTCTCTATGGGCACCTGACCATGGGCAAGGGACCCCAACAGCTTGCTTCGACCAGTTCATATCCTGCTTTAAGTATGCGCTGTGGAAAACCAGGAACCTGCTCATAAACAGGCACTCAGGCCCCACAGTTGAGGACTGTATTAAAATGGGACTAAGTGAAATGTAGTGGTACCGCAGGAAGACAGAAGAGGACGACGGGACAGAAATGGCAGACCTCATCTGGTGGACAGGGGTCTGGGGTAGACTTTTTCAAGAGTAGACCCTCTGAGGAGGGCAGGGAGTGGGAGTACGGGTATAGAGATAGGTATGTGGTTGTGTGGTGCGGACTGTGTTACAGATGTTTAGTGTGGTTTGAGCTGCCAAGTGAATTACAAGGGCCACTTGGCAGAGTGTTGGAGGTGAAGTTATATGTGTGTGTGTGTAATTAATATAAATTTACAACCCCCTCCCCCCCAAAAAACCCCCAACAACCCCAAAATATTGAAAATTGCCCCCTTACTGGTGCCAAGCATTATCCTAATCAGTGCTGTTCTTTGCACACTGTTGTTACATAGACCCAAAACTGATCAGCTGCTGTCAATTTTAGGGCTACTAATAGCTATCTGTGTCATGTCCAGGTCTGGGTCCTAGATTTGTCTCTCTGAAAATTGGTCATATTAGCCTTTCCTAGCAAATTAACCTGCTGTCAAAATGCATCACGGACAGCTAATACAGTGAAAACACTTGCTAATGCAAAATAGGAGAGAACCACCAATTCAATTCAATTAATTCAATTCACCAATTTCAATTCAAACTAATGCCCACCCTCCCAGCTTTGGTGCTATCTGTAGGATGGAAGCTGGGAGAAGGGAGAGGAGGGAGCTTGGGGCTGGGGTTTGCCCAGCCTGAGCTGGAGGGGGAAGGGGCTGAGTGGGAGCCACAATGCAGGGGGGCTCCAATCCACTCGCTCCCAGCCTCAACCCAGCAAACCCCAGTCTAAAGCTCCCTCCTCCCACCCTGCAGGCAGCCCCAGTCATTTGCAGGATCTAGCAGAAGTTAATGAAGGTGCTCCACTTTGGAGCACCTTCATCCAAAGTCTCATTAGATGAGGGTTAATTTATTGTGTGATTGGGCAATTTTAAAATGCTCTGCAGCCGTGCACTTCTGTCGGCACGGCTATAGAGTGCTTTCCAGGGGGTGATCATGTGACAAATGTCACTTCTGTCAGCACCCTGAGTCTATTTATTTGCCTGATGACAGTTTTTCTTCTGCAGCACAAGACAGAAAAATTGTGAAATCACCAGCTTGCAAGGAGCAAAGAACAGGGGTGGCTAACCTGTGTCATGGGTGCCACAAGTGGCATGGGCAGCCTTTTTATGGGGCATGCAACAGATTAGGGAGAGGACAGGCAGATAGGGAAAGGAGCAGAAAGCAGAGCAGCAGCTCAGTCAGGGAGCAGAGGGGAGGGAGCAAAAGGCAGAGTAGCAGAACGGGAGGAGAAGGGGATCAGCATGGCAGTGTAGGAGGGTGGGGGCTAATTTGTGGCCTGCCTGCCCCAGTGGCCTAGGACACTCCACAGTAGCTATCAACAGCCAGGCAGTTGGACAGAGTTACTTGGGAGTGACTCGGGGTGTATAAGTAGGGAGTTTGGCTTTGTCTCTTCAGCACGTCAGCAGTGATGTGACATTTGTGTTACATGTTGTCTTTGTCCTACCTTGAGGGCTATGCTGCAGTTGTAAGTGAAGTGTTTTTTAAGATCTGTACGGTTAGATCCTGAGTTGTTAATCAGAATCACTCCGTTGAAAATGGAAGTACATTGGCTCGCACTACCTGGGAACCTGGCCAGTGGTCTTTAAAGCTGCTGGAGAGTCTCTCGGTTGTACCGTGGTCTGTCGAGATGATGCATTATGTGAGTTGTTGTTTCAGTCTCTTGGGACACTTTTATGGGGAATCTCCTATCGGCGATTTTCACCTCAATGAAAGTGAAGCCCTGCTATCTTTTAAGTGTGAAGAGAGGTTCTGCATTGCTAGATGTGATCCTCTTCCTTTTCAGCCTATTCTTTCCTGTAATACAGAATGTTTGGCAACAGGGCCTGCCCCCCGGAAAACAGTGCATTTGTCACAGGCACTGAGGACTCCCCCTTTGACTGAGGGAAGGGGGAGAGGTCGTGGATATTTCAGCCCAGATTGTGGCCAGGCCCAAATGGCTGCACAAAAGGGAGTGAACACTTCAGACCTCCTCACTTTCTGGTCTCTGCAGGAGCCCTCTTGGTAGAGATCGGGGCAGGAAATACATGCTGAAATGGTCTCAGAGGATCGTGGGAGGGATTGTGGCTGAATTGACCTCAATTCCTCCTGAGGTCTCCTGCAGCAACACAGCTCCTCCACACCTTGTCTAGGCTGTACAGAGCAAGGTGTAACTCTTGGAGGGAAGGGTGAACCATGTGTTGTGTAATGGATTTCTGTATTTCTTTCAGCTGTTTATTGAAATTGAAGACATCACTGATGCTACCTTTTCCCACTTGGTTACCTTTGAGTGATAGAGCTAGGAAGGACCCACAGTAGTTATCACACCCTGGTGACTACGAATCAATACAGTGTTTGCTTTATGCATCTTCTCTCTGCATAATCAAGCCCTGGCTTCAGTTGCTTCCGTTGTCTGATCAGGTACAAGGATTTCAATGAGTTGCAATTCACTGCTTCAGCTGATGCTTCAGCAAATTGTTTCCCTGGTAGGGTTCAGTGAGGTTCCCTCCATGGCCCTGACAGAATGACTAATGCAGTGACAGATTTCAAATGTCACTCTAATATATTTTTGGTGTTGCTTTTATGAGGCAGCAGATCGGGGAAGAGAAAGTTTAAGTAGCATGTAAATTATGATACGAGTCTGAAATGACTCTTCACACTTCTATGGTTGATACTGTTGCTTGATCCTAGAATGAATGTGATGCAACCTAATTCAACAGTAAGATGGTGTGGTAATGGGTGAGGCAATATCTTATGATTAAATGAAAATTTTTAGTCATGGGGTGCCTGTACGCGAGCCGGGAGGCTGCTTCAACGCACTGTAATTACAGTGCATCGGAGCAGGTTTGATTAATTGACTCCGTTGGAGCATGGTAATTAGCATGCTCCAGCCAGCCTCCGTGTCTTGCGTATCAGTGTCTCTACGCTTCATAAGGGCAGCAGGGATGCTTTAATTAAAGCTTGTTCAATGAGCTTTGGATAAAGCACTCTGGCCACCAGTTTGAAGCACAGGGACACTGATACATGAGATGCTGCAGACGCTTTAATTAGAATGGCTTTTGGAACTACTCTAATTAAAGTGCTCCCCTTCTCCCCTCACCCCCTCCAGGCATGTGTAAAACTGCCCAGGCATTTTTGTGCCACTATAAAATAGGGTTTTAATTGAGCACATGCATATGCACATGCACATGCATGCACACACACACTCAGTCACACTATTCTGCCTGACAGTTTCTGCCATGCTTCATCTTCAGTTACTAATGACAATAAGTTGATATAGCACTTTCATTCTTCTGGCTGCAGTAGCTCAAGGTTTCCTTCAGGTTACTGAAGTCATTCTACTTTCAGTGGAGATCTTTTAATTTTCATAGACCAGGCCAGGTGAGCTGTATGATGGAGGGGAAAACCAAGGAATCCCAAGATTGCAGGATGTGGGAGAGAATTGAGGGTGAAATTCTTCCTTCCTAGTGCTGGTCCGATGCCCCAGTTATTCCTCCACCAAGGGTGCTTGATTGGGCATTAAAGATCCCTCTTTTTAAGCATGTTTTCAGTCTCCTTTTGCTCAGGCTAGATTCCCTCTGGGAGCTTTTGTGTCCAGCAAGGGTGTCCTTTAGCACCCATCTAAGGTCCTACTTGATCTAGATTACAGATGACTTTTGATGTACTGTCAACCAACATCCTGAGAGCAACCAATTAGTAGGATATGATACCAACAGCCAGGAATTTGAAGGACTGAATAGCCTTTACCAATCCCCAGAGATGCCTGATCCCTTGGCAGGTTATATTAAGATTTTTCATGTTGATGGCAGTTGCATCTTTCTCTGATGTACTGATGTCCAGAACATAATGTTGATGTTCAAATATTATGTTCCCTCTCTCTGTTTCATAATCTCCATGGGAGGCTGGATAGTATCAAACCACATTTGATAGAAACTTGGTTTCAATTAGCAAAAAAGGTTTCTGCTGATACATTCATTATCATAATTTACATCCATGGCTTTTTTTAATGGTCACAAATGACCATCCAGTCTCTTTGAAAGCAGCTGCCTCTCTGTTACGTCAGTTCATTGACAGTCGGAAATTAGACTACAGATATATCAACTAATTCAGATTACATAATTGCAGGTGGGGAGAGCTTTCCTGAAAACTTCTGGGGATTTAATACACTAGCTATAGGCAGCTAACATTCAGTGCATGAGCTGTTGACCATGTCAAAAAATCCTTTTAATTGGATTTAAATGAAGTTGTTAGAAAACTGAAGGAATGTTGGAATTGGGACAAATATTGGTGACGCTGGTTATGAATGAATGTGTGTGACAGGTTGTGTCCAGAAATGACCCACCTATTCAACTGATATACGCTGATCATAACTGCTAACACAGCACCCTTTGATACAACAGACTGTGCATGTGTCTATGTACTGCATTCCTTTTCTGACTGTGTGCCTTCAGGGTTTGTTCATGTTTCCTTTGCAAACAGCATCAGCTGGGTTTGGTCCTGTGCCAAGCAGCCAGGGGCAGGATGCTGTTAGATGTTCCTAAACTTCACAGTGAGTTGGGAAGTGGAGTTGGGATGGGGGCTGGACTGAAAGAATCTGGTCTTAGAAGAAGAAGTGGTGAAATGAAGAGCAAAGGCAAACTAGGTAGTGATCTTTATTTATTCAGGGACATAGTGACGGGGGGATAGACCTGAACCAGTAAGAGTCCGAGTTGTGCAGGGTCCAAAGGCTGTGGGACAAGGACTTTGAGATTCTGTTGCTCAGAGGTAATTTATTTGGTTTTGCAGGCCAGAGCCCTCTCACTTATGTTGGCACAAATCTGGAGTAATTCTGCTGACTTCAGCAGTTCCTCTGCACCCTGTGTTCTCCTGTTGCTCCTTTTCATCCTCAAACTGCCCCTCTGAGATCCTTTCCCAGATCTCTTCCTCTCTGGATGAGGTGAATCAGTGCAGACATAAGTTGAAGCCCTTGGAGTTGATTGACTGAATTTATTCCCACTAATGCTGGATTGTGTGGGGCCTCTGGATCACATCCATTGGAAAAGCAACAAAAGCACATGCTATGCAATAGTCTAACAGCTCCAAAGAAATCTGTTTCATGAGCCATAACAATTTGATTTAAATTTTGGCAGGGTAGAGGAGGCCCTATAAACCAAATTGTTTTTAGATGAGGCGTCAACTCTTTGATAGCCTTCTGGTTGTTTCTTTCTGTGTGTGTGTTTAGGGGGCAGGGTTTGAATAAAGGACATTTACTGTGTAGTAGACATTGTGCTAGTCATAGCTGTGTTGAAATATAGTCATTGCTTGGGGAGTGTTAGCCGTTTCCCTGATTTGAAGTCTATGGGGTTGCCCCCCACACTGGAGCTGTTCTACCCAAATATCAAGGCAGGCCTTAGCTCAGGGGTGGGCAACTATTTCAGGCAGAGGGCCACTTGGTGAGTTTTGGCAAGTCATCAAGGGCCACATGACAGGCAGCCAGGGGCAGATAGCTATTAATTTTCTAAATTTTTTAGGGGCTTCGTGGGCTGGATAGAATGGCCTTGTGAGCTGCATCTGACCCGTGCGCTGCATTTTGCCCACCCCTGCCCCAGCTGCTCTGTTTTTGTGTGTTTTATAGTGCTCCAGTTGTTGTAACATAATCTGAGCTAGGTAAGAGACGTTGAAGTCAATCAGAGGAGAAAGTCGTTTCTATTCTGAGCTGCTGTTTGTGGGCTGAGGTGTATTTAGAGCCACAGACTGATGGTCCTGCGGCGAAGCACCCACTGATGTCATTGGGAAAGTAGCATGGGGAGGAGACTATGGCAGGTATGTGGCTCCTGACCTGTCACCGTTATTGCTGCATTCAGGATCAGCGTGCACAGCTGAACAACACATGTTAGGTGCTGGCTGGTGGAGCTGAGGGCTGTGTGGGAAATGGGTTGCGTTGTCTGAAGAGGTTCGGAAATCCCTGCGTGAAAAACCTACGCCAAGATTTTAGAGACAGCTAAAAGCAAGGCTACTTGCTGACTTTGGGGGGAAGATGGCAGGCACTTGGCACTTCAACTAGCCCACCCATGTGGGAATCTAAATGTGGATTTAAGAGCCTAAATTGAGTCTCCGCTCCTTGAAAATTGTGATCCCCCCAAATAATGATTGTAGCAGTTAGTGTTGTCATCCTTGCTAAAGAGGGGAGGTAATCTGCACACGATCTAGGTGTATCAACCTTAAGCAGGCCATTGGCCCGAGATTGGATTGGGGCCCCATCGTGTGTGGCTGAGCACTTTCAGCATGCACCAGGGCTGTGAAGGTCATGCAGCATCTCATGATATGAGGCCTATTCTGAAGATACGAGGAAAGGCTGAGGTATCTGGGACTCTTCAGCCTGAGGAAAAGAAGGCTGAGAGGGGACCTGGTAGCAGATTACCGCTACACTAGGGGAGCGCATCAAGGGCTCGGTGAGTAACTGTTCACCAGGGCACCTGAGGGGAAAACCAGGAACAATGGCCACAAACTCCTGGAGAGATCAATTCAAGCTCAACATTAGGAAAAACTTTTTCACAGTCAGGGTGTCCAGACTGTGGTATAAGCTCCCTATGGAGATGGTGCAATCGCCCACCCTGGAAATCTTCAAGAGGAGATTGCACGGTCACCTTGCTGGGGTCCCTTGACCCCACTGTCTTTCCTGCTTGGTGCAGGGGGCTGGACCTGATGATCTTTCAAGGTCCCTTCTGGCCTTACGATCTATTAATCTACGAACATAAGCGTACAGCAATGGCAGGTAGCACAAATGTAACATGAGCCTGGAAACCACAAGACGTAATAGAAGGTCTTTTGAAACATGGAGCTGGTCTGGGCAGCTTGGTTAATAGAGCCCAGTGGCTTTACTAATAAGGGTCCAGGTCACCAGCACTGTTCTCCTCTGTTTGGATTCAGCGCAGAAATCTCTGAAGGGAGTTTATGGGCCATGTTATGCAGGAGGTCAGACTACCTGATTGTAATAGGGGCTTATCTTGTCTTAAAATCTATGGAATTAATTAACTATATTAATAATACTTTTAAATTATTCCCTCTCCCCCTTCTCATTCTACAATAAGAATGAGCAAGGAAGGGACTTGGCATTGTCAAAGCTGTCATTTTAGTGACAACCTCAGGTATAGTAAAATACATACATTTTGGCTGTAGAGAAGCCATAGACAGTGTGCAACTTCACAGGAACCTGCTCAGTTTGGGCCGCTTTTATAATTCTTTCTATTCTTAATGTGTGTGGCTGAATGAAAAAAATAATCTTATTCTCTGGCTATGCTGAATAATTGAGTGAATGTTAAAGTCCTGCTAGCTCCAGCAGTTTTGCTCAAATTGAACTAACAGACACAAAGCCCAGAGCTGGGCTGACATCATTGCCCATGGCTACGGTGCACAAATACAATAGAAGAGGAAGGGGGAAGAGCCATGTTAACTTCATCTCTCTGAAACACAAGAGAGAGAATCACTCTTGATCTGATTGGAGTGGACAGGAAAAAGCCTGCGGTAAAGAAATCCTCTTTTTCAAGCTTCTGGGATGAAATGGTGGAGATGAAAATAGAATTCTATTTTTACAAATATAAGCCCTTAATTGTCATCTTAAATAAAAATGTGTAACAGAGCTCTAGAGGGTATGATTTCTGCATGGTTTTAGGAGCTTTTGTTTGGCAATCTGAGTCTCTTAGACCTTCATCCTTGAAAAGTCAGAGCCAAAGTTTGGGAACTCAGAGATCTGAACCTAGGTCTGGGCATATCTTCCTCTTGCATCTTGGCCAAGGCCCTGAAACTTTCCTGCCCCAGTGTCCTTGTCTGTAAAACTGGGATGTTGCTACTTCTGGGCGGGGTTGTGGAGATTAATTTGCTAATATCTGAAGAATGGAAAGCTTGAATAGAAGTGCTGTTGGTATGGAGTTTACCTGGGATAAAAGATAGGGCTTGGTGAGCTGTTCCAAAAGGGAGGATGTGGCTAAGTAGAGGCAGGAATGACCAATCTTGGTGTCTGTCTAACCTGCTCTTGAAAATTTCTAGGGGTGGAGATTTCACAACTTCTCTGGGTAGGCTGTTCCAGTGTCTGGGCACCTACATAATCAGCAAGCCCCTCTTAATCTCCACCCTAAATTTCCACTGCTGCAGTCTGAGGTCAGTACTCTGAGATCTGTCCACTAATGCCACAGAGAATGAGATCTGCTTCCCAAGCCTCTAATCATTTTTGTTGCTCTCCACTGGACCCTTTTCAATCTGTTCATATCCTCCCTATAGTATGGGGCTCAAAACTGGACACAGTATTCCTGTTGTACAACCCAGGATGCTGTTGGCTTTTTTTTCTTTTGCAACAAGAGCATATCGTTCGGTCATATTCAGTTCACGGGCTCCTGTAACCCCCAGGTCCTTCTCTGCAGTACTGCAGCCTAGAAGTCTGTATTTTTGCAGTTACCAGTATTTTGTCCCTGGGACCTTGCACTTGTCCTTGGTGAAATTCAACAATATTTTTTCCAGTCTATCCAGGTTATTCTGGATCCTAGCGCTCTGTACCCTCCAGAGTGTCTGCAACTCAACCTAACTTGGCGTCATCTGCAAATATGCTAAGTATGCTCTCATTCTCATTGTCCAAATTGTTAAGCAACTCTAGACCCAGGACAGTTTCCTGGGAACTGTTGATTCTGTCCTAGGCACTTAGGTTCAGTTCAGGATAATGCAAAAGCTATGTTGTGTTTCACTGCTAGAGGTTGGGTCAAATTTATCTTTATGAGAACATATTGCAACAAGGCCTGTTTCATCGGTTACGTCTGCACAGGGCGAGTTGAGCATGGAGTGAAAGTTCTTATGAGGTAGATATAAAAGAGCTGATCAATCTTTTCTGGAATGCAAGTTGTCAGTGACGTACAGTATCTATTTGCACCCTAAATGATTGAATTTTAAGTGATAATTATGTGCTGTTTTTGCTGCTCAAGTGGTTAAATGTCATTATGGCTGTGCTCCTTAATGAGAGAACTTAGAATCAGAGTAGCATGGGAATACTGAAAATTGTAATAGATTTCTGCTGAAGACATGCTTTCTGTCAGGAAACAAACCCAACTAAATGTATAACTCAGTCTTTGTATTCAATAATTCTATTGCTTCCTAATTTTGAACAGCAAAATTAGCATTTAATAGAGATTCTGTTGAATAGATTTTTAGTGACACAGCTGTCTCATGATTGGACTTTATCTCTACAGATCAGAGCAATATTAGAAGATGTTTAGTTTTCAACTGGTTTTAATTTTATCTTAAAATTACTTGAATATACCACCTTGTGATAAGGTACCTGGAGTTTGTGCCAAGAGACTTAAGCAGACATGTTGTCAGAGACCTTTTCATCAGCTGTTGATCATCAGGCTTCTCTGCATATAAGCTAAAGGCTTTGGAAGACGATAGGTGGAATGTGACTGTTGAAACATCTGCAGAGACAAAAATGCTTTACAATACATCTAAGAGTTTTGAGGGTCAATATCTGACTGACCAGCCTGATGGGTCTCCACGTAGCAGGATCTTTCCACCAAAGCAATGCTCTGCAATTTCAACAAGACACTCTATTGTAACCACAAAATTGGATGCGAGAGGACAAAAAATAGGGGAAAAACTTTACAGCCAGTGATTCATCAGTTATAAACCAACACTAAGACAAAAAGACAAAGCTGTCCAATGCCAAGTGCTCTGGGGGCTTGCATGCTGAAATGATGCAACACCCTGCTATAAAAATTGCCATCAACCTCTCTACACATTAAACACAATGAACACAAAAATAACTCCTCACAAAAGTCCTGCAAAATACCTCTACAGACTCTGGAAATCTGTGGGAGGAGCTGGGGCAAAGATGAAACCCTGTGTTGCTGTAAGAGATTAAAAGTAATTGGCTCAAAAGTTCTTTGGAGCAGCTGTAATTTTCTGTAATTAAAAAAATCCACAGTGCAGTGGAAGGTCTCAGTGTTTCTGAAGATCAGGCCACTTACTTACCCCAGGAAAATTTCAGTCATACAACCATAGAAGTTAAGGGGTGGAAGGGACCTTAAAAAATTGAGTCCAACCCTTCTGCTCTGGGCAGGAATACTGCTGTGATCAAGTGATCCCAGCAAGGGGTCCGTCCAGCCTCCTTTCATAGATGGGAATTCCTTGAATGGGACTCACTTGTCTTGTGAACCATCATTACCTAACTCAGGGCCTTGCAATTTAAGGAAAAAAGACGTGTGATTGAGTTCTTGTTCTTTTGTCAGTGAGAAACGCTTCCAAGTCAACAAAGTCAGACATGATGCAAGACAAACTCAGCCCACCACTTTCTGGGCCCATTGCAAATCAATAGGAATTTTGCCATTGACGTCAGGACTTCACTTTACATTGCAGATTCATTATACTGGTACAGTCCCTTCTAACACGAGATGACCTGGCCGTGCCAGTGCTGAATTGCTTGAGGTTTGTCTGGTGATTCTTGCGGGGGAACTCTTAGTGTATCCCCTTGGATCAGCCACCAACTTAGGCCGCAGTCCTGCTCTTCCCTCCCTCCCCATTAAGATCAAAGGGAATTTTGCAAATAGTTTTTGGGCAGCTGGGGAAAGCGCTAAATTTGATTTGAAATAGGGTGTCTGGGTCTGAGCTAAGAGACTAATGAAAGATCCCACACTCTTGTGAGCATGATGTTCAAATCTAAGCAATTTGGTTTGAAGCGCAGAGTGTTGGAAGTTTGCCTGTTCCCATTTCTTTCAGTACCATTCTGCATTCTCCCTTCTGTAAGCATTCTCTTTCAGGCTTCAGCCCTAGTCTGCTGGCCAAATGGGCTTCCTTCCTGATGCTCTCAGAAATTAAACTGCACTTGGCAATGGTTTTGTATTTGTGGGCGGTACAAAAGTTTTCATAGGAACTTCAGAGACGCTAATCAAGGGGAAATGCAAATCTGAAATTTGTCCTATTCTAGTGTTTCCTTAGCAAACTGGGTTGTAACTTACAAGTACACTTTGGCAGATGATGTGGCCTGTGCTGTAATAAATCACAGGAACATAAGACACTTCATTGCAGCTGCAACACGGCTATTTAGGATCCTATTCAAGAAAAAAGGCTTAGGCAATGCATTTGCTTTCCTATGAGCCACTATACCATGTTTTTCCCTTATAGATCAAGTGAAAAGACTCTCAAAATGCTTTTATAATCGTCTCCATGGAGTTATAATCTGCAAATGTACTTTTTTTTTAAAGATAAAAATACCCAAACCTTAATAGAGCACTTTAAATGGCGTCATTAACTCTCCAACCTCCTTCATAGTTTTGTAAATCTCTTTAATGAGGGTGGAAGAGGCTTACAGAGGTCTCGTTGATTAAAGGTTTAACCTGAAATTACTCTGCATCTGTATTACAAAGTCAGTGGGTATACTGTGGTTGTCTCAATAGAGGAATCTTTTGATGCACTTTACGGGTATCGCTGTGAAGGGGATTTTTTTTTAACTGAACAGGACCAATGGACTAAGAGAGGAGGGAGACCCGTAACACCCTTCTAATAGAAGTAGTAGGGCAGGCAATGTTACAGGCATTAAGATGGAGGTTGGTAAGTGTCTGGGACTACCATCTCCTCCAATCCAATCTCCCAGCTCCTTAAGAGATCATAATGACTAGTTCTACGTTTTAATGGATAGAACCTTTTCTTAGCACTTCTGGAAAGTTGGGGCCATCTTCTTCAACTGACCTTGCTGAAGATTGATTGTGCTTAGGGAATGGAATCTGGAATAATTTGTGAACAAAAGGCCAGGGGCTGATGTTTTTGTACCTTATGAAATGGGATAGGTAGGTCAAGGAGGGTGACGTGATGGCGAAGGGGGAGCTGGGGAAGGGGAAGGGGAAAGGGAAAAGGGCCTGACACGGCCAGGTCAAGAAAATTATTTTCACAGCAGCATTTTGAAGGATATAAGCAGCAAACACAGGATTTGTCAAGGCCCGAGAGGAAGATGTTGCAGTAATTGAGATGTGAGATATGGGTCTGGGTGTGAGATTAGAGTTTATAAACCTGTTGCTTTTGGATGCCAGAATATCAGATTGGAGATGTGAAACCTTCTGCTGGGGGGAGTTATAGATATCAGCACCCTGAGTTCATTGTTTGGCTCCATTTTGGATCAGCAGAACCCAACCCCCTCTGGAGTCCACTTGCCCTGCAGTCAGAAACTGAAACCAAGCCCTCCCAGCACATAAACACCATTCAGCCCAGTATAACATGTCAGAGACATCCCTCCTGCAACAGGAAAGATCCATCTACCTCTGATTAGGAAGGTGTTTCCAGCTAAAATCTGCATTTGACCATCATATGGGAAGGATGCCAACACTTCCAGAGAGTTGTTAATTAAATAATCGTGGCATCTCCAGGAATGAGGATTCTAACATGAAGGTCATTTCTATCGGAAAGTCCAGAGTCTTCTTGCCCCGGGAACTGTCAGAAGTCCTTGTGATGGGTATAGGAAATTAGGTTTGGAAGGGACCTCAGGAGATCATCTAGTCCAACCCCCTGCTCAAAGCAGGACCATTCTCAACTAGATCATCTTAGCCAAAGCTTTGTTGCCTGCCTGGCTCTTAAAAACCTTTGAGGATAGAGATTTCACAACCTGTCTGGGTAAACTGTGCAGTACTTTACTACCCTCTTAGTGAAAAAGTTCTAACTTAAGCTTCCCTTGCTGCAACTTGAGCCCATTCCTCCTTGTTCTGTCATCTGCCACCACTGAGAACAGTCCAGCTCCATCCTCTTTGAAACCACCCTTTGGTTAGTTGAAGGCTGCTATTAAATCCCCTCTCAGTCTCCTCTTCTCTAGACTAAATAAGCCCATTTTCTTCAGCCTCTTCTTGTAAGTCCTGTTCCACAGCCTCCTAACCATTTCTCTTGCCCTTTGCTGGACTTTTTCCAATTTATCCACATCCTTTATGTAGTGAGAGGTCCAAAACTGGACACAGGACTCCAGATGTGACCTCACTAGTGTGGGAATAATCACTTTCCTCAATCTGCTGGCATTGTTCCTAATAACGCAGCCCAGCGTGCTGCTAGCTTTCTTCACAACAAGGGCACACTGTTGGCTCGTTCTGTTACTGCCTGCTGTCACCCCTGGTCCTTTTCTGCAAAGCTGCTGTTTAGCCAGTCAGTCCCCACTGGTGCATCAGGTTGTGTCCAAAGTGCAGGACTTTGTATTTGTCCTTATTGTTCTAACGAGTTATGTGAGGGTAGACTCTGTCAACCTTATTACAAAGCCAATGGGGCTGAATGGTCTGAATTTCCCCCCTTCTCTCATCCTCCTTCCTCCTGGTTTTCTGCTCTTGAGAAGCTCAGATGGCAGATGCAGAGCAGATGGCATGTGCTTGGCATAAGCACTGAAGTTGCCTTCTCATTGGAAACTGCCTATTCAGCAGCAGCTGGGGCTGCCGTTTGCTGGCAGCTCTGAGTTCCCCCACTGGCAGCTCTGGAGCTGCCTCCAGGCCATCTCAACTAGGTCACTCGTGTGCTGGGTGACTTGGCCTCCTGGCTGCCTTGAAGGGAGCTGTAGGATTTTCCAACACTGAATAACTTTACCCTGGGGTTCCTCTCCAGTCTTTTGGATTAGATAAAATTTGTGCCTGTTGTACTCTTCCAATGAGAAGCCCTTAAAGCAGTTTGTGAAACCAAGCCTGCTGCATGCAATGGCTCCGCTCGCCCATTAAGCAGGTGACTGGATGACATTTCTCTGCTTTATGTTGTTTTGGCAGCAGTGTTGTCTGTGGACTGCAGCAGAGCCTTCTGTGCTGGGATTCCTAGTCTTTTCCCATCTGTCATTCACTCACCGTAGGATGTTGGCCTGTGCATTTTGGTAGAATGGGAGTAAACTACTTCTCCATCCCAAATGGATAATGGATGGTTTGATTATGAAGTGGGAGGCAGGGTAGATTGTTAACCCTGATGACTAAAAGGATCAGAGTGAAAGGCCCTTTTGAAGCCCGATGGGACAGATTTTAAGGATTGGCTTAATTTTTTGGCAGTCTGAAAAGAGTGTGATGCACATCAAGATCTGATGGGGGATGATAGCAGCTTGATTAATAGCAAAAAATATTTCTTAATGTTCCAGTGACCTGTTCCTATTTGCCTCGGCAATAGACTTATGTCCAACAAAGTAGCGTGGAAGTGAATGTGTCAGTTCCATGCATACAGTCCTGTACCCAGCTTGTATGCATTATATCACACAGCTAGACATAGGCCAGTTCTGGCAAGATGCTGACTGCCATCAGTTCCTATGGAAGACAGTGGCAGGTGAGGGTACTCTTCTTCTATTGGGAGTTTCTTAGCATCTTCTAATATTACACCCTATTTTCATACACTCCATGCAAGCTGGTAGCTTAAGTATAATATGATTTGATGGCAGCAAGGAAGAGCAAACAGAGCCTGTGTGTCTTATACAAGAATTATAAAGATGGCCCATTTTGTAGCTAGACCTCTTCATAAATGGTTCAGATTATTTTTTTTCAAATGGTCTGCACATTGCTATTGTTGCCTCGGAAGGAAACTAGCATGCATAAACCTCTCGAGCACTGGCCTAGGATTAGCCAGGTGTAAATGAATCCGTCAAGTCCAGCATCCAGCCCCCAAGTGGGGCCAAATCTGATGCTTCTCATGGAAGTAGGAACCTCCCCCTACCCCCAGCTGATTTTGCTATAGTGATAGAAAGCAATTCTTTCATGGCTTCTTGGCAAATAGCTTACATCCTCCTGGGCTGTGAGATTTGATTACCCTGTCGTATAGCAGTGATATGACTATGTTCAGCTGTAATAGTTCAGAAATCCAGCTGCATCATTTAGCTCTCTATTCATGCACTGGGTTATGAAAGCTAGGAGAGAACCCTAATCTATACAGAGAGATAACAAAGCCCGATACATGATCTCGAGTAGGCATGTCAAACTCATCTGGCTCCATGCAGTCCTGACTGGCAGGTGCCACATGCAGCATGGGTCCCAAGCCCATGCTGCATGTATCTGTGGCTGGTCTGGTGCATGCCACGTGCTGCGTGTAGGTCAGCTCAAGACCCAGGAGCAGCACCAGAGGCTGGTTGATGGGGCTCCATGGGTCAGATCCAGCCTGCAGCTGTATTTTTGATACTGCTGGTCTAAAGCTGCAATTCCCTAGCCTTCCTCACTGTCTACAACTCACTTACCCCCTCATCCCCACCCAGTCCTATCTGCAGCCCTGCAGCTGATCTCTCCTCACCCCACAAGGAGCCCCACAGCCTACCTGCCTCTTGGTCTTCTTGCCAAGTACATTGCAGAGACATCCAAGCTAGCTCTGTGTGTGCTGGCTTTGAGCCTGAAGCAGCATAGATGCATTCAGATGGTGCTGGGCCAAGGGTAATTATCTCTGCCTCTCAGCAGAACCAATTAGTCTGCCTGCAGCATTGCACTGAGGGGTTTAGGCTGCTTGGCATCTCAGCTTAGTTCACTGCCTGCTTCTGAAAGAATATTTGGGGGTTTTAGCTGACCCCTTCTATTCCCTTCGCCCCTTCCTGTACATTATCGAATTTTGTAGCCCACTTCTGAAGCCTACCAGTTGAACACCCGTTGCTTTTGTGATATTCCACAGGGGTTCTGCTTCATGCACTGTAGGGATATTAGGGAGCAGTGTTGGTTTTGTCTCCATTTTAGCCCTAAGCCTTCTCTCATTTGAAGATGATGGTTAAATTTCCACTTGCTTCTGAGGTCAAAAGCTGTCCCACCTTTCCCCCATGTGTCCCCTTGCCAGGATGTAAAAAGGTACTGCTGGGAGAAGTCCCTGCTGCCTCTGGTGATTTGTGCGCAGAAAGCCAGGATAGAGAAAAAAAAATCTATTACCTCGTCTTCCTTGCAGCTCCAACATCTGGCTCCCATTCTCTGATTTTAATACCCTGCCATTTTCTCATCTCTTTTACTAGATGCGTAGGAGCCTTTATTGCTTCCAATATTTAGATGGAATAGAAACTATTGCTTAAATGAATAGCTCCTGAAATTGTTTCCTTGCTGGTGAATTGTTAACACGCCATATGGATTCAGCTCATGTATCTGAGCTAATACTGCACCCAGAATTATTAAAACTGATCCTTTTGGTCTCTTAACTCCTTACTGTATAGGACAGCAGGATTTTTGTAGTGCCAGAGGACTCAAAATAAATGGATCTAGGCCTGATATACCTCAGTAATATAATGCTTATTGTGCTTTCACTTAGGTTACAACGGGAGGTAATTATTAGCTCCTTTTTTACAGATAGAGAAACTGTGGTACAAGAATTGAACTGTTCAAAGAATTGACCTGTTCAAGAGCCTTCTAAGTCAATAGCAGAATTAGGAATAGGTCCCCTGACTGCTAGCAGACTGGCCTTGGCTCTTAATTTCTTAGTCTGATCCTCCTTTAATATCAATGGGAGGTTTTTATAAGCATTATCTAGAGGAGCCAGGGGTTAGAAGGTCGGAAAAAGACTTGGGAAGCCCCCTGTTAGTATTCAAGTGGCTGACTCAAAAGAACTAATCTATCCTGATTTAAAAAAAAATCTTAGGGAAAGAATAATTCTAAGAAATGGCAGGGTCTGTTGAAATAGAAAGCGGGTATCTGTAGAGAACATCAAGCTTAAATGCACCTGCTCTCTCCGTGTGGCACTATAGTCTTAAGCACAGAGGCTTCTGATGGTTGCATTAGGGTGTGTACAGAAGTTACATTTTTCATGTGATGAGGCCCCTGAAATTGCTTCATAGCCCTAAGGTAACAAGTGCTCATGGCTGCACAGAGCTTTTAAAATGGCTGACCATGCAAAAATTTAACCTTCATCTCATGAAGTATCTGATGGGGCCATGAGGCTTTGTGAGGCCATCCCCACCGCACTTGCTGTCCCCCCCCAGCTACCTGTGCTAGGATCTTGGGGAAAGCTAGGCCGGGTCCACAAGGCAGGGGAGCCTGCCTTTCTTCACCCCTTGCCCCCCATGCAAGTGGCTTGACAGCGGCAGGGGCTGCCATGGCCGGAGTTGGGGTTTGGGGTGGGACACCCCCCCTCGTCCCCCCGTGGACCTGGCCTGGCTATCCCTGTTGGGGTCTTGGGGGCACTCGGCTGGATCTGCAAGGTGGGGGGCTTCATCCCCAACTCCCCACCCTGAAGGTGAAGGACTCCCCACCCTGAAGGTGAAGGCCACTGAAGAGCTGAGGTTGAATTTCTGCATTTGGCCTCTTGTCTTTTCTACCCATCAGACTTTATGGGGAAAGGGAGGACTCCTCTTGAAGTAGCCCTCTTTCTAAATCAGTCTTCCAGTTTGGGGAAGACTGTCTCTGTAGAGAAATCAAGGCAGTGGATGTTCACTGGTCCTGGACTTCTGTGACCTGTTCAGCGTCTATTCAGCTACCTGGTAACCGGTCTCAATCCTGGAATGAAAGGGTCTCTGGGTCTTTTACCTTTTCATTGGTTCAGGTGAATCCTTTTCGGCCCTGGCATTGAGCATGTCTGGGATGGCACTTGAAGCATTCTCTGGTCAAAAACCTATTTCCAGGAGCCTGCTTTAAAAGGAGCAGGCTACCATTCCTTTCTGGGCTTGCAGACTTGCTACTGGGGCTGCACACTGCGTTCCTGCTTGTGCACTTCCACGATGTGAGCCTGATTGACAGTACCTGCCAGCTGCAACCCTAGACTGACAAAACGCTGTCCTCCAAAGTCTGGTAGGTAACAGTTTGCATTTGGGTGTGTACTTAAATGGGACAGCACTGTCCCTGCTGGAGAGCAATGCAATGATGGCTCTGTGCATTTATTACATCTGGCAGAATTTCAGCACAGGAGGCTCCTGTTGTCCTGAAAGCTATTACCACCATGCTTCACCCTTCTGGCCCAACACAATCTGCTAGGCCGAACAGCAAATTCCAGAGGCTATTCCATATATCTCTTCTCACCTTCTCCTATGCCGCTAGTGCTTATGCTGGCAGGTGTCCATGTTGCCTTTTGATTGATGCTGAAAACTACCGGCTGCTGAGAGGATAAAGCCATTTTGGGAGAAGAAAGTCAGCAGGCACCTGATTTGCTGTTAGATCTGGAAATGAGAGCAGGTGGCTGCCTATAGTAAAACAAAGGGGCAGCTGTCAAGGTGCTGGGAGGAAGCGCGATGTAGCAAGAGGCCTTTTTTACAGAGGAAGGAATCCGCTGAGTGTCTTTGTGTCTGCTTTTGTATGTGCCCCTTGCCTGGGAGGGGCAGGCTGACAATGTAGCATGGTTAGCTTCATCTTGGCCAAGAAATGAATGCTCTCTCCACCATGTTCAAGGCAGTACACCTTATTTCCTTCACAGCGGAACTATAAACCAGTTCATAGATACAGTTTGGGGCCCATCACCATACAGGCAGCAAAGGCCTAGTGGCCCTGTGTGCTGGGCTGGGTCAGAGACTGGACATCTTGTTTGCTAGGAACCCTTGCAGTTGTCATGGACCAACCTGCAGCCCACTGTTTGTCACCAGGTGCTGGGGTCCAACTACTATCTCAGTTCTCAGCATAAGAAACCTCAAATCAGTTCAGCCTAGCTGCTTCACATGTGCTCTCATTTGTGTGGGCTGATAAAGCCCTCTTGTGTCACAGTATACAGGGTGTCCCTGAGTGGAAAACAGGGAAGTGTCCAGAATGCTGGCTTCTAACTAGTACTTGTACTTTGGGCACAACTGAGACTCCCGTTCATGAGCCAGGACCCCAACGTGTTAGGCACCGTAAGCACATGCAACAAAGATGTTCCTTGCCTTGAAGAGATTACACTCTTGTTACTGAATCCAGTATCATAGGGCACTTGTACATGTGATGAGGGTTTAGCCCTCAGGGTTTTATTCTGTGCCTCCTAAATTGAAGCGGTGGGTTTTTAATTGAAGCCCATCATGTCAATTTTTCTGTCACGTTACAGCAAGGGGCCTGAACCCTTTTTGTTGTTGTTGGAGCCGTAGCCTGCCCACGGCCAGGAGGTGAGCTGCCAGTGGGCTGAGCAACCCCTGAGCTGCAGGGGCTCCAGTCCTTCCCTTTGCAGCAGGAGCACCACCAGGCCAGGCTGCTAGTGGGCCAGGTGCTGCCCCAGCTTGGAGGCAGTACTCAGCCTGATCCAACTGTTTCCTGAGCCGCTGGTAAGCAGCTTCCAATGGGCTTCCAGCGGGCAGGCTATGGGAACAGTTGGATCGGGTCGGGTGATGCCTTCAAGCTGGGGCAGCACCTGGCTCACTAGCAGCCTGTCCAGGTGGCCCTGGGGGTGCATCTCTGCTGTGGAGGGAAGGACCAGGTTCCCCTGCAGGTCAGGGGCCACTAGGCCTGCTGGCAGCTTGCTGCCAGGTGGTGGGAGAGGCAGACAGGCTCTGCCAGAAATAAAAGGATTGGGCCCTTCACCACTTCTGCCTTCAGAAGGCGCCTGCTGAAGGTAGAAGCAGTGAGGGGCCTGATCCTTTTTTTCTGCCAAGGCTGCCTGCTTCCCCCACAGCCGGGGCGGAGCTGACAGCTGCAATCGTTGCGATTTGCAACATTGCAAACTAAAGTACATTCAGATGTAGTTTAGTTTGCACTGATGAATCTAACCCACCCTAAATTCGCACACATGTATTGTGTGATGCCATTAAGCCACACACGACATTTTCATCACATGGAGTTCGAGCTGAAGTAAAACAGGACCCGTTTCAAAAGCTGCTCTTTAATTTGACTTCTAGCCCTAAGTGGCCTCTGAGCTGAATTGCCGTCCCAAAAATACAAATCTGTTACAGCCATCCACTGTTCTGTGAACACAGCACTGCATTCTTTATGCCCTCTTCAGTAGAGATGTTTCACTTCTTTTGATCCCAAAGTAGCCTCAGTAGCCATGAACGCTGTACGGAAATGATAGTAACCATGCACCAAACTATTAATCCTTGCTTGGTTTAATCTCCTGCTGGCATGGAGAGCTCCACATTTGGCTCTCTACACTCTTGCAGGCAGCTTATTTTATCTTGTCTCTAGGTCCTTTCAGATTCTGTCTGAACAGGAATTTTAATTAATTAATTAATTTTTTGTAGGTTGGAGCTCTTTCCAGAAGGTGAATTATAAAGAGCTTAATAAGGAAGGTGGAGAGCAAGTTGAAGCAAAACCTACACCATCCCACTGAGAGAGCCATTTATGTTCTCAGATGTACGGGTTGTATTGATCAGTTCCCTCTACCTTGAAGCTCTATTTTTTAAAGTCACCTGAACTCTAGTAGGAAATTGCTTTCTCTTACAGTGCAACAGAAAAGCCTTGGAATAAGGATGCACAAAAATAATTGCCATGCAGAAAGCAATAAAAAGTCTATTTTCTTAAAACCCTTTGTTTGATTGGGCTGGGAAATGATAGACTGGCACATTGCACTACAACTGCTCTGCTTTCTTCAGCCTTGGCATTGATGTGGAGAAAATTAGCTTTTAAATTAAGATGAGAACATAGTGAAGGTATTAAACTGAATACAGCCTCCTTGATCAATATGATGGGCAAATTCAGACAACTTGCAATATATCACAGAAGCATGTGCACTGCCTACCCTGTTGGAGAAGGGATAGGGAAAGCCAACCAACCATTAATACAGTTTTTTGTCATTAGGTGGCATCAGGTTGGGTCAAGATGTCATTGGAGATGAACAATATCTCCAGCCTTGATCATCAGGTCTGAGTGATGGCAAACTAATTTGCGTGGGTGTTTGAGCAGCAGAATCTCCTCCAGAATCTCAAGGACTGGTCTTGACATACGAATAGTCCTACCATTTTCACAAGTGAGAGATTCACCAGCGGTTCAGAGTACCTGTGTTTTGTGGTGTGCTCAGTACAGAAACACTTCATAAGGGGAGTGTTTGGATGCGGCTCTGTGGAAGAGGACTTTTTCCTCACACTTACTTTTCCTCCATTTTTTTTTTGTTTACAGTTTAAAACAAATCTTTGTGACTGAAATCATAGTACTTACAAAACAAAAAGGCAGAGGAAAGATCTCCTATAATCGCAGCCTACAGATAAAGGGGATAAAGAGATTTTTTAGGGAAATTATCTAGGCACGGAGACTTTATTTTTCTTGAAATAAATTTTTCTAAAGCTCTGTAGCCTCTCAGTAGGCATGGGTGAGTCTTTGGGTTTGGTTCAGGCACTTGCAAAATAGCAAGCAGAGATTCTGCACCATGTAATGACACCAGAAGCTGAAACAGCAACCTCGACTTGAGCATCTCAGTGAGTTTTGCTACTACTCAGCAGTTCATGCGCACAGTTCTCCTTTGAGCACACATTGTTGTTTTCTTTGTCAGATGGATGAAACTGGAAACCAGTGAAGTTAAGGTCTTGAGTTTCAGAGGCTGTGATTTCCTTTTGTACTAAGGTCATGGTAGCTGTAGTTACCCATTAGATCTAGCCCAGAAAGTTTATAGTTCTCCTGATTCTCACATGTATGAGACCTGGCTTTTCCTTCTTTCACACACATGCACAAGTTGAATATGCACTGCAATAAAAACCACTCGTGTCTATAAAAGTGACCCTGTGCCAAGTGTCCATCAAGAACAAGACTTTTATGTGTAAGAGAGAAAGAAAATAATCCTGTGCTGAATCAGATGCAGGGCACACGAGTAAGGGGTTTTGATGGATTCTCCATAGGTTCCACATGTGTCATTGCCAGCTCTTTTAGATTACAAGACTTGTAGCTGATGGCTTTATTGAATGGGAACCACTCCAATGCTGAGTAGGAGTCCAGAGAGAATCCTTTTTAAGAGACCCTTGGAAAGCAGAGCATCCATCCGCCATTGGCATATGTCCTTGATTATAGGAGCAAATGGTGCAGTAACTACTATTCGAGTTCTGGCCCAGATGAAAAGTGGCTGGTGTTTCCTTAAACCATGAGGAGGATTTGTCAACATTTTTATTTGTAATCCAAATTCAAGTGGTTTGGATTTGGTCTCTAGTGTAATATGGCCACAATCCCAAAAATCAATGCAAAAAACAAAAGCCCCATAAGAAAGTAATATTTAACAGGAGACAGGAAATCAAAATGGAATCCAAATAAATGAGAAATTAAGACTGTGCAGCAGCTCGCATAGAATTTGCCTTATGGGGAAAGCTTATTAATATAATGAAGGTATTTTTCCAGAACTCTGTGTCAGTAATATTTTCCAAGGCACGTTTCTATTTCTCCTGTGATTTAGCTAAACGGCGATGAGGCTAACAGATCAACAAATGATAAAAGACCAAGTAAGCTAATTAAAGCTGTACAGCCGGCTGGACTTTTAAAGATGATATTGAAAGGTGTTGATAGCAGTGCCTGAGCAGTTTATCACAGAACTGAAGCAATATAATTTCTAGTCTAGAGAAATCTCCTTTATTAGATCTGGGTTATACAGTATATTGGATCCATAATTTGTAAAACCATTGAGTGCTTTGTATTTATTTAACCTGATCCAAGTCTTAACCCTTTCCATTGCCACAATGCAAGTTGTTTTTTCTATCATTTGCTAAGCAAGAAGAGGTGTAGCTCTCAGGAGACTGCATTCTCCCATGACTAGAGTTTGGGAGTTGGGACCAGAGGTGCCAGCCCTGGTTATGTCACTGCTTTCTGCATGAGTTTGGGCAGTCACTACATCTTCCTATTCATTGGTTTTCTCCTCTCTAAAAGAACAAGAAGAACAAAACCAAGTGGTGTTGTGAGGTTACTTTATTGAGTGCTGGAAGCACAAATGGATTTTCTATATGTGGGCATTTGTACGCTGTAAATGCTAGGTTTTGGTGGCTGGCAACTGCCTTGTGGGGGTTGTAGATTGATTTGGGTTGACCAAAGCTATATGTGGAAAAGAAAACCCTATTTTTCCAAAATAAAGGAAGCCACTTTGAGCTCTGGCAGCCTAAAATTCAGTTGTTCAGGCATCCCTGTTTATGGTAAAATAGATGGTGTCAACTTTCTGCTGCAGATTTGCACTGGCCTGCTCAGGGTCTGCATTTGTTTCACCCTGTCATATGTCTCCTGGAGGCAAATTGCAAAGCCATGAGCTTGCAAGCGCTTTTATCCAGTGTTTCAATCAAGTGTCTGTTCCCATTCCCAGTTCTGTCATCCACCTTCCCTGGCCTTCACAAGCCCATAGCATTTGTTGGCAGTAAAAACCATTTGCTTAAGTAGAAAAATGATCTCAGGAATATGTGTATTTTTTTTTATATGCACCTGTTGAGATTCAGCTGTTGGGAATGAGGTGCTAGAACTACTACCATGTGAGCAGTCAAAGCACAGGTGGCCAGTGGCCCATGGACCATCTCTGCTCAGGAGACCATCTGCTGTGCAGATGGGAGGAGAGTACTGTCCCAGACCTCCAGGTACAACCGTTCCTGATATCTGAGTTACTGCAGCTTAAATTCCATCTCTGCGTTAGTCGTGTTGGTCCCTCTAAGTGTGAAATGAGCCTGTCTCCTCTTTGTGACTTCCCAACCATTCACACACCTGGGATGTATTAACGATGCTGTTATCTCCCGAAAATAGCAGGATTAATGCAGGGCAGCACTGAATCTGCTTCTTCTCCCCCTCCCATAATTAAAAGCCAGTATCTGGTAAATGAAATCAGGTTTGTGTTTTGATTAAAAACATTCTCACAACTGTTTGCAGCTTCAAGCTAGGGAAGTGCTGGGTTGGAAAAAGCTGTCGGAAAGCGCTCATTCAGAAGGGAAGCCCTGCCGTGGGTATTCTTTACATTTCCTTAGCACTTTTCACCACTGGGCAGGGAGCACTCCATGAATACTAATGATTCGAGCTTTAGAGCATCTTTGTAAGGAGGGTGTATATTATCCCCATAGAGAGATGCAGTGTGGTTAAGCAATTTGTCCAGATGTATAGAGCCAAATTTATAGAGTCTCTGCTCAGGTACAGCCTCCTACAGCTAGCCCCAGGAGTGACATTGGGCCATACTGTGGTGGCTTAGCAAGCCAGCATGTTTTTTGCAAGGCTGTTACATTGTGCTCCTAAAGCTGAGCTCCTGCTTAAAATCAAAACTCTCTGGTCCCGATGATTGTGAAGATAATATTCAAGATGTGAAATTAACCCAGTGGGTATTTCACCCAACCCAAAATAAGAAATGTAGGAGAAATGTGGTCTGCAGTCATTTGTCTCCTGGGAGAGTTAATTTTGAAAACAAATTAATTGACAATATATAAGCTGTCATAATGAACAATTTAATTTCTCAACAAATTGGTATATAAGGAGACAGGTGGTCCCATTTGGAAGATATGCAGAATCTATTGGGAGTTATATCTTGCGGAGCATGAGTTATGAGTGTACCATCATTAGCTCCCGTACCCCTGCTAGTCTGCTCCCAGACTAGATATTTTTGCCCCCAGGAAGGGCTTTCCATTATACTTGGGCAGTATGTAATTTCCACTGTTCAAAGGGTACAGACCTGTAGTGCTGAAAGGTCCTCTGCCAGATCGTTCTGATTCTACCTTACAGTCTTTGAATGTGCAGTGTAACAGCTTTGTATTAGCTCACTTTACCCTCAGTAATGGCTTTGAAGAGGCCATTGCAGTCCATTCTGTCAATGAGGTTATTGCAGTTTCTAAATTAGCTTTTCCTACAGCTCTCTTGTAATGAGTATATTCTTCCTTTGATACTGTTGGGATTGGGCTGTGCAACTTTTAAAGCTAATGGGGTTCAAAGAGCTCCATTCCCCATGCCTTGAATCCTGTAAATGTTTAACAATAAGCCATAATGACTCCCAAGAAGCTTTTATTGATTTTTGTTTGCATGCTTTGCAGAATTCCTTAAATATTCAAGGAAGAGGCAAGGGTTCAGAGATGTGGACCTGAGCCATTTATCCCTGTCTCCATAGTGTCCCATATTGAAATGTATTCTTGCTGACCAATTGTGTAAAATTTTGCAGATCTTCAGGAATGAGCATATACACAGCATACTGTGCAGGCACTTGGACACAAATCATACAGATGTAAGTGAAGCTATCCCACTGAAATCAAGAGAGTTGAAGGGGCTGTATGGTAGCTGTTAGTCTACGGGGAACTGGACAGTGTGTTGCACCTAGTTTCTTAGGACTCTGGTCTCCCTTCACTTTAGCTCTCTCAAAGTGTCTCTTCTAGTGACCTGTTACAAAGAGAGGTGGGCTTTGGAGGAACTTCCCTATAGAGAGAAATTGGCATGTGATTAAAACAAATGACCACCCAGGAGGAAGTAACACATGCCCGTGGGGGCTGGACACTCAGCCTGTCAGGTGACCAGGGTAGTAGGGGCAGAGCAGATGGAAGAAACTTGTATTGGTGCCGCTGTCCTCAAGGCCGAGCATGATTCCAGCCACAATGTCTGCAACAAGGATTGGCTCCATCCCAGTTGCTTTTGGAAGATTTGCTCTGCCTTCCTTCTTGCCCAAATGAGGGGAAATTCCTGCCAGAATTAAGGGCAGTCAGCTCCCTAGCTCATTCAGCAGAATGGATTGGCAAATGGTGTTGTCCACTGCCCCTCCTTTCTCTGTGTATAACAAACAGAGCCACCGTTGACCTAGGGGGACCATGCCAGCACCATCCATCCTTGAACATGGGCATGCCAGCTGGCAGCTTGGCGCTGCACTGCCGTTCCACTTCACTAGCAATCTGATAGGTTTTGCATGAAATGGTGCCTAGGACAGCCTCGTTATGGATGTAAATAGAATAGATCTCATGTGGCAAGTGTATGCATTGATGAGGAGAGAGGCTGTCGAATACTGTGTCTTTGGGATCTCTAACTTTGAACAGTACCTAAACTTTTGCAAACTGTGTCGGACTACTGCCACACAATATTGCAATAGATGTTGAGGAGGGTGTTTGATTTTCTGTTGAGTGGCAGGGAGCCTGGGAAAGAGGGTGTTAGGAGGCTGCTCTGAGTTTGGTTTTGGCATGAGTCTTTTCCTTGTTGCCTCCTGTGTTTTGTTGACCTCAACAATTTCAGGACAGCTTCTGAGGCCCTAACTAACAAGAGCATGTGTGTGCTCAATCCTGTTCAGCAGCACTCGGCAGACATTAGGCTGCATCTTTCTTTCCACCATCGTGGTGCGGTTCCTTGCTAGCATTTGTGCAAATTGCTTTTCTGTGGTAGAAGGGAGGCAAAGAGCACTCTGCTGTCTTAACAGCCTTGCCCCTGACAGAAGCAGTTAAAGTGGGAAATTACTGAAGCATGAAGATCAGACCAAAGACACTGACAGTGTGCAGCAGGTTCAAATCAGCCTTGATTAATCCATCAGCCTGGATTTAAAATTGGTGGTGTAAAATTGTCAAGGTCACTGGAGACCGGACAAAGCTGTTGCTCACTCCCTGGAGGGCTGGACTTTCTTCCCTGTTTGTGCCAAGCTCTTAAGTAGATAGTCCTCAAGCAAAGAAGTGTCAGACAGGCTTCTTTCCACTTATTGCCAGAATTGATACTCGTGGCTAGATCCCCAGAGGACCTTGGATGTAGCCACCGACAGGGGTTGTTTTTCCCACCAACAACTTGAGATCCAACAACTTGATGCCTAAAGCATTAGCCAAGGATACAGGAGACCCAGCTTAGGTTCCCTCTGCCTGCTGGGGTTTGAACTCACATTTTTCAGCATCCAGGAGATTTCCTTGACTCCCAGGCTATAGGCTGTGCTGGAGTTAGGGGACACTGGGCCACAGGGAAGAGGAGAGAAGGAGGATGACTTCTACCCTATTGGTCAGCATGAGTATCTGGGCCATGGGAGACCTGGGTTCCAGGTCCTGCTTTATGGAAAGATTAGTGTAAAGTAGAATATGAAATCTCAGTCTCTTCCTTCTCGGGGGAGTTCTCTCACCACATGGCTAGTGAGTACGGTTCCCTTTCTCTGCCCCCAATGAGTATTTAATTATTCTATGCCAAGAGGACTGATAACACAAGAGGCAATAGGATAACCCTTTCTGTCCTGCTCCTGAAGTCCCTTGGGTCTTTGGAGGTGTGGGTTCACATCCCTGTGGGCAGGAGGGAATTTGGCCCATGTCTCCCACAGTCTGGTCGAGTGCTCTAACCGCTGAACTAAATGGGGACAGCAGCTCCAGCCATTTTCAGGGGGAATAAAGCAGCAGCTCCTCACTTTTGAAAGCAAGGACTTAGGCACAATACTCTACAAGCATTTTCAGGGCTGTGGGGCGTCTCCTTGCAATCTAGATGTGTTAGATGTATCGCTGTCCCCAGCATTTCCTACTGGCTGATGTAGGTGACTTGTGGCTTGTTGGTGGATCCATTTTGAAGTGCCCGGTTCTCTCACCGCATTATACAAGGACCCAAGGTGGCTCATTGGGATATTGTGAATTCCACTGGGTGAATGGGCACCTGAACGTTAGGTACTGCAACGCTCACATCTCCTTTGTGGCTTGAACCCTCAATTGCTTCCAAATCACAGGGTACAATTTTATACTGAATTACATGTAAAATGGTGCAGATCTGGAGTTAATAGAACTGTAGTAGTGATCTGATAGGATCTTAAACCATAATGTTATGCAAAAGGATATTCCTGTTTTTCTGACTATCAAAGACGGGGACATCTTGCACATATTTTTCATATAAAGTAATCCTTAAGGCAAACTGAACTATTTAATTCAACAAATCAAATATGTTTTGAAGTGCTTATTGTTTTAATAGAACTAGCGTACCACAATTATTTGTGAGCGAACACCTCAGCTAAACAGACAAATGCGTGCGCTGACCTTCCTTAATGAGGCTTTTCCCAAGTTGTGAGTTTTAAAAAAATGTTATAATGATTCTAATTTATTTCAGATGCTTAAAGCTTCTCTCATGTTGATAAGCTGAAGGCTTCCTTATGTTGAAGTTTCAAGACAACAGGTTCTCTGTGAACCCATAAGTGCTATTTGTTGGCAGGGTCAACAGCTTTTGGATCTCGGTAGAATACTGAATGGCTATAAAACTGTGCTGTACATATAAGGCTGCAAATAATTTTGTCTTTCCCCAAAGCATAAATAACTCAGCATGGCAAACAACTATGGTTAAACAAGAAGGTTCCTAAACGATACATATCAATAATTTAAACAATTATAATTGATTTATTTATGCTTCATACTCCTTGCATTATGGCTAACACAAATGCAGTGGGGTTTCACTCTTTTCAGCTAGCATGAACATGGGAAAATGTTGTTTTTGTGGTCCTGAAGGTTCAGTGCACCAACAGGTGACGATTTATCACTGCTCTTGTAGTCAGAGAATGGCAGGATGAGAATTAACCTACCTCTGAGAAACATGGATGGACAGTCCGCAGGAGATTCAGGACACAAAGGAGGGAAAAAATGTATTTCTGCTTAGAGAGGTAATTACTCACATAGACCTTCAAAAGATTTCTTGAAAGTTTCATTGTATTCTTTTTAATGTAAAAAATAGCTGACTTAGGGTTTGTACCTAATTCTGCAAAAAGCCCATACAGTTTGCATAATGCTGTTTGGAAGCAGCTACTGAGCTGAGAAGTAGCTACTGAGCTGAGAAGATTGTCATAACAATCACAGTGACACAATGAAATAGAGCCAGCGATGCTCAAGAATGGTTCCATATTGTTTAGACAGTGCATTCATTGCAACTTAGCATTAGGATCTCAGCAGAGGAGAAATTTAATTTAGTTTGTGTCAGGAGCGAGACATCTCAGCAAAGAAGAAATGTGAATAGAGGATGTTATTCAGGGGAAAGTTATTTATTGCATGTTCAGACTTGCATTCCCCGTAGTAGGACTTCTGTGTACTGGCTGTACAGTACACAGGCCCAATTCTGAAAACAATTAAGTATGTACCTGACTAATCTCATCAGTCTCAGTGGGACTAAGGTCACGTGTGCCTACAGAATTAGAGTCGTAGCTGGTAACTAATAAATATGCAGAACACCTATGTATTTTTGTTCTCTTTCCACATCAATCCCATTTCCAGCTGTTCCCCCCCTGCCCTGGGCAAAAGAAAAATAGGAGTGGGAGATCCACCTATTCCATATCAGAGTGTCATTTATGTCAGCAAATGTCTCAGTTCACACTAGGTTGTGGCTCTCAGCATTGTTGGGAACAAGGTCAGTCTCTCCATGTTGGTTGTTAGGTAGCATGGAGGCTGTGCTGTCCTGTGGACAGCTGCCACTCCAAGGAGAGCAGAACACACAGCAGAACCAATGCCTGGGTGTAACCAGTTTGGGGTAGGATATAGGTTTTTTATCCTGCTTTTACATCACTTAGTGCATTGACTTATAACAATACTTGTGATGAGAGAGAGTTTTTTATTATGGTTTTGTTATGGCTAGAATTTTAATTTTTATGACAGCTAACACCATTTGTAATGCAACTGTAGGATTAAAGAGAGGAGAACTTATGGATACCGCTTGTAACCATCCGGTTGCTTTGTTAAGCTTTGCATGTAGAAAAAAGGGAGAAATTGATAGTGGGGAAAAATCCAGTTGCACATTTTGACTGGAGGCATAGGAGGGGTCGAGCTCAGGATGTAGACACATGGTTGGATTAGTGTGGAGTATTTTCCTTTGGAGCAACATCCGGAGTAAGATGTGCCACTGCAAGCAGACATAGTTCTTTGAGCAATGGCCCTGAAACATGGAAGTTACCAAACTTTGCCATTTGAAATGATCAAACCATTGCAAGGAGCAAACACACAACCAGCTCTCTCAAGCTAGGTGCCCGCAGTAGGCACTGTTAAAGTGCCATACCCTTCATTGGCAGGGAGGTGAAAAAAGCTACTCCAGGATGAAACTGAGGAGGGGAGTGGCCACACAGACACACACACTTACTCCTTCTTCTACACAGAAGCTGTCCCATGTAGTAAGGTAACTTTGCCCTGATTTTGATTTTCTCTATTGTAAGGCTGATTGTTGTGTGCCTGTTTCACTTCCACTACAGCATAAAGTCAATTTACTACATAGCGAATGTACTAATACTGGCACCTGGGCTATGGGGTGAATGTATGAAGGAAAGCTTGTTGACGGGTCAGTATGCTCACCACTGAATATCCAGGCTGGGGACCATTCACAGTGCAAAAATTCAGATACAAGGCCTGAGATCTGTTGACTCTGTGATGCACCATTTGTTTCTTCCAAGCTTTTCTGCATGCCCCCTACACTGCATTTCTCAAGCCACCCAAGGAAATCAGCTTAGAAACAAGAAGAAGAATAAAACCAAAAAGTGGACTGACTTTTTTTCCTTATTGTTTTTTTTAAAAGAGATTTGTTGTGCTTTTATTGCTTGTGTTACCAGACAAGCATTAACATTCGCTGGCATCTACATTTCATAAATGGATTTATAAAACCCTTGGTCTTTCCTACTTTGCTCCATGAATTTGGCATTTCTCTTAAAATCAAGACCACCTTTAATTGTAACTCTGCTGCTTTCCTGATGGTATGACTCTGGGATATGTGGTAGTGGTGGTGTTTCTCCAGGCAGCTTCTTCTCCAGCAACAGCTAAGGTACAAATTTATTTCCTGAGAAATGTTGCTTAATAAGTGACTGCCCCTTTATTATCTGCTGGTATTTTCATCTCCTCCAGCCCCATCTTTATCTGAGTATTTACAGCCATCTAGGGCTTCCTGATTTTTGTCTGCTACTTGCATAAGGCTGCTTTTGGCTTGTAGGCCATTTGGGGAAAATGCTACACCGAACTGTACCCGATACTAATCCCTGCAGCAGCTTCCTTACAAACTTTTTCTTTGTTCAAAATATTGCAGTTCAGCACTAGCCTTTGTTTGGGATCTTCAGCTAATAGTCAACCATGTGACAGAGCTGATCCAAATCAAGTGAGGCACCAGTTCAGTGGTTGTGGTCCGATTGTATCCATGTGCTTGTTGCTTATGCATCGCCCCGCATTTGGCTGAGGACCGAACTCAGCTTTCTAAAGGCAATTTTCAGGATTGATCTGTTTTCCTTTTGGATAAATTAGGAGGTTTCCTCCCCAGCTTGGGTGAACAAAGGCTGTGGTATAGACATGCCCTCACTTAGTTCAGTGACTTGAGAACAGAACAGTGTCACCACTGTCTCATGGTACTGACCAGTCCCATCTCCTGGGGCTCTTCTCTCTGTACTTCTGTGTGTCTCACTTGTCCTGTAGCGTCAGCTTTTTCATGGAGGGACCCTTTAATTCTGTTTGTATGGCAGCTATGGCAAGTGGGGGGCTGGTCCATGCCAAGTGCCACCATCGTACAAATAATGAGGAGACCCACAAGCATATGCCTAAGTCTCCCCTTTCCTAGGACTAAGTGGACTTGGCTTCTCTTGAAAATGAATTACATGCCAAGCTGTATTGACTGGCATTTGAATCACAGCACACTTGACAGACCAAGACAAGGGGAGTTTGCTTGCTTGTGCCAGGGCCGAATGAGGCCTGAATTAGCTCACAATGAATCCCCACAAAATAAATTCTTAAGTGTTCCCACTCCCTGCCAGCAAAACAGCACCCCGCAGTTCACGTAGTGCTGTTTGGCTCTGTGGCTGCCCCAGTAGCCGTGTGCCAATGCTAGTCGCTGCGTGTGCTGTTCATTTGTAGAAACCCCATGCGGGAATGCAGCTCTGGGAAGGACACAGGCCCTTTCCTGCAAATACAGGCTTCCTGAAGATCAAGGAGAAATGAAGTAGACAGCTGTGATTTTTCTGTGGTTTCAGAAAGGATGCCTATGGCCATGTGTTGACAAAATGAGAGGTGTGTGTGCATGATACTTTAAAGTGGGCTAAATGCTTTTGCACCATTCAATGGTGATGGTGTTTGCACGGCTCAGCAGCATATTGCGCATTAATTCCAGCCGCTATAGGAAATTTGGTGGTGTAATGTGCCTTAAATGACTTGGGGCACAGCAAACTAAAACTGCTTCGAGGAGCTTTAGTTTGCTGCCCCTACAGCCGCGGAGCGAAGCACTGGGCTCTGTGCAGCTCCATGGCCCTACAGGAAGCCCATGCAGGCAACCTGGCAGCAACCTGGGAAAGCAGCTCTGCCCAAGAAAAGTGGTGAGCCTGATCCACACCTCTCTGGAGCCTGCCTGCCTGCCTGAGCTGTGCGGGGGCCTGGTGCTTCCTTCCACAGTTGCCTCCTGAGCCGGATGCCTGTGGGCAGGTGCTGCCTAGGGGGGTGCTCACAGCTGCTACAGAGGGAAGCACCAGCTCTGCCTCGCAGCCCAGTGACTGGTCCATCTGCCGGCAGCTCGCCCTCCCCTCCCTGCTGGAGAGGCAGGTAAGTCAGCAGGATGCGTGCACGACATGGGGGTTTAATCAGCCCTAAATTGAAGTGGTGTTTTTTAAAGGCCACCGCTTCAATTTAAGGCCCGCATTTAATTTACACACGCCCTATCACAGCAGCAACTCCATTCTTGTCTCGTATTCGAAAATATCAAGGAAGGCTTAGAGAAGATTATCAGGTGTGGGTGGGTTTACATGTTCGAGGCAGTGGAAACCAAATCCAAACCGTAAGAAACTCTCTTGCTAGAACTCGGGGTTTGGCTGGTGTCACGGGGCGCTGCGGTTTGGTGCAGGGCCCAGGTTTTTCTCCTTTAGATTCCAGTAAGCATGACCATGCTGATTCCCCTTCCTTGCTGGTGCTGACCATTACACTTGGGAGCTTCTATAAAGTGGCTGGCATCCCAGCTGTACAATATGATGCTAGCAGGGCTAGAGTGCCAATGGCTCCTCTCCTCTGCAGCCCTACCCTTGGAGCGTAAGAGTACTACTGATAGCAGCACAGGGTTTTTGTATACAAATGATATTGTCTACTAGAGCCTTCTGGCAAAGAGGATGTGAACTACTATTACTCCTGCCGACTAAGAGTTTGCTTGGGTGGCACAATTTTTCTTTGAAGCGCTGAAAAAATTAGGATACTTGCGTCTGTCTCTCTTCTGTGTGCTACGCATAATAATCTGATCCTGTGGTTGCAGGCCATCATTTATGAAATGGCCTGTGTCAGGCACTTGAACAGTTATGATTCCAACCAGGAAAATGCATTGATTTAAACCCCCAGCAGGATATTTTTGAGGGTCAGCTTCAAACCTACACCAAAATCAACAGAGAATAGCTTTACTCCTGGCTTTTCCCTCCACCCCGCATCTCCTCATTAGTCAAGTGGCTAAAAGAACATAATGTGAGCCGGTGGCAGATTTTTCCTCCGAAGCACGACACTTTCAAATAATGAAACGGGGAATGTCAAACTTAACAAATACGATTTGTACAAATGGTGGTGGGTGGTTGGATGGGTGGGAAGAAGACTTCCCAGGGAAGCATAGTGAAAGAAATATTGGCTGGTGGGTTTTTTTTTTTCCAAGGAATACCTGTGTAAAATATTGTTCCTGAGACAGGAAAGTTACCTTGATGATGAAATAATGCACTCAGCCATTGGCTAACGGTGTTATGTCACAGGCTCAGTAAATTTCTCATCCCCCCAGGCATTATTTTATGGCTATTGTCCTCCAAGCCAGACTCTGTTTATAACATGTATTTATAGCAGGCACGATCTTGGAGGCTCTTCATAATATATAAAACTAAAGAAATTGGTTTTGGGGTTACCGTTGAGGGTTGCAAAGGAGATGTTAAAAGCCAAAAATTTAGAACAACAGTTCTATTAAAAATATGTCCTGACTATTCATGGCTTTCATGGCTCTTTACTCCCCCTCTCAGAAGCAAAAGTGAACTTTACAGGATGAAGTGTTAGGCTTTGAAAGTGCAATTTGGCTTGCCAAAAAAAGTTAAAAGCCAACAGAGCTGCTGGGCCAGGTTTGTGTGCTTATTGCTGTCCTGAAACTGGTGGGAACATGCTGGGGTAAACACTTCAATATATGTCAGGGTATTTTTGTCTTACCGTGTAAGTTAAAACCCTTGGAAAAGAAAGTCTTGCCTCGGGTCATGCTGAGGTGGAGCAGAGATTTAAACCTGGATGTACCAAGTCTTAAACTCCTCACAAGACCAGCCTCCTTGTCTTTGGGATGTAAGCATTTTGATGAACTAGGGTCATTATGACATCCCAGTTTTAAGTGTTTTTCTTTTATCTAGCCTGATATGGTTTGGGTTTAGCGTGTGTGTGTGTGTGTGTATAACTATATTGATTAAACATCTTTGTTTATTTGTAGGATATATTTATTAAATATCTTTCATTATATCTCAGGCTCTTTTGCTGAATGTTTCCAGTCTATTCACTCAGGTGAAAGGGGATCTTGTGTTGATGACGTATGGACAGGTGATAAATAGATCAGCTGCCACTTTTAAAAACTGAACCAAAGATGATTCAAGATAAAGAGCTGAAGTGTCCGAAAGAAATAAGAACCTACTCAGTACTGAAAGCAAGACAAATTGTTTCTGTGCTGTGGGACTGACTGGGTGTAATGAATAGAATGACAGCACAGGATTTCCTTGTTTCAAAGGTAGGAAATTTTGCAGATATAGCATCTGCATTTCCAAAGACAGATATAGCAGAGTAGATTTTAATGGTGCCCAAGGGGCGAATGTACAGAATGGCTAAATGGTACTACTTAGCCATGGTCCTGAACTAGGGGCTCTGGGATGACCCCCACACTGAGAGCTCGAAGAGGAAGGTTCATCCTTTTCCTGGTGATCCCCATTGGATAAAGGACTCCTTTGGAAATGCATGAAGGGAATACTTGCTCATCCTTGTGCCCCCTCTCCTCAGCACACCTGTGCGAGAAATGGGTGCCCAATTGCAGGAATATTGCATTTTTGACAGCTTTACTGGAAAGCTGCTTTATGTTGGTTATGGCAGCTTGTTCTTTCTTTCTCTTTTATTAGCTGTTCAGGAACAGCAGAAAAAGCAAGGGAGGCAAGTTTGACAACTGGCTATCACCCACTGATTAATTTAAGAGCAACTGACACTGAAAGAAATTGAAGTCCAAAAGAGAGTAATGTGCATACTACCAACTCTGCCTTGGCAGTAAGCATATTTAGACTGCAAGAAATTAGGTTCATTCTTATTCTTGCTCTTTCCCATTCGCCAGCTCACTTGCTCTCCCTCTGCCCCCCACTGCTCTTTCTCTCATTCTCGCTTTCAAAAAAAAATCTTCACTTACACATTTTGGCATCTAGAAATGACACCATAAATTGTTACTTTTGAAACAATTAAAAGTGGAAGAGCTTTTAACCTGACCTTCATAAAGAACTCATAACGGAGACGTTGAAGCAGACTATGTGTATTTGAAGGCACCGACGAGATCGTTTTTTCCTTTGTTGCTTTGATTTTTTTTTTCATTTCTGATAGTAGTTTTCATAGAGAAGGTTTTAAAAAGGGATTGTCCACAATGTTCTTCAGTGTCAGTTATAAATAAAGGAAAATTGCTGCATGCTATTTCTTTGAAAACCTTTTGCAGAGCTGTGTAATCAGGGCAATTATAACTTTGCCTGTAGGTTGTCTTGTGGGTTCACCGTGCATGCCAATTAAATTGTTCAAGAATTCAACCTAATTAAATGGTCTCCTCCTACATCTGGAGTTTCACTCCACAGGTAGTGGCTCCTGAGGCCTGAGATTCTGCATTATTTATATGATAAAACCCTCATCCCTTCAAAATGTGTTTTGTTATTTCTCTCACATTTCCTCTTGAGTTCATCAGCGAGTGTCACAGCGGGAGACCTTGTGATATAGTTGGAAGTGTGGACGCTCTTCTCTTCTTGCTAGATAGTGCGAGCAAGTAAGGACATGTTAGTGGCCAGTCAAGTCGAGATGAGGAAGGGGACTGGTGACTGACTGGAGAGATCGCCGTAGTTGCTGCCATCGGAAAGGGACGGTATCGGGGTATAGCTGGGGTGAATATTACTTCACAGAACAGTAACCCTCACTTGCTAGTTGTGAACGTTCACCTTTAAGTATGTACTGAAGCTATATTTTATTTCCAGAATTACTCTCACAGTCATCCAGTTTGACTCTGAAGTTGATCATTTAACATCAGACTTGACACCCGACGTTTTACCTCAAATTTCTCGCACTAAGCTGCTCACATGCCAGCTGGTCCCTACCTATGTTCATACTTGTGTGAATGCATTACATGATAAGATAAAAGCTTTAGTAAGGAATAGATGTCATTCAGTGATAGGGTCAGATGGGCCGCTTGGGCAATGCTATGTCAATGAATAAGGTTGCACAAATTAGCTAAGCCCCCGAACTTCAAACTAGTCTTCAACTCTTTCAGGACTTGCTGTGGAACCTGAGCTTGAACTTTTCAATATGGTAACCAGGGAATCTTGATTCTTTATTAAATTTATTGATAATGATGTGCAGAGCTGACCCTAGGGGGGTGTGGGGCCTGGGGCATATCAGCCTGTGTGGGGCTGGGATGTGGGGTGGGCAAATGGCCAGAGCGCAACGTCGTCAGCGTGTGGTGGTCACAAGGAATGGTGGCACTCTTGGCATGTGCCATTGGCACTGTCCGCAGGGCCCAGGGCACTTGCCTTGATTTGCCTCACCCCCAAAGGGATGGCTTTGATGATGTGCCATGCTTAAGCATTGCAATCTTTCTTGCCTTTTGCTAGCAGGCTTTGTTCTTCTGACAGATTACAGGCTTCACCATAGTCACAGCAGGGGGCACTTGCAATGAATATATTATTTGATGTTTTGGGTATAAATGTTTATTGTTCTATGAGATCTACAGCTGGATTTCTTGTGTCCTCAATAGCTTTTTATCTCCAGGGCTTTTATCTGATTATGATTATTTGTTCAACATGTTGAGAATGTGGCCCATTTTAATGGTGATGATATGAAGTTGGTTAAATGAAAAAAAAGTGGCAAGTGGACCTGTCATTAAAATGAATTAGTGTTTGCACTAGGGAACAGTCATGGTAATTCAGTGTCTGAAAGAGTTTGAATTGCACATTCCTAGTGACTTCTTACCTTCAAGGCATAGTTAGTAGGTTGGAAGAAGTATTGCATACTTTGTAGTAGGGACTGCAGCCACACCATCCTTTGATCCCATTGGATTAAGTCTTGAAAGCTAAGTCAGGCCAGAGTGGGTCATTAGGTGGATGGGAAGCTCAAGTATAGCTGATGGTTTTCTACTGTGAGACATGAGGGATTCTTTAGGTGTCATGAGAGACACTGCAGCATTTGTTTGTTGGCTACAAAGGACCAGCTCTCAGGATCATCATAAATTCTAGTTTATAGATTTCATAGATTTCTAGGGTCGGAAGGGACCTATTTGATCATTGAGTCTTACCCCCTGCTCTGGGCAGGAAAAAGCACTGGGGTCAAGTGACCCCTGCTGCTGCCTGTCCAGTCTTCTCTTAAAGACCCCTAAGGTAGGAGAGAGCACCACCTCTCTTGGAAGCCCATTCCATATTTTGGCAATCCTCACCATAAAGAATTTCTTCCTGATGTCCAATCTAAATCTGTTCTCCTTCAGTTTATGGCCATTGTTTCTAGCAACCTGGAGGAGCACCCTGGTAATCAGAGTATCCCCTATTCCTTGCTGACCCGCCCCCCTACCCCCGCAATG
Source organism: Caiman crocodilus (assembly GCA_030014935.1). NCBI lineage: Eukaryota > Metazoa > Chordata > Crocodylia > Alligatoridae > Caiman > Caiman crocodilus. Next base: position 15,293,803 of record JAGPOW010001327.1, read on the forward strand.
AGTTTGTAGACAGCCAAAAGATCACTTCTCAGCCTTATCTTGCGGAGGATGAAGAGATTCAGGCCCCTCAGTCTGTCTTCATAGGATCTTACCTGCAGGCCCTCAACCGTGCGAGTAGCTCTTCTCCGAACCCTTTCCAGGTTATCCATATGCCTCGTGAAGTGCAGTGCCCAAAACTGGACGCAGTACTTCAGCTGCAGCCTCACTAGTGCCGTGTAGGGGGAAGAATTGCCTCTGTAGTCCTACCCATGATGTACCTGCTAATGCAAGACAGAGTGTGGTTAGCCTTACTTGTTACCTCATCACATTGGCAACTCATGTTCATTTTTGTGTCAACTATGACTCCAAATAGTTTATTGGATGGGATGTGAAGTTACCAATAAAATCATGAATGTAAACTTTGAGTTATGAGGGGTACTGGTCACACACACACGAACACACGCACACATGCAACATCAAATCCATGTTATTTAAACCCATGTAGAATAGTGTATAGTAGCTGCTGTAGTGATTGTGAGAGCATTGGCATCAATAGATCTACCTATCCGATGCCCTGAAGTCTGCTGTTGATGCTCAGCTTCCTTCAAGGCGATGTCTTTTCCAGAAGAGGCTCATCTGCTTGTCCTTTTGTCTCGGTCAGGTTCTGGATGAGAGGGTGCCACTGAGGGTCACATTTCACTGCCTTTTATCCCTTTCTGGCAGACTTGTGTGATCACCCAGCATCATCGTGGCTGCCCAATCTGGAGGTCACTGTTCCACGTGGTTCATGACAGCTTTTAGTCACAGTCACTAGGGGTTTTGCCCAGTGGTGTAGTTTTGGGAGTCCATTCTTGACATGTCTGACTCAATGGCTGTATTGTCATGGGTTACAGGACTAATCAATAGGGTGGGTGTTCAGCTCCAGGAATCGGTTCCTTGGCTTAAAATGGCTAGTGGAGTAGAGTTTTGTAATGGTAAGTTCCTCTGGTTAGGCTGTTATCAATTAACAGCCAAAGGCTCTTGATTTGTCATTTAATTACCTACTGATCATCATACATACTTGTAGTCACTCAAGAGACCAGCCCAATAGAGCAGATTTTATCATTTTACAATTACAATTTCAATGCAGTTTTTAACAATGGCGCAAGGTGTAACTTCATTCTACAGTGAGTACATTCCTTAAGGGTGTAAAAGTATAAAGCATAAAATATAAAATCCCATGGTAAAGATGAGACAGATGAAATATAAAAATATATAACAGTGCAATGTGAGAAATATGTAACAATGCAATGTGAGGATCAAAGGTTACTGGGGACAGGGAGTGAGTTAGGTTAGCACAGGATATATTTACAGTCTTTGAAGTGGATATTTTTAGTTCTTTTGCTTTCTTTAGTGATGCTGGGCTTAATTGATATGTAGATGTAGTCTGGAGGTTTCTCCTACAGAAAGCCGCTTCAGCTTTCTGGCTTGCTCTGAGTCTTGCCGCACCCATGCAACAAGTGTGCTAGGTTTCTGCCAATACTCAGAAAGAAAAAGAAATGCACAAAATGGGGGATACAGGCAAGAAGGGGCTTCTTGTTACATGTTCATTAATGACAGTGATGAAGTATGGTAGCAAAGGTAGCTGTACTTATGGAGCTCTCCTGTCTCAAATGAGATGGAGAATGAATGGCTTGGTCATTAAATATTCTACTGCATTCCAGGCTGGGAACCCCAGATTTGGAACAAGGTCTAGATGAAAGAGTAAAAAATGAATTGCCTTAAGCTGCTGTTAATTGTTGCTGAATGTTGCTAATGAGCCACAAAACAATTATACAATAAACATTTTAGCATTTGGTTTACCGTGCGTCATTTGGCATGCAGGAGATGTGTGCGCTAAATGCCAAGGGATTCCCGTGAAGCATTGGGGAAAGAAAAAGCAATTGGAAACAAAGTTAGTAAATTTTAATCAAAATATAGAGAGAGCCAGGAAAACACAAGCTCCAGTGATAGAGAAGCATAGATTGGAAAGGCTGAGCCCAACATTGTAGAAAGCTGAGAAGAGTGGTGCTCCTGTGGAAGGAAGTTGTTATTGGATGAACTGATCCAGTAGTCTGAGATGAATCAAGCTCTTGCTGCAGTCAGCAGGAGTTCGAGAAATATAGATTAGTGTCTCAGATCTGCCGTGTGACTATATGTCAGGATAAAAAAGTGAGGGCTGTTGCCTAATGAACATTCCCTGGTCTCTTGAAGATGGAGAATGTGATTATCATGGCATCAGTTTACTTAAATGAGCTGCTTCTAGGCTTAATGCTTATTTGAGATGGAAAAGTTATTGAATGAGCATTGTGAATATGTTAAAAGTATGGCTTTTATAGGGTTTTTTTATTCTCTGTGGCACTGCTATTGCAGAAAGACCTACTTATTTTCTAGTTCCTGGATAGGAACATTATAGTAGCAAGATTTTAGAGATTACAATTCCTTTGAAAAAGTCTGTCTAATAGTAAGTAACCATGGATCGCAGCGCTGAAGATGGAGATCGTACATTCTGATTATTTATTTTTAGATTAAATTTATCATGGTTTTGCCTGTTTGGCATACTTAATTAGAACTTGGACATTCTGTCAGGCTGCTCTTTCAACCTATCAACTCTATCAATTCATTGCTGGAGTTGAAGGACATGTTCCTTTTTAGAATTCCTCTAATCTCTTTATTTATCTTGTGTCTTGTGCTGGAATTTCAGAAGAATGGAAAACATACATTTTGTTTAAGAATAATAAAAAAGAAGCTCCCCTACAGCGTGCAAACCTAATTGGATTTTCTCTCATGACTGTCAAATTCTACACTTAATAAATGCAGTAAGAATAACAGTGGGAGATGAAATATTCTGTCAGATTTTAATAAATGAATTATCCATCTGCTGTTAAATTACTGCAGCATGTTTATACTGTGCCTATTATAGATTTTGCACCTCTCTTATGAACTCCTATGTCACCATCCTGCATGTGTTTCTATAGAGACTACAAACGAGGCAGCTATGTCTTGACCTATGAGTACTTTTATCTCCCTAGTTATTATGGGAACAAGTATTTTATAAGCTTAGTTTCAATTCTCAGTTTAGATGACATGCTGAAAATAAGAGCTGGTCAAAAAAAATGGTGTTTGTGGACACTATTACTATTATTATATTACTTCTGATAAAACAGAAAACTAGAAAGTTCTTTTAAAAATAACAAATATTGATTTTATATATACCAGAAATTGTTTTTGGGGAGTGTGTGTATATAAAATGTGTATGTGTGCGCATTATAATATTGTATTGTATATTATATATAAAATATGTATGTGTGTTTGTATATCCATCCATCCATCCATCTATCCATACCTGGGATACCCTATGCACATCCCCCACCATCTATCTATCTATTTATTGATCTATCTATCTATCTATCTATCTAGATATATATAGTTTTATGGTTTTCACCTTAAAAAGTTTTATATATAAATTTTTTAAAGGTGAAAACCATAAAACTATATATATATATAGTTTAAGAATAATAAAAAAGAAGCTCCCCTACAGCATGCACACATACCCATACACACACACACACACACACACACACACTCATATATGGTGTGCGTGTCTATATATATTTTGGGTATCCCAAGTAAAGATAGATGGATGGATATATACACAAGTGAAAACCATAAAATTCCTCCCCATCAATTTGGAATTTGTTTGTGGCTTGCAATAAGAATATGTAAAAATTAATATTATAAAAAATTAATAACAATAAATGTTTTTTTCCTGTGCTAAACCACTGGTTATCAAGAAACAGCCATGGCCCAGTCATTTTATTTTTTGAGGACAATATTTCAGTGAACTCTGCAGAAAGCATATTCGCTTCCCATTTCAGACTCCTTTTTTTTAATGAGAGCAAACTGTTCATCAGTAGAACGCTAGATGTTGTATGGATATGTTGTAGTGAACTAGGAAGGAATGTAATTACAGGTCTTGGATTCCTATGAAGTTGAATGTTTTGATTAAAGCTTTGTAATTTTATTAAATTACAAAGCTTAACATTAATTTTATTTTATGTGCATTATGTCCCTGAAGAACAGTAAATGCAGCTGCATAAAACTTTGTGACTGCAAAGTCATGATTTTTGCCATCCACCTGAAAGGATTAAATAAGAATACAATCACTGAGCAAGCATGTCTCTCCATCAATTAGCATTCAGGGTCACATTTCTCTTGTTTGAATCTGCTTATGTCAAGTCCAGTGAATTGCAATCAAAAGATGCTCCTTCTTTCCTGTTTGGTGTGCAGGTCACTTGCATTCATTTCCTACTGGTTCTGTTGTTGGGCTGTTGCTTTTCTTTTGTGTTTTAAAGAGGTAAACTCTGGATATCAGGTTCTTCTGTGACAAGACACACTCTGCTATTTATATAAACTGGTGCAAGGCAGCTGAACAGAAAGGAAAGAACCATGCATTGTAACTTATGCTTCTGAGATCTGCTTTGGCTTAGCATTTGTATTTATAAAGAGACCCAAAGCTAGCAAAGCACAGAACACTGTAATTTTTTAATAAGCAACATAGAATGAGCGGTTATTTTTTGTTCACAGTGCTTCATACTAAGTCAGCTACCTGGTTGACTTGAAGCAGGTCTATATTTCTCTGTGTTTTGCTTTGCCTTTTTCTGTTCTGTCACGTTTGATTGGCATTCTGAGTTTTACAGAATGGATGTTTGCATTTTCAGTCCTATCCCCAGCAGAGTCTCAAGATATGCTTTGCTTTTCCTATTGGAGAGGTGGTGACCGGTAACTGAACCAGAAGCTCTATAAATGATTTACCCGATAACTCACAATGCCAAGCAAAACCTTCTTGTAACCTGGGTACCAAAGTAGATCCTTGGTGATTTATGGACTATAGTTAAGAGCTTTGGCTATATTGTAATACAGATACTATCACAATGGGTGCAGTATAAGAAGATTAAAAAATGCACCAGAAGGTAACCTGAATAAGACTGTAGAGAATACATACATCGACAGAATATAATCCCAGATGGAATTTAAGAAGGACACAGGAATTAGGAGTATTGAAATGGTTATATAATTACTTATTTTTGCTTTCAAATGGAGCTTTATGGCCAATATGTTATACAGAACTCAGGTTGGTGGTTGCATAATAAAAATAGGAATAACTAGACAAATCATGATGGAACCTGTCATAAGTTTCAAAGGTAAAGCACTGACGAGAGAAGACATTAAGAACACATTAAATTGGAATGGCTGAAAAAAAGAAGAAATGTAAAATTATGATGCTAGTCAACCAAGCTGTGGTGGACCTGGATGCTACTTGATTGAGCAAGAAAACTGTGAATTGCCAAGAGATTAATAGTTGTTTTACATCTAATCAATGATCATAAGACTCTGCTATTCTGCAAATGTCTGAATGTGCACAGGATTTTGTACAAGAGAAGAGGCTGGCAAAAGAGGATTTTCTGACTGTATTAGTCAGGAAATCTAGTTTACCAATTGAAAAGGAATTAAGGTGATAAAATATCCTCAAACAACTAGCAAGCAAGATAAAGCCATGAAACTAAGCTCTGAGCGCATTTAAATACTACAAGTTGGTCTAAATGAAGCAAATATTTAGCTTTTCATAGATTCATAGATTGTAGAGCCGGAAGGGACTACGAAGGATCATCGTGTCCGGCCCCTTGCCCCAGCTTGACATCAGTGGAAGTTGAGAGTTCCACTAGCACTTCATGGTAAGAGACTTTTATGAATATAGCTGATTTCCTCTGACACATTTCCTTTTTTCTTCTCTAGGTGGCTTTCATGTTTAAATCTTAGAGTATTGATATTGCCTCAAGTTTCTACAGGATGAAATGATAATTTTGCTGTCTGCAGTATGAAATTGATACCATTATGCTTGTGACCAGTTGAAAAGTTACTGAAAGAGTCAATGCCATGACCAGAATCTTATTGTTTTACTTCCATCCATGCTACTGTCCATGCTAGGAGCTGCCCCCTGGGGAATGATGAGACTGCAACAATTTGAGTTCCAGATCTCTTGAGGAATGTCAGTCCCTTGCAGTTTTAGATTTAAACCTTAGAGTGGATGTGGGTAAGAGTTTAACCAAGAGAGAAGTTTGCAAAGTTAATGAGGGTGAACAAAGGGATATACCATTGCCGGTATATAAGTAAGAGTTGAGCGTTTCAAGAACTTTAGCTAAAAAACTCTTAAACTTCCAGTGATGTAGCCTCCACAACCATGCTGGATAATTCCAGTGCTTAATCAGTCTCAATTATTTTCTATCCTGACATTTACCCCCCAATAAATTTCTAGAGATGAGTCCTATCTTCTTTCTATGTTTGCTTTCGTATGCTAAACAGGCCAAGTTGTTTTAGTCTTCTCTGTAAAATAAAGTTCTGATCAACCTAGTAGCCCTTCCCTGCACCTGTTCCAATGCAAACTTATTTTTCTTGAACATGGGTATCCAGAAATTCACGCAATAGATGAGCTGAGGTTTTAACAGGGCCTGGTATAATGGCATTAATATTTCCTCATCCCTACTGGAAAGACCTCACCTGATGCATTTTAGAATTGCATTTCATGGCCCCATCACATCAGTGGCTCATAATCATTCTGTGCTTAACTAGTGCACTCTGGTCTTTGTACTTTGTACTATGTTGTTTCTGGCTGATGAGTCTCCGCTTACGCTGGGAATTCTTGTTATTAAACCCTGTATGCATGACCTTGCACATGATACTGTTATAGTTCATCTGGTTTTATTTGACCTGTCCTCAAAGTCATCTGTTTCTTCCTGTATTCCTATTCAATATTCCATTCTGACTGTGTTGACAGTGCCTCCCAACACTGTCTCATCAGCAAACCTTATGAATACTCTTCTGCTTCTTGTGCCAAAGTCATTAATGGCAATATTAAACTATTGGTCACAACACTGATCACTGAGGAATACCACTAGCAGCTGCCTTCCAGCCCAATAGTTCCTTTTTGAGCACAGCCCCTTATCATTTCCCCTTTTACTGTTCTTGCACTGATTCCATTTTTCTCCAGTTTAACTGCTAATTGCCCATTTGGTGCCATAGCAAATGCTTCACTTAAGTCCAGATGGATGAGACTACTGCATTTCTTGTTGTTCTTGTAATCAGGCAGAAGTACCCTTGATATGTTAGATTATTAAAAATCCTGGCTATTTCTCTTGCAATTTCATGTGCTAGTTTCTTCCTGTATTCGTGTACTCTGAGATAGAGATTAGCCAGTCCCCCAGTTTTGAGTGTGTTATGCTCTTTGAGTTTGGCTTTCACCTTGGATGCAGTAATTCACATTTTGATATACTCTTTCCCATTATCCTTCTTGCCTTTGCCCATATGTCCTAGAATATCATCCTTCTTGGAAAGCAGAGATAAAGTATTCATTTAATTTGTTAGGCCCCATATCTTTGCTGGTAGGAGAGTCAAAACAGCATAGGCTGTGGCTGCTCTGCCTACTCAAAGATGAATCCACTACTGTGAGATGCTTTGTCATATAGGACAGAAAATGAATTGGCTTCTGGAGGTAGAACAAGATGGACCTTCAGAAGCAAAGGCAAATGGAGATGGAAGAAGTTTTGGCTAAAAAAGGGAATGGAGGGAAAATAGAAATCCAAGCAATGTTGATTAGCTAGCTAAATCCATGGCTGCAAATCAGTTCTCTTTTTTTTTCAAATGTCATGGTGTAATCGCATTCATTGGTAGCTGTCATCCAGTCTAGCTTGTTGGCAATAGGTGGCTCTGTTGCCATCTAAGTTATTAAATTTTAATTTTTGTCTTCTAAATGCAATTACTGGTCTAATTAACAGTATAATAAAATGCCTTGCTATCCTTTGGGAGCAACACAATCTGCAAGGTATTTTTCTTCTTCTTTTTTTTCTTTTAATCTCTCCAGCAGGGAGCAAATTTCAGCTGAAGAAATGGAAGTTCTGTTGGTGTTTAAAGATCAAGCCATGCACTCTGCCTCATTTTTAGTTGTGTGTGTGTGCGCGAGTCCTTTTGCAGTTCATATTGAATACTTGTTCTAGCCAGTCGGATATAATGGCACACTCAAAAATTTCTGGGCAGATTAAAAACGGTAAATCAGGTACCCCTCTGACTGTGAGCAATATCTCATTTGTTCAAGGCAGTGCCAATATCTTGCTCTGCGCTCCAGAGACAGCTTTTCTTTCTCTTTTTTTTTTTCTTCCCAAGACGTGACTGTAGATGTCAGTGTTTAACTAGTACAGTGTTGGCTTACTGCATTCATTTAAGTCACCATTTCATTCTTTCCATTCACTGCAATGGGGGGAAAAATGCGTTTTCCAAGCAAGGATTCAGCACCCCGACAAGAGCACTTCTCATCAAGAAAACAGTGTGTGCTGTTCAAAGCCCTCCTTATTTTTATTAAAGTAGTTATTTTCTCTCTGAATTTTCAGCCTGCCACAAAAGGTTTGAATTATGTGTTTGTAAACATCTCTTCTATTCAAAGCTCTATTGTTTTCCGTCTGACAGGATAACTATTTTCAAACCATTTTTTACTAGGTGTAATATGAAGTATTTCAACATCTATGTTTTGATGTATTTGGGAGATCATGTACAAAGATTTTTCCGTTTATTTTAATTCAGAATTTGTTCAGTTTAAAGCACATAATAATGTGCTTTTAATGAGTATGAACTACAACCCACTGACTTGAAAGGCTTTGGGCCACGTCCCAAAAACGTAACAGTCAAGCACCTTAACTTTTACACAGTATATGGAGTCCTGTAGCATTTCAGTTGTATAATATCTCTTTAAATGATTGCTGATTTTATGTCTGATTTGGGAGAAATAAGCACGTTAATTAGGTTGCAGTTTTCTTTTGTGAACTCCAAAATATCTTCTTGAAGATGAAGGCTAGTTAAATTGGACTCTTATCAAATTTGAGATCAGCAGCCTAAATGTGCAGTTGAAATTCATGTTAGATGAAGGTCAGAAGCAAAAATGAACTTAGCAAGTGTATGTTCATAGATTGTCAGGGGCTGGAAGGGACCTCGCAGATCATTGGGTCCAGCCCCCCCCCGCCTTCCAGCTCATTGTTTTAGAATAAGATGTATTACATGCATTACAATATGGGATGTGGTTAATTTGTGCTCATATGTCTGGCTTTTAAAATAATAGGCATCTTTTAACAGGCTCCTAGACAGCAACATCCTTCCTAGTCAGTTAAATCTTTCAATTAATACCCTAAAATGCAAATAGAATGTAAAGTATTCATTGCAGCCTGCACGCTCTGACTACATATAGTGCTGGAAACAAATGCACAAAATGCTTGTTGTGTAGCATGCCTTTCTAGAGGATCGTTCGGATATTTCAATTTTAAAAAGGTGAATGAAACCTGTTCCAGTTGCAGTGGCAAGTGGTAATGCATGCTAGTTAAAAAAGGTTGCAGAGGAGACATCCTGTGAAAGAAAGGGGATGTTTTCTTTCTGTGTAATAAATTCCTGAGTCACTATAGGTGGAGCTGATGCCACTGTCTATTAATACTGCTCCGTGCTTCCCACTGTAAGTCTCTGCTTTCAGTTGTTTTAACTTTGCCTATGGTTTTTAACTGCTCAAACTGAAATTTTCCAGCCTGAATGTCTGACCAAGACTGAATTGTTATGCAGAATTTCAGCCAATACCATGAACAGCAAAAACTCCCTATAGCTATTAATGAGGGCACTGCGAGATGACTTAGATTTAGCAGCTGAACTGCCCCAAAGATTCTGCTGGGACTGGGCAGGCTGTGCGCTATGCCAGGTCTGGGGCTTACCTCACTGAGAGCAGGAGTCTCAGACTCTCCCATGCTCTCAGTACTGCCTCCTTCAGGCAACATGGAAGGATGAGCTACTCGGGTTAAATGCAAAATGGACAAGAACTGGACCAAGAGGGAAAGAAATGGGGTTAAGAACTGGGAGCAGGGGAGATTCAGGATAGAAATCGGTGTGAGAAGACAAGAGAAAATGGACAGGATGTCTAGATGTAGAGATGGTGTAAGCCTAGGAGCCAGTACGTACTGGAGAAGATGGTAGATAGGTCTGGTAGGAAGACTGAATCTCTTACATCCTGGGAGAATGCCCTGTCCATCAGGCTGTTGGCTGGAGGAGTCTCTTTCTCTCTCTTTCTTTTCCTTTCCTTATTTAAGAAATGCTTTCAAAAGTTTTTGTTTTTGTCCCAATATGGAAAATATGTGATGTATCAAAATTTCAGAGAATAAGAAAGACCATTTCTTGGTCAGCTCTGATCAAGACTTACATTTCTTTGCAGCTGGGTTGAACCCAGGTTCTCGGAGGTTACTGCACTTATAATAGAGTCAGAATCTGAGAATGGCTTGTGCCATGGTAAGTGGGCATTAGCCATCCAGGGGGGCAAAAAGGTACACTAGATCACTAAGTCTGTTAGTGCAATCTATAAAAAGTTTCCAGATAACATAGATATCTGGCCAGTTTTCTAGTAGAAACAGCCTGCTCTTGGTGCTGTTGTTAAATAGCTACAATCAGCTAACCACTGGCAGCAGCAGATACCCCAACATGAACCTAGTCCTGCACAAGCCCAGCGTAAACGGGAAATGTTAGAACCTGTTGTGGGAAACTTTTTCAGTTATTGATCATTGACTTAGTTTAAATATTAGCTCACTGCCCCTCTCTCCCAACTTTCTCAGCCAAATGCTTTCTAGGGAAACGCCAGCTGTATCCTGTAACAGCCCGAGGCGGGATTGGCCTAAAATTCCTAGTTAATTATACAAACAGTTGAACTAGATTTATCTTTTATCTGTAGACCTCTATTGAGATTTTAATCATGAGAGAACAATTGGTGGAGTCCAGTCCTTGTAACCAAACTTGGGCAGGTCCTCCTGTTGAGTAACAGGGACTGGGCCCTGGCAGGGAAGAGGCAGAGACCTTCCGTAAGTCTGTTCAGGGGATGCTGATGGACAGTATCATAGCTAGTGCAGTTTTGCCCTCTGAGATTGCCACTTGTACACAAGGCATTGAGCTTTGACACCAACTTTCTTTTACAGGAAGATGCCTTTTAAATTGAATGCTGAGCAGAGCAGCCCATGAGGGAAATGCTTCCTAGCAAATAGAACAGTAAATGGAAAAACTTTCCCTTTGGGGAGTTTTCTTGGCTCACATCCAAGCCTCCCGTTCCCTTCAGGAAAGTGTGCATCCATGTTCACATACCCCATTTCTATCTTGAATTGGGATGGGCTGAATAAATTGCCATGCTATGGGAAGAAATGGCTGTGGAGACCCTTGTTTTTGCTTTACAAAATCATTGTCAAGGTAATTGTACTGCAAAACGAAAAAAAGATATTACTGCCATAATACATTGAGAAGAGCCAGTTTGGGGGCTACAGTGGTTCAGCCCTTTTCAGGATCAGACCCAAAAGTTACATCCCTCCATTTGAGCAGCCTTCCTGGGTATCACTTGAGAGAAATCTCATCCTGTTAGGGCATTTATAGACATACTTTGGGAAGCGCAGGGAATGGGGGGGAGCTTTAATTAGTGAGCTGCATTAAATCAAAGCACCCGAGTGTCCCATGTATCAGCGTCCCCATGCTAAAAAAGTGGCATGGGGTGCTTTGAACTATAGCTTGTTCGACCAGTTTTAGTTCAAAGTGTCCCTCCGCCATTTTTCAGTGTGGGGACCCTGATGCACATGCTGCTGGAGCATGTTCATTTCCGTGCTCCAGCAGACTCGATTAAACTGGATTTACAGTGCGGTAGAGCAGCCTCCCTGCATGTGTGTAAGTGCCCCTAGTGTTTAAGAGGAGTGGTTGAGCCTCTGAAGAGAATCAGAGGTGTGGTAGCCGTATGGGTATTGTAGTTTCTCCCAGTTCTTATTAGGGCTGGTTTCCGGAGCCAGAGAACCCAGGCAGGCTGCAAAACTCCTAGGGCTTTGCACCAGGGAATACCCTGGAGGAAAATCCTGATCTCTGCTCTCTCCCTTAAAGTGCATAGCAAAACTTCCATTGTCTTCAGTGGGGCAGGATTTCCCTGCTAAAGCACAGGATTTAGCTCTGTCAAATATAGATAGATTACCGGAAGGAAATCTGTGCCCTGTAACTCAGGAGTTCACAGTTAAGTTTTGTGCATATAGATGGTATTGACAGTAGAATCATAGACTGTGAAGGCTGGAAGGGACCTCCGGAGGTCACATCTAGTCCACCCCCCTGCTTGAAGCAGGACCAGCCCCAATGTGATCATCCCAGCCAAAGCTTTGTCTAGCCGGGTTTTGAAAACCTCCAAGAATGGAGCTTCTACTACCTATCTGGGTAACCTGTCCCAATGTTTTACTACCCTCTTAGTGCTAAAATTCTTCCCAATATCTAACGTAAACTTCCCTTGTTGCAACTTGAGACCATTGCTCCTTATTTTATCATCCGCCTCCACTGTGAACAGTCTAGCTCTATCCTCTTTGGAGCCTCCCCTTAGATAGTTGAAGGCTGCTGTTAAATCCCCTCTCAGTCTCCTCTTCTCTAGACTAAATAAGCCTAGTTTCCCCAGTCTTTCCTCAGATATCCTGTCTCCCAACCCCCTCACCATTTTTGTTGTCCTCTGTCAGACTCTCTCCAATTTGTCTACATCCTTTCTGTAGCGGAGGGCCCAAAACTGAACATAGTACTCCAGATGTGGCCTCACAAGATGTGGTATTACTCTGCTTGGTCACAGACTGTGACGATGCAGTTGGCTAAATTTCTGCAATACTTGCATCCTGAAAAATAGAAAAGCTAACCGAGTTAGAAGCAACCCTACCTCATACAATGTGAGCAAACACCTGCTGTCTCCCAGATCCCATTTTAATTGGTGGGAAGAAATAAGGAAGGCCAACAGTTTCTAATTGAAGTCAAGTGCCTAAATCCAAACAGAAAAACCTGACCCAAATTCTGCTCTGCTGAGCTCATTGCCACAACTCCCATTGACTTCCCTGGGTTCTGTATTTCACTCCTAATTTTCAAAGGTACTGAGCATAGAGCATTTCCTATCGACTTTTGCAAGATGGCAACAGTTCTGAATATCAGAAATCAGTGAGGTGCCTTCATATGGATTTAAGTTTGAAAATGTTGGCTTAAATAAACAAGCAGGAGCTATATAATCATTTATATCTAGAGCTGTGTGAATAATTGATTTTAATCACTGAACCAATAAGTTAGAAAAAATAAGCAGTTGACTCCTATTGAATTTTTTTTAGTGTTTTGTTTCTGTGAACTGAAAAATAGAAGGTTGTAGATTAAAGAAAATGATATGCCAGCTTCATAAGGAGACTCTGGGAATGGGCAGACATGATGCTTTATGCATTTTAAGTGGTTTAAAAGCACCATATAAAGTGAATGGACAGACAGTTTCCACAGTGCTGTGATAGCTACAAACCACATCCGGTCAAACACAAGAATAGCTTTGAAGAGATTCACTTTTAAGCACATCAGGTTTATATTTGTCTTCTTCATCAGTTGCCCTTCATCAAACCATCTTGGTGGTTAAGACTTATAAGGTGCTTACAGAAGTCATAGAAGGGTACCTTGATCACAGTGTAACTTTTTGCACTTTACACAAAGCGCTTAAAGTTACAGCATGATTGAAAGTAACAAACATTTGGTGCTCAATGATAGGGGCTGGGTGCCTCCATGCACTGGCTGAAGCCAGGAGGAAGGAGTTGCTGCAGCCTGTTATGGAAGCCAGCCAGCTCGATTGCTGCCCGGCTGCTTCCCATGCCCCACCTGCAGGCTGGCTGCAAAGAACTGGCTGGGATTCACCTCCGTGTGTGGGGGGAGGCAGTGCGAGGGCAGCTTGGGGGCTGTGTCCTCTCCCTGCTGGTATCATGGGGCACTGGGGACCCTCTCCTGCTGGGAGGGTCCTGCTCAGGGCACCTCTACCCTTGATTGCTGCCCAGCTTCTCCCCCACCCGCACCTGCCAGCTGGCTGCACAGGAAGGAGATTCTGCTTCATCCCTGTGGCAGACCAGGGGCATGACACGTAACCCTGGTAGAGAACCATATAGAAGTTCCCTAGGGTGCTTTAATTAAAAGTGCCTTCATTTACTACCTGATTTAATGAGGGCTATTGTTTCATGTGATCCACCATTTTAAAAGCGCTCTGCAACTGTGCCTGTGTGTTATGCCTGTGTGTATGGCTTTTGGGGGCCAGATCAAACTTCAAAGGTCACTTCTGTTTGCTCTCACAGAGCACTCTCATGGGATGTGGGAGTTCAAGTCTCTTCACTGCCAGGTTTGGAGCAAAGGTTTAAACTTGGGTTTTTCAGCTCTTAGGCAGAGGTGTAATGATGGAGTCATAAGCTGTTATTCTGGGTGGGTCTCCAGTTGAGCTGCTTTGCTTTATGTAAAATACTTGACTGTTTGCTAGAGCAGAGTGAGTAACTCAATAGACTGGCAATGAGGGGAAGCCTGAGCTCCAGTGCTGCTCCACATTGGACAGAGTGAATTAGTACCTGGTTCTCTCGCCTCCCAGGGCAATGCTGCAGCCATTCATTGCAGGGTGGGCAAGGAGGTGTGATGAGGTTACCACAGCTTCTGTCTCTAGCCCATGAATGGCAGCTTGGGGCCACAGTGTCTGAAAAAATCTAGCCTGAAAGGCTGAAATGTTTCTTTTCAGAAATGCCCGAAAGAGCCCTGTCACTCAGAAGCTTCATCTTTTTAAATAATTTGTTGTGTTCAAACCAAGTATTTTGCACTAGTTTTGGATGCCCCAAAACTTTGTGTTTCAACAAATAAATTAGTCCATGGAGAAGCCCAGCACTTCATATGCACATTGCATTTTATAGTTAGCACTTTTTTGGCTTACTGTTTTGCCAAAGTTACCCATCCACCCACCCAGACTTAGTCAGATGTTTTGTTCATAGCACTTCCCAGTGATGGAATGGAATGCTCTCTCTCCTTAACGACGGCTCTCAAAAGCCGATTATATAACACTCCGGCAAGACCTCACACTATACCCTTAGACTAAATAGTACTCTCTAGCTCTGGCAGTGGGTGTAGAATAGAATTCTTATGACTCATCATTGGTGTTTAAATGGTAAGTACTGATTTGTGGGTCTCTAATCAGTTTTGATAAGTGGTTTGGGGTTGCATTGGGGAAAACATCTCCTTCCTCTTGATTAAAAGGACGTTAAAACCCTTGGTTTTGTAGGGAGAAGTGGTATGTATTCGCCAGCATTTAGCATATAAAGCAAGGTTAATGCAGAATATGAAAACTAAATTACTTATCTGAGTGCTATTGAAATGTGGTCGTTTTTTTACATCAGTGCGCTAAGGGAGTCAGATCATTGTGCAATTTGCCATAGCTTAAGTAATTCTCAAACATGGATCCAAGAAGTAGAGACAGGAACTTAAACAAACCTGTTAAATG
Source organism: Caiman crocodilus (assembly GCA_030014935.1). NCBI lineage: Eukaryota > Metazoa > Chordata > Crocodylia > Alligatoridae > Caiman > Caiman crocodilus. Next base: position 15,309,188 of record JAGPOW010001327.1, read on the forward strand.
GAGCAGCTCACTTGAACAAAGAAGCATAACCCACGGGAACTATTTATCCCCCCAGGCCTATCTAGAGATTATCTGGGTTCTAGTATGTCATCTATTGGAGCTGGTCAACTCAGCTGCTGGCTGCTCAGCTCCCAGCTGGTGCAGTGCAATGCTGGGTATTATATATGTGAGCTGAATGTGCGTATTAGAGATGAGGGTCACTAGGTGGTTTGTTGAGAGCGCTGGGTTGTCCATGGTACGGGGGTCACTCTTCAGGTATCCTGTTTGAAACCTCTCAGGAGCTGATGGTTTGGCTGCATGGCCCCTTTCCAAGATCTCCTAGGCAACATTTTTAGTGTTTGAATTATAGATTCAGAAAACCTAGAGCAAATAGGGATACATATTGGGCATCCCAGAGGGAGGAAGTAGCATTTTCGGTATTTTTAGGATACTGCAGCACGTAGTAAATTCCTGCCCAAAGGAGTTGGTGGCCTTTGCCTGTCAGTGCACAGCCCACTGGGAGTGATTATGTAATTGTATAAGGATAATGTCAAGGAAATCTCCATTGGCCCTCTAAAATGAACTGAAATGCAGAGCTGATGGAAGCAGGTATAACTCGGCATATGCTGCTATGGGCACACATCTATTTATACTAGGCCTAAATTTGGTCTGTTGTGTTATGTGGCAAAAGCAGAAGGGGATCAATGGGGTGTGTTTTTAGAACAAAGCCATTTGGCTGGCTGGGTGCCTCCTAGCAGCTCCGTGCAACTTGGTAGCTTTACAGTGTTAAGCACTGCTGTGTTCCATGGCAGCACTGAGCAAAGTTACACCTCATCCCACACGCTCAGCAGGGGTGCCAGGAGGCCTGGTGTTTATCAAGTATTGCAAGATCCTAGGATGAAAGGCATCTTATATGAGTGCAATATACACCCAGACTGGCTTTGCTGTGTTGCAGTTCAGGATTGCACCACTCTTCATGGAAGAGAGCCTGGGACTGGCAGGAGCAGAGGGCTTACAAGCAATTTTTTGTTGTTGTATATATCCTGAGCTCTTCGGTCACTATCTGAAGTCCAGGCAGGCTTGTTGGCAGGCAGAAGAGCCTGTGATCCCTCTGTTTTTCTCTCACTGGTCAGGAACTTGTTGTAACAAGTTTGATCAAATGTCACAAGACATATTGTGTTGGTGCTTAAGTGCAGACACAGATAAAACTTTGCACAGCAGTGACATGCAGGCTGCCCATTACATACTCGCTACCAGTTACTTCTGTCCTGCAGGGGTCTAAATGGATATTGGTCTTGAGTCTGCCTATGTACATACAGTAAGGTAGCTGGGCCCTCATCCTTGTACAAGCTCTTCAATTCTGGCTGTCACAAGGTGACTTTGCTTGTGCAAATGTTCTGTCTGAAATGCATGGGACTATCACATGAGTAGGCTGCACAGGATCATGTTCTGTTACTAGCACAGGTCCCTACCCCGATCTCAACAGATTACATAGACTCAAAGTCACTTGCACCATTAAAAAATACCTCCCATTTAAGAGGGACACTGATTCCACATGGTACGAAAATCTGAACCTAAGTGTTCTCTGCACTTGCCTTTCTGTAGGGCAGTGGCTGTCAACCTGTGAGCAGCTTGCGGGACACTCAGTGCACTGCTGTGGCCCAATGTTTTAAAAAACATGATACACAGGTAGTTTTAAAAATGGATACACAGGTAGTAAGTTGTGTGGCTGCGGTCCATATAACACACTGAGAGCTGCAAGTGTGGCCCTCTGTGGCAAATAGGTTGAAAACCACTGCTCTAGGGTTTTTCTCAGGACCGTGTTTGCCCTAGTTCCTCCTGTCCAGAGTAAAGTTAATAAGCAGCATTTTCTGCAATGTGCCATTCCTCCTTGAGTAGCTCTTGGAAGGGTTCTGGCACCACTATTAGGGTGGAATAAGGGAGCCGTCATCCTTCTTTGACTAGCCACATGGGGCACAGACAGAAGTTACATTCGTCGTGCTGTCGGTCCCTTAAAGCACTCTACAGTCATGCTGTGACAGACATGCACAACTACAGAGCGCTTTAAAAGTGGCCGATCATGCAACAAATTAACCCTCATCCAAGTGGAGCACCTTAGGGAATTCCTGTTTTCTAGGGTTAATTTGTTGTGCAATCAGGGATGGGCTGATGCAGCCCAGCTCCCTGACTCAACAGATGTTCGCCTGTTGAACTGGGGGCGATGTGGGGGGAAATTGAGCCTGCCTGCAGCAGAGGAACCATCCCTTCCCCCCAGCCTCCACCCCTCCAGATCTCCCTGCTGTCTGTAGGAGGGGAGGGGGAGCAAGCTGTGGGCTGGGGTAGATTTTTCCACCTGGTGCAAAAAAGGTTACTGAATTTCAATGTACTTTTGAAGGATACCTGAGACATTTCCAATTCAATTCCATACAAAGTCTAAGGTCTTTTTTGTTAATCACAGTGTATTAGTAAAGGATTACATGAAGATCTAGGAAACATTTGTATGGTGCTTTTGAACTATTCCCATGAAATCACCCCAGCCTTCTAAAGAGCTAGAACAATAAATGACAGATAAAAATAATTGTGGAGCTTATTCACTGATGATATTAAAGGTAACAGGCTACTTCCGGTCACATGCCTATTAAATATGAATGAGTAATTGAGGTAGAACAGGTAACAATGATGTTTTTTTGGTTTCATGGGTAAGTACCTGCTTCCAAACAGTCTTCCTTTAATTTCATAACAAAATCTGGTGCTTTCAAAATAGTTTGCTTGGAGCTACCGCTGTAATTAAATGTATGAAAGATTTTTTTTCCACTATGACCAAGTATGTGACATTATTGCAAGCTTGTCTCTAACTGCTATAAAAATCTTTACGTGGGTACAGTTCTTTCTATGAGAGATTAATGATACTTGCTTACTGAAACACTTTTCTGAGGGCTAGTTGTTCCAAATATGGCACACCAAATATAAAACTCTTCAATGTGTTAATTAAAACAGATTGATATTTGCACCTTCTGTTATGTTCCATGATTTTTAACATGAGTAAATTTTCATAGCGAAAACTTTTTTTTTTTTTTTTTTTACTTTTAGACACAGCTGTTAAAAAGCCAGTATTTGCCTGTAAACCATCGATTCTCCACCTTTTTATACTTGAGGCATGCCTGGATAGACGCAGGTACCCCTTAGAACAGGGGTGGGCAAAATATGGACCGTCAGGTCATTCTATCTGGCCCGCGCGGCCCCTAAAAGATTTAGAAAATTAATAGTTATCTGCCCCCGGCTACCTGTCGTGCAGCCCTCGATGGCTTGCCAGAACTCGGTAAGTGGCACTCTGCCCAAAATAATTGTCCACCCTGCCTTAGAAAATACCAGCTTAGTTTTTATTCCTTTTTTCATCTATCGAAAAATAACAGAGCAGTTTTTCTGTTGCAAATAACTCAGAAAGACCATAACTATGGGTTCTTGGGTTTATCTTGTGAACTTTGTTTGAAAACCTAACTCTGTTTGAATCTGTTCCAGTAGGTTTCATCACATGGCAGACTGATGTTAGTTATGGTGCATAGACTTTATGTCAGGAAGGCACATAGCTATTACATTTTAAAAACCCACTGGACTACTGTATACATCAGCTTCAACATTTAATATTGATTTTAATGAATACCCTATCAGCTATCCAGGGCAATCCTGGAGGGTTGGCAACCCTATAGCATCCCACATCACTCTTGAAAGGATCTCAAGTTACTCCAGGGTACACCCTGGTTGAGAATCACAGCTCTAAATGGTGGTGTAAGATAACGTGTTTCCCCCATGCTCATAATAGGCAATATCTGTACTATGTATCAGCAAACATTGAAATCCTAATGGAAACCACTGTGCTGATGAGTTAGCATATCCAGAAGAAATCACAGGGGGGTTTAGGTAGGTTGTATATGGACCTGGGTAATGGTGAACACATGGAATGAGTGGTTCTGACTCGGGTAGTAGATTGGACTAGATGACCTCTCAAGGTCCCTTCCAGCCCTACTTCTCTATGACTCCGACATGTAATGATTTAATTCCCTCTACCATTAAGAGAGTCCATCCATGAATAATGCCTTAGGTTCCATGCCAAATTCCTCCTGTGAGTTGCTAAAAGCCTCTAATTTCTATTAAAGTAAATGGATATTGAGTGTTCAGCACCTTGTACAATGTGGTGTTTGTATCTACCGCCAGGATTGCAGCAAACAATTCTCATTTATTTATTTATGTAAACATTGTGCAAGGTTGCAGTCCCCCCATGAAATCAATGATTCAGGGAGAAAGAATAACCCATCATCAGTTTTCTCCACACTCAGTAACCTCAGCTAGTTTTTAGAGGGATTAGTGGATGTAAGTTCTGCTTTGCATCCATCTTTTCATTAAATGCATTTGCATACATCTTCACACATTTTAGGAGACAAAGGCTTACACTGCTTTGATTTTATGCTCAGCTCCCATAAATATTTGTCATTAACTCAAGTGAGCTGCTTACATTTTTGGGGTGGCATGTGCAGGGGTTTTAGCAATTCTCAAAGGAAAGGGAAAAAACCCCCAGCAAAAGTATTTTCTAGGTTGGCCAAATACTGATTGATTAGGGCAGAAGTAAACAGCACAGCAAAGCCCTATTGTGTGGGTATGTGCACATTAATACAGTGTCTGTATACCTATAGCTGACTGGTCTGTCTGTCTTGTTTGATCCATCTAGAAATTGGGCACTAACCTTTACGTTTACCTCAGTAATGGGAGCTCTGCTCTCTGATGTCATAGGTGAAGCTATAACTTTCTGGTACATTGGCTACTTTTGTACGTGGACTAGGACAGTGCTGCACCTTGCAGATTAATACAGCACGCAATGAAATTGCAAGGGCTATGGTTTGTGTACTGAGAGCCAGAGCTCAAAGTTGAACTGTGCTCAGCTTAGTGCCTTGCCATAGCCCAGTGCTTTGCATTGAGTTGCTAGAGCACAGGTTGTCAACTGGGGTTACGTGTACCCCCCCCCAGGGTACTTAGAAAGGTTGTAGGGGGTAGGTGCAGGCAGGTGAGTAGGGATGGAGCGCACCCTGGGGCATGGCGATGGTGTCTCCCCCACCATGTTCCCATGCTTCACCTCTTATCTGGGGGAGAGGGAGGGATGTGGTGGGTGCCACCGGCCCCACACAACACACTTCAGTACCTCCCGCCCTACACTCCCGCTCACTGTCCTGATTGGCCAGAGCCACTGCCACCTACCTCAAGTGCAGCCCGACCTAGCCCAACTGGGAAGAGCCAAGCACAGCCCCGGCCTGCAGCCGCAGCCCACTCCACCCCCTGTGCAGATCCGGGGGCACAGACCCCCATGTCCTCCTGGGGTGTGTGTAGCAGCAGGAGCTGCCACCCCCTCGTGCAGCTCAGTCTTGCACCCCAGCCCCACTCCCTCCCTCCCTCCCCACATCACTGCCTCCTTCGCTTTCTTTGTGACTGGGTTGGAGACGCAGATCGAGACCCCCACAGGGCAGGAGGGAGTGGGGCAGGGGCAGGAGTGAATCATTCACCCTGGTCCCTGCCCCACTCCCTCCAGCACTGTGGGGATTGTCTCATTGTGAATGGGGCCCCGGCTGGGCCAGGTTGTGAGATAATTGGAGCCCAGTGGCCCATCCAGGGGTGCAGGCAGGAGGTTCCTGCTGCTGTGCACACCATGGGGGAGCTAAGGGGGGACATGTACTCCCCTCTTTGACTCCCCTGTGCCCTGGCCCTGGATGAGCCATTGGGCTTCAATTGTCCTATGACCCTGCCCAGCCAGGGACTCATTCACAGTGAATGGAGCCCTGGTCAGGTCAGGTCATGGGGCAGTCCTCGCAGTGCAGGAGAGAGTGGGGCAACGGTGAATAATTCGCCCCTGTCCCACTTCCTCCTGCACTGTGGGTGTCTTGATCCCCAGTCTCACTCTGTCCCTCACTGCCATGGGGGGAAAAGGGGGCAGATCAAGGCCCCTACGGTGAGGGAGGGAGCAGAGGCTGGGGTGAGTGGGGACTGGGCCAGGCAGGGTAGTGGGACTAACCACAGACCCTGTACCTGCCTGTGCCCCGCTTCCTCCCTAATCGTGGGGGCCTTGATTTGCACCCCCCACAGCCCTTTCCCCTCCTCTCACCCCTTCTCTCACAGACTTACCTGCTGCGAGGGTGCATGTGCAGCCCCCTCCCCAAATAATTTTTGTCCCTCTGCCTATGTAGCACCTGCCCCTGCCCTAGCCCTAGCCCCACTCCCTCCATCACCGTGGGGATCTTGATCTGTCCCCTCTTTAAAAACAAGAAAAAAATAGAAAGGGGTACACAAGCTGAAGCTTTGAGACTGAAGGGGTACACTTGCTAAAAAAGGTTGAAAACCCCTGTGCCTGGATTGCTGGTGGTGACCCCCAGCTCAGAGGATGGTCCCTCAGAGCCTGGGCAGCCAGGTGCAAGCTGGAACATCCTTCGGGGTGGGTTATCCCACTGACCTCCAACACTGTTTGTCCCATTTTTATATGGCCGCCCTTAACTTATTTTTCTGAGAGGAATGACTTGAATCACAGTTACCCCAGTTGCAGAGCTCAGATTCTTCACGCAAGTTAGACCTGATCATTTTTGTCGCAACTAACAGGAACATCTTTTAAGAAGCCAGCCCCCAGTGCCCGTTTGTGTTTAGCTAGGGAAGGACTTTGGTGGCTCTTTGTCTGTTGCTGTTTAGCTGAAGGCAGGGTGAGATATGTGTTATAACCTGGGCGCTGGGCAGAGTGACGACAACACAGGTTCTGTCCCTAGGAACTTGGAATCGAAGAGCGAAATGATAGAAGTTAGCCATTTTCAAGAGGGAAGAGCAATGCAGAGCTGATTGAAGAGGGGTGACACTCGGTGATATGGTGGCTTGTTCTGCTGGCCTCCATCCTTCTTGGGCATGGAGGAACTACAGCTCTAGCAGTCATTATAGAAGAAGAGAGGCTCCCTATAATTTCTTTCCCGTGTCCTGTCCTAAGAATCAGCCAGCATGTGACCCCTAGGTAGGCAGAACAAGCACAAAGGGCTCCCCAGGGGATGCCCAGATGGGTCATCGTTTCCTTGTGCCTAAGTAGCAGGTTCTTGTGTATCTAAATCCATGGACATATGAATGATCCATGCAGGGAAAAGCCCAGCTCCTCCAAATAATAATAAAAAGTGAGGTATTTATGAGTACAGCTCACACTTGAATCGAAATGCAAGTCTAATCCTTTGCTGTGGATTGGAGCTAGGATAGTAAGTCCCAGGCATGGAAGTTTCTTCTAGGTACAGCTGTTCATCTGTGTCCATCTAGGTCCAGGCTTTTCCCTGTCCCCCGTTTCTGTAGCACTGCTGTAGTTAGTGCTACAGCAATAACTGTAGCACTGTTATTGCTACAGCCAGGGCCATAGTGACATCTCATCTATGTATATACAGCTCAAGGGCAAAGTTCCCAGACCTGGCTCTGAATGCTCCAGCTTAGCACTGGAAACAGCGCAGCGTGTTGACTTCTCATTGCACCTGTGCTGATGAGCCCTGCTGAGAAGCGGGGCTTTTAACCCTGGGCACTGCTGTGTTAATGTGACTGCGCTGCTTCTGACGGTGGAGCCAGCTCAGGTGTCTCTGCATGGCACTGCTTTGCACCCTGTAGGCTGTGGCATGGGCGCTAGCAGCTTTACAGCCACATGCCGTGCGTACATATGCCTCATCTCTTGAGAGGTCTTTGACAGCACCAAAAAAGGAGGCCGTGGCCCTGAGACTGAGCAGATACACATCAGAAGGAGTAACCAGCCTAAAATATGTGTTGTTATTTCCATTATTTGATAGTTATCTCCTTTTCTTGTAGCCACTTTTTCCTCTGTGGCATCTTGTTGTTACACGCAGTTTAGTAAGATTCCAGGCCCGGCTGTCTCCATGGAGATAAGAGTAGATTTTGTAATGTGCTAGTTATTCCAAGTGACTAACTGCAGCAGACAGTTCATCCAACCTTTCCTTTCTTGTTACAGTTCATATGTCATAAAGACTACTGTACTGTGAGATGTGTATGCAATTCACTTTGTATTTAATCTACCGTCAGAGCTCTCTTGAAGGCAGTTCATTTTGCCATAGGAAAACCCCCCCAAACAAACAGATGTTTACCAGAGCTCCAGCTTACACATGGGTTCCTTTCCCAAGAAAATGTTATTAGGATATTTTGAATCTGCAGCATGGGATTTGTGCTCTTGCTTTCCTGGTTTGTTGGGAAGCAGCACGGACTTCCTAGAACAATGGTTTGCAACCTGTGGTCTGCAGACCCCTGGGGATCCACAGACTATGTTGAAGGGGTCTGCAAAAGATGACTATGACCAATCAAAAATATATGAATACCCACTTACAATTTGAAGGGGTCTGCACCTCCATTCAAAATTTCCAAAAGGGTCCACTCAGCACCTCCGTCCAAAATTTTTTAGAGGGTCTGCAGATGAAAAAGGGTTGAAAACCAGTACCCTAGAAGATGCGCCGGGATCAAAGGGAGTCTTTCTGTGCGAATGCAAGCAGTGCCCCCTTCTTAGCACTTTGATGAGCTTTTTGATGAACAAAAGCCACAGCAGGTATTTCTCTCTTTGCTTGCAGCATCCAGCAAAATCAAGATGGGGGTGCCCAGCGAGGGATTGGATTTAAAATGAAGTTGACTCCTTTTAATAAGTTTTATTGCTGTTTGGGGGTTTGTAGTTCTGGAGGAAGCCATATGACTTGGGGGAGATGGCGTACAGTCTTATATACATCACTCTGGAAATCCACCTGTGGCTCTGCCTGCCCCAGGGCAAAATCTGGCTCTGTATCTAGATTATGGGTCTTCGTTCCTCCTCACAGCCTTCTTATTCTCCTCCTGTCCATCTTCTCAGCAAACAAATGGAACAAAAGTCATTCCTGCCACTTCATCAGATTTAGGGTGCCTATACTTGGGATGAACTTGGCTTATCTTTTTTGATTGTGCTACATGGTCTGGCAATTTTATGGATATGGGTTGTGTGGTTAAAACTGGTAAATTTGGTTGACTGCAGGGTAGACCAGGTTTGGATGCTAGTCTTGCATGACTAAAAACTATCTTATTCAACAAAAGCCTCTTTGTATTATAAAATATTCTCAGGAGATTGGTTTTACTATCAGGGACTTCCTAAATTGTATTTTCCATCTTGGGTTATAACAAAGTATGGAATTGCTGCACAATTCTTAATGTATTTATCCTCATAGTTTTCCCTACTTTGTAGGGTGGTGGGGTGTCCATTGCACAGATGGTGACCTCCCCCCTAGAAGGGGGAGGTCGAGCTGGTAAGGCTAGCGCAGCATGAGACCCCAGCCAGAGGCTGGATGCTGCGATGGACCCCGGGAGAGACCGGGGTTAACAGCATAGCACCTCCTTGATAAGGGAAAGTGCTGCGGCGGTCCCTGATCTGAAAGGGGATAGCAGCACGGTATGCCCGGCCTTAGAAGAGGGTAGCCATGCGGTGGGCCAAGAAGACCGGTGACTCGCTAAGAGCAGCCCCAGAGAAGGGGGCGCTATTGAGTAGAAAGCCCAGGAGGGGCAGGTTCGTAGAAGGCATATAGTTAGACACACCAGCGTTGGGTACACACGTTTGGCCCTAAGTCCAGGGTGCCTGGAGTGCACCCATCACAGGGGGCGGGAACATCCCGGTGGGTCTGGGAGATCACAGGGACGAAGGTCCCGGTACACCCAAGGCAGTAATAAGGCGCCCAAGGCAGTAATAAGGCAGCCTCCCAACCTAAACCTATTATCATCAAAGTCGTGGCGGAAGAGAATTGAGGGTGCCTTGGGCCAGACTTGGCGCGGACGGAGGGCCTTCAGGAGATCACGGTCCTCCTGTAGGACCCCGTCGTGACACTAGGTCATGCACCAACTTATGCAACAAGGGCACAAGACCACCCCCTTCCCAAAGTACCTTTGAGAATTATTTTGGGTTGCATTGTCCATTTGTTGCAGCTGGTGCACAGGAAATGGAGAATGTGAAACATGAACATGCTGAGTTGGGGATGGTCCATGTAAGCAGGGAGTTGGACTAAAATGACCTCCTACGGTCCCTTTCAACTCTCTGTTCTTATGATTCTAGGACATTCATGAGCAATGTCTTTGTCTGTGCTAAGTACTAAGTGGTATTTAAAAATATGGTAATCTGTATGAGTTAGCGACATTTTAATAAACCTATATTTTTTGATCAGGACAAGCCGTCTGTATCTCAATTTTCTAATCTGTAACACAGGGTGATAATAATTGCTTACTGAATGGGGCTGTTGCAAGACTTAACCTTTGAAAGGCTGTGAAACCTTTGATTATAATTGCAAGCTGAATAATAATTTAGTCTTTCATGGAAGTAAATGTGTATATACGGTATGGTCCTTGGAATATTTTCAGTTGCTTAAGTCACTACCACATGTTTTGACCTCTGAATATCTTTGACCTTTTGTTTGCTGAATTTAGATTTCTTCTGTCTGATGCATTATCTGAAATGGCTACTCTAAGGTTAGCAAGACTCCTGGAAGTACACTTGTTAAGACTGACAGAATTCCTCCAGCAACATTAATTACTGCCTGGAGCAGCTTGAAAAGGGCAGAGAGGAGCTGGCATGTCACTGAAACATCAGTGTTACAGCTCAATTTCTATGAAGCTCGCACAAGAGGAATATATTTCTCTGTTCTATGTAGGAGTGAATTGGGCAATTTTAACCTCACCATTAAGCAGGATGTTGCTAAATAACAGTTTGTTTTCAATTATATTATCCTGTATTGTTGTTTTTAAATTGCATAAGATTTCTATTATTTTTCTGAGGGTTCAATTTTAAATCCAAGTGTTCCCAGGTCAAATGAAAATGATACAGCCATGCTACCACCTGCTATTCTTTTATCTTAGCAAAATGCAATCAGTGATGCAGTGTTGTGAAGTTAGTTGGTCTCTTCTGTGAAGCTTTATATCCAAAAGATCTGTCATGAGCCTTTCTGTTTTGTAATAGTGGTCTGAGTTTTGGTGGGTGGTTTCTTGGGGGATATTTCTTTAAACTTGTTCAGAGGGCGCATCTATATGTGCCCCCGACTGTGCGGTAATGGCATTACTTGCAGTCCCAGTGGTGCATGGGTCATCTCCAACCCTACTGCTCAGTAGCTCATTGCTACCGTGCAGTAGTGTTAGCATCAGCGGGCATGAACCATGATGCCATGTCACCATAGCAATGAGCTATATCACCATAACTCATCCTTATGGCAACATAGCATCTCATGGAAGGACCAGAGTTGATTGGCTGCCACCTTGCACCCTAAAGGTGGCTGCATTTTAGGTGTATGCACAGAGCTGGTAAAGCTGCTTTGGGGATAAAGAAGCCCAAGGGTATGTGCAGAAGTTACACTTAGGTTGACATAACTGGGGTTAGGTCGTGCTAAGTGACCATCTGTACAGACGCTGCAGGAGGTTCGGTAGGGCAAAAAATGGCTGGTATGATCTTAGTTCACTTGAGGAGGTGAGCTAAGTGGGAATGGGTTCGGCAGATCTACTGAGCCTGTGTAGATGTTTGAAGCACAGCCCTGGGGTTGAGACAGCCTGACTGCTCATTCCAGCCCTGGGGGCTGTGCTTTTCTAACCTCTCTTCCCTCAGTCTGAGTAGGCTATTTTTAGTTCCCTCAACCCCTTCCTCCCCAACCATGGACCCACCAATCCTCCCCATGGACCCACTAGCCTCCCCACCCATCTCTTCCCCCATCTGACTTAGACTGGGTTTCTTGTGCAGCACCTAGCACCCGCGAACATGGACACAAGCCACTTCTGCTATACGATCACTCGGCTTTAAAGTAAGCCATGTGTTCGTGGATTGGATATGGCAAATGTCTGTATGTGCCCCACGTGTCTGTCTGATTTCTTAACTCACTTCTTTTTCTAGTTCTTTTTTACCCTGCTGATGTGATTCCACCACGGAAGTGACAGCCTTGCTCATGTGCTTATAATTAGGTGTATATGGTACATAGTTGAAGAGTCAGGGCCCAATGCTTATTTTGGAAGCATTATTCTCAAAACATGTTGATCTTTAAATATATGGCTTTTATTTATTTATTTATTTATTTATTT